>JAHRHZ010000268.1:17945456-18064707 GCA_024137785.1 Ginglymostoma cirratum
ACTCGGTAACAAATACAGGACAAGAGTGCACTTGGTAACAAATACAGGACAGAGTGCACTCGGTGACAATACAGATCAGAGTCTACTCAGTCACAGTACAGGACAGACTGAACTCAGTAACAATACAGGAGAGAGAGAGCACTTAGTAACAATACAGGACAGAGAACATAGGTCAGAGTGCAACAAAAACAAAGTTTTGTGTATTGTGACTGAGTAGACTCCGATCTGTATTGTTACTGAGTGCACTCTGACCTAATAAAAACCGCAAGAACTGTGGATGCTGTAAATCAGGAACAAAAACAAAGTTGCTGGAAAAGCTCAGCAGGTCTGGCAGCATCTGTGAAGAAAAGATCAGAGTTAATGTTTTGGGTCCGGTGACCCTTCCTCAGAACATAGTTCTGCTGAGCTTTTCCAGCAACTTTGTTTTTGTTCCTGATTTACAGCATCCATAGTTCTTTCGGTTTTTATTTGGTCAGAGTGCACAATACAGAACAGAGTGCACTCAATAACAAATATAGGTCAGAGTGCATCTAGTAACAAATACAGGTCAGAGTGCACTAAGTAACAAATACAGGTCAGGGAGCACTCAGTAACAAATACAGGACAGAGTACACTTGGTAACAATACTGTCAGAGTACACTCAGTAACAATACATGACAGAAAGCACTCAGTAACAATACAGCTCAAAGAACCAAATACAGAAATTGGTGGAAAAGTTCAACACATCTGGCAGCACCCGTGGAGAGAAATCAGAATTAATGTTTTAGGTCCAGTGACCCGTCCTCAGGTCAAAGGACCATGTGTGACTCCACAATAACTGTTGATGCCTAAAACCAGTTAAAGGTCAAAATAACCTTCCTAACTAATATACAAATGTTTTCCTTACCCTTACTTTACATTACAAAATTGGTACAATTTAAATATGTTTGTTTGAAAGCCTTTTATCTCAAAGTATTTCAAGGTTTAGTGGCCTAAGTTTACATTGTTTTTATGGCTCAGCCAATCATTAAATCATAAACTCATTACTTAACTTTTGACATGAGTCATTTGTCTATTGTTCTCTACTAAAAATGTTTACAGCTAGCCACAATTAAACAGAACAGGAGTTAAATCCCCACATGCTTAATCAAGTAATCAAGTCAGATTACCATGAAGGACTCTCCTTCTCAACCTTTCCCCTCGCCAGGAACGTGGTGACCCTTTGTTTTATGCACCACCAGTCATCTCTCTCTAATGACAGAGCAATCTTATGATCCCTAGAATTGTGGTGATTTTACCTTCTTCAGTCAAGTTAAAACTATTTCAAGATAGCTCAGTCTTACAGCTCAGTGAGACCGTTTGATCTAGGATAATGTGCTGATTGCATATCCTTGAAAGGTCTGCCCATGTACACTGGAACATTGTAAGGAATAATTTCTCCGGGTGCACCAAACAGACTGTATATAGCACAAATGTGTCTGCTATGGAACATTTGAAGCTATCTTTAACTCAATGATAACTGGACATTTGTAGAACAAATCAGTGAATAATATAAAGTCATCACAATTAATGGTAAATAGGTCAGTGTCAATTTTCAATCAAGGGACACACTGAATCTTGTACTGCTGTAAAGGTTCTCCCTTCATTGCTGTAACTGGTAGCTCTGGCATGACTCCTACATCCTCAGTAACTTTTCAATGTCATTGTTAATCCTTGACCAATAGGACATATCACATGCTAATTGTCTCATCTGATTTACATCCATATGCCATTGGCGTAATTATGACAAAATGCCATGGTGGAGAACTTCAGGCACAAGTATTCATTTGCTTTTGAAGATACCATTCATTAAGATACCAACCTCATCTCTAAAAGGGCAAAAGCATCTGAGTGTATCTGGCACCTCTTTTAGAATATCAAGCCACGCATCACGTTTCCAAAGCACATTCAGATGCAGGTCATTAGCTGGTTTCTGATTGAAGCCGGTCACATTTATGCTGACCAAAATGCATCAGACTAATCTTGAACACATCTAGCAGAAAGATGTCCATGCTGTTGATTTGTCGATCCAATGGAAAGTCTGCATCCTTGTTTGGGTTTGGCAATCTGCTCAGTGTATTGGAGATGACTATTCTGGTTTCACATTTCTAGCAGGTGCCAAATTCAAATCGCTGGACTTCGATGAGAAATTGTTGCAGTCCAGGTAGTGCACTTGTCACTGGTTTGCAGCAAATAATTTCCAATTGTGTGTAATTGGTTTCTGCATGATTGAATTTTCTTTTGATAGACATCTGGATCCAAATTCAATTGGTTTACCATTTTACACAATATACACTCCTATCCCTTTTTGCAAAGCATCAACTTTCAGCATTGTTTTCTTCCTTGAATCATACCATACTAGGGTGCATTTTTAAGGTGATATATATTGATAGTCCTCCTGCCATATGTATGGTATATCTTCTATGAGAAGCTCCTTCATTGATGATGCTTTGACAGAAAAGTTTGGAATGTATAGTAGCAAGAAGTTGGAAAATTCAAGACATCATTTTTCTCATATCTTTGATTTTACCTGGGTTGGGACATATTCCTCAATCTGGAAGAGCCAAAGAAATTGATCTGCCTAACATCCACCCAGCACTTCTTGCTAATGAAAACAAGCTATTTGTGGTGAATTACTGCCATCAGTGAGCGGAGTTCAATCTCAGATGCCTTTGGCTTTATAGAGATGAATTTGGTCCCTCTAAGAATGGGATCTTCAAAGGCAAATGAATACTTGTAACTGAAGTTCTCCGCCAGGGTATTTTTCACAATTACACCAAGGGCATATGGTCATAAATCAGACAAGACAATGAGCAATATAGCCTGTTGACCAAGCATTAATAATATTCTTCTTTGGATGTGCTCATTACCACAATATAATTGGCAATGCACATGCATCCAAGCACATTTTCTGTAATTCTTTCCACAAGCTACTAGAATTCATCTTAACTGGCAGATCAATCAAAATGTAGTCTCTGGAAGCAATATTTTCCAAATGGTGGTCTGAAAATAGGGGCATCCTTAGGTTCTTCACCTATGTGTATTGACCAATTTCCATGCTTGGTCTCTAGCTTGGAGAAAAATTTGGTTCCTGTGAACTTAGGTTCCAACTTCTCTCATGCTGGAATCTTGTGTGGGCATCTCTTTACGGAACATTTTAGACATCTTGGATTTAGACATTCTTATTATGCCATTCTTCTTTAGTGTGTATGTAAATGAATTACACCAGTCTGCTGGGAATCCACATGGCAAATGATTCCACTGTGTCCCATGTCACGCAGCAAATGTTTATGTCCAGGTGTAATTGTTAGAAATCCTGGACTGCCTCACTGCAGACATTCTTGGACTCTCCTGTTGCCATGAGTACTTTGGTTATCTCTTGGTTAATCATGATGTTGAAGACCCTATTCATTTGTAGTCCTGCCACTGCTGGTTTGTTTGCAAAATATTTGTGGTTTCTATGCCAAATTCCCACTGCTGTAATGCATTGCTAGTGTACTAATGAGAGTAATTGGCAACCCATTGGATGCAGTTATTTTAATAGTTGCTGAGTGTACCATTGCCTCCCAACGATCTTGATTCATGTCCTTCAGAAGGTGGACTAGTGGAATATTTGCACCAGCTCCAGTGTAGATCTTGGTTTTGAGGACTTGCTTATGAATTTTCTTTAGACAAACATGTTGATTATGATAAAACTTTTCAGTTGGCTGACTTTGTCCACACAATGTGTTACATTCACAATGCAGATAGGCTGTTCACCCTTTGGTTGGAAGTTATTCAACTCTGAGACTTCACTTGGGTCAGTCTTGCTGTGAAGTTTGCGCATTATATCACATCCAAAATTCTCTTATTTGCTGGCTTCATTCCTTGGTCCTCACATCCATTCGGAATCGGAACCAAAGTCTTGGGCTCTGTCTGGCGGCAAAAGTTGGTTACTTCAGGTAGTCCTGTAAGTCCAGCTGCACTGACCAACCTCTGCCACTAGATGGAGCTTGGTCAATCTAACAGTGCACAATAAGGGTATTATTTTTAATTATCGTATTCATTTTATATTCAATGACATTTAAGTTTGCAACTTATTTCAGGTAGGAATGCAATGTTGCCCACGGTACAGCATTTCAGCCTTTACTTTTTTATCCCCACAGAGGAATATCCCAGGGAACCGAGGCTTTCACATTGATTTCTGTGACACCACACTTCACTTAAAGTTCTTATGCTAAATGTTGCTATTTTCAGCAATCCAACCACAATTTTCATAAACTATTGCTGTATCCTGATGTCTAAAAATCCACCAGACATTTTAAAAGATATTGCAAAAGGAGAAGTATGACAGGTATGAAAGGGGCTGGTGTTGGAGAATGGAAGGATGGGGTGGCAGAGGGTTGAGGTGCCTAAGGTGCCAGGTGGGTGGAATGCCAGGGAGTCAAGTGGGTGAGAGGTTAGGGGGCCAGGTAGGTGATGGTTGTGTGATGCCAGGTGAGTACTTACTAGAGTAAGGCATGGAACGTGGGTAGGGTGCCATTTGGCTCAGAGCAGGTGGGTGGAAGGTGGATGAGTGCCAAGCGAATGCAGTGTGCAGGGTAGTATGAAGGTAGGGTGCTTGATTGCGTGTTAAATGATTAGGAGCTTAGGGTGTGCCTGGGCAGTGAGAATGCTGAGTTGGGGCAGGGAGGGTGGGGCGCAGGAAATGCTAAGGTTGGGTTGTGGTTGGGTGAGGGTATTGTTGAGTCCCATGGGGAGTTATGTGGGTCAGGTTCGAGTCTGGTGAGCAGATGTGAGTGCTGGGTCCAGGGAGTGTCAGGTCCAGTGGAGGAGAGGGGTACCGTCAGGGTGGGTTGGAGGTGTCTCAGTTTGAGTCCAGTGAAAGGGCAGATGGGTGGAAGGTGTATCGGGTCTGGAAGTGAGGGACAGGGGGGATTCTAGTATGTTCAGTCATTTTGATGTGGGGGATTGCTGAGTTCCAATTGGGTGTGGAGGATGGGATTGTTAGGGAGTGACAGAGAGGAAGGTTAACAGGGTTGGGGAGGGGTGTGGGTCAGTTCAAGGGCTGATGTTGTAATCAGGATGTCAGGCGTCAGTGGGTATAGATGGGCAGAGATCAGCGATGAGTTAGAGGTTCAGTTTATTGGTTAACTAAGAGTTAGAACAGGTTTTTAAAATCCTCTAACTTTTCCTGGGTACCAATAAAGCAGCAGTTGGGAGAGAGTGAGGGAACGTGTAAGGGAAGGGATGAAACTTGTCAAAAACAAACAGCTAATGAGGAGCTGGAAAAATTTGAAATCACTGAAGTCATTACTTGTTGTGTAATTGTGTCACTGGGGTGGAATGTCGGTAGGGTAAATTCCTGACTATACAGGTATTGGTAGATTCATCTAATGTCAAAAGTGATTCTCAGACCTTCTTTCCATGTTTGTGTACTGTTCATTTCTACTTTGTTTAACAATCTTGATTCAAAGCTTTTGGCTTCTCTTCACCATTGGTCATTACATGAGAAATGACTGCTTGCATTCCCTGCAGTGATGCATCACATGCTAGTTGCAATGGTAATTTTTTTGGGGTCAAAATCAGTCAGGACTTCTGACTTTTATAGAGTCTCTTTGGTTTGTGTAAAGTCTCTTTCAAATTGATCTTTCCATTTCCAATTCTTGTTTTGGCTTAATACATTCTAAGAACAGCCTGAGAATGGTTTCAAGATTTGGGACAAACCTGCCACAGTAATTTCATAAGCTAAAAAATGATCACAGCTGGTTTACATTTTTGGGTGCTGGTGCCTCAGTTATGACTTTTACTTTTTATGATAACTTGTGTACTCCCTTAGCATTAATGACATAACCAAAATATTCAATGGAAGATTTAGAAACTTCACATTTGCCTTTCCTCACTCTTAGACTATAATCTTCAAATCTCTGCAAAGCAGCATCCAAATTCTGGAGGATGCTTTTTCTCTTTTCTCCCTGTGACTAAAATATTATCTAGGTAATACTGGACTTCTTCCAATCCACTTAAAACCTGATCCACTGCACATTGGAATAATGCAGATGCATTCTGAAAAGGAAGTCTCTTGTATTTGAATTGTCCTTTGGGTGTTATAATATTTGTGTCTCAGGATCTACATTCATCTGGAGGTAGGTTTGACTAAGGTCAATTTTACTGAAAAGCTGACCTCCAGCTAACACAGTAATTAGGTCATTGAGGAAAGGTAAAGTACACTGCTTACGTCACAGTATTAGATTAAAAACAATATTAGATTAAAAATCACTGCAGAGGTGTACCTATCCTTTTTTCGTCACTGGTATAAAAGACATTGCCCGATCATTCACATTTATGAGTTCGATGACTCTCATCCTGACCAGCCTCTCTAATTCTGTCTCGACCTTTGACCTGATTGCATAAGGTATCAATCTAGCCCTACAACATTTTCTTTCATTCTCATCTTTGATTTTCATTTTGATAGAGATCTTTTCCATGCTCCCTATATCCTCATTGAAAACAATGACATGTTTCTTTAGAATTTGAGATAGATCAATCTCAAGATCTGATTTGATTTTTTCCAACTACAATTTTCCACAAAAAAGCTGGAAAATTTCCTTTACTAGCTTACTGCACAACTGAACATTTACATTGATACAGTGCCCTAAAGGCACCACTTCACCTGTGTACATTCTTGGTACAGTTTTTGAAGATTGCAATGCAATATGACTCAGCTACATCTGAGACACATTTTCGGATGTCAATGAAACTGCTACTGCAGAGTCCACTTCCATTGTTCACAGCTTGTCATTTAGTAAGGGAGAGACCCAGTACCAGTTGGTGTCAGCAGCAATGGTGAATATGTTTGATACAGTTCCTGTTCACACAGTGAGTGTAAAATTTTCTCATGCCCTTTTTGTAAATTTTCTTCCTACTCTTTGGTTTCTGAACATTTATGGTGTGTTATTCATGATCCTTCTTCAAACACACCTGTTCAATGTGACCCTTTTTCCCCACAGTTTCTGCATACAGATTCTTTGTATCAGCAAGTTTCTGCTGCGTGATCTGTTTTCCCACGCTGACGGCAGTTTTGACTCTATGTTGGTGTTCATCTGTCATCTGCCATTTTTTGAAATCTCATGCTCAAGCTTAGCTAATGAGCTTCCTTGGTTGTTTGTTCCATAGAGACTGCTATTTCCAGTGCTTTATTTAAGTCTAAGCTCCTTTTTCATTGTAATTTCTTCTGTATTTCTTCTCAGTAATTGCATCATGTCTTAAGCCACATACCAGTCTGACTCTGAGAACATCATTTACATTGTCACCAAATTCGCAGAATTCTACTAACTTCCTTAAAATTGCTACAAACTGAGAGATAGATTAACCACCATGCTGGTTGCATTTATGGAATCTGAACCTTTCAACAATCATCAATTGTTTTGGTGAAAGGTGGTTGGATTCCTACTATTTTTTCATAAACTTTGGAACCCAACTTCTCTGGCTGTATTGACACCTCAGGAGGTGAAAAGCTTTTCACTTCATAATACTCAGGAACGTAGGAATAACTATATGTGTTTCAAGTTTCTTAAACTGAACAGAACAATAGAATCTCTCTATGTCAGGGTTCTCTGTATTTTCATCATGTGTTCCCACAGCACTAATATTTCCTGCCTTCTGTTTCAAATCTGAAGGACCCGCGTAGCACAATGTACCACAAAAATGTTAGCACTACTCTGCTTTTTCCTGTTGGAAAAAAGGTATTCCTGAAGCTGCCTGTTTCTTTCTGCAACCAAGTCCCTATCTCAAAACCTTTTTCTCTGAGTAGTGCACTCTTTACTTACATTATTCCTTCAGGGTGGAGCAGGCAGCAAGCTTCTTCTGCACTGTTCCCTTTTTCCCTGGGGTGAATTCTTTTTATTTCCTTGCTGACTGTACCTACTTAGTTAAGTGAAGGTTTTTGCTGCCTTCTTTTTATTGAAATGCCTCCAAGATCAGCATTGCGGGTGTACCTACAGCACATGGGCTGCAGCAGTTCAAGACGAAAGTTCACCATCATCTTCTCAAGGGCAGCTAGGGATGGGCAATAAATGCTGCCACAGCTAGTGTTACTCACATTCCTTGGATGAATAGAAAACTTGTTCACCCTTCATGAGTTCACTGAAATATTCCTACATTAACTTATACACATCAACCGTTCCTTCATTCTATTTGGTCTCAGGCATCCCTGACAGACCCTACAGTAATAATAACATAAGTCCTTCATAATCCTCACCCTCCTAACTCCATAGCCCCTACCCCATACCTTCTTAATCTCGTATGTTCATTAACCAATATCCACCCATACCCATGCAAGGGGGAGGCAATGGCCTACTGGTATTATTGCCGGACTGTTAATCCAGAGACCCAAGTAATGTTCTCCGGACCTGGGTTTGAATCCCGCCACAGCAGATGGTGGAATTTGAATTCAATAAATATCTGGAATTAAGAGTCTAATGGTGACTGTGAATCCATTGCCGATTGTTAGAAAAAAAATCTGGTTCACTAAAGTCCTTTAGGGAAGGAAACTGCCATCTTAGTCTGGCCTACATGTGACTCCAGACCCACAGCAATGTGGTTGACTCTGGGCAATTAATGATGGGCAATAAATGCTGGCCTAGTCAGCAACACCCTCATCCTGTAAATGAATTAAAAAAACAACCTCACCTGCATTCCTACTCTTAACCAAACACACTTACACATTATCATCTATATACAGAATGTGCAAACTCTGGATAACGTTGGGACATTTTTGAGGAACACGTAAATCTATCAAAACAAACTAGACATGAAAATTGATTTGAAATAATCTTATCATCTCATCAGTCTATCAAGATAAATAAACAGTACTGGAAATGTACTTAAAAAGTAATACTCCCCAAATTAACACATAGACCTTTCAAAATAACTAACCACAGTCCAGCTATGCCAACAACTCCTACTGAGCTGACTTCATTTGTAGTTTGGAACTCAGCTAAAAGGGTTATAATAAGATTACAGCGAACACCTGTATCAACAAAATCTTGGGTGTTGAATACAATTTAGTATTTAAAAGACAGTCAGGAGCTTAATCACATGCTAACACTTAGAGAGACTTAGAAGTATGATTGAGCTCAACTTCAATGAACTTCAACACCTATCCATCAAAGGTTTGAGAAACCAAGCAGATGACTGAACTGCAGTTCAAGGGAAAGTTGTGAAAAGAAAGGAAACATTCACACAATAAAATCTGAATTTCCCTACTGTGCATTGCAAAATAGTAGAATAACAAGATTATATACTCAAACGCACATAAAGATCTTTCCACATTCACTGTGTTAAATTTGTTGACCATTTATCAGTTGAAACACAGCCCTATCATTACTGACTATTAAAAACATATACAATTTACGACACAGTACTTCACTATTGAAGTGATCAGCACATTTTGAGTTTACATTTCTAATGTGTCCCCATTAAATCCATAATGCCCCCCATTGTTCACAATACCTATGAGCACCGGTATGGATTATGTCACCTTCCAAAACCAGGCCTAACTAACTTAAAATTGCAGAGGTTCTGAAATGTTTACTTCCACAAAGGGGCTATTACAGCTGCATTTAGGTTTGCACCCCACCTTCATTTCCAAACAAAATAGCTGATGCCAGGAATGAGGGTAGGGATCCCATGCTTGTGTTTGCCAATGTGATTTGGCCCATATCAGGATGGCATATTTGTCTCAGTTACTTCCACGAGGAGTATAGACTGTGTATATGTTGCATAAGTTAGTTTGTGATGACTCTTCACCACACACACTAACCTAATGCCTTGCGAAGTGGTAAAGATTTTGTTGGCAGGAACTTGCTTTCATTTGAATTAACTGGAATACCTGATAACTATTATCACAAACTGGTTTAACATACTACAGGTGCCCTTTTGTGATGCAGTGGTAGTGTCCCTACCCCTGGACCAAGTAGACCCAGGTTCAATTTCCACCAGTTCCAGGGGTATGTAAGAACATCTCTGAACAGGTTGATGAGGGAAAATAGGTTAACATACTACATCCTGTAGCTGCACAGAACCTGAGTTGTGAAGAAGCAGTAGAAAAAGAAGGCGATGGCAAAAAATTTAACAATACATTTACCTTTGCAAGTCTAGGAGTTGATATCGTTGAGTTACAAATCATTTGTGCATTGCCAACAAACATGAATTTGGATAGTAGTCTAAAAAGGAACCAATGCGCTTTAAACATTTCTCGTGTTAACCTCCTAAAAATGTACGGAGATGTTCAAATCAATTTAGTTATTCGTTTATTTCACAGCTGTCACATTTTGTAAATGTGGCTTTGCATGATAACAAAATTGTAACAAATATAAAAATAAAATATTCAGATCACCTTCCCCATTTCTGAAAAGCAGGCTAAAATTTCAGCAGAATGAAATAGAGATTATACACTAAATTCAGTCAAAGATGAAGAAATATCGGTTTCTGAAAGCAGATTTAGTGGCGTAAGTCCAGTATAGTTTTGTGCTGGTACCAACCACCAGTATGCCTTCCTATCCCATTCCCATCACTGCAACACCTTTAAACTGACTGTATTCTTAAACCAAAAGAAATGGCTTTGTTTAGCTTTTCCCTTCGGCAGGTCTTCCATTGCAATTGATCTGACCATAAATAGTGCTCAGCTACCAGACATTAAAAATTGAAAGAAAAGCTTGAAATTTTGAAACTACCCATTGGAATTTGTAAAGAGAAAAACAAGATAGCAATTCCACTGCAAGCTGCTCACCAAAATTGGAACCTAAAAGACAAGTAAATATTACAAATGCAAATATGAATACAATACATAGGAAATGCTACTGTAAACAAAGTCAAAGAGATTGTTTTTCTAATATATAAACCAGAATCATCACTTGGCCATACTTGTGTAGGTGATAATTAGCAATGACAAAATTAATCTCACCTTCTGTTTTATAAGTGACACATTTCCACAACTTGTCACCACTGTGTATATGAATGCATATTTTTGTAGTGCCAGAAACAAACAATTGCCTTTTTTTGTGACATATACATACTAAACTTCCTTGGACAAATCTCCAACCATTTGGTACGAAGTATTTGGATTTTGTTAATTAGATACCCGATGAGAAAGTAGCTGTGGCTGGTGTTCTTTAATCTCATGCTTAAATCAGTCATTTATAGATTTTAATTTGCTCTTTTCTTGTATTCATGACAGGTCCTGATGAATATTTAGCAGCAAGTAGCAGAAAAAAAATTATACTGGGGGAAGGAAAAAGGAGGCTAATAGGTCAAGATGGCTGATTTTAAACCAGATGAATGTCTTTTGGTGTGATACTTCAAACGATCAAATGTTAAAATGAATGCACATTGATTTATGAGAAATATTTCACAAAATTTTCTTAAGATAACCAAACACCCGCCTCACTTTTTTTTGCATACAATTATTCAATTATACAGTTTATATAATTTATAAAAGAACTTTATAAATGGTGATACACAACTGTCTGTAATAATGTGGGAATTTCTAAAATGTATGTTGAATATTCATGTGCAATAAAAAAGTAAAACATTTTTTGTTTAAAGGATGTTCTCAACTGTGTTTTTAAAGAGAAATGAACATTTGTAATAAGCAGATTCATGAGAATTCTTTGATTTCTGTATAACCACAGTGTGCAATTTCAGGATTCATCATTCTGTGGAGATGCTGTAAATTTAAATGAGCCTCTAGGTCCCACTTATTGATATCCATTGAATTTATGCCAGGAAATTTCATCAAATACTATCAAGTATGAAGCATCCAAATAGTTGTGAAAATAAATATAGCAATCTATAATGGTGCAATGTTGCAGTTCATTAGTACATCAGTAGTGAAAATGATAAGATGTGAGTTTACATACACATTTCATCAGACTCCAATTGCTTGATATTTTGCAGGGCTATTAATGAAACGTAAGCAGACATAAAGCGGTTCATCAAAAGGAGAAGGGAAAATTGTGCGTGAACTGCAATTATGGCAATTGCTCAGTTATCCAGCATCTTTTTGTTTGGAGAATTAGAAATGGAGCTAAAAGGGAAATATATAACAGATTAAAAAAAACAATTTAGCTGATAAGCAAGACGTTAAGAATCAAACATAAATCTCAAGGCATCTGCCCGCCTGCCAAGGCACATGTCATTTTTTTTATATTAGGCTTTAATTGGATTTCCCAAGCTGTATTCTCCACTGTGATCCCACTGGAAATTGGGACGAGAGTTTGCTGATTGAAAGAAAATGACTGACTGCAGCCTCATCATCCTTCATGGATTTTACTCTCTTGAACCCCTCTGGAACTATTTCTAGGAACCATTCTGCTTCCTTGCCCGCTTCAAGAAAGTATGCCAGGTCAAAGGCAGATATTGCCTGAGCCAAGTCTCTTGTGCATTTTATTGAGGTTGGTTGGTTCTGTGGCAGTGAGCATGGAGCAGAAAGGGGAGCAAATTAGGGGCCACGATGGGACAGCTCTGCAACATATTTCTGAGGTCATGGAACTTTTCCATGGATGAGTAGCGAGTAGGATTATATTGATTAAGGGCCTTACAAGGAGTGATTCTGAAGGCTCACCAGCATTTTGCTACTGGTGGAGCAGCTTCCAACTGCATGTGGAGGCCACGGGTCAGTGGACATTGCCTTCCTGCAGGCAGTTGAGGACTTATTAAAGCTGGAGGCTCTAGGCCTTAAAAAAAGGTCAAGGGCAAGAAAGGCCCCATCTGTAAACGATTCCCCTGGAGATGTTTCTCCTCAGCTATGAAGCCCTTAATGTCTTCGGTGTTCTGAATTTTTTATTTTCGGTCAATGCCTCCTTAGTGAACCTCTATACTGAGCCACCCTCATGATCACCAACCTACCTCAGTCGTGTTCACACGTCACAGTGAGGCTGCCCATCTTAGTAAGATGTTGTGTGTGAAGGCAGCCAATTAGAAGAAAGACTGATCAATTGGAAACTTTGCTGGTAAGTCTGGGCTCACAAGCTTCATTAGATCGAGATGTCAAGTTCCTGAAGTCTCTGGTGAAAACCAGCCCATCAATTCCATTTGCTGCCATTTCCCAGCATCACCGTGTACAAGTCTGGCAGCGATAGGTCCCAGGAAGCTAATGACCCTGCAGTCTCCCCATTGACAATTTCTTGTTGGAACTACTTTCCTCTTCATTCTGTCCTCACTTAACAATAATTTAAGCCTTGAAGGATGTTCAGAATAAGAGATTTCATTTTTAAGACATTTTTTCGAGCAGGTTCTTTGTATTAATAAGAATGCCTGCAGCGATATTTTGCAAAGAAAATAATTATGCAGATTATTTTTGTGTATTTAGTTTTCATAATTAGATGTCCCAAAGCAATAAAGAAAACATCTGTTCCCATGTAATATACACAAATTAGTTGATTAATAAATCTATCATTTATTTATCTGGTATTTATTTATTTAGCTGCAGTCAACAAGTAAAACTCTAAGGGGGTGTAAGCGATGACTGAACATTTCCATCACAGTTTCACTTTAATGAAAGAAAACTGACAAGGTTTCAATGCCTGAATTTCCAATATGTGACATAACCATGTGATATTTTGCACCAAAAATGCACAACCATAAAATTGATCCTTTCTTTTTTTCTAGAAAGAAGCATATCAGCCCATCGCAATCACGTTGTCGCATTTTGAGATTAATCCAGAACCATTTCTTGCCCTAGGCAAGGGTCTCTGCTTCAATCACAAAATGATCCAAAAGACTCCATTCGCAATTCTGTGCAAATAAATATGTGCCAAGCTATTTCCTTAATTTTCTGATTGACCATTTTTAAATTAATATTTAACCACTACTCAACATTAACTCTCCTCTCTCTCCACAGAGACAGCCAGACCTGCTGAGTTTCTCCAGCAAGTTATGTTATTATTTTAAATTCCTCTTAACATTAATGTAACAATACCTTTCAGATTTTCTCAATTAGTGAGGAGTTTTGACTCTTTCTGATTAGCGGGAAATGAATGGGAAATTAGCTAAAATGCAGCAGCTCCATCTTTCACTTTGTTGCTACACGTATGCAATTTTAAGACCTCTGGTATTAGGAGTTAATAATTGTTTCATTGAAGTGCAATAAATGCAAATCGGCATCCCATGAAATGCAAGACCACAATGACATTTCAGCCTGTTCATGTCCAGCAGTGAGGCCATTGTTAAACTTTCTATCACCTTGCCTTGCTGCCAGATGTCCTCTTCTCCGATGTCAGCCCACTTAATCTTCATTTTCAAATTATTGTTCTCAGTACCAGCATGGAATAGTTCCAGTTTTTCAAGTCTTTCCTCAGAAGAAATGGCTGTTGCTGGGAAGTGGGCAGACTACCAACTAAGTCTTGGTAAGAGGGAGGCCATCTATCATGGCAGTGGGGAGAGAGGGATCACGCTCAGCAGACGGTAGCCTCAAGGGGTAACATTCTGCTCTTCTTGGCCCACAAGAATTGCTATAAAAATGAACTTATTTTCTGGAGGCAACATCTCCCCTCTCCATTTTTCTGATGTGTTTTTGAAGCCCTCAGAAACCTGGTCAGGAGCATTAAATTTAAATAAGGTTGTCAACTATACTGCAGGAGCCTGATTTAAATACAAGACAGGACACTCATATGCCTCACTAGTATGAAAATGGCAGGAGGTGTGTACATGTCAGGTTGTGGGTCATATTTTGCATTTTTTTTATGACATCCCTCTTGACTGGGGTTAATATTAAGCCCTTAGTTTCACATCATGCTTATTATCCTGCTGATTTCATACTGTATGTTCCCTATGGCTTTCATGTCCTTTCAGTAACGATGCCTCAAAAATATGCATATTTATCTAAGGCCTTATCACTGCTTTGTGCAAATGTATCATTAATTATTGTTTCTGTTTTCTACTCATTGATTTGCAAAAATGAATTCTATTAACCATTTTGGTTTTATCTAGCTTTCACAGAAATATTTATTTGAATTCTGAAAACTCTATTCATCCTTAGCTTTCAGCAGACTGCATATTCCCATTCTTGTCATTCTTCCTGAGCCTTGACGGTGACCATCCCATTTTGTGTTCTGTTCTTTTTTCAGTGCCAAATCTTTTTTCCAATGGTCTGTATCAAGCCTAATCAGATGGTCACAACAATTATTTCAAACTATGTTAAGTAATGAAAAGAATTTTCTAATGACATCGGGGAGAGGAAATGGTCTCAGCGTATGACACAGACTAATATGGATTCTGAAACTGGTTACTTTCCATAACAGGACATAAATAAAAATAGCTTGTATTAGAAAATTACCTTTTAGCTGGCTAAATGCTGTTAGCTAATATGATGGGTTAAATGCTTTATGATGTTGGTGGTAACACTAAATCTCAGCTGTTAGGCACACGAAATGTACAAGATCAAATAATTTGATTGCAGTGCGAATGTGTCACTTTTCAAGCTGAATTCATCATGAATTCACAATATCTTTACATTACTACCAATATCAAGTTAAAATTGATAGAAACAAAGATAGATAGCAGCATCTGTGGAGAGAGAAATACAGTTAATGTTTCGAATCTGGTATGACTCTTCTTCAGAACTGAAAGGTGGTAGAAAATAGATACGCTAACATTTCTGTCCTGTTGCAGTGTTCCAACGAAGCACAATGCAAGGTCAAGAAACACCTAATTTTCTGCTTAGGCATTTTACAGCCTCAAGGTCTCAATACTGAATTCAGTAAGTCCAGGTATTACCATGGTATGTTTGGTCCCCATTTTTCTAACATTCCCTTGTCCTTCCACACAGGTCTGTTTGTGTCTTGTTTGCTTTGCATCTAGTAGAGAGGACTCTTCTCCCTTTCATACCTTAATTTACATCCATTTTACATCTGTTGTTTCCTTTCTTCACAATTAGCAACCAATTTGTCTTTTGCACTGGGCCTTTACACCGCCTACCCTCTTGCTCCTCATCGACCTCTCTTAAAAGTACAAAAAACAAACTTTTTTCCAAAACCTTTCAGTACAGAAGAAGAGTCACTCTAGACTTAAAATAATAACTCTGTTTTTCTCTCCACACATGCTGCAAGACCTGCTGTGTTTTTCCAGCATTTTCTGTGTTTGTTTCAGATTTTCAGCTTTTTCTGTTTGTATGCAAAATTGACAGAATGCTGGCTATGGCATTGTGAAGCCAATTTATACAGCTACTGAGAGGATATTCTGCAACACATTTATTCTTCAGTGTGCACTTAGTCAGTTTGTGCGAGCTGTTCATCTTGCATTCATCAGGACAATTCACAAGAATACAAATTCAAGGGGAAAACTAATATTTCTACTTCATGAGAAGAGACTGCTGATCAGTTGGCAAGCGGACTCCATTCACCAGAGGTGCTGCCATTCAGAATACACCAATGATGAAGCCAACAGTCTACTAAATAGTTTAAATTTCAAATTTGATGCAGTATCCGTGGCAGCTCCCCCGTCAGTCAGAGACCACTTGCCAACCCTCAGCACTCAAGCAGGTATAAATGTTGATTTTCTCCTTGAAATTGGTGTTCTTGTGAATTCTGCTGAAAGTACAAGACAAAAGCTTTGATAAAAATGTATCTTTTTTCAGCAATGCTCAAGTTCTGTGCTTCCAAATGACTACTGGTAAATTTGTTTCTTTTCAGCCACGTTTACAGCCAGATTATTGAGTTAGAATTCGTATTAAATTAAAGTCTAAAATATGAACAGTTTCACTCACATAAAATAGTTTTCATATCTATATTCTGGAATAGACTGAGCCGCTTGATTTGTAAAACTGCTTTCTGTAATTATGATTGTGAATACATTGTGTTTGTGAAGGCTTCAATGTCAGTACTATTGATTCAAAAATTATGCTAAATATTTGGCAATATAACATAAATTTCCTGAAAGGTTTATTTTTATATCTTAGCCACCATTGTGTATTGGAAAAAAGGCCTAAAGAAATAATGTCAAGCTGCAATGCTTAACTTTTATGCTTGGAAACTTTCATCAGAGATTGAGATAAGAAACAGGTTAACAAAATTTCAGAGATTCATGCTATTGCCAAAGTTAAAATCTTTTTGCTTGTCTGTTTATCAAAATACAATATCTGAGATAACAAGCATGGGGCTGGATGAACACAGCAGGTCAAGCAGCATCATAGGAGCAGGAAAACTTGACGTTTCGGGCCTAAACCCTTCATCAGAAATGGGGGAGGGGAAGAGGGTTCTGAAATATATAGGGAGAGAGGGGGAGGCGGATAAAGGATGGATAGAGGAGAGGATAGGTGGAGAGGAGGCAGACAAGTCGAAGAGGCGGGGATGGAGCCAGTAAAGGTGAATGTAGATAGGGGGGTAGGGAGGAGATAGGTCAGTTCAGGGAGGACGGACAGGTCAAGGGGGTGGGATGATGTTAGTAGATAGGAGATGGGGGTGTGGCTTGAGGTGAGAGGAAAAACAGGTTAGGGAGGTGGAGATGAGCTGGGCTGGTTTTGGGATGTGGTTGGGGAGGGGAGATTTTGAAGCTTGTGAAATCCACATTGATGCCATTGGGCTGCAGGGTTCCCAGGCTGAATATGATTTGCTGTTCCTGCAGCCTTCGGGTGGCATCACTGTGGCATTGCAGGAGGCCAAGGATGGACATGTCATCTGAGGAATGGGAGGGGGAGTTGAAATGGTTCGCGACTGGGAGGTGCAGTTGTTTGTTGCGAACTGAGCGCAGGTGTTCCGCAAAGTGGTCCCCAAGCCTGCGCTTGGTTTCCCCGATGTAGAGGAAGCCACAACGGGTACAGCGGATGCAGTATACCACATTGGCAGATGTGCAGGTGAACATCTGCCTGATGTGGAAAGTCTTCTTGGGGCCTGGGATTGGGGTGAGGGAGGAGGTGTGGGGGCAGGTGTAGCATTTCCTGCGGTTACAAGGAAAAGTGCCGGGTGTGGTGGGGCTGGAGGGGAGTGTGGAGCGGACAAGGGAGTCGCGGAGGGAGTGGTCCCTCCGGAAGGCAGATAAGGGTGGGGAGGGAAAAATGTCTTTGGTGGTGGGGTCTGATTGCAGATGGCGGAAGTGTCGGAGGATGATGCGTTGGATCCGGAGGTTGGTGGGGTGGTATGTGAGGACGAGGGGGATTCTTTTTTGGTTATTGTTGTGGGGATGGGGCGTGAGGGATGTGTTCCGGGAAATGCGGGAGACACGGTAGAGGGCGTTCTCGACCACTGTGGGGGGAAAGTTGCGGTCCTTGAAGAATGAGGACATTTGAGATGTGCGGGAGTGGAATGTCTCATCCTGGGAGCAGATGCGGCGGAGGCGAAGGAATTGGGAATAGGGGATGGCATTTTTGCAGGAGGGTGGGTGGGAGGAGGTGTATTCCAGGTAGCTGTGGGAGTCAGTGGGCTTGAAATGGACATCTGTTTCTAGGTGGTTGCCCGAGATGGAGACAGAGAGGTCCAGGAAGGAGAGAGAAGTGTTGGAGACGGTCCAGGTGAACTTCAGGTTGAGGTGGAAGGTGTTGGTGAAGTGGATGAACTGTTCGAGCTCCTCGTGGGAGCACGAGGCGGCGCTGATGCAGTCATCAATGCAACGGAGGAAGAGGTGGGGTTTAGGGCCAGTGTAGGTACGGAAGAGGGATTGTTCCACGTAACCTACAAAGAGGCAGGCATAGCTTGGGCCCATGCGGGTACCCATGGCCACCCCCTTTGTCTGTAGGAAATGGGAGGAATTGAAAGAAAAGTTGTTGAGGGTGAGGACGAGTTCGGCTCGGCGGATGAGGGTGTCGGTGGAGGGGGATTGGTCCGTTCTGCGGGACGGGAAGAAGCGGAGGGCCTTTAGGCCATCAGCATAACCCCACTACAATATCTGAGCAACTATTTAACCTCAAATTTGATCTCAACAGATTTCTAGATTTCTCTGTGTCAAAGGTGCAATGCATTGCACTCTGGTTCTGCATGGAAGAGTATATTTAAATCAGTAGAGCGGGATTTCATTCAACAAATGTGCAGATGGTGTGCCAAACTGAGGAGTAAAATGTGAACATTGTTGCTTGTTGGGTACTGACTGAATATAGTTCTTTTATTTGTAATAACGTCAGATGCAAAGCTAAGTTGCAGGCTGAATTGCAAGAGGTTGGTCTACTATGAAATTATGTTTATATGTATGGTGACACCTGTTTGACCCGTGAGCATCTTTACATCACAGATCACCAAAAGAATTTAATGATTTTAATACAACTATTCAATTGAGAATTCAGCATAATCTTGGCATGCCATCAATGCACTTTAGACTTTTGATTCGGTTAGAGGTTCTTCCCAGCTTCTTCAAAAGCCAACAATATTATGATAAACTATTTTGTCCACCCAAGTGTTACCAAAATTGTCAATAAACAGTTACCGAAAAACAATAGTGAAGAAATGTAGCGCAATATATCCAAATATGATGAACTCCGAATTAGTTCTGATATGTCAGTTATCCAACTGAAACAAAATACATTTAACTTTTCTCATGTTTTGCACAGAAATGTTACTTTAAACATAAAATTGATCATAAGCTTTGTAGTACAGTAGCTTTACTCTGTGAAGCCATACACCAACATTCCAATATTTTAATAATGTGTTTTAATTTCTGGTCAGATGCATTATTGCAAAGAGATTGTGATTTTCCGTTTATGATTAGTCTTCTTCATAAATGGAAATTATTACCTTTTGACTCCTAAATTTAGTTTTAAAGTTACATTTACTATTATAGTCTCCTCCCACTTTCTTCGTTCGACTAATTTAAGTGTCCACAAGGAGACCCAGCCTTTGGAAATTGTCAATTAAATGTGGAATATTTTTCAGTTCATTATTAATATCTCACTAATTGATTCTACTCAATAAATTTTATGTTCAACTTGTACAATACCAAAGAAATGTTGCAAAACTAAATAATCAAATACTACTTTTCAGGAAAATTTTCATGCCAATGTAATTATTTTAACTCCACTGTGTAAAACTTGCACGCTGGTGGTAAGCCAAAGCACACACAAAGGGACTGCTAGGTATGATTGCTATTCTTTTTTCCAAGAGACAGCTTGATGATTTTATGGATGCATGTTTATTCCTATTAAATTTTAGCACATGCAGACTTGCAGAACTTTTTACATACAGGTGAAAGCTGAAAAAATGGACAAGTTGAGGTCACCAATAACATAACAAAGGTTATGGGGAAAAGGCAAGAGGGTGAAGTTGAGGATTATCGGATCAGCCATTATCTCAGTGGACGGTAGAAAGACTCAATGGGCTGAATAGCTTACTCCTGCTCCAGGTCACCTGTCCTGGGTGCCCAAAGCCCAAGTACCTTCAGGGCCGGTGGACTAGCTGTTTGTGATTTCTGGCTTTTTAAACTTTCCACCAAAAACAAATCCACGGTCTTTATAGGTTAAAATGGTCCTCCACATTCTTTACAAATTGAGTCTATAAATCTTGTTCATAATTTTAAAAATTCCCCTCAGCTTACACTACAACTCTTTTCCTAGAAAGTAGAGACCCAGTCTGTTCAGTCTTACCTAATAATTTATCCCGCTTTGGAATCATGCCTGTGATTTTTTTTGCACTTTCTCCCGTCTTAATTCATCCACCCATTAAAGATCTTGCTTTCCCATTTTGCAGAATTGGCTAGTTCCAGAATTTTTATCTGGTGGGCTGATGCTGCACCAGCATAGTCCGCTCCATGAATCTATCACTCTTAATGTGATGAAGAATTTCCTTACAGGTTTGAAACTTACTTGTCAACATTTCTGCTCCTTTGTAGAGTTTAATTTGAAAAAATGCTCCAGATGATATGTCCCTTCCATTCCCTTTATTATTCAAAATTTAGTTGCATCCTTTTATGATTGAAGAGCACAACAGCAACAATGTAAACAGCTTTGTTAAAATTTCCTTAAATTTCTGTATGACTAATTTAAACATACCTCTTTTCAGTACAGATCCTGTATAATATCTGCAAATAATGGCTGTTCAGGCTTTGGCATATTTCCCATTTTTCACCTGAAATCTGGGTGCAATTTTGCAATGTGACAACTTCATAAACTAACAGTCAAGCCCAATATCCAAACAAACAATGACAATTCTGATATTGTGAAACCCTGAGGAATTTGGTGTCTCTGGTAATGACCTTCTGCAAGAAGCGATCTCCCTTCCTGATATTTTTAGTAGGCGCTTTCCCGCTGGCACCACAAGGTGGAGACACAACACTGTACTAAGGATCAATTGTTTAAATCTCACTTACGAAATAGAGTTGAAAACACAGTTTACAAAATCATGAGTCACAAATTTGGCTTTTGCTCCAGTAAGCTGTAAAAATAAATGATGGCTCAGTTTGTGTAGTTTAGGAGTTAACGGAATTCAGCACTTCTGCATTTTTAACCATGCCTGGAATTTTACTGACATGCCATAGGCCCTTCTGATGAAATGAATGAGGGTCCCAAGCCTGGTTGGGTGAGGGATGGAAGTACAGAGGAGATTTTTATGGGCCATAGTCTATTAAGAGGGCACCAGTGTGACAACCTTCTAATTAAAAATAGAAGCCTGTCTCTCCAAGCTGCTAGCCCAGTCTGCTCCGACACCTTAGCAGTGCCATCACGAGAGGTGGACATGTCTGGGGTTACAGGTGGAACCCCAGAGGTTGCCTCCATGTTGAAGCACCTTGATGGGTGTGTAAGAAATTTTTCAATTTGCAGGGGCAGGCAGGCATGCGATTGGAGGTTGAAACAGTGGTGTTGAAATGGACAGACGTAGAACCAGCAGGAACGAAGGAGTGCTCTCACCTTGGGAAGCTCCTGGGAGGCAGCCTTGATATAGCTGATGGTCCCCGCACATAATGAGGGTCACTCCAATGCTGATAAAATGTTGGCAGGGATGTAAAATAGCTGTCCATAGGCCAGTTAATTGAACTAATTTGCTAGCCTACTCTCATCAGTTGGCTGCTGAACTCTTATTCAAAATATCCCATTGTGATAGGAAGATTTCAGGATTCCCTCCTGACTCCATTCTGCCAGCTCTGCTGCCTCCAGCCCACAGCCAGAGGCCTGGTAAATCTTGGCCCATGCTTCAATGTAATGGAAATAAAAAACAATTGACAGCAGATACTGTGACAAATAAATATTGCCATAAAGACACGCAATCTAAATATAATCGTTTAAACTATTATATCAACCATATAAGTATATTTTGAACTTTTAAACAAAAGATACTGCAAGTAAAAAGACACTTTGAACAACTGCTAAAACGTATCTGCAAGAAACAAGCAGCTCGGATGGAATCATACAGTCTGAAGAACATTCAGAAAGAGGTCACATGTCTGTGTGTTTGCATGGGATATGACTTACATTTTTTTTTGAATTCAGGTAGGAAATTTGACCAGCCTCAAGAAAACCAGCCCACTTCTCTTTCTCCCTTATCTTGCAACTCCTTTCGGCAAAGCATGTAAGCTGAAAACAAGCCAGAATTCGTCTTCGCCACTCGTACAGGATTCCTAAAGAGGATTCATTGGAATATTCCCCACCATCTCCTGCAAAAGACACTCAGCCAAGTACAACTGCTCCAGGAAAATACACTAATGCCAGCAGCCTGTGTGTGCAGGATAACTTTGGAATCAAAACATCATCTGGGGCAAACCATGACTTATTCTTCACTTGTTTACTTATTATTTAGGCAAAGTACATTAAAGTTAACGTATTGCTGAGTTTGCAGATTTTATATCTCATCACACCTGCGCACACGTGTCTAAAGGGTAGAGATGTATATTTGCACAGTCCAAACTGTTTGTCAAAAATCTTTGCATCTTTGCTTGAGTAAGCTTGTTTTCATAATAAAACAATTATACGTTGTTAGTTTAAATAAACCTGGTAGACCCGTGCTAAACTTTACACAATTTGAAACAAATTAAATTAGCCATATCTCCAACCTGGTCACACTGAAGACTTTTTGTGACCAGTGAAGGAGCGGGACTGGAGAAAGAAGAAGTGCGTCCCACCAACCACAGTCATAACAAAATCAATTTATTGTTAGAATGACCATAATAAATGCCTGTTTTTTAATGTTAAATTTATTCACTGCCAAGCAGAATTTCAGATCATTATCAGTTTAACGTACAGAAGGATTGATTTAAAGCTGCCATAGTTGATGTTAGCAAGCTGGTAAAAGCCTAAAAACTGGAACTGGTAGACTTTCAGTCCAGCTAAGCCTGAAAATTACACCATTGGTAATTTCATAGATGCCTAACACTGATCGGCCAAAGAGCCTTTTTGTTTCAGATTTCCTTTATGCGGTTATTCCATCACCAAATTAAGGCCATATGATGAACATATTAGTGTTTCAAATATTGCAATGCACATTTTGTATAGTTAGGGCTACTATACAGATAAACCAGCAAATTGAGTCGAGAAGGAGAATGAACAAGTCCGTGTTTAAAGAGCACTTGCAGTTCTGCTCCTGACTGTATCTTCCTGTTTCTTCCCAAGAGCTTCGCCAGAGCAATGAAGAGGGCGAAAAATAGGAAACATTTCTTTCAGCTGTTGAAACTTTTGTAAGGCAATTGTTTATGCATCCAACATTTTACGTTGGTGATTGATGGAACACATTGTAGCTGTTAGGGTCAAACCCAAGATACTCCAGCTCAGCATTAGAAACAGTAAGACACAGTGTACACACACATACACTGATTTAACTAAAATAAACATCCAAAGAAAAAAACCTTCCGTCAAATCATTACAAAGATGATTTTTGTTCAAAGAAGTGCAATTCCAGATCCACAATCCCTAACTAATCACTGCATTACAAATTAAGATGGTATTCTCTATTTCTAGTATAACACATCTGATGTGTATTCAGAGCAATCATTTGTCTTCCAAAATTGTCTGCAAAGTTTCAAGGGTATGTAGCAGGTTTGCAATCGTAAATGACTGAAGAATAAAGACCTTACTTCTTCAACAAAGTAAATGCCATTCAGCCTTAAGTCAGGTAAACAAGTTCCACTGCAATAAAATTCCAATGCAGCATGGCTGATTAGTTAACTCAGGAAACCACTTCAGTCTGGTTACTGCAGCGTAGCTCCACGGAGTACAAATATGGAGGTCTCAGTGCAGCTTGCAACCAGACTGTAGATTTTGAGAAGAATGAATTTGTTGCTGATGAACTGTGTGAAAGGGAGAGGAAGTGTTCTTCCTCCAGACCCCCCACCTACTTTCTTCAGCGTCCAGCATTTAGATCTTTATTCAGTGCTGTGGGAGGAGCTATTTGGTGAATAACTATTAAGCTAATCTAAATGCAATAAATAGCCAGTACAGTTAAGCTATGGCAGGGCAGTTGGCCAAGTGGATTGCACAGCCTATGGAACATGGGAAATTCAAATTGCATCATGTGTCTGATATGATCCTATCTGTAGGAAGTGTTACCGCTGGTACAAGTTTGAACTCATGGTTTCTGAACTCGAGCTGATGCTAGGGTCACCTGTGGAATGGATGACTACCAGGCACACCAAAAGAACCAGGCAGGTGGTGCAAGAGTCCCCTGAAATGTTATTGCTTGCAAATCCGTCTTCTGCTTTGGACACTGGTACAGACTAGGACTGATCAGAGGAGTGCAGTCAGATTCAGTGGTATGACAGGCCAGCTGCTCAGGAAAGGAGGACGTTTGAAATGGCAATCGATTCATTAGTTAGGGAACAGGCAGGAGTTTCTGCAGCTGTAATAATGACTGCAAGAGCGTTACATTGCCTCTGACGTGTCAGGGTTAAAGATGACAGAGGTCATTCTTCTGGGGCTGGGTGAATGGCCAAAAATCGTGGTCTGTGTTGGATGAGACCCCGGAAGCTGATTTCAGGGAGCTGCAAGGAGATCGAAAAACAGGACCTCTGAATCTGTAAATATAAGGATTACTCACAGTCTTTCATGCTGGTGAGCATAGAAATGGGAAGGGTGAACTTAGAAAGATATCTAATGAATAAAGCAGATTTTTGCACTTGGAAGACTTAAATTCTGAATGTCAGTAATGACCTTTTCATCTACTGTTGCACTACAACTGAACTGAAGACGTGCCTACATGCTATAATGTTGTGGAGTGCAACCTCACCTTGAACAAAGTCAAGTGCTTGCTCAATGAAACGAGGATCAAATTCTTAGGTCACATGCAGTAAAGGAGTATCACCTGAAACCTGAATATTTAAGGCCATTGCAAAGGTTATGCATTGTCCAAATGGTTAGGACGTCCAGTGTATACTAGGACTCATCATGCATCAATTGCTTCTCACTCCTTACCTCGTTACTCTATCTAACCACAACATGATATAAGAGATTCTCCAAGTGAGAGTGAACTACATCACAGAAACAGGCATACTCCAGAGCAAATATCAGTTACTAGAAAATTGCACAAGTGTCTTCCATGACCCTGAGAAAATCACCCATCTTTCAGTGGATAACCACCTGGTTGGGTAAAGTGGACGGCACCTTTCAAGATGGCAGCAGAGTAGTAGGGCTGAACCCAAGGCTTGTCTGCTCCCGTCTGATTTCTTTCTCTTTTCTTTCCTTCTTTTTACTTTTGCTCTTGTTCCTTTTTGTCTTTTTTTCTTCATTTGCTTTTCTTTGAGGCCTGGAGAATGGCGGGTGAAGGAGGAGGCCTCCAGCGGCAGCGGTAGCAACGCCAGGACGAGCCAGACACGGCTCCACCCCAGCCTGGGGTCTCCCGACAAGCGAGGAGCAGCTCCCAGGCTGAAAACCTTGGCCCAGGCACGCAGGCTGGGCCATGGCTCCAAGGTCCCCAGCTAGGCCCAGGTGCCTGGAGGAACGGAAGCCTGGGTGAAAGGGATGGATGGTGGACTAGTGGCAGCATGTGGAGGAGCGTTGGATGGGGAGGAAGAGTAACAGAATCCACAAATCCCCAGGCACATGGCTCCAGCTCAGATGAAGTGGTCACAGGGGTGGCAGCAGCAAAAACCCATAACCGAGACCCCAGAGACCTCTGCTGATGTCAAGCAGCGTCAATAGGAGAAATGGATGAGGAATAAGAAGAAAAGAGAAAGATGAACTCAATTTGCAGTAAAATTTTCCATTATATTCAGTGTTTCAAGATGGTGCCGGAGCGTAGTGACACTGCGTACAGCATGTGAAAAATCACATTTCACTGTATTTTTATATACGTGTGACAATAAATCTAAATCTAATTTAATTTTCATGCAGAAAGATGAGCAGAGCAAACTATTCATTGTTGCATCAACAAATACATCACTCAAACCTGCAAAGTAACATTATTCACAAACAGAGAGCAATGCTCTCAATCACACAACATCTATTATCCTTTCAGCTCTCGTTGAATGGAAGTGATTTGGAAGTATTAGCTGATCATAGACCACTCATAAGCTTATTCCGCATCCACATAGCAATATACCTACTTGAGCTGATCCACACAGAAAACAAGAGCCCGAGTTCTATGTTGATTTTTGGAGTATATGGGACTAATAACTCTATGCCAAATTTTAAAAGTTAAAAAAAGCATTCCAATCTGCAAGTGTCCAAGAAGTAGGAGAATACTGAAAAATGAGCTGTATTCTTTTCAGAGAAGATTGTAGAATTACCATGGGACTTTTGGTATGGTTGCTGGCAAGAAATCTCATTTTAAATTGGATGCAGGAACATGCTTAGCCATGTTTTCAGAAATAACACCATGTTGAAGCATGAATGTCTCCAACTATCCTACATTAACTTCAGGTTAGAGGATGAATTCCAGTACAAGCGTCAGAGCGTACTTGTATTACATTTCATTGAAATGGGAGATGTTTTGCATGTCATTCCCAATCGACATTGTTGTTTAATGAGCAGAGAAGTTGTGTGGTCTTGAATCTTCTTTATTTACCAGCTGCATTAGATATTGAAAGTGACTCATTGCACTGTGAGTCAGTCTTCACTGAAGAAATATGATCTTTGTACCACAGGAGTATTTTGGAGACCTTCCAATTCTCTTTGCAGAAGAACTAGAACATGCAGGAAAGCTTTGCATCAAGAATGATGGTGAACAGCTGCAAGATGACATTTTAAACCTTAATTTGGCTTCCTCATTCAGGAAAGAGTGAAACAGAATTAAGCTGCTGAAAATGCAAATGATTTCTTGGAGGAAGAGATCCTGCATCTTGCTATCCTTTTTGACTGTAATGCCAACTTTGAAGTCTTTGTTAGTTCTTTTCAGGAGAATCAGTTTTTTGCTGAAGAAAGTATTAAAGGATTTAACTTATCTGCTCATTGCACAGACCCACTACCAACATACAACAGCAAAAGCAGTGGCAATCAGAATTAGGCACAGGAGCAATGCCCCCCCTCCCCCATCACCACCCAAGGTGAATGCCTGTGCTGGTGGAGGTTACAGGTGAAGGCTGTAATGGTGCCTTTTCTGAGGTGTCAGAGACATCTTCTTCAGAGGTGGTGGTGCAGTCATTGCTGCTACTGGGGGAAGACTGCTGTACCCTGTGTTTCTTCCACTTCTATTAACCACTAGCACTCGTAGTGGAGAAAGAATTAGTTGGTAAAGATACCATTGCTTTGGGGCAAATGGCAGATACTGTCTTCACTGCAGATTCTTGAGACTTTCTTGAGATATTCATGTCTCCAATTAGCACAGGAATGTCCAAAGTCATCTCCTGCCAGCTCTGTGCCCTGATCTTTGTACTGGGATGTGGACACATACATCAGGCATTCCTCCACCAGTCCAGGCCCTTTCCCTCCTGTTGTGGGCACAGAAAGAGAAGGATTTGGTGTGATGGCAATGGGCGTATGAGCATTTTCTAAGAATTCAGTCAAGGCAAGTCCTGAGCTCTCTGAAGTAACCGATTTGGAAGTACACAGCCTGATATTGATCAGATGAGGTGTCTGTCATCCCTACAATCATGTGATACTTGGGCTTGCAGGCAATCATCCAACATGACATGCCTGCTTAGAGATACAGTTAGGTTGGATGCTGCTGTGGTGTGTGAGCTTGCGCAAAGAAGATGGTGTCACTTAACCTCAAGGACTGCAGGAGACTGTTTGTCCTATTCCTGCACTGGATCCACATCCCAGTTCACACTATCCAGGGCAGATAGGACAGCTGACAGCTGCTATCCCTGTGGAAGATGACCTTCCTTCTTTCAGGAAAGGCCCTGACACAGCCATCTGGTGGGATGTCACTGAACTTTGGAGTGAGGTTCTGTCTGGTCTGCGTGAAGCATGGCTGAAACAGGGTTCAGCAATGCTGCAGGCTTGCAGTGACAGAAGGGCAGTATGGGTGCCCTTTAAACATGGTGCCAGGACCTTTGACCTCAGAAGGCCTGGCTGGGAGCAGAACTTCCAGCCCACCCAATTCGCATATGATGTGCTGAAAAGTATGCATCATGAATGAAAATCCAACCTGGACCCAAGTGGAAGTGAAAAACCTCTCGCAAAACTGAGACCATACATACAGTCCAAAAGACACCATCTTCCGACTAGTTTCCCTGGTGATAGGCCTGCCTCGGAATAGAAGATTAAAATTATTCTTCTGAGGCCAAGAGGAACGGCAGCATAACCTTCCTCATCAACACTGCAGGTTGTTCTTGGGCTTCTTCAGCTTCACCTCCGCACCCTCTGTCCTGACCTACAACTGGCATCTAGTTGCCCATCACCCTTATGGCCCAAAGTCTGTAATTCCCTCGGAGTGCCTATGTTTTACCTGTATCTCATAATTGGAGTTAAAGTGAGCTTCCCTGAACAAGTCACCAAAAAGTATACAGAACATACAAGGCACTTAGGAGACTCCAAAGCAAAACATATACACACAACGGGTAAGAAAAGAAAGAAAACTGTACATCTATAGAACATCCTTCATAACATTAGGACATTTCCAAGCACATTACAGCCAATCAAGTACTTCTGAAGTGTCGTGACTGTTGCAATTTGTAAAATGCAGCAACCAACATATGCACAGCAAGTGCCCCACAAACAGCAATGACCAGATAAATTGTTTCTGGTGATATTGACCGAATAAGTATTGGTCGAATGATCAGGGCTAGTTGTCCTGTTCTTCGCTGAAGCAGTGTCATTGAATGAATTACATCCAGCTGATAAGGTAGTTGGGCCTAGATTTAACATCTCATGATAAGTGGCACCTCTGAATGCACAGCACGCCCTCAGACTGTCTCAAGTCTTTGGAGTGGGACTTGAACTCAGAGGTGAGAACTCTACCAACTCAGCCACGCTGATAAATAAAAATATTATTATGCTGTAATAAGCTGAGACAATAATGGTTTTAATAAAATAAACGTGAATTTCTAATAAGAGAATTTAGTTTAAAGTCACTTTAGGTTTCTGAAAAATACATTTGCCCATCACTTTTTTCCATGGTATGCAAGGATTTAAATGGTTTTAAGTCAAATGGATTAGTAGAAGTATCATGTACAATAATATAATCAATGATATTCTTATATAAGTGGATAAATGATGGATTAATTAACATTACCCACCTCACATCAAACAAACAAAAACATGAGTTTGTATTCCTTCATTCTAAATAAAATATACCAAAGCGATTATGTGATTACAACTCATTAAAAGATTTCAAATGGCACTATTTAATTATCCCTGGAATCACTGTTATTCATTGAGTTAACCATGTCCTAGATCTGCTTGTTCAAAAGGACAAAGATTTACATAATCTCTTGCTTCATGACACAAAATATGATTCTTGTGGAAAATGAAGTTGACTGCTTTCTGCTACATGTTCTTCACTTAATGTAAAACCTTTCCAAAGACTCTATTGATTGTCGCTCAATAAGGGAATCCTTTTCTTCTGCAAAATGGCCATCATTTGCTCTTAGATTAATGGGATTTTGCTCAGTACTCAACAGGCTACCTGTTCTAACTTCTTTACATATTTCATCAGTAATTGAACAGCTCCATGGACTTTATCTTGACGACCGAGATGTGGGAGGCACTAGGCATGTGACTAAAGGCTTCATGGCATTCACCAACAAGCTGGAAGAGTAGTTCAAATCTGTGGCAGCACACACAATTGTTCCGCACTGCCATTTGTTTGGAACCATGTGCATGACTGATTTATTATTTTTGTACATCTGGCTAGGCATTTTGGAGGTTTCAGAAAGTTTTCTGGTGGGCATTTCTGCAGGCTTCTTATCACGTCCCAGTTTCTGATTTTTACTTTTCTTCATTTTCTGAATAAAAATAGAATGGAAGAAATATTCTGAGAAGCATTAAAATGAAAAACATTTATCCCATATGACAAAAAGTCATGGCATGATTAATGATTGTAATGATAAATTTAAGGGCACAATAGCTTAGTTGTAATGAGGGCATTTTTAAAGAAGAATACACTTGCCTTGGAGGTGTACAAAGAAGAGCCAAATCAGTTCCCGGACGGCTAGTGTTGTTTCCTGGTGAGACGGAGTAGATTGGGCCTATACTATCTGATGCTTAGAAGATTGAGAGGGAAGCACATTGAAATATACCATATATGAAGGATCTTAACTGTTTCCCTTAGCCAGAGATTCTTAACTGCAGAAGCAATGTTTCAGAATAAGAGGCCAATTATTTAGGACTGAGATGAGGAGAAATTTCTTTATTTTGAGGGTTGTGAATCTGTTAAATTCTCTATCTCAGAGCTTGGATCCCTTTATTGGCTGACAACAATAGAATTTTTGGTTTCTTGGGGAATCTGGGACACACCAGCAGGCAGTTTGGTGGAAAGCAGAAAGCGGACCATCGATTAGCAGTGCAAAGTGACCTACAGTCTACATCTGCTCATATTTCTCATGTTCCTGAGTAACTGCATGAATAATCCAGAGGTCTGAATGAATGATCTACATACACATGTTCAAATCTCACCATGGCAGTTGGGGGATTTAAATTCTGTTGGTTAATTCAATCTGAAATAAAATGTCTACCAGAAATGGTGGACCGTAACCCCTGAATAGTAAAATCGAACCAGTTCACAGATGTACTATACTGAAGGACATACACTGTCTTGACCAGTTCTGACCTAGGTGTGACTCCAGATCCACAGCAATGTGATTGACTCTTCACTACCCTCTGAACTGGCTGAAGAAATAATTCACATGTATTCAAGGAGATGGCTCATTATTACCATCTCAGGACAATTATGAATGGGCAAATCAACACCCACATATTCTGAGTTCACAAAAAAATGGAATTCCGCAGACAAGCTTATGGAAAATATGGTGATGTGCTTCATTGCGTCATAGAATTGAACAAATGAGTTCACTCTCAATTTTCCAAATACTGAGGAAAACAGAAATGAGGTGACATTGAAAATTTAAATCGACTTGGTCTGGCATCAGCACATGTACCTCCCATTTAAGTGGGCAATCAAGTGAGTGAAAAAAAAAGTACAACAGGCAGAAAAATAAACTAAGCAATTATGTACTCTAATCTCTGGAGTGCAATCACAGATGTTCCAAAGGACACCTATAATTTTTTTCCCCATTATCTGTTAATTTTTAGGTAATGAAAACAACAATAAGAGAACATCTGAATCCCCCACAACAGCTCCCACATGTTTCATATGTTTTAATGTTGGAATATAGCAACTTCAGGCAGTGAGCCTTTTGCTGCAACCAAATGATATGTGAATCTTACATTAAAATCACTTTGTACATGTTGAATGTTGCACTGAGGCTTAATAGTATTACTTCCAGGAGCTGCACAATTGTTGGACTTCACTTTGTGGCACTTTTCCTCATGGCAGAATACTATTGGCATATTCAACTCCATGCCAGGCTGCCAAAGCTAGTTGCCATTTAAGGTCATCAGACAATTCGCAGGTAACAATTTCTAAATCAATTCATTGAATGAATGCTGAACTCTGTGATCCTTGGAGCTAGCTACAGTGTTCCAGTCACTGTCAACCCAAAAACTAACAAAGCAAGCAGTCCTGCTAGTATGTGACAGCTCTACAATAAGAGTGAAAGAATGCTTTGAATGCATATTTATTACTGAGGGACAAACAAATACTAAACAGAATGTCAAACCCAAATGTTAATCTCATTGTTAAATAAATCAGAGAAAAACAGCACAATCCATTGTTAAAAATTCAGTTTGTGGATATTTGTTAGTAATGGCAAGATCCGATGAAAATTAAAGTTTTCCATTTTTAGTTTCAAATGGTGCAACCATTTTGGCTACAAACTCTTCCAGGCAACTCAGCATTGATAAGAATTAATGAAATTTAGGTTCATATATTGCAAAGATTGTCATTGGAAAGTGCGGAAGAAAATAACTGCAGTGCTGTTAACACCACAACATTCAATTAATGAGCTCTTCAGCTGTGCCAAAGCTAAATCTTCCTAATCAAAAAGAAAAGATGAGTAATTTGACAATGGCTACATGAAAGACAAATTAGAAAATAACAAAAATTCCTGTTATGTGTTGCCAGTTTAAGGATGTAATAAATTATAATATGATTTCTTTAAAATATCAATACTCTTATAGCAAACAGTAAGGAATGATCTGAAATTCAATACTATAAATATTGAAACAAATTTTACTAAACATTATCAAGATTTAAAAACAAAAATAAGTAAAAAGCATGAAAAAGTCTTTTTGCCAATGCAAACTGCTGAAAGTAAAGATATCAGATCAAATACTTAAAAAAGAGGATTGTTTAAAACAGTGGCTGAACTTTCTAATTTTAACATCAGTACCTCATGTGATATATGGATTTCACCATTTACCTTTTTGATTGAAATTCCCCATGGTATCTTGACTTCGTTGTTTAAGCGGTCAATCTCAGGGACAGGAGGGACATCATTTTCACTTACGTACTTTGCTGAAATGCTTTGCTTAAGTTGCACAATAGGTTCTTCTAGCAATGTCGATACTGTGGGAATTATCATACAAAAAGTAACTTTGATATTATTTAGGCATAATGCAAATATTCAAGTGCGGCTATTTTTACAATTTGATTGAAATGCTAAAATGTCAAGATGAAATGCTACAATGCAGATGTACCATCGCCTATACAAGAGCATATAGTGTCTTTGTTGAAACTTCAGCCTGGCTACGCCCACCACAATGAATTCTCTAAAAGGAATACAGGTGGAAATTCAGATGCACTCTCTAATAAATGCTGAAAAGTGCCAAACTCTCAGATAGCAATTTGCAGCTTGCCCTCGTTCTAGTTTCAGCTTCCCGCTGTTCTACGACACCATATTGTCTCAGCACTGCTTGCCAGATTTGCATGGTCAACTCCCTCACCTTAAAACCTACATCATTATGAGATCACACAGAAGTTTTCCAACTCACTGAAAATGTGGAACTGTTAAGTAGCTGGCATTTTGATTAATTGGTACCACCCATTTCTCACACATAACGGATATCAGAAATGATCTGTATTGTGCATCAGTATGAATAAAATTATATCACACTTCCCTCTTCCAGTTTGTGAAGCGAAACCTCTGCCCCTCTGATTTTCCTTTACCCTACGCTACTTTTATTCTCAGATTCCTCCCATTTCAAAGGCAGTTGCTTGTCTTTGAGCTGCAGAGCAAAGGAGCACAACGTCCTCACACTGCAGATCATTGAGTGAAGACGAGTGCTTGGTCTAAAGGGCAGCAGTGAACAGCTGAGCACCAGCAATGCAAAAATCACAAGCAATGCTGGAAAACGGGTCACAGGACTGGGGATAAGGGTAGGGAGGGTAAACTCAAATTATTGAAGGATGGGAGCAAATGGAGAGAAAGCTTTGACTGGATGGTCAGCAAACATTGGAAAGAAGCAGGAGTCTGCAATTGGAGAGTCAGAAAGCACCAAGGGTTTGGTGTGGAGCTGGGAAAGAAGAAGCTATTGCCATCAATGATTCACTGATTTGGTTGCTGTCATTAGGGATTTAATGAGCAGGGTGTGGGTAGTTTGGGAAAGTGTTGATTCAGAAGCATCTGATTTGGATTCACCTGTAGAAAATTTAGGAGTTGGTAACCAGTTGTTTGTTTTACTTTAAAGCTGTAGGTAGTCTCAGTTCAGTTTATTGATCTCACCTCCTCCCAAATTTTGTCACCCTAGGTACCCTCCTAGTCATCACATCAGCCCTGACAGCAATTCATTTATCATATTATTTGGATTGAGGGAGTGGGTGTTTGTGGATGGAGTGCCAGTCAAGTGGGCTGCTTTGTCCTGGATGGTGTCAAGTTTCTTGAGTCTTGTTGAAGCTGCACCCATCCAGGCAAGTGGGGAGTATTCCAATAAACTCCTGGCTTGTGCCTTGTAGATGGTAGATAGACACTGGGTGGTGGGGGTGGTGGTCAGGAGGTGAGTTGGAGGATTGTTAGAGAAGTTAGAGGTATTGGAGGATTCCTAGCCTCTGACCTTGTAACCACCGTGTGAAGATGAGAATTCCTCTATTTCCTCAAGTTGCTTCCTCCTCCTTATTTCTCATTTGTTCACCCTCCATTTTCATTGCTGGCAGATCTTCGAATAGCTAGTGCAAGAGTGAAAGGCTGAATGTCCTTGTTTTGTGTAAATTTCTATACGGTGTCTCTACTAATGTTGTTCTGCGAATCGAAGAAAGACTTGTAATTTATCCAGAAATTTAGATGCCCTCAAGATGACCCAACGCATTTTAAGGCCATTTAAATGCTTTTCAGGCAGCAGTCACTGTGCACAGATAGCAGGAAGATTTTTTCTGAAGAAGGGTCTAGGTCCGAAACGTCAGCTTTCCTGCTCCTCTGATGCTGCTTGGCCTGCTGTGTTCATCCAGCTCTACACCATGATATCTCAGATCCTCCAGCATCTGCAGTTCCTACTATCTCTGAAACAATCTTATCTCCAGGCTAGACTGCTAAAACCCTCCCACATTCTTCTGTCTGCTAAACTTGAGGTCATTCAAAGCTCTGCTACCCATGCTCCAATTTGCAATAAATGTTATTTACCTATCACCCCTATACTTATATATATCAACACTGTCTCTAGGTCAAACAACACCTCAATTTTAAATTTCTCATTCTTGTTTTCTAATCCCTCAATGATTTGGCCACTCCATTTCTCTGTAATCTCCTGCAGCTCCACAATCTTTTGTGATATGTGTGTCTCTAATTCTACCTCTTGAACATCCCTAATATTAATTTCTATTCCAATGGCGGTTATGCCATCAGCTGCCGAGGCACTAAGCTCTAGAATTCCCTACCAACTGATCTCCGTCTGTATTGTGTACTGTACCAAGAAAAGAGTCTTGAAGTGGACTCAGTGCAAACAACTACTGTTGAACTAACTTTACTGACACCTCCAGAGAGAGGGCAGCAGATGGACAGCCTCCCTTTTTTAAAAAAAGCAGATACATTAAAAACGATACATGCACATAATTTCCCAAAATGTGATATGACTATACCAACATCAACCCAATATCTGAAATTTAACAGGTTGTGCTGCTTGCTTGTCATTACAGTAATCATAACCAAAACACACATGTTCAATACTATTAAAGTAATTTACATGTAAAAGAAAATGTTTTTCTAAACACTGATATGTGCTTAACAAAAATAAAACATATCTGAAAAGAAAAAAATAAAAAGAATAACTTGATCTTTCTTTATTCCTGCTTGTTTATAATTAATGTATCTGCCTTCTTTATCTTGCCAGCTGCATATGAGTATCTGCTTCCATTATTATTTCCTTGATCTGCTGTTTCTCAACATTTATTGCACTGATATGCATCAAAATCAATACCCATCTCTGAAGCTGTGCTGCTGTTCTGATTCTAGGGACTTGGTCATCAATTAACAAAGTGAACTTCATACCCTAGAAGTACTTGTGGAACTTCATAACACTAAACGTTATCAAGAATGTCTCTGTTTCTCCCCACCTCCTTCCATTATATGGGATAAAACTGCACCTAACACCTTTGGTGAGGCACCACATATTAAAACCAAGTGCTTTTTGGGAGACTGTGTGTCAAAACAGCATCACTGTTCTGTATTTTCTTCATAAATTCAAAAGCTTTCTGAAACGTAACAGAGCACCGTCAATCTTTCTCATTTTTGAGCAGTTGTGCATAGAGTGAATGTATCAACTAAGACAAGTGTGGACTTAGAATAACAAAACACGACAAGCCCTATGAATATTTTATGTTGTTCTTGATCTATAGTCACTTTACTTTTAAATTCTCTCAAATGTTGGCATTCATTGGATACCTTCATCATTTATTTGATGACTCTCATGTCTTACATATGACGCTATGATGCAATAATTTTAGCTTTAATGCCTGACAATTGAACAGTATCTAGGACCTAGTTCAACCTCATGACATGCTGTTTCTCTGTCTTAATAAGTTAAATGAATTTTTTGAGTAAGTAACAAGAAGGATTGGGGAAGGTAGTGCCATGGATGTTGACTACATATATTTTAGTAATGCTTTTGACAAAATCCCAAAAGGCAGACTGGTCAGAAAATTTAAAGTCAATGGCATACAAACCAAGGGGAATGTGTTGAACTAGATGCAAAATTGGCTCAGTGACAGGTAGGGCCCTGGGGAGTGTGACCGAACAAAGAGACCTAGGGGTGCATGTGCACAGTTCCTTGACAGTGGAATTGCAGGTAGACAGGGTAGTGAAGAAGCATTTGATACGCTTGCCTTCATTGAGTATAGGAGTTGTGATGTCATGTTGCGGCTGTACAGGGCATTAGTGAGGCCACTTTTAGAATACTACGTACAATTCTGGTCACTGTTCTATAGGAAGCATGCTTTTAAACTTGAGAGGGTTCAGTAATGTTTTCCAAGGATGTTGCCGGGACTGGACAATTTGAGCTGTAGGGAGAGGCTGAATAGGCTGGGCAATTTTCGCTGGAGCATCGGAGACTAAGGGGTGATCTTAAGGGCGTCTATAAAATCATGAGGGGTTTTTCTCCAGGGTTGGGAAATCCAAAACTAGAGGACATAGGTTTAAGGTGAGATGGGAAAGACGTAAAAAGGACCTGAGGGGTAACTTTTTCATGCAGAGGGTGGTAAATGTATGGAATGAGCTGCTAAAGGAAGTGGTGGAGGCTGCTACAATTAAAATATTTAAGAGGCACATGGATGGGTATTTGAACAGGACAGGTTTGGAGGGATATGGGCCAAACACTGGCAAATGGGACCAGGTCAAATGGGGATGTCTAATCAGTGTGGATGAATGGGACTGAATGGTTCTTTTCCGTACTGTATTACTCTATGACATTTATTTAATTCCTAGTGTTTCTACTGTTAAGAAATCTGTGAATTGACTCAGAATGATGTCATTAACTGTATAGTTTCTCCAACCTAGAACACCATGATTGATAAAATACTGTTGTTATCAAATACAAATTCTCATTCAACTTATAAACTCATGAAAAAGTTTTTCATGAAAACTCCATTTGAAGGCAGTGTTAGCTGCAATGTTGTGTTCATAATACTACAAACATCAAACTGACTGCAGAGCTGTTAGTTTTTTTTAAAAAAGGAATTAATGAAACATTTTCATTATTTAATATTTGTTTAAAATTTATTATGAATTAATTCTTAATGCAACAACAGTGCCTCTGCGCACTTTTTACTTGTAATGTTAACAGTGATTTTGAATACCTCTTTAACCATAGTTTAGTTTCATTTAATATAAAGTACCACAAAATAGACATGTTTGCAATATTGAAGTCAATGGAATTAGAAAGGAGATAACGGCAGAATACTAATTTTAGTCAGAGACAGAGATAATAGTTAGATGTGTCTCAGAGTGAAGGCAAGTGTGCAGTGGTGTTCCCCTGAAGCCAGTATTAGTACTACTGAAGTTATGGAAATGTAAATGGGTTGGAATATTGATTGTAAATAGCAAAATTTGCAGATTATGTAAAACTTGACAATGTTGGAAGTAGTACAGAGGATAGTAGGAAATTTCAGAAGACAATACACACAGCCTGGTGAGTTGAGCCAACAAAAGAATGAGAGCAGATGGGTCAATATCTGGAGGACACAGATTTAAGGCGATTGGCAGAAGAACAGTGGTGGCATGATGAAAAGTTTTACAATCTGGGATATGGTCTTTACAAGGGTAGCAGAAGTAAATGAAAAATCTTCAACACTTGAAGGGGCAGATTGGCATAACTATGGGGAAAGGGTAGGAGAATGCAACTAATTGGATTGATCTTTTAAAGAGCCAGAATAGAGATAATGGGTAAAATGGCCTCTTTTTGTGCTGATTCTATGATCTTAAAGAATAACAGCTGTTTTCCTACTTTAATTACTTTTGAAAATGTAGTTTAATTAAACTCCTATATTCTAAAGAGGTTGCATTGTTCATATGTAAGCTACTAGACAAATCTTATGTTAATTCCAAATCATAGAATCGTTACAGTGCAGAGAAAGACCATTTGGCCCATTGAGTCTGCACTGACCCTCCAAAGAGCATCCCACCCAGACCTAGGTCCCAATATTATCCCTGTAACCCCCACATTTACTACGGGTAATCCACCTAGCCTGCACATTTATTGTGCACAGTTTTGGATATTAAATCAGATGAAGTAAGTTATGCTCCTGGAAGGGTAGAAAGGAAAATAACCTGGAAAATTTAAATCAACATGGATTTAAGGAAGCTGATTTGTGTTCCCTTTTAAAGATATCAATATAGTTTTGAAGTTTAGAAATCTGAAATCTGAATTAAATGTTAAACTAGCTCAGCCAATTTTATTTAACACTGGGGTGCACATTCAAATATCAAGGGCAAAAGTTTGAAATTCGGATTAAATAAGGTCAGTCATACAGATTTTTTTCACCCAATGGAGTTACCATGTTGGTCAAATGAAGTAGACAGCATGAATTCAAGAAAGAATTGGATACATTTCTAGAGACAGAACAAACTCAAGGGTGTAATGGGTAGACAATGTCATGTTTCTTTGGAATGCAGACAGGCTTCTGGGGGTCCAATGAGCTTTTTCTGCTCATGAAATTAATTCAGATTTCATCTACCTGCATTGCAGACATAACCTAATCCAGTTTAATATCGCAGTAAGTATATTTTACCTTCTTGTGTGTGTATCTTTTTATTTTGTTTTCTTCCATGATCCACGATAAAGTGAACGTATGGTTTGTTACGACAGATGAATAGACCATGTCTTTCTATAGCTTTAGAATCCAAGTAATTTGTTCTAAATTCAAATCAAAAAAGAAGTAAATCCCATTAAGTGAAGTCATTAAGAAACTTAGTGTTAAATATTCTATTTCATTATAGATGTCACAAAATTTGTTCATATTGTGAGGATAACATCAAACCTGGAAGCACTATGAGCTGCCAGAAGGATAGTGTAGAACTTTGAAGGAAATAGTCAGATTTGTGGAAAGCATCAACAAGTACCAGATGAAAATTAACACACAAAAGTGTGAAGTGATTCATTTTGGCAGGAAGGACACAGAGAGGCAATACAAAACAAAGGGTACAGGTCTATTCTGGGTGCAAGAGCTGACAGATATGGCTGTAAATCATTGAAAATGGTAGGACAGGTTGACATAGCAGTTAATAAAGCAGACAGCGTCCTGGATTTTGTAGAAAGGGATAAAGTGCACATAACAAGGAAGTTCCGTGAACTTACATAAAATTCTGGTTCAGCCACTTGAATAATGTATCCAGTTCTGGGTAGCACTTTTTAGGAAGGATGTAAAGTCATTGGAGACAATGCAGAAAAGAATCTCAAGAACGATACCATTTATGAAGAGTTTCAGTTACCGTATGACGTAGGTGCAGATTTGAGCCATTCAGCCAATGATTGTCATTTGATCATGTCTGACATGTTTCTCACAGAACATCTGGAGCAGTTGAATCTGTTCTCTTTGGAGAAGGTTGAAAGGAGGTTTGATAGAGGTTTTCAAAACCATGAGGAATTTGGACGGAGGAGATAAAGAAAAACTGTACGTATTGCTTGAAGGATCAAGAACGAGAGGACGCAGATTTAGAGTAATTGGCAAAAGAAGCAATGGTAACATGAGCAAAAGCTTTTCCAAGCAACGTGCGGTTAGGATCTGGAATACACTGCTTCAGTGTGTAGTCAAGCAGGGTCAACTGAGCAGTTGAAAAGGTATTTAGATTATTATCTGGCAAGGTAATTGTGCGGGCAGGGGAGTGATGCTTGGTTAATGGCTACTGCAGAGGGGCAGCATGGTCATGATTGATCATGGGCTGATTGTTTTGAGCAAGAGGATGCCATTCTATGTTTCTGTTCTATGATTGTGATAGTTAGTAACAATAGCATAGCCATTAATATTGAGATAAAGGCCTGAAATTGAACAAGGATTTCTTTCGCCAAACCTCAGTTTTATTCATACACAGCAGTCAGTTCAAACATCTGATTACACATACAAACTTAATCATGTGATTAACATATGTTTTAAAGGTGTCTCCCTCATTAAAATTAGTGCTGTATAATATGATAAGCATTTATTGCCGTTTTAAATTCCCGTAATGTGCTGCTAAATCAATACTGCCATCTGTTTCGCGAGCAAGTGCTGTTTCTGGATGTTGAATTTCTCTTAGCATTCATACTGTACAAATTTTGATTGATATTCATGCAGATGCAAAGCATTTCTACCCAGATAATGTTCCCTCATTCATTTAATTAAGGAGACGAGTCATACTATTTGCCTAGTATAAAGAATATTCCAGCCCAGTTTCCTGAACTATTTGTGTACATGCTATTAAATTCATTCTTGGGATGTGAACTTTGCTTGCAAGATCAGTGTTTATTGCCCATATGTTGAATCAAAAGGCTATGCCTTATTATTGAATTGCTTCAGTCCACGTAATGAAGATACTTATACACTGTCGAATAGGGAATTCTTGGATTTTGACATTGTGCCAATACAAGGAGCAACACATGTACAAGTCAATGAGGACAATATAGGAGGTGCTGTGTAAAATGGCAAATATGGCTCCTCTTCATGTCAGACTCAGTGGGTTCGGGGGCATTGTTGAACCATCGTTATGACTGACAACGTTGCATCATTTAGATAGTGTGCTGTTAACCTTTGGTGTGTGTCTTTGGTCCAATCACTAACTGTTTATGATTGTCGATGAGTGCTGCTAAGGGGTTGGCTGAAGAAAAGTACACAAAGTAGACTGGCATTGGAAAAAGAAATGGCAGAATTTTGTCAATTTCAGACTAAATTGGGAGAGATTTCAGAGCTGCCCATCCATCAATAATTACGCAGCAGCTCCAACATCACCACAGCAGATGCAATGGCTGCTGCTGGTACAACAATCTCCCCAGGCTCCTAGGATGAAGGATGTGCCATGGAAAAGACAATGTTCTTGTGATGGAGTTCACTGGGAGAGAGGCTAGGAGAGTCAGAAGCATGGGCTAAAGGGTGGCTTTCAGCAACACTATGTCCAGCTCAGGCAGGACAAGGCTATTAAGTGATCAGTAATTGAACACTTATGGGCCTTAATTGGTGGCAGAACAGGTAATGGAGTTTGGGTCTTCCTGCCTGAAACTTACCTCTGGCAAGGGTAGGAAGTTAGCAGGCAGGTTGGCAGGCTTCTGGTCCACCATTATCCTACATAAGTAAAATCATTTCCCATTTCCAAAAGGATTCCATCCAGAGTGTGTAACTGCTGTTAAACAAATGATGCAGATGTGACTGTTGGTCAAATAAATTGCAGCTGCTCTGCTATTTCACATGTAACATGTATTTGTACCATCATTTTGCAGATGACATGTTTCTACTGTTACATTAAAATATCTAGTCCCTTACTAGAAAAATGTTCTTCTACATTACCGATATGTAAATCACCCAACTACGCCTCTTAGCAATTGTCAAGGGAAATGGTTGCACACACCATGTGAATTTGTATTTTTTTTGTCTGTTTTGGTTGTCTTGTTCAAATTGTATCAAGCTTCTTCAGTATTGCAGCTCCTGCCAAGTGGTATATATTCATACTGCACTCCTGACATGGCAATTATATTATGCAAGTCTTATGTGTTCCAAAATGAGACAAAATGCAGCAAGAGAGATAGTAGATAACTAAGCAATGAATTTTAGACTTGTCAACAGTTGTGATATAACATAGACAACATTCATCAGTGAGAATTCTTTGGCCAATATTATTTAAGGCACCAATACCTACTTTGCTTATTAATTTTTTTCAAATCCATGAATTATCGAGCCCACTTTGACAAATGGGCAAAATAGAATTGTGTTGCCCTTGATGGCAGATTGTAAAAGCTGTTTATTATGCAAATACAAGCAACAAAAATATAGAGGAAAGTTCCTGATTAACGCAGCTAAAATTATACGTTTGTTGCAAAATACTTTCCTCTTTCATTTTGGATTTTCCTCCATATACATTTTCCTCAAATACATCTGCGACTAAGAGGATAAACATGTTTCCAATCCCTGTTAATGTGGCTCTGTAACAACTCTCAAGGAACATAGAAAAGTGGGCCTGATTAACTTACCCGCCCTCCATCATACCAAGAAAGTGCCCCATTTCTCACTCAGAGAAATTGTCCATGAGTATTTAGCATTCACTTGGCTCCTGGAACTAATGATTCTATATATGTCACACCATGAACACTGTTGGAATTCAATTCTGCAATTGAAAAACTATTACTTTGTGAACATGCAGATAGTCTGTGATGCCAATATCGCTTCCCAGGAGTCTATCAGGATGCTTTTATCCTGGCTAATTATCCACCTACAGAGAATTCATGATATACAGCAGCTTCAGCTCTGGCCCATTGATATATAGCTTTGTTTCATTTCATCTGTCTGAGTAAAATCAAACCATTTACTTTTCTACGTAGTTCTTAACCGCATCAATTTTACCAAGAAATGAAGGTAAAGAGACACTTTCAAGGTTGAAAAAAATAGTTTATCACTGACATGAAATTGTTGATGCCAAGCACTGGTTTTAAACTCTTGAAGATTGTTGTTGAAATAGAGATTAAGGGAACTAAAAGGTTTCACAGTTGTGAGATGCTGAAAGATAAGGAATTACAGAAATGAAATAAAAATTAATCTTCATTTCCCCACAATGGAATTGTTGCAAGGAACAGCATACATGGCATATATTTTGAAGTGAGAAGAAATGAAGAATTTAACAGAGCAGCACTAACCTTAAGCATAATTATAAACTAAGGAGTCAGAATGAAAGATTACGAGCGGTTGGAGGACAAGAGAGAAAAAAAAATCCCTTCTCAGATGATAGGTTTGTTCAAGTGCATAACTTTGATCAAGAGAAATTAAAACAGTACTCCAATCATACACATTCATGAGTTTTCTAAGTGGAGTACAGAATTATCATGGAATCTCTACATTGTGGAATCAGGCCCTTTGGCCGAACAAGTCCACACTGACTCAGAGCATCCCAACCAGACCTATCTCCTTATAACCCACCTAATTTACACATCCCTGAACACTATGGGCAATTTAGCACAGCCAGTCCAGCTAGGCTGAACATTTTTGGACTGTGGGAGGAAGCCGGAGCACGCGGTGAAAGCCCAGACAGATACGGGGAGAACGTGGAAACTCCACAGAGACAGTCGCCCAAGGGTGGAATCAAACCCGGGTCCCTGGCACTGCGAGGCAGCAGTGCTAACACTGAGCCACTGTGCCACCATGCCACAATGTAATTGTTGGGGGAATTTGAGGAAAGAGAATTTGGCATGAAAAAAGGAATAAACTTCTTGGACTGAACTTCAATCAAGGAGATAGGAGATTTTAATTTGAGTTCAGAGGGAATAGTAAAGCCATGACTGAAGAAGAGAGATAACAAGCATGGGGCTGGATGAACACAGCAGGTCAAGCAGCATCATAGGAGCAGGAAAAGTTGACGTTTCGGGCCTAAACCCTTCATCAGAAATGGGGGAGGGGAAGAGGGTTCTGAAATAAATAGGGAGAGAGGGGGAGGCGGATAGAGGATGGATAGAGGAGAGGATAGGTGGAGAGGAGGCAGACAAGTCGAAGAGGCGGGGATGGAGCCAGTAAAGGTGAGTGTAGGTAGGGGGGTAGGGAGGAGATAGGTCAGTCCAGGGAGGACGGACAGGTCAAGGGGGCGGGATGATGTTAGTAGATAGGAGATGGGGGTGTGGCTTGAGGTGAGAGGAAAAACAGGTTAGGGAGGTGGAGATGAGCTGGGCTGGTTTTGGGATGCGGTTGGGGGAGGGGAGATTTTGAAGCTTGTGAAATCCACATTGATGCCATTGGGCTGCAGGGTTCCCAGGCTGAATATGATTTGCTGTTCCTGCAGCCTTCGGGTGGCATCACTGTGGCATTGTAGGAGGCCAAGGATGGACATGTCATCTGAGGAATGGGAGGGGGAGTTGAAATGGTTCGCGACTGGGAGGTGCAGTCATGCAGTCCATGACTGAAGAAGTTGCCTTGGAAAACAGAAAGTATCAGATGTCATTCTGTTGGCAGAGCTCTTAGCTCTGATTCAGAAAGTTGTGGGTACAATTCCCCCACCAGAGTATTGACTATATAATCCTGGATGACATTGCAGTGCAGTCGTGAGGGAGTACGGCACTGTTGCATGAGATGTTGAACTAAAATCTATGTATGTATGGAATAGCTACCATTGCACAATTTCAAAGAATAGCAGGGTGTTCTGCCCACTGTCCTGCTCAATATTAATTATCACCAGTAAAAATGGGCAGATTATTGAATCATGCTCTCATTACTGCTTATAGGGCCTTGTATAAAAAACGATGGCTGTGTTTTCCACTTTGCAGCTGTGAGTACACTTCAAAAATACTTCATTGATTGCATAGTCCTTTGAGATGTCCTGAGGAAGTGAAAGGCACTATATAAATGCAATTTATTTCTTTTGGAATGAATACCTTATTTTATTAAACCCAAAAGGGCAAGATTTAATGATATGACTTCACACTCTGAAAAGAACAGTGCCTCTGTGTACAGTTTAAACTAAGAAGAATTGATGCATTTAGCATAGATTCATCATCAAAAGAAATGAACTACTTTGACACCAGTTTTAAATTTGCTCAGAACCTTCAACCTTCAAATATTGTTTATTATAATGGCTTACCATAATATTGCTTTGAATTTGTTTTTAATGCCATTAAATACATCAGAGTCAGAGTCATCACTCTGAGAAATATTTGAAAGATAAACCAGAGTAGTTCCTCTCACCTTCCTTCTTAGCTCAATTCTCAATTTCTGGGGATCAACCTCAATTTTTAATTCATTATAGTTGTAATGAACTGAATGGTTTTCCTCGGACACTCAGCAGACTTGAGGGGCACTGATATTATCAGACCAATGTAAGAAAAGCAGGTGTCCTTCCCCAGAGCATATCAGTGAACCAAATTTGCTTGTACAACATTCGGACAGCTTTATTGTTACTTTTACTGATTTTTTAACAAGTTTCCCAGTTTTGTTTAACACAAATTTTCAGACTTGCATTCTCTAAATTAATGTTCTCCCCAACTCCCCCAAAGCTTCAGTTTAGTAACCACCACATTAATATATCCTCCAACTATCTTCCAAAACACCTCTAATTGCTTTACAAGTTAGTGACCAATACTGGACACAAACAGTATTCGAGGTTATTCTGGTGTACGTTATCAATATGATACCCTCTGATATCAGACCGAAGTGAAAGGACCTCATCTGGATAATGTTGTAGGCTATATCATCAATAACCTTCCTTCCATTATAAGGTCAGCAATGGACATGTTCGCTGATGATTCCACAATTCAGCATAATTCATGACCCCACAGATACTGACCTTTTCCATGTCCATATGCAACAAATTCTGGGCAACATCCACTCCTTGGCTGATAAGTAACATGTGTGCCACACGAGTGTGAGGCAACGACCATCTCCGATAAGACAAAATATAACCATAGCTCCTTAATGTTCAACGGTATTTGGCACTGTCATCACTGAAATCCCACACTATCAACATCTTGAGGGTTATCATTGATCAGAAACTGAACTGACTGGCCAAATAAATAGAGTCGGCTGGAGCAGACTGGAGGCTTGGAATTCTGTGGCAAGTAATTCATCTTTAGTTTCCCTGATCCCTGTCCACCATCTACAAGGCACCAAGTCAGGAAAGCGGTGGAATACGCTAAGCTTGCCTCAATAGGTAGAGTTCCAACAACACTCAAGTCGTTCGATACCATCTAGAAAAAACCAGCGTCCTATCCACCACTTTTATATTCACTCCCCTCACTATTGATAAACAGTGGCAACAGGATGGACCATCTGGAATTTGCAATGCAGGAGGTTCTTTCAATACAAAGGTTCATTCAATAGTGCCTTCAATACGCACAACCTCTACCACCAAGAAGGGCAAAGGCAACACACACATGGGAACATCACCACTGCAAATTCCCCTTTGAACCCCATACCAACCTGGCTTGAAACTATATTGCTGTTCCTTCATTATCACAAAATCAAAATCCTGGAACGCCCTTCATAATAGTAATGTAGTGACCCTATACCCCAAGAGCTGCAGCAGTTCAAAAAGATATCTTATCACCTTTACAAGTCAATTAAGGATGGACAATAAATGCTGGTCTGTTCAGCAACACCCATATCCCTTGCACAAATAAAGAAAACTCTGGTGATTAATAAGGTAGCTCTGCACCCTGTTTGTTCCATCTATTGTTGTTTCACGGTGTTCTAACATACAAGTGCTCAGTCTAACATACCAAGACCTCTTGATATGTGCAGGATGAGAACCACTCCATGCTCAACTTACAATATTTATCAGATGAATGGTGAATTGGGGCCTAAATCATTTATGTGAAAGAGTGAAACTGGTAACTGCATAATCTTTTTTTTAAATTAACTAACCTAATGCTATAAAAACACATTGATGTATTGTACTTCCAATACCAGCAAACGAAGTTAAAGTAACTGGCCAAAAGACAAGCATGAAACTTTCTCTATCACTGGATACTGGGGAGCTGGATGGCCATACGTTTCAATTTATGGAAAAAACTTTCTTAATATTTGAAGCAAGAGAAATGTGACTGAAAAGTTACAAGAACACTGCTGTTGAGAAACAATTATTTTTGCACAATTTCACTGATAAATGAACTTATCCAAGAGAAATACAACGGTGCTGTTCTGATCAATACCCATGATTACCTGTAAATAATCTTGGCCAGATTCATGATTTGGACCCATATGAAGAAATTCAATATCTGAACAAAATCTTTTTTAAAAGCAATCACACTGACCTGTACCTGCAGCGAAGACAGAGTGCAGAATTTACTCAGTCTTCCTCTACTCCCAACTTTACTAAACGGCAGCCACAGCTTAACTATATGTAACATTCACTTCCATGGGATTAGCAGTTCTCCTGAGCAATAGCATGCATCTTACGTTCTTGTACTTCATGTCAACAAGCATTTCATCAGTAATGCTCTCTCTCCTTCTGTTGCACATCTATTCACACTGTTGTTCCTCTCTATCTCATATTTTCTACATTTTTTTCTCAAACTTGTGTCTCTTATAAATACTTCTGTTCCACTCTTCCACTCAGGGAACCCTCACAATTTCACAACGTTACTGCCACCATTATCTCATCAATACCAAACAGTTATTGCTGAGTTACACTGTTTCTATTGGAACAAGTCACTCAAAATGGTTGAAACCACTTACATTGACAGCAACTCCAGTTTCTATAATCATTGCACTTCATTAAAGTGCTTGAAGCTGACCCCTTCTTAAAAACTGAACATGACCCCAAATCAAACTAATTACTATTGCGCAGTCCTGCTAATTGCACTCAAGAAGCTCTTAAAATTAACGTCTTCTTAGGCGGAAAAACACTAATCGGTGTATTTTAAAACATTTCAACATATATAATTTAATTTACTTGAGAAATTCACTATTGTAAACCAATGTAGCCAGAAAATAGCTTTATACAGATTTTTAAGATCACTTTCAATTACTTACACAGGTAATGATTAGATGGGCTTTAAATGCATTATCTACTGTACTAACCTAATTACAATCAGTTAGCCCTCAAAACTACCAATGAATAATTTTAAATGCATTTTTAAAAAGATTTATGTTCAAAAAGAATTTCCCAGTTTCATTGGTATTTGACAGGTTTTACGTTGGAAACTATGAATCATAACGAGCAGGAATTGAGAAAAAACCTAGCTCAGACATTGGCACAATTTTCACTCATTTCACTTATTGCAATTATTCTCAGAGCAGATACTGTACCCCGTTATTTCTAATTAAATTCTGCTCAGTAATTTGGCTGCTTAAAATTACTGTAACAGTGAAATTGACCAGAGGAAATCTATTGTTTCAGCTCCCTTTTGCTTTGCTAATATGGAACAGAAATATTTAAGGCTTCATTTTTTTATATAGTAAGTCATCAATCAAATAATATCACAAGTATAGATCTCAGAAATTAGTCAACAGTCAAGATAGAATTAACCTCGTCCTTTAAAACTCACAGCAAGTAAGATATTCTAAAATGTCCGTTTTTGCTGTACTAATTAACCAAAACATATGTTTTTTTAAAAGTTCATCACCAGTCCAATCATAAGATTAGTTGAAACAGAGTCAATTGGTCATCCTTTCCTTTTGTGTGTTAATAAGGAAATACAAACATGAACTTTCTTTAACGATCATGATCTTAGGACTGCAGAAACTTCTACATCACAAAGAAAATTACAAACTATGTATTAAATTACAGTACTTTAACTTCAGGCTACTGCTTTTTGATGTTTAAAAGATTATTAACATTAGTAAACAAAGACAAGAAAAATCTGAGGTCTAGGTTAATTTGTTAAGTAGTTCCATGAGCATTAGCTATCTTTTTCACTATATATTTTTAACTTCAAGTCAGACATATATTCCCCTTAGCTTCTTCTTATTTTTTATAAATGTGACATTGACTTCATTTTGGAAGAATAATCTACGTTAAAACATTAAAGGATAATCTGTTTGCAAGATAAGTGTATATGATAAGGTTTACATTATTTTCCAAATATTAGAATGTTTTAATGCTATAAATATCCACAGCTGCATTGCTCAGTAGGTACAAACCAATTTTAAAATCTTCTGCCTAAAACAATTTGGAGTATTCCAGATACACAGACTCACCTTAATGTAGACCTACCAGACTGCAGATGTAAACAGATAAGGCGTATTGAATGACAATGTATCTTGACTACGAAATTAGCAAAGGTCAGTAAAATACTTCATGATGTGAAATCAATGTGAAATATTACTTTCACTATGAGAATGACTGGACAAACATACGTTGCATAAGATAATAAGATTTATTGTGTAAGATACAAGATCATTGTGCAAGATAAGATTAAAAAATAAGAAGTTACACATCTAAAATATTAACTAATAAAATATTTTTAAATATCCATTTTAACTCTTAATTAGCTGAATAAACAATAAACATAGATAGCCTGTGACCAACAATAGTGAAGTTGAACCTACATCTTGGGCCTCTTACTTCCATTTGAAAATAAAAATCCAAAGAGATACTGACTAGATTTTTGAGCACATTTAGTCAAAGCTAGTGACAGCAGTTTCCATATTTTTATCTTTCCATTTTGGTATTACAGAGGAATCTTTGCAATAAGAATGTAGAGTTCTTTTATTCTCTATTGCTCTTAGTAGTTGAATACTGTAAGACGTGAGAGAATGGAGAATTTGAACTTAAGTAATTGCTCACTTTAAAAGATTGCTCTCATCAATCCTCAGTTTTTGCTTTTAATAGTCACTTTGTGCTCCCAAGATAAGTCAATACCCATAGTTATTTAACAAATCAATGAGTTCACATTATTTGATGACATTTGGTCCATGCTACAATTGTTAGAATAATATGGTGCTGGGTGAGTTCAGTAAGGATGGCTTTCATTTCACGGAGTAGGAAATTTTGCACTGTTCAAAGTGTACCACCAAATCCATAACTCGAACACAATTTTTATAAATATGCTACAAATAACTCATCTTCAGCATGATGGATATCATCCTAAATATGGTATCATTATGAAGTAAAGTCCCATAAGTGTTCCAGAGTAGTTTCCTCTACTTTCATGGATGGCAATACTTAAATGTGGCCAGGCCGTTGAGATTCTTTTCTCTGTCATTTTAATGATACTGCATTAACAGGTTCATACCTCCATTGAAAAAGCTTACAGAAGAAATTTGGTCCAAGTATATCAAGAGTTAACCTGATAATGTTGCTGCGAGCAATTTCTACCATAATAGCTACTACATGTCACGTCACTCAGGTTCCACAGCCTTATGGTCATTTTCAAATTTGAGCGTCATGCTATATTTTTCTTGTTTCAATAGCTGGCAATGTTCAAAACAGTTGCACTTAGTAGATTTTAATCAGTGATCAGAAAGATGTTGCTATAAATGTACACATCTATTAAGCTTCCATGGCAATACAATAGCAATTTATAGTGTCAGCAGAATACAGCTAATGAAATATCAACAACTTCGTACTGTATATAGGATAATAGGCATCTGGTAGTAATTTACCAGATAACAATTCAATTGAATGATTCTGACAACATTTTGAACTACCGCAGAATCCCCATATTGAATTACTGCCTGATAATGATTATTCTCATAATATACAAGATGTTGAATGGCTTGGCATAGGAGTACTTATTCACCTACTTATAATGGAAAGTGCCAGTTTGCAAGGCTAAATTTAACAGAGGATATTTATTATTTTCTCATTCATTAGTGAAGTAACCACTTTTTAATATCAGTAACAATAGATAAATGCTTTTGAATTTTGTTTTTATTTTATCACATGTTTATGCTTACATGGACATTTAGCAAAGTACAATATGTGCCATTCTGAACTGCAGAGCATTTAAATTCAACTCTGGTATCAAATACTATTTCAGCTCCAATTGATATGCATGCCTTTTCTGTTTAAGTATTATAAGAATGCAAAAGATTTTACATTAAGTTAGATAGGACATTCTGAACCAAGTTCCTAGGGTCATGAGTTACAGCTCAAAAGCACCACGAGTTAATTGCTCATTCGCAATCTCTCAAAGACCCCACTGCGTAACTCCTTTCCTTAATAGTCCATCTCCATGGTACTACTCTCTTAAGGTCCAGCCATGCCTGATGCTTTTTTCGCACATGTGCATGTCACTAACTTGGTCAGCTTTTATTGTCCATCCCTAGTCCATCCCTTTGAGAAGATCATGGCAAGACAAAGTCTTGAACTATCATAGTCCACATGGTGCAAAAACACCCAAGTGCTATTACAAAAGATGTTCCAGCACTTTGACCCAATTTCAGTGAAGGAACTGCAATATGGTTCCACATCAGGATGTTGTGTGGCTTGGTGGAGAACTAGCAGGCAGTGGTGTCCCATGCAGCCTGTGTCTCTCTAGGTGGTTGCAACTGAGCATTTGGAAGATGCTGTTAAGAACACCTTGGTGAGTTGTTGCAGTGCATCGTGCAGACTGTGTAGACTGCTGCTATTGTGGGTCAGTGGTGGGAAAGATGAATGTTTAATGGAGTGGATGGGTGCAAATCATGCAGGCTGCTTTGTCCTGGACTTATTTTTCAATTTATTGTGGGATGTGGATGTCACTGATTAGGCCAATATATTTTGCCGATCCATAATTGCCCCCAGAGGAGGTGGTAATGACTTGCCTTCTTGGACCATTACAATCAATATGTTGCAGGGACATCCAAAGTGATTTTAGGAAAGGAGTTCACAGTATCACAGTGTCCTACATCCCAAGGACTACAGCCGTTCAAGTTGAAAGCTCACCACCTGCTTCTTGATGGTGTCAAGCTTCTTGAGTTTTGTTGGAACTCCATATTTCTATTCATTCGTGGGTTACAGGCATCACTGGCTAGATCAGCCCTAATTTCCCAGAGAGTAGGTAAGAATCAACCACACTGCTGTGGGTTGGGGTCATGTGCAGGCCAAACCCGGTAAGAATAGCAGATTACTTTCCTAAAGCACGTTAGTGAAACAAATGCTTCTTTTTAAAAAAAACTAAACAACAGTGATTCCATGACTGCCATTAGCCAAGGTTTTTGTTTTAAATTCCAGATTGTTATTGAATTCATTTGACCATCTGCCATGGTGGAATTTGAACCCATGACCTCAGTTCATTAGTCTGGATGGCTAGATTGGTGACATAACCACTTTGCCACCTCCTCCAGGATTTATCGAGGAACGTGAAGAGTACTCCAACACACTCCTGATTTGTACCTTGTAGATGGAGGACAGGCTTTGAGGAGTCAAGAGATGAATACTCATTGAACGTAGAATTCATACAGCAAAGTAGAAAGCCATTTGTCCCTTGAGTCCACATTGGCCCTAAGGAGCAATTCAAGCATTACCCCTTCCTAGCCTTCTCTCCAGATTCATACATATTGCTCCTTATAAAAGCAGGGAGGTCATGTTGGAGTGACACAGAACTTTGGTTAGGCCACAGTTGAAGGACTATGTGCAGCTCCGGTCACCACATTTTAGGAACAATGTGGTGTATTAGTGGGAGTGCAAGGGAAATTCAAAGGATGTCACCTGGGATGGAGCATTTCAGCTATAAGGCTGGATATGCTCGGGTTGTTTTCTTTGGAGGAGAGAATGTTGAAGGGGACCTGACAGAGGTGTACAATGTTATGAGGAGCAGGCTCAGGTGAATTGAGACCATTCCCCTGAGTCAAAGGGTCATCAAGGAGACATAATTTTATAATGATAGGCAGAAGAATTATAGGGATTTGAGGAACAGCTTTTTCACGCAGAGGGTGTTGGGGGTCTGGAATGCACTGTCTGGGAAGGTAGTTGAGGCAGAAAACCTCACAACATTTAACAAGTGTTTGGACTAGCACTTGAAGTGTCATAACATTCAATGCTATGGGCCTAGTGTGGGAAAGTGAAGGAATAATGTAAGTTGTAGTTTACTTTTGGTGATACACATTCAATGAGCCAAAATGTCTCTTCTGTACTTTACAATTCTATGATTCAACAACTGCGCTAAGCAGGGCACCTAGGAATAATCCTTATAGTACCCCACTAGAAACTGCCTTCCAGTCACAAAAATACTCCAGATGGATCATCTATATGGTACGTCCTGCTGAAGACGTGATGCAAATGCTTTATCTTTTGTTTTTTACACCAATTTCTTTGTCTTGTTTTCTGTACTAATGTGCTAGACTTTCCCCATTGTTGAGAATGAGATTATTTGTAGAAACTCCTTTTCCTGTTAGTTGCTTAATTCTCTATCATTATTTAAACCTGAGTGTGAACATAGAACATAGAACAGTACAGCACAGTACAGCCCCTTCGGCCCACAACGTCATGCCGGCCTATTATCCTACTAAGGTCAATCTACCCTGCATACCCTACATTTTACTATCCTCCGTGTGCCTATCCAAGAGTCGCTTAAAAGTCTCTAAACTATCTGACTCCACTACCACTGCTGGCAGCGCATTCCACACGCTCACCACTCTCTGTGTAAAGAACCTACCTCTGACATCTCCCCTATACCTTCCTCCAATCACCTTAAAATTATGCCCCCTCGTAATAGTCATTTCTGCCCTGGGAAAAAGTCTCTGACTGTCCACCTATCTATGCCTCTCATTATCTTGTACACCTCTATCAAGTCACTTCTCATCCTTCTCTCCGATGAAAAAAGCCCTAGTTCTCTCAACCTTTCCTCATAAGACCTGCTCCCCAGTCCAGGCAGCATCCTGGTAAATCTCCTCTGCACCCTCCCTAAAGCATCCACATCTTTCCTGTAATGAGGTGACCAGAACTGAACACAATATTCCAAGCGTGGTCTAAGCAGGGCTTTATAGAGCTGCAGCACAACCTCGCGGCTCTTAAATTCAATTCCCCTGCTGATGAAAGCCAACACACCATATGCCGTCTTTACAACCCTATCAACTTAGGTTGCAACTTTGAGGGATCTGTGGATGTGGACCCCAAAATTCCCTCTGTTCCTCCACACTGCCAAGAGTCCTGCCATTAACCCTGTATTCTGCATTCAAATTTGACATTCCAAAATGAATCAGTAGTGGACTGAAGAGTTTAGACCTGAAACATTGGTTGTGGCTTAGTTCTGTCTACCACATGCTGTTTCCACTGTAGGGCATTAACGCACTCTTGTGGTGTGACTTCAACCAGGTTGACATCTCCATTTTAGATATGTCTGGTACTGTACCTCGCATGCCCTCCTGTATTCTTCAGTGAAGCAGGGTTTATTATACAGCTGATGGTAATGGCAGAATGGGAATATGTTGAGACACAAGCTTGCAGATTGTCATTGAATATAATTCAGCTGCAGCTAACAGCCCATTGCACCCCAATGGGTGTAAAGACAGTCCGTTAAAAAAAAAACTGTACAGTAGAGACTCCTACTATAATATCAACGACACATGCATCTCCAATAGATAGATGAGGAAGAATGAAGGCAAGTACATCGCCTCCTTTTGATGGTTTCCCCAATACCTGCTGCAGATGCACTCCAGAAGCTATGTCCTTCAGGATTCATCCAATTCAGTCAGTAGTGGTGCTACCAAAACATTCTTCCTGATGGTGATTGAAGTCTCCCATCATTGCACAGTTATAGCTGTGTACGCCATCAACAAGATCTTCCAAACCTGTGACCTCTACCATCTAGAAGGACAAGGCCCTCCAAATTACATACTACCTTGACTTGGAACTCTATCATCATTCACTGACTACCATGTGTCAAAATCCCTAAAAGCACAATAGGTGTACATATACACTCGTGAATTGCAAAAGTTGGCCTAGCCTGCAACACCCACATCACATAGATTAATTAAAAAGTACAGATTCATCAGCTGAAGGGATAGGCATTTGACTGATCGGCATGAGATTTCCTGCCCATGATTGACCACGAGACTTCAATCAGCCCAGAGTCAATGTTGAGCACTCTCAGAGTAATTACAATGCACTTCCACTGTGCTGTCATGTCTCATGGGTGTTCTGCTGGTGGGACAGCATATACCGGGCATGTTAATAATGGTGTCTCAGGAATTATCTGTGGGCTTTGATTCCATGAATATAACTATGTCCAGCAATTCCCTGACTAGTCTGTTGGCCAGCTCTCCAAATTTTGGTACAAGCCACAGAGGGAAGACATTTCAGGGTCAAAAGAGCTGGGCATGCCATTGTCAGTTCAAGAAGCCAGGTCGATATATCTTCTCGAGAATTTTATTTTCAACTGCCACTGAACCCATTGCCTGATTTGGAATGTCATTCTCAGTCCTCTCATTTATCACTTATCTGCTGCCCCTCAGCAATTTCATCTATATGCATAGAGTCAGCTTGTATTTAATGTCCTGCAGTTTATTGTTCTTAATCCATTCAAGGGTTATTTTTATTGCTGTCCTCTTCAATCACCAGTCCAATGTTACACCCTGATGTATTCTAAACTCTTCAATTCAATGTGGTTAAAGCAAAACACATCATCTTTGATTCCCACCACAACTTACACTTCAATATTTCCCGAGAGATATTAAATGCAAAATACTGCTTGATCCCAAGCTGAGCTTTCTTCACCATATCCAATGAGTATGTGCTTCTTGTTCCACCTGCAAGATATTACCCATTGCCAGTCCAACATTTATGCCAACTGTAGTTAACTCTGGGACATGCTTTTGGCATTTCAGGCTTTCATTTTTAATGTTTTCTTTGTTTTTGTTTCATTGTTGGCTTTTCCCTTATAATAAATTACTAATTATTCAGAATACTGTGGCTTAGATCATTTCATATATTTTCATTAGCTCCACTGTAGCCTAGTTCACTGGTCTCCAGATTATTACACAATCCTTAACTTTATGTTCAAATCTTTCTAAGGCATGGTCCATTTTGTGTGTTCTCCTCCCAACATACATCAGGAAGCTAAAACTACAGCAACACTGTGTAATAAAACCATTGTAAATCAATTATTCTAATACCGCTTCATACATTCTACGGGATAAAATTATCCTCAAACTCACTCAAGTAACATGCAATCAGCTGCTAAAATATTAATAATGAGACATTAGCCTATTTAGATGTTACATGTCAGAAATTATGCTTTAAAGTGTGAACAGTTTAAACAAAAGAGAAAGTAAGTTGGTTGGCGTTCCTTCTGAGCTGGATAAATTAATTAGCACATTCCAATCATTAAACTTTGTTCACAAAAAGCAATTAAATTCAATCTCACCCCAGTATGCATTTCTTCATTAAAAGGTTCTTATCCCAGTATGATGGGAAAATTTACGCCAAAGGATACGGGATTTAAAATGATGAGCTACACCCACAAACAGTTACATTAGCCTAGATCTTCTAGGCTCTGGAAAGTCAGAGACATGACAGATGCATGTTGCAGCCTCTCAGAAGTCCCAACACACAAAACCTGCCAGAGAAATTTAAACTTCTGATAAATTATCTGCTGTTCAGAACCCTCTTACAAAGTCTCCAACTCTGAGCAAGGAACATCAGAGGATTCCCATCAGTTACCTGAACAGTTATCCAGGAAATGTTAAGAGAGATTTAAACCTGAGATAAGCCCTCTCCCATCCCATCCAATTAAACTGACTGCTGAATGCCTGATGAACCCCTCTCCAGAATCCCAGAGGCCTGATCTCCCATTGATGCCAGATACTCACCCTCCCACCTACAACTGCCTCTGCTAAGTGACCCACCGACTGCCGAAGCACTACCCATCATTCAGACCGAATCACCCGGCCAAATGGCCCTGAGCATATGTCACCACCCGCTACCCTCACCTACCCCCCCCACATGCAAACAAAAATAACCCCAGCACAATCGAAATCTAGCTCCAAACAACCCCACCCCACTCACCCACCTCCCAGTTGTGGTTTAAGAGCTGGGTGGGTTGTTTTAAGAACTAAGGATTCAGATAAGTCAAAGTTGATGAGGTGAGATCAAATGACTCGTAGCCACAAGGAGACCAACCAGCAGTGAGTTGGACTAGGGGTGTGTACTTAATTTATTCTGTAACTGCAAGCTTGTTTTATTGGTTCAATAAATTGAACCTATGATACAAACAACCCAGGATGAGTATGGTAACTCTATGTTAAGGTACATGACATAAGAACATGACATCTGACATCTAACCTTCACACACTTGCATCATTGTGAGCCTCATTAACATCCAGCTTTTAGAAATCTATCTATTATTCGCTGAGTTTACCAGGCCACAGATATCGTGGCAGGTTCCTCGACAGACTCCAAAGGTAACTGCCTTCACACATACTCCCTGAGTCCAGGCGCTAGCCTGAAATGCACCATGATCTGGCCTCCTCAACCACCACACTCTTTCCCTGAGACTTCTGACATCTTTCTCCACTCCACCAGGTCTGATCTCCCCACCACTATTACCAGGACCTGAAAGGTCACTGCATAGCAGATTGTCAATTCAGCTGAAATTCACCGAGTTACCATGCACAGTGCCAGTGCAAATCCACCAGCATTAACAGTACAATTGTTATAAAATAACACCATAATCCAGACAATTTAAAAAGTGAACTTGACATTTCAAACTGCCTTCACTGACCTGTTGTATCGTGCACCGATCAAAAATGAATGGATGTTCTCTCCTGAAGAGTTAGGTACTGGTTTCAGCCTGGGGTAAGAGAGAAAGATAAAAGGAGAAGTTGAGATCTGGGTTTGCTTGTACAATGGCAGCTGCATATTAATCAAAAGAAATTCTGATAAATCAAAAAGACTTATTTTTTGCACAAAATAGACCCCTGGAGTCTTAATCATACAACAGGGGAATAAACTTGAAACTGGATTGATTCCATCTTTAAAGAATGAATTCTTTGAAACATTGACAACTGCAGATGCTTTTTAGTTCTTAAATATAGGTAGTGAAAATTGTTCCATATTATGAAAATAAAGCAAACTTCCAGGACAATTTCATTGTGAGAATGCAATGATAATCAAAACTAACTTAGTTATTACAATCAACTAATTCTAGAATTTGCTAAAGTATGTTATGCATCTTGTGAAATTAATGCCAGCTTCTAACCAGAATAGAATTGTACATCGCAATTAATGACATGTTTTAGACCAAGTTACATTTTTGAAGTGCGGAATATTAGGGCTTGGAAGTTACCATTGCACTGCATCCATGAGCAACTATAATCATCCACACCTACATTTTTTGCTGCAAATTTCTTCATTAAAAGTGACAGTGGTCGGAAGGGCTGAGCAGGACCTACTCATTGGCCATATCCAGTTCAGAGGTACCCACAACATGGAAGGCAGCAATAGCCCATAGTCACTCAGCTCAAATGTTCTATGGGCTCTTCCAGGTTAGAGTTAAGAAGACTGTTGAACTCCTCAGCTCCAAAATGAACCATTCCATATCTTCAGAAAAATGGTCAATCCTGCCAAAGCAAGCTTTGTTGTTACATTTTTGAAGGAATTTGTGAAGAGAATCGTACACCAAGATGTTCAGATCACATTGTATAACATCATCACAACCTGGACACAACATATGAATATATTATACACTACTTCCCCCTTCAAAAAATAAGTGTTTTGGAAGAAATTGTTTCCAGTTACACTAACTATACATCTTAAAAATTAAATAAATCTTTGTGAATGTACATATTTGGTCAAATAACAACTGACACATTTTCTTCTTCTTATCCCACATTTATAAATCACATCTCATAACTGGTTTATGAAGTCTTCATATTCAACAGGTTTGTTTTAGATTTTCTAGTTTCAGTCCAGGACTTTCAAAAAAAATAGACGTACATCTTCTCATAGTTTGGTGAAGTGTCAGTTTTGGAGAGTTTCACACAGGGTTTTCCTCTGCGATATTTGACGTATTTTCTTATGCAGTTTTCCACTGTTCACATCTTTAATTATGCATTCAGGCTTCATAGCATCCCTCTTGTGCAAAGTTATGATCAGCAGAGGCAGAAGTATTTGACATTGCTTCTGGCATTCATGCCACAGATGCCATATTTAAACCCAAGCTACACAGTGCAGAACCATATGTAAGTGGGTTCCTGGCACATGTCAGATGCCACTGGCTGTGGATATGAGGACTGTGTGGCTGGTGCTCATGGAGCATGCCCTGGGATGTTGATGCTTGGTTTCTAACATGGATGTCATTTGGAGCAAGTAGTGAGTTGAATGTGCCAGGTGACAACTCTTGTTTTCCTGTCAAATTATCCTGACATCTGGCTTGTTTGGACAGTTTGGCAAAATGGGAATTAAGAAGATGTTTAACAAGTGTTGTCCCTGTCAATTGGCATCTTACTGCTGCTTAGTGAGATTCTCACAATGCTACTTGTGAAAAGCATTAAGATGGTATGAATTGTTCCCAACTTTGAGGTAGGCCTCACCACATTATATCACCTGATTCTGCAACATTGCTCAGACTCCTATAATGTACTGCCTAATCTTTCATTTCTTTTTCCAAAACTTATCATATGCATTCTGAAATTAACAGGTCAATGGTGGCTGTGGTTGTAAGGGCATTTTTGGCAACCAGTTCTGGAATTTTTGAAAATCATACATTTGTTGATCAATGATTCTGGAGCAGCATCTGGACCAAGCAAAGAATCAAAACTTCTGGCTATGGATTTAATACTGATCATGTGTTCAGAATGTAGTTCTGTCAAAATCTTGATCCAGATTTTCAATGCAGAATTCAGGTCCTGATGCTGTACCTTAACCGTTTCACTCTCAGGAAGCAAATTTTGAAAGTTAATGTTCTCAGTGAGCATGAGACAGGTTGAACATCCAAACAGTGGCACTGAACACTGCCAAAATGTTGGGATCTCTCAGCCAGTGTGATGGCAGCCATTTTGGGACCTGTCATTGCTTTGCTGAGAAGAGCAGGCAGCTCTATCAGAGGTTCAGGAGGTAAAGTGACTAATAATGATGACCAGGGCAAACTATAGTACAACTATAGTAATATTCAGGTTTCTGTACAGATGACCCCAGGCCCCAAACATCACAATTTTCATGATTAAAAAGAATATCTTTTCTTAGCCTCCTTCCCCTCATCCCCCTGTTCCTGCCAAAAAAAGTGAACCTAAAAGCTAATATGCATCAGGCATTTGGGTATGCTAAAATTAGCGATAAAACTTGTCTTTCCAAATACCCAGTCTCTGCAGTTCAACCTTCCCACTCCCATCCTGGCTAGAATTAAAAAAAAATTGAAACTGTTGCAAAGGCATTGGAATCCTGAGATGACCATCAGGACTAGGAGCTTTGTATTGCCAATCTTTAACCCCACCTGTTCATGTGGCATTGGTTGTGAAATGGTTTCAGTTACTCTTCTTTACATTGGTCAAATACTGTCTGGTCATTCAAAGTCTGATCTAAGACTCTTTTTAAAACTAGGTTTTTCTGAACTTCAGTTGCAGTGATTGAAACATCCTCGGCCACAATCCCTGTTCTGAACGTTGTACCATCAAAGCCTACTTTTGAGTCTTCATGAGGCAAATGTGACAGTGTATCGCTGACAGCATTTCCCTTTGAACTACAACATTCTAATTCTGAGAGAGATAGAGCCCACCAATGTATCTTTGATCTTACCATTACTATTTGATATTGCAGATGTTGGACCTGAATAATTACTCAAGGTTCTTGTCTGTAACTAGCATAATATTTCTCTCCAATAAAACCTGATGGATCTTTTTGAATCCAAAGATGATTCCAGACACTTCCTTTTCTACCATTAACTCTTGGTCACTGTACATAATACAAATGTTTTGAGTTTCTCTTGATCATTATCTATGATACAACTGATTATGGCCCCAACTTCACACTTTGAAGGGCCATGTGTTAGCTTCAGGTTGAGCTTTGTGTTGTAATTAATGAATAATGTATGAGTGGTCAAGCTTCTTTAACATGTATCAGCAGCATCTTGTCATACTTTAAACTGTGCCTATTTCATGCCTTCTTTCAAAAAACTCAAGCCATAGAGCTAAGCCTCTTGCAAACTCAGGTAGAAGTTATGAATTGTCTTTGACTACGCCTTGAAAACATAGGCACATCTTCTGGTTTTGAGACACTGACTATACCTTTTGCCTTTTCTTTCATTGCCTGTAGCCCCTCTTCATTGTTTTTCAAGCCAAAATATATGATAGCTTGGATTGCAGCAAAACACACACAGTCCTTTTCAAACTCGTTGAGCCTTTTAAGCACTTCATCCAACTAAAGTCATCGAATGTTACAATACAGAAAGAGGCCATTTGGCCCATCATTTGTACTAGCTCACAGACGAGCTTCCTGATTAGTCCCATTCTCCAGTGCTATCCCTGTAGTGCTCTAAATTCATCACTTTCAAATATATATCCAGCTACCTTTTGAAACGTTCCTATGGAATCTGCTTCCACTACTCTACCAAGTGGCACATTCCAAATCCTAACAACTGATTAAAGAAGTTCCTCCTCTTCTCACTCCTTACTGACAATCTTGAAATTGTGACCCCTAGTTACTGGAGCAAACAGGATATCATTCATTACCCTGTCAAAATTGTTCACAGTTTTGAACACCTCAATAAGGTCACCTCCTTAACTTCTCTGCTCCAAGGAGGATAAGCCCAATTTCTGCTGTCAGGAAATATCAGATATTATCTAATATCCCTTATTCCTGGTATCATTCTAGTAAATCTCCTTCGAATTCCATCCCTTTAACATACTTCCTTAACTAAGATGCCCAGAACTGAATACAATATGGTCCAACCAATGGTTTGTAGAGGTGTAATATCACTTCTTTGCCTTTATACTCAATGCCTCTCTTTATAAACCCAATGATTCAATAATCCTTCTTGATAACTGTTTCAACTTGTCTGGCACCTTCAGAGAATTATGCATGTGAATCCCAATGTCTCTCTGCTCATGTTCTCCCTTTAAAATTGTACCATTGAGCCTGTATTGTCTCTCCATGTTTCTTCTACCTAAATACATAGACTCATTTCTCTACATTGAAATTCTTCTGCCAGATATCTGCCCATTTGGCCATCTTTTCAATGGTCCCTCTGAAGTCACTCAGCATCATCCTCACAATTCTGGATTCTCCCTAGCTTAGTATCATCTGCAAAATTAGAGATTTTTCCCCTAACACCCATCTTCAAGTTCTTCATATAGATTAGAAAAAGCAAGGGTCCCAACACCGATAGCTGGGGAACATCACTTTCAAGTCATCTCCAATGTGAGAAATGCTCATCTATACCTACCTTCTGTTTCCCACCTTGTAGCCAATTTCTAATCCATGCTGCCAAGGACCTACCAATCCTAAACATTTCTAATTTGCTAACTAACCTGCCATGTGACACCATAACATGAAGATTTTCTTCCTGTCTTGTGGTTGTAATCAGTCCATTATCTTCAATGCACAAGCAAGGCAGCATTTTTTGTAAAATATTATCCATTTTAGAATCGAGGATCTTTGAAGAAAATGTTGCATCATAGGGCAGCGTTTTGCCAAACTTTTGCCCATTTGTTCAACCAGATGTAGGTGAGGCGGTGCCCTGAGCGAGTGAGTAGGCAGCACAAAGGGCATACAGGGTTAGTTGTGTCAGGGGTTGTGGTGGGTGACAGCAAATGAAGGAAGCTTTTTTATTCACTCATAGAATGTGGGTGGGCGTCACTGGCTGGGCTAGCATTTATTTCATTAGTTGCCCTTAAGAAGGTGGTGGTGAGCTGCCTTCTCGAATTGCTGCAGTCCAGTGCTGTAGGTAGACCCACCATGCTGTTAGGAGGGATTTTGACCCAGCAACAGTGAACGAACGGCAATATATTTCCAAGTCAGGATGGTGAGTAGCTTGGAGGAGAACTTGCAGATGTTTCCATGTGTCAGTTGCCTTGTCGTTCGAGATGGAAGTGGTCCTGGGTTTGAAAGGTGCTGTCCGAGGATCTTTGGTGAATTTCTGCAGTGCATCTTGTAGATAGGACACACTGCTGCTACTGAGTGTCAGTGATGGAATGACTGAATATTTGTGAATATGGTGCCAATCAAGTGGACTGCTTTGTCCTGAACAGTATTGAGCTTCTTGAGTGTTGTTGGTGCTGCACTTATCCAGGCAGGTGGTGAACATTCCATCATACTCCTGACTTGTGCCTTGCGGACAGCCTGCAGTGAGTTGAGGCAAGTTACTGTCATATAATAAACTATATCTCCTCATGTAAGACAAGTGCCACTTCTCAATAAGATTCAACAGCAGCAGATCCTTGACTACTGTTAATCAAGCAGGCCCTTAGACTCAGTTCAGAAAAGAGGATTGGTAGCAGTACTATACCACAACCACAAGACAAATGGTTAGTACGACAAAATAGGACAGTGTGTTGCAAATGTTTTTGCAATTTTATCATTTCCAAAATCTTCTGTTTTGTTATTGTGTAAATTAAAAATACATAATAATATAAAATATTTAGGGATTCAAATTTTAAAATAGATGCAGATGGATATGTGTCAGAGCTATGAAGGTTTGATTTTAAGCAGGTCAGAAAAATCAATTAGAACAGCAAACTAAATGCATCAATTCCAAGAAAGCATGTGACTGCACTCAAATGCCTGGCAGAAACCCTGTAGTATAATAGATAAAATGTTGATAATGTTTATGCTGTTGGTTTTCCGACAGACCTGAAAGCCATTTCTCTATTATTGACTTCACAACAGAAGCTTTAAGGTTTTACTTCAGAAGGGAGAACAGTTTATTTTATTAGAAGAATCTACCTTTTAGTTCAGGGGAACCAATCACCCTGGATGAAGTGTTTAGTTTGCGGAGTTTCTAAGCCAGGAAGATTTGGATAGAAATATTCAAGTTACTATAATGAAATACTTTAAACCATCAGAATTATGAAAGATCCATAGTGCACTCAGAAAAGAATTGTAAAACTCTCTCTGCTGGCCAAGGCAGAGAAACTGAAAGACGTCAGTTAAGTAAAAACTTAGATTTGAGGCAGTAGTAAAATTTCTCTGGAATTAAGTTTCTGTTAAAGGATAAAATTGACAAATAGGTTGAATATTTGTTTCATTATCTGTGTTAAGATCTTCTAACTGTCACACACATATAAAACTTGGTGTGTTTTCTTTTCTCTCTTTGGTGTAATAAACATATGTTTTGTTGCTAAAGAGCATCTATAGCATATTTGAATATGCTTCAGTGACAAACCACCATGTTACTCAAAAATTAAATGTATTACTTTTGGCTGTAATCATACCCAGAATGAAAAATGAGCAAAACCTGCCAATAACTCATACTGGTCAAATTTGTCTGGTATATTTCACAATGGAGCTTCAGTATGACCAGCACATCCATTTGCAAGTCCTGCCTTTTGTTTAAATTGGTTTTCTTACTGAAAATTGGGAGAAATTTGTAAATAGAGATAAACACTAAGATGGCCAGATCATGTTTAAGATGTCTTCACACACTGAACACATTGTAAATGTATAAATACATCCCATTTGTGAACTTTCAAAGGCTTTATCAGAACGCTTATTAACTCTCAACAACTAGCATTTCATTGAGGTCTGAGTGAGTGAGTTCCAAGTTAGTCCAGGAGTCCTCCACCAATATTCCTTTGACATTCAGGGCGTAGTTAGTGGGAAATGCTCTGTATCTGCAAAACTCATGAATTCGCCTATCCACACCAAAAAAATAACAAAAATCAACATCCATGAGCAAAAGTTGCGTATCTGCGATTTTTAAAATATTTTTAATGAGCTTCACGCTCATGAATTGGATCATCCGTGAAGGTTCCCAGGAACAGAACCCTCCTGGATACAGAGGAATAACTACAAAAAAAATGGCAGGTCAGAGTAAGCACAATAGATTCCTGTTAGAAACAAGTTGTCTGCTTCCACTCTCTGATCCAATGATCCATTTTGATTCTACACTACAGGAACAAATTACTGCAATACTAGAATCTGTATTGAAAATAACAAATGCTGGCAGTCATAGCAGGTCAGGCAGCATCCATGGAAAGAGAGCGAGCTAACATTTTGAGTCCAAATGACTCTTCACCAGAGCTATGTGAAGTGTGGAGGAGGCAGCATTTATGCTATAGTGGGTGCAATATTGTACAAATGGTGCCCCCTCCATACTTTACATCAGCTCCAATGTTTAGGCATATAGACTTGAAACGTTAACTTACTTTCTCTCCATGGATGCTGCCTGACCTTCTGTGATGTCCAGCATTTATTGTTTTCAATTGATTCCATACTGGTTTGAACAGGTATTTGAGGTGAACTCTGTTTATTTTAATGGTTGAAAATGTATTTACTATATGTACTTTTTATTCACCTTTCACATTAATTATTAATTCAGCATGGGAATGAGAGGTAACAATGGATAACATTGATTTTACATGCAAGTTCAGTGGTGGAATGAGATAAGAGGCTGACTTTCAGGTGTGAACTAAACATTTCATTCACTGAAACATTTACACTACATGTTACACCCTGTTCAAATGACACTACATAAGACTTGAATGAAAGGTGTAGATCAAACTGTGATTATTTTCTGTGGAGTAAGAGGCAGCAAAGTAGGATCCATGTGTAAATGACTATAGTTGTCCTTTGTAAAAGAAACTATGGTGGGAATTGGGATAACAAGGTGTAGAGCTGGATGAACACAGAAGACCAAGCAACATCAGAGGAGCAGGAAAGCTGGCATTTCGGGCCTAGACGCTTCCAGCTTGTAAAGCCACAGGGCTGAGGCAGTGCAAAATTATGCAGGAGCCTTTTTCACGCCAAGAAAAATGATGAATAAAGGGAGGAAACTGAAGGCAAGCAAAAATATTTTAAGAACTAAGATTAAAAGAAAAAAATAAATTTTAATGTATAGTTCTAAGTTTAAAACTATATTATCATAGAACAAAACTTAGCTTGGCAAGGGAGTTGGAAGAGACTGAACAGAAACCTGAACATTTGTATCAAACAATAAAGTTGGAACTTTATTGCAGTTCTGAGGAGCTACTGGAGTTGCCGTCTTTTGAATGAGAAGTTAAACTAAGGCTCTGTTTATCTTTTTTGCTAAAGGTAGTTATCCTGCAACATTATCTGAATGAAAGTATGAGACTTAGCCTGGTGTTCTGGCCCAACACCAATACCTCATCCAAAGCCTAAACCAAACTTGCAGCCATTTATTTCACTACTGTCTTTGGGAAGTGGCACTATGCAAACTGTTTGCCACATTTCCTGGATGACAAACAGGAAGTCTACTACAAAAGTATATCTTTGGGTGTAAAATACTTTGGATGTCCTAAGACAGTGATTCCCAAACCTTTATCCTCTGCGACCTCATGACGGATTGAAAGTTGTCAGGACCCTAAGCCAGAGCTGTGAGAATGTGGAGTGGGGTTCAGTTTGTGAGCAAGTATAGACATCAAATAACACTCAGTCACTTCCTGACAATCTGTCTCTCTTCTGCAATCTCTCTCACTCAATCTGTCAAAATATTCACCATCACCAGATCTCACTCATTCTCTCTCTCACTTAGACACACGTATTCACTTACACTCTCTTCCACACTCACATTCTCTTGCACTCACTCTCAGTCAGTCGAATATACTTATTTAGTCACACTCTTCAAGTCTTTCACACATAATTACTCACACTGTCTCACAGTCACTTACACACTCTGTAACACATGTTCATTTCCTCATACTCTTGCACTCACTGACACGCTTTCACTCACTTCTTCAAAATTTCCCACGCACTCTCACACTTATTCACTCGCACGGTCTCTCTTACTCACACACATTCTCACACTTGCAGTCATTCTGTCACACATACTTCCAGATACTCACCAGCATTAACCTAGATTCTCTCTCACGCACACTCACTCACTCATACTCTGTCACACATACTCACTTGCACTCTCTCTTACACTCACTCACACTTCCTGCTATATATACACACATTCACACTCACTCCCTAACATAGTCAGTTACATAGTCACACTCTCTCACACATGCTGTCAAAGGGAAGGAACCATTTATAGCTAGGCTGTATTAGAGGCCAGACCTTGGGAATCGAAGGTGAGGGGAAGGTCAGAGTTATTTTCAGATGGGGTGCATTGAGCAGAGGAATTCAGGCATCACGGGCAGGGGAAAGGAGCCACCAGCATCGGGATGTATGCAATTGTTGGGGTGGGGAATAAGGGGGTGACAGAGCCAATTGCAGCCATATTAGAATAGACTCACTACAGTGTAGAAGCAGGCCATTCGGCCCATCGAGTCCACACCACACCTCCGAATAGCCAATCCACCTAACCTGCACAACTTTGGACTGTGGGAGGAAACCCATGCAGACACGGAGAAAATGTGCAAACTCCACACAGACAGTCACCCGAGGCTGGAATTTAACCCAGGTCCCTGGTGCTTGAGGCAGCGTGCTAACCACTGAGCCACCGTGCTGCCCTTAAACTCACCAGCTGGAGCAGACTCTGACAGAATGGTAGATGAGAAAAAGCAAAAAGGATCATCAGCGATTCTGGCTGTTCCGAATGAGCCAACGGTTCATTAGTCTTCACGGGGATGGTTGAAGCAGGTTTGTGGCTCTGGACACTAACCATCGTGATTGATAGTTAATCGGCCAATGAGCCCAACCCTATGTTTAGCACTTCTGCAATTGCTTACCTTGACCCTGCTGCACTCCTCTGCCTCCATTATGGGTTTGGGACTTGCAACCCCAAAATTTAATCAGCCAAACCCACTTAGGCACCATGTAAAACTATACTCCAGGTGTAAAAGAAATTGTACAAATTCAAACTTACTCTTTCTTCCATGGTTAGAATGTGCAAACACTTTTAGAACTAAAATAGTTCTTATTTTCCGACCCAAAAGGTCAACTTTCCTGCTCCTCTGATGTGGAGCCTGCTGTGTTCCTCCAGCTCCACACCGTGTTATCTCTTATTTTCCTGGTGTTTCATGGATTTGAAAATACTCTTCATAATACTGCAGAGCAGGAATCACAAGATGACATGCAAGTGGGGACACAATAAACATTGAAACTCCAAACAAACTGTGTAAATTCAAGTTTTGAATTGAAATCTGGTTTTAATAATATACACATGGATTAGTATCCACTGACAAAATTTGGTGCTAGATGTGCTGATCGATGTTCTAGCATGTTTAGATTAGATTAACACTGAGGCATTTTAATTAGCAAAAAGACCCTTGCCTAGATAAGATCATTTTGAAACGTTTTCTTAAATTAGCTACTAAAATGACCATTATTCACTTCTGTCATTCTGGAAAATTGTATTTTTTTAACTGCCTGTGCTGTCAGGCCACATTGAATTGAATCGAATTGAATTGAATGGCTAAATAATCATTACATGATGTAATCAGAAGCCTATCTGAGCATATGAACTGGATCATGTGACAATCAGTCATTTTTGTTGAATTTCAAAAACACATGTGTGTCGTATTACCTTTCTGCATTCTGACATAATTAAAATAAGCAGACTTTAGTTTAAGCATATTGTCTTTTTGAGGGATGAGTAGAAGAGATTTTCTGGTCAGCAAGTTTACATCAGCATACAAAGAAGCAATTTTTTTTAATGCTGATGTCCAGTATATCTATAAAGCACAGCGATGTCAGGTATAAGACAAAAGTAGTGCACAGTAAAGGTCCCTTTTTAATGTTCCACAATAACTTTAAAAGTAACTTCAAAGGAATTGAGAATGTTGTGTTGTATTTTTGTTGTGTAGAATGACCATCCAGATGACTCTTCTCAATCTTATTGTCACTTTATCGGGCTTACTAAAGAAAAAAGGGCTTGAATTGATGTAGCATTTTTCACAACTACAGGTGCTTCAATGTCCATTACAGCCAATGAGGTACTTCTGAAGTGCATTCATTGTTGTAATGCAGGAAATGCAGCAGGCAACATTTACAACAAGATTCTATAAAGACCAGTGTAAAAGCAATCAGATCAGTTTTCATCAAGTAAATTGAAGGCTAAATATTGACCAGGATACCAGGATTATCTGTGTTCTTCAAAATAGTACACCCCAGTCATTTATATTCATGCGAGAGAACATTAGACCTCAAATTTAACGCCTCATCCAAACATTGGCGCCTCCAACAGTAACACTGTCCCCAATAACTGAATGGAACATCAGGCCAGATTATTGTGCTCAAGTATTTGAAGTTGGAATTGAATCCACATCCTTTTGATCTGGAGGCTAAATTACTTCCAACCGAAGTATGACAGAGTGAAGGAATTACACCCTGTTTCAGTCCTAAATGCCTGACACCTTATTCTGAGTCACATGTACTGAGGTCCAGACACCAGGGCAAATATCATTGCAGCAATTGCCTTGGCAAAATGCTCAAGAATTTTGATATTGCTGAACTGTACACAATTTTTGTTTGGAAGTGATTCTCTTCTACTCCATAACCATCAAAAAGAGAAATCTCTTCTGCTATTAGTTCAGGTTAGACTAAATGGCAAGTGAAAGGCTGAGGTGTGAGGAATTGTGCACTTAGAACTCCAAAATAGCATCCATGGCTTATGCAAACTTATGGGATGAATTGTGTTAGACGGCATACTGATGCAACACGTGCAGGAAATGCTCAGCAGAAATGTGCATAGCAGATTGTGACATCATTATACAATATTAATTTGATATCAACTGAAACATTTGGAGCTGAATGTTACAGCCAATGCTGCCTTTTAACCATGCACTGCTGAACATAAGCCTATAAGGCATAGAAGCAGAATTTGACTGTTTGATCCATCTGCACTGCCATTTGATCATGGCTGATAAGTTTCTCAACCGTATTCTCCTGCCTTCTACCTGTAACCCTTGATCCCCTTACCAATTAAGGACCTAGCTATCTCTATCTTAAATACACCTAATGACTTGGCCTCCACAGCCTTCTGCAGCAATGAGTTCCACAGATTCACCACCCACTGGCTAAAGAAATTCTTCCTTATCTCAGTTCCGAGATGTCGTCCCTTAACTCAGAGGCTGTGTCCTGGGGGTCCTAATCACTCCCACCGGTAAAAACTTCTCCATATCTACTCTATACAGATCTCTCAGTATTTTGCAAGTTTCAATGAGATTCACACTCTCCCCCCATCCTTCTAAACCTCATCAAGTACAGACCCAGAGTTCTCAACCACTCCTCATATGAAAAGACCTTCATCCAGGGATCATTCTTGTAAGCCTCCTCTGGACTCCCTCCAAGGCCATATCCTTACTTAGATATGGCGCCCAAAACTGCTCACAATATTCCAAATACAGTCTAACCACAGTCTTTACTGCTGAGGATATATATCTCTGCTCTTGTATTCTAGCCCTGTTTAAATGAATTCTAAACATTGCATTTGCCTTCCTTACTGCCAACTGTATGTTAACCTCAGAGAATCCTGAACTATTACTCCCAAGTCCCTATGTGCTTCAGATATCTATTCAGAAATCCCATTCAGAAAATAGTCCATGCCTCTACTCTCCCTACAGAAGTGCACAACCTTACATTTTCCCACATTGTATTCCATCTGCCACTTCTTTGCCCCACTCTCCGAACCTGTCCAAGTCCTTCTGCAGCCTCCTCAATTCCTCAACACTACTTTCCTCCACTCATCTGTGTGTCATCTGCAAACTTAGCAACAATGCCCTCAGTTCTTTCTTCCACATCTTTAAAGAGTAACATGAATAGTTGCGGACCCCTGCAGAACTCCACTAGTCACAGGCTGCCATCTTGAAAAAGATCCCTTTGTCTCTACTCTCTGCCTTCTGCCAGTCACTTAATCTTCTATCCATGCCAGTACCCTGCCCCTAACCTTGGACTCTTGTCTTAGTTAGCAGCTTCCTGAGTGGAATCTTGTCAAAGGCCTTCTGGAAATCCAAATAGATCACATCCACTGGCTGTCCTTTCTCTAACTTGCTTGTTACTTCCTCAAAGAATTCTACACATTTGTCAGGCATGATTTCCCCTTGAAGAAGCTATGCTGACTCAGCCCATTTTACCATGCACTTCCAAGTACTCTGCAATCTCAACCTTAATGACGGACTCTAAAATCTTACCAAGGGCTGTGATCAGGCTAACCGGCCTATAATTTTCTGTCTTCTGCCTCCCTCCCTTCTTAAACAAGGGTATTACATTAGCCATTTTCCAGTACTCTGGGACCCTCCCTGACTCTGTGATTCCTGAAAAATCACCATCCAAGTGGCTACAGTCTCCTCAATCTCCTTCAGAACTCTGGGGTGTCCAGGTCCAAGTGTTTTATCCACCTTCAGACCTTTCAGCTTCTCAGAAACTTATTCTTACTGATTTGAAAAATGCCATTGCATTCGCCTCTGTCGTCCCCCGGCCCTTAAAGTTCTGATACACTGCTGGTGTCTTCCACTGTGGAAACTAATGCAAAGTACCTATTCAGTTCCTCTGCCATTTCTTTATTCCCCATTACTATTTCACCAGCTTTTTCTAGCATCCAATATCCACTCTGGCCTCTCTCTTACCTCTTAGATGTCTAAACAAAACTGTTGCAATCTTCTTTTACATTACCAGTGAGCTTACTCTTGTATTTCATCTTCTCCCCCCACCACTTAGAGCTTTTTATGGCTTTGTCCTCTGCTGATTTTTAAAGGCTTCCCAATCATTTTGCTTCCCACTAATTATCACTACATTATGTGTCATAAAGTCTCCTACTACCAGTGCTACTTAAATGATCCATCATATTAGACGTTAGTTGCTGGCTAATTCTTGTAGTAAATTTACTACAATTCTCCCACTATTAAGCACTTAGTTGCAAAATTCCTTAGTGAATGGTGTGACAGTTACTGAAGGACTTTTTGCTGGTTTCAAGGTACAGGCTAGTTGCTATGAGACTGATAGGCATCTCTGTTTGCATAAAGAAAGAACAGAGGTCAAACAAAACAGGATAAGCTGCTGGAATGAATAGAATAGAATATCCTTTACTGTCACTTGTACTACAATACAGAAGTATCGGAGTACAGTGAAAAGTTTTAAAATGGCTGCCTTTTAATGGTGCAATCTTAGGTACAACTACCTAGATATAAATCTTACACCGTAAAATAAAGTCATCTTACACAAAGAGAATTAAAGGAAAGTATAAGCATTACTTGCAGGCATAGTTACAACATCGTGAAAAGGTTTTAAATTACAGCTCGATAACAGCAGCTTAGCATGTGGTGCCAGGTGAATGCACTTTGTATCACACTAAGTCTGGTGGCATCAGGCACAAGGAAAGCCCTGTGGATTACCACCTACCATCTTTCCTCAGCTGATGGATCAGTACACCTCTATTTTGAAGCACTGAACGTAGCAAAGGCACATAATTTACTTGGGGTGTACGTCCTTCACCAAAACTGGATCATTGGCAGCATTTCTGCTCAAGCCTGAAGGGTGTATCTGTAAGATCAGGCCTGTGCCCCAGGTAGTGGAAGATTCAACACCAATCAATATATCAGATGCATCTGTTCAACATCAGCAGGTGTTCAACACCACCTGTCCATCAACACAGTGACTTATTCTCCCTCATGTTGTGTGGTTCTGCCATTGTATTAAATGGGAGAGACTCAGAATACAAAACAGGGCATCTGTGATGCACTTTTATGTCAGCCTTGCTCAGTGAGAGCCAACATTGTGATGGAATGACCAACAGCCACAGATTCAGACACGATCAAGAAATTGCCTGCCCCACAAATAAGGAAATACCTGTTCGAACAGTGTCGCCTTCTATGATAGAAATTCGTGAGGTTTCAGGCCTCCAATTAGTGTTATGAAGCAGACAAGGAAAGATTACTTATGCTAAAGAAGTTCAGGAGGTAAGAATTCTCCAGAGAAGGGATAGGACCTAGTTTAGAAGAAGTAATGTCCTCAGTGAAGGGCAGAGAAATAAGAGAGGTCTTCCAATGTAGACAGACTTTACAGCCCACTCAGGATCAATAGTTGTCAAGCTGAAGATCCACCAGTCTTCCCAACTCTGAAGATAATATGTTCTTGAAGAATTGTACCTGAATTTGTGACAGCAGAGAACTGTCGAGGGTGGGGGAGATAGGATTGTAGTGTTATGCACATGAATTTATAAATGTTAGCTATGGAAAAGCACTTAGGGAGATAAATACGGTGCAGAAAAGGTTATTGTTGGAGCTTGCTTTAAGCTCCACCTAATCTGATGATATCATAAGGACTTGGAGGAGAAAAAGGTAAGACATCTTAGGACTTGTAGGATGAAGATCTACATCCGCATGTCTCCCAATAGTTTTTTTTTGCTACATTGTCTGATGTAACTTGTTCAGATGTAATAGATTCTCTAGTTTCAGAACAGCCTCTTTTTGTTCGGACTCACTTGTGATTATCCTCCAACACAGAAAATCAAATAGATCCTTACACCCATTCAAGGAAAGAGGTTGGTGGCAATAAAACTACCCCAAAGTCAAGCTGGTAGTGGTTGGCATTGTAGCATATACAATACAAATATGCAGGTGAGCCCCAAGGATGCTAGGTTGTGTCTATGATCTCAGTAGTCATGAGTTACACTTGCTGCAGGAAGGCTGTGTGTGGAATATTCTAAGCCTTCATGCTTGCTGCAGTATCCTCATGTAAATAGATTAAATAAATGCTGTTTAATAAATTTCTTACAGGCCGGTCCAAACATTTCTGAACCCATCCACACATACTCAAACAATGACCACTTATTGCTGAGCAAGTCAGGGCGAGTTCAAGTTGATCTGGATCTTTAGTCCTTCTTTAAAGGACTGTACCTTCATCAGGTTGGTAGCAGTGACCACCAATGTGCCCATCTACACAGTGTATTATCATCCCTCATGCTGTGTGGTTCTGCCAACATATTAAATGGGATAGACTTCAGTGGAAGTGGGAAGTAGTAAAATTGCAAAGTTTGACTTCTTTTCAGGAAAGAATATTACCACGTAGGGGAAAAAAAAACTTTGGTAAGGATAGCAACCCCACTTACACTACAAAGAGATGTCTCACTCATATTCCTCTACACTGCTAAGCTGAGCAGACAGAAACAAAGATGTAAATGTGAGCTAAAGGTTTGGTGACATACTGAGATTTGAGGTAATATCAGGAAAGTGTGTGCACCCATGGAATTAGCTCAGAAACCTGCTTCAGATCCACAAAAGGCCTCACCAGAAACTTCTACCCCCATATGTTATGAATGTAATCCTTGGTACAACTCAATCATTTTAATGAAATTGTTCGTCTGTATCTGTGTTTTTATGGTATCTTCTGAAGCTTATACAAGTGCACAGCAGATGTGTAAGCAAAAAAGGTTGGAGTTCACAAGAAGGCTAACTGCAACAGCCAGCTATTCAGTTCGACCTTTTTGATGGATGATAGTTGCAAATGTCCCATTGGTTTTGCTATTTCAAGCATAACTAATTTTAAAATTAGTTTACTACTGCAGTGGCAAAACAGGTGAACCTACAAGCAAACAAAGTTACAAGAGTCGTGTCACTTTGGTTCCGGTTTTTTTGGATTTCACTATCTGTTAAATTGCTGAACAGAACTATATTATCAGGTGTTGATGCTAAAAAGAAACCCAATAAGAACAGAAGAAAGCCAGAAGCAACCACAATTTCTCACCAGTTACACAAATGCATGTACTAAAGGCTGATGCATGGGCCTAAGATCTGAGTTCAGATTATTTGTCTATTCTGGCCATGATTTGAAATGGTCAGAAAGATCTTAAAAACACTAAAAACTTAAAAGTTTAAGAAAACCCACTTATTTATGTTGGAAATGATACATTATGCAACAAGACCACATGTAAAGATCACAATGGTCCAGAAATATAAATTAGTGAGCAAAAAAAAAACTTAAAATTTTAAATTAAACCTTTGTATCCTTTTGCTTGAAGGTGCAGTTTTCAGAAAAAAGATAGAATAATTAACATACAGACCCAAATAACAACAGAAAGCACAGAAGAAACTCAGTAGGTTCTACAACATACTTCAGCATCTGAAGAGAGAGAAACAGAGTTAACATTTTGAGTCCAATATGATTCTTCTTCGAAAATAATAGTATACAGCCAACATTGATCAGAAGTGATGCTGACTCTCGATCAAAGCTGTTGTGTAATTCAGTTCAATAAGAATGAGGAGACTCCATCCAAACAGAATAGATTTGGTTTTGCACTTGAAGGTATCAAATAGACTGCCTCACAACATGTTCGTTTTAAATCTTTTCTTGTTTGGGAAAGGGGCTATTACTGTTACAAGCTTTCTACTGGACATTTTACTGGAATTAGGTGATAAACAGAGCTTTGCACACATGCATAAATGAAGCTCAACTGACATTCAACAGACAGCAATACATTAGACTGTAGTGTGACTTCACAGAATTACAGAAGCATTACGATAAGTAGCCCCTTCCAGGCAGTGCATTCCATAACCCCATTACTCACTAAGCAAAAAACTTTTCCTCACTTCACCTTTGCTTCTTTTGCAGACCACTTTAAATCTATGCGATCTTGTTCTTGTTCTTTTTATGAGTAGGAACAGTTTCTCCCTAGCTACTCAATCCAGCCCTCTCATACTTTGAGAGCTCTATCAGATCTCCTCTTCGCCTTCTTCTCCATAAGGACAACAGTCCCAATGTTTTCAATCTATTCTCATAACTGAAGTTCCTTATCCTTGGAACCATTCTTGTAAACTGTTTCTGCACTTTCTCTAATGTGTTCAATTATTAATGTAACAGTGGCACTCAGAATTGTACACAATACTCCAGATGAGGTCTATCAAATGTCTTCTAAAAGTTCAACATCATCTCCTTGCACTTGTACACTATGCCCTAAGTGATAAAACTGAGGATATAGTATGCTTTATTTACTGCTATCTCTACCAGTCCTGCTATTTTCAATGATCTGTGCACATATATACTCAGATTCTTGCAGATTCTCCCCTTAGAACTGTGCTCCCTATTTTATATTGTCTTTCAATGTTCTTCCTACCATTTCCTCTTCACATTTCTACCTCAGACTTTTGTTAGTTGTGCTGCAATTCTAGCAGATACTTGTTTAAAAGCAGTACCATTTTTGTTACAGAGACAAATTACTATTCTCTAAGAAATAAAGAACATTTGGAAAATGTATTATTCACGCATTCAAATGTTTACAGAACCAGAAGCTAAAACCAATGAACAGATAAGCTTTCCAAAGCTCAGAATAAATAATGAACACAAGCCAATAGTCAATGGGTAATATAAGAGACGTGTAGGAAAATATTGATCTGGTACAATTAGGATCAGTTGTCATTTCCTTTTTAATCTTCCACAGGAATATTTTAATGAAGCTGTATGCCTCATTGAATTATTTGCCTAAAATTGAATTTTCTCATGTCTTTGTTTCTCCTTAGAGTATTTGTTTTATTTTGGAACTTGAGGAACCAGGAGATTGCTACTCTCTAACACAGGTTGTTCTACTTTCCTCTCCCTCATCCATGAATAAGCTAAGGTTGAAGACAAAGTGGGTGATCTTATCATGTTCATTCAGTGCTACATAATGACTGGGAAACTAAGGCAATTGCAGGAAATGAACACCTGCTGCCTTCACATCCTAGTCATATTTAAACAGACATCATGATGAATTAGCGCAATGATCAAAGTCCACATATTTGGGTTGTAAATCCTAGACAACAGAATTACCTAATATAAATAATTATCAGCATCAATGCCAAAATAATCAATGCAAACTCCCTTAGTTTTGTTTGTTAGAAAGAAGTTATTCATGTATGACTAACCATAAAACATCAAATCAGACATTAAGCATCTGCATTCAATATTTTTCTAAAACCAAAATATAAATGAATATTTTTCTCTACACAAATCTATCAACACTGAGGAAGACAGACTTATGCACAATGTGTTTTCCAAATCATTAATGCTTAATTAGGCTACAGCAACCTCTTTCATTTATTATTATAAACTAAAAAAGGTAAGACCCAGTATTACAATGAAGTACTTATGTCAGCAGTTTTCTGTCAAACTTCCTCAAATTAGCCATTACAATTGTGTTAGCAAGCTCACCACAATAGGTCTGAAAATGAATTGACTCAAGTAAACATTCTTAGACACGCACAGCCCACTATGTGCTGTATGGCCAAACCAATGTAAATATGTAGGACCAACCACAGTCATTTGAGACTGTGTACAAAATTAATTGGCAAGAGTGCCAAGAAAAACATTCTAATCAGTTGATTTCCTCTCATTAAAAGTTAATTAGTTTGACATAAGCTTCCTGCATTGTAAAGTATTGGGCACTTAGCAGTCATTAGGACAGAGACAAATATCATACTCAGTGAGTTCATCAGAAATACAATAATACAAACATAAATTTCTCCATGGCATTAAAAAGAAACAACATACGCTTTCATATACTGGTGATATCTGATTGCAGAGAAATCACATGATCCTGTAAAAAGAAGATAATTGTTTCAACTTTAGGTTTGAAATTACTATGTTTAATCTCAATAGTATTTCTTGTCAAGTTGTTTTTAAATCAAAGCAATGTCTTTATTTTAACTATTCAATATTTACATAGTTTCTAATTAAATTGCTGAAATTGATTTTGGTTTCAAAAATTGTTGCATTTTTTCCAAAAAGAGTACTCTTGCGATACATACCTTACTCAAAAGAAACTCTCATCAACCAAACTGTAGCACAGGAATGTTAAATCGGAATGCAAAATGTGTAAACTTCAGCTGGTGAAAATTTCCATTTGAAATTTTTGAGCACTTATTTTAGAACATGGTCCAAATGGAGTGTTTTCCAGCACATGCCATTTCTTTGTTTATACCTTTCCCCATCTGTCTCACTTTATTGAATTTCCTCTTCTAAATGAATCATGAAGTTTTAACTTGCACACTAATAACAGTGTTTATGAAAGGAAAATGCTGGTTTATTTTTCTTCAATTAAGGGAAAAATTCTTGACCTTCATCTCAAAAAAGCTGTTAGATTAAGTGTTGTAATTTAAGGAATAGCTTAGCAGAAAGCAAAAAAAAGAAACATTAATTAATACAGGGTGTAAAACAAATAAGGAACAGACACAGAAGTGAACTGCCCAGGAAATGCATGCACTCAAAGTGAAACTTAATACAATGCTAGGAAATAGTTACGAGGAATAGAAAACTTGATTTAATATAATCTTTTGCTATTTAAAGGACTGTCACTACATTAGAGGTGTGTTTCAAACTGAAAACAAAACAACTCAGTTAAGATTTCTCCACATGGGAATTCATGACAATCATGTTGTGTCATTTCTTTCTTTTAAATCATTCCCGTCAGTGATGTAAAATAAGAGAAAGACCCATTTATTTTTCAGATTGAATACACATTATTGAAAATTTAAAGAAACTATTAACTAAACAATTTTAAACAGGAATTAATGCCTAATAGACCAATAAAGTTTTGTTCTTTAAACTCAGTTTTTAAATTTGGTTCTATAAACAGTTCACGAAGTTGTGTTTCAAATAATTCATCTGTAGCTCGAATATGAATGCCCCAGATGATTAATTCTTACTCCCAGATCGATGTGCTCAAGCAGGAAGACAAAACAACAACTTATGTTATTACAGCACCTTTAATGGAGAACGAGAGCCCAAGGTGCTTATTAGAAGTATAATCAGGCAAAAGTCAACAATATGTTAAATATGATGCTTGGAGCGAAAAAAAAATACGTAGACAAAGACATTAATTTTAAGTCTGAGAGGAAAGTGCAGAGGTGAGAGAATGAACTCCAGAGCTTAGGTCTACAACAGAAGGCACAACCACCTGCAGGCAGCAAAGAGGTTTCAGGACATGTACAAGACCAGGGTTAGAGGGACGTTGAATTCGTGGAAGGTTGTAGGGATGGGGAAAATTAGAGAGAAATGGAGCTGTGAAGCAATTTGAACTTGAGAACAGGGATCTTTAATTGGAGGCAATGGATACTCAGGAGATAATGTGGGGCAGCAAGTTCAGGCTCACACGATATCAATTACATTGCTCTATAAAATGAGAGAGTACACCTGAGCTCAAAGCCTGACTTAGCACTTGGAGGTAAATGAGATTTCTCTTCCAAAATCACTTGCAATCAATTTTAACAAATTAATTTTAATTTTAAAATGGTTTCAAAATAGATCTTGCCCTTAGGTATATTGCAAAGTCAGGAAGTTGGTGAAGAAATGGAATGTAGAAGAAGCTTGAGGTCTTGTAGGCCTTCCTAACATACTGAAAACAAAAGCCCGATGGACACCTCACATTCGTTGAATAAAGCATCACAGCTCTTTATCTGATATTAGAGGTCTCCAGAGCCAAACTCGAATAAGTGGAATTACAGAAACTGAAGGTTGTCATGACCATCGTTCCAACTAACAACGCTCTGCAGCAGTCAGAAATGGTCAGTTTCTTGGTGAAGCAGTCCGTGCATGCACAGCTCTTTTAACTGGGCCTCAAAAAATTATGCTGGTAGCAAATGTCATCTGAGTGGGATAGCAATGAGTTTCATATCGTCTCTAATCATGGTGTCTCATGAGAGGTGTATGCTTCCTCCACTCCTTCTCCAGATGATCCACATAATCAACAACAGTGGAATGGCCTGCAGACAATGAACTGCAATCATTTCAGGAAGACTCCAGAGCTTTGATGGTCTCTTTGTTGTACTCCCAGACACAAATGTACAAATTCACGGAAGCCATTGTGTTTCAATCTTAGAAAGCTGCTTCAAGAAAATGAGCATAAGCACAGTTAATTTGTGATTTCTGTGGATTTTGATAGTGGGTGGAGATATCAGCATGACCTTTCCTTAGTTTTGGTAAGTTGCTGTTAATAGAAAAAACCTTGTGTGACATGTAGTTGCTTTGAGGACTAAGCACAATGGGCAAAATGAAACTGCAAAATTGATCAAGAATATATAGTCAGAATTTTGCCATTTTAGTGAGGTAATTGAACATCTCTCTGCATTGTGTAACTATTGCACTAATGGAGGTTGCATTTACAGCGTTTGTCATCTTATTTCAGTCAGTTTGCATGACTCTTCTCTGGGGGCCTGCTGCCTTGAAACATCCCTCAGATAATCCCTCTTGGTCCTCATTCATCAAAACATCTGCCCTTTGACTGACCAAACATTAATCACATGCTTTATTCAAAAATACTTTCTCAACTCAACGTTTGTGCCACAAAAGTTGCTGCTGGCCCTTGAAATCTCCAAGTTTAAATCTCACCTTAAAATTTAACAGCTGTGGAAGTTATGTCAATGTGCCAAAACACGTTGACTGTCTAACTATAAATCTTTTGGCTAATGCTTTGGGAAAGTGATAGAACAAGAGAAATTTTCTGGTCAACCAGAACCACTTGGTAGCTTCATCAACAACAGCTTTCCCCCATTAAAAGACCTGACAGTGACATTCTTGCCATGAGTCAATGTCATTCACACATACGCAATGCTAATCCTCAAGAACATTGTTAAAAGTGAAAGGAGCAGTGATCCTTATCATCACTGTTTATAAGGTCACATTTAGGGAAAATTTTCACAATATTCATTGTTATGTAACATCTCACCTTTTTAATACGCAGTTTCCCATTCTCCCACCTGTCGGATAAAAACTAGACAATTCCAGACATACAAATACATAAGAACTAGGAGAAGGAGTAGGCCATTCAGCCACTTGAACCTGTTCCACCACTTGATATGATCATGGGAGATCTCATCTCAAGCTTAACACCACTTTCCCACCCACTCCATATTACCCTTCAACTCATTACTAATTAAAATTATGTCTATCTCCTCCATAAATATACGTAACATCCCAGCATCCACTGCACTTGGCTAATGAATTCCACAGATGCACAACCCTTTGAAAGTAGTAATTTCTCCTCATCTGTTTTATATCTGCTACACTTATTCTAAAACTAGAACATCTTGTTCTAGATTGCTCCATGTAAGGAATCATCCTTTCTATGGCTAATTTATCAATCCCATTTAGCAATTTATACAAAGTACTTCAATTGCCTCTCCTGTTATTGTTCTAAACGCCGAAGTTTATAGGCCGAAACTGCTCAATCTCTCTTCTTAAGACGAACACATCATTCCTAGAATCAACCTAGAGAACCTCATCTGAACTGTCTCCAATGTAACTGCATCCCCCTCCCATTTGGTAACGGGACCAAAATTCTTCACAATATTTGAGCTACAGTCTCATTGATGCCTTGTACCATTACAGGGACACATCCCTACATTTATGCTCTATTCCTTTAATCAGAAGAGCCAAAATTTTATTTTCCTTCCGCATTACCTGCTCCACGTGCATGCTAGTTTTCTTCAATTTACACACAAGGACACCCAGATCCCTCTGTGCTGAAGATCTCTGAAGTTTATCTGCATTTAGATAAGTTGCCTTTCCATTCCTCTGACCAAAATAGGGAACCTTGTATTTATTCTCGTTAAACTTCATCTGTTAAATTTTGGCCCATTTACGTAACCTAACAATATCCATTTGTAAGTTTCTTATTTTTTAAATTGCAACTTACTTTTCTATCGATTTTAGTGGCATCTACAAATTTAGGTAGAGTACTTTCTATTCTCAAGTCATTAATATTGATTGTGATATAAATAGACATGAAAATCAGAGAGGTAACCTAGTGACCCCAGCTCAACATTTACTCTTTTGGACCTCCAGAAGTTGTCAGATTTCAGGGTGTACTGCATAGGCAGTGACCACACACACATTCCTCGTCTTGTAGGATTTCCAGAGCCCCAAAGTGGGATGCCAACTACCTTCTTCCAACATGTCTGGAGCAATCAAAACAAGCTGCAATGATTGTAGTGAGCCAAGTCGACCACATAGAATATGAAATTGCTGATTGGGCCAGATTAACAGCCCCAATCAGGGAGCAATGGCTGACAGATAAGAACAGGAGTGTCAGATATCCTGTTCACTGACAGCGGGCTCTGAGGGAGCTGGATCAGTGTCAAGGACTTTCCAAATGTAAGTAAAGGGTGATGTGGTAATGGATTACTGGCCTCTGTAGTTATTTCACAAACCATGCAGGGCAGCTATGACTGTCAGCATTTGATCAAGTGCATGGCTGGATTTTAAAGATGGCACAAGAGCAGAGATAATGAGCAAATTCAAGAAGGTAGGGCTCATGGATAGCAACCCTTAATGAAACCCTTCATGTCGAAAATTACATTTAGCCAGTTCTGGTAAGATTACGTCCTACATCTCTACCCCACATCCTTTTTCGCAGTTAAGTCCACAACAGGGTCAATCAAGAATTCTATTATAACATTTTTAAATGCTGTAATCATTTTAATAGATTAGTTGCGCTGATGCAATGATTATTTGTTTAATACACACTATTCAAAGCTCTTTGTGAGTGCTATATCCTCATAATTCATTGAGTATTATTATAATACAAACAACCATACAATAAAATTGGAACAAGTTTGAGAACCATTCGAAAGACAGGAAATCATTGATGTAGAAAGAGAAAATGTCCTACAACGTTAATGAGTTTTGTCCACACAAGAGATGAAAAAGGCTTTGCTGTCAACAGTCCTATTCGTCACTCCTTAACATCATGTCTATTGTCTGAGCCCAGCCCTTCAAGCAGCAAGTTTATCCTTCAGCAGGATATTCAATTAGTATAGACAATGTCAGATACACTGGTATAAATCAGGATTTTGGATTCCCTAACTTTGCAGTTTTCCTTCATTTGTAATTAAATCCTCATCTTTGTTCTTCCTGGGACATCAAAAGAGAGACTACATCCTGACAAGCAGTAGCCGTGTATTTAGCCTGACTCCCTCCAATTTCCTGATGTGGACCAACGACCCAGCCTTCACTGCAGGCCTAATTTCACAGGACCTTAACAAGGAACTGAACGAAATGCAGGAATATTCTTACATTTAACCTGCAATTTAACAATGCAAACCATTCAGAAATGTTTGGCTGAATCTTCTGGAGGCAACAGGACTCTCAGCTTTGCCTCTTTTAGGGAAGGTCCGCCACATCTTGTTCCATTAAGACACGTGACCAGACAGAGGTTAGTAACTCTATTGAAAAGCAGTGCACTGTGGATGTGCTGGCTGCTGCATGAACTCAAGGCATAGGATTCACACTGAATCCCAGACGAGAGGAGAGTGAAGGCAGAAAAGTGGTTTCAGGATGACAGAGCCCAATGTGGATCCCTCAGATAGGCATTGAATGCTTTAACAAGACTCCAAATGCTGGTGCCTGAAACACCAGTGGCAATGGGATGAGACCCCTAAAGTCTATTAATTCTCAACATACTATGATAGGCGAGGAATTGAAGCCATGAGATGATGTCAGCAGCTCATCACACACTGGATACCAAAATGTGATACCAAACTGCTTACAAACATAACTACATTGCTTACACTGAGAGGCACTAAAAACATGCAATGTCATTATTTTCTAGTAGAGTTCTTATACTTCATGTTCCAGTTTTTGAAGTTTCCCTTTGAAAGAAATCATTAAAATGAAAAAGGTCATTATAAGTCCATGCACTATACAGTTTCCAAGTAAAACAAATCATTATTATTGTTTACTTTGATAATCTAACAGTATGTACATAACTTTGGTGGAAATTACTCGGATATATTATTAATGACATTCTTCCAGTGATTTAACGGAAACATCCAGAATGACATCTTGTCAAAGATGTGCAAAGATCGAAATGTGCACATAAACAAATACTGGCAGGGAAAATTATGAGTTTAAACACCACAGAAAGTTATCAAGTAATACTTGCACAATAAAATTACTCAACAAAACAATCTATCAATATGAAGAACTTAGTACGTTGTTATACTGTATTCTAAAACGCATTAGTATATTTTTCAATTTTACTTACACTTATTTCAAAAATATTATGAATAATTGTACCTTTTTTCATTTTTTGCATGAACTTATTCTAAAAGTTGTAATTTAATGTGTTAGGGGAATAATTTCTCTGATCACTTTGTGTAATGACTAATAGCCAAAACTACATTTGCAATCTTGTTACAAACAAATAGTCACCAGAGAGCTTCCTCCATTTACTCCTATAAAAGATAGGGACTTTACTTTTAGAGTTCCACTTTCATGCAGCAACATTCTGATCATGAACAGCTTCTCTTGTTGCTGTAGTATAGGAAGCAGCGCAAGTAAGAGGGCAAATCATCAGACCTCCTTTGTGCGCTTCCTAGAATTGGCTTTGTTCCTTGTCCAGCAAGGTTCAGGCTTTACATTTCCATTTGACAGAGCTGCAAAAGGCTGAAGATTGATCAGTTGGCAAGATTGACGAACAATCTATGGTAGACATTAGGAAATAGAATTGGTGAGAAAACAATTATTGGTAAGACTTAATGTCAATACTTTACACAGAAAAAATCAAAAATTGTCAGCAAATCTTTTCTGAAAAATTTAATAGCTTCCATGTCACATTTGTGTATATTGACTCAGTGTATCTTGTGCCTTGAGAAAGATGAACTTCAGGCAAGACACTGTAGATTTTAGACTACATTGGTTAAATTGTTAAATTGATAAATGGTTCCCTAAATACAACTCCCTTTGCATAATCTTTCACTTTTAAACCTGCAACCCATTCACATTACAAAGTTTTGGATGTCAATACCCTTCAGGCACAGATTTATTATTTTAAGCTATGTAATCACGTACCTGAATGTTGTTCACAATGCTGGTTATTGGAAGAGATGGTCGTACCATAATGATTAAAAAAAAATGAACTTTTATAAATCTTTTAACACTCAGAAATTGGAATGGTTTTGCTATTTGGAATAAAGAATTCATTTTTTGAAAGTGGTGTGCATTTTATACTCTATTGAAACATCATTGTGCTTTTCAAAAAGAGTCGTCACCAATCCTGTGAAATCTTTCTATAGTTATTGCTCCTATTCTTTCAATTCAGTCACTTTGTTTTCTGCTCATTAGCAGTAATACTACCTAGGCAGAAAATCAGTAGTCCATAAACTAAAAGCTTCTTTGGACGCCAAATTACCCCGCTAATAGTGTAAAATCAATTAACACCTCCTGGGACATCATTATTGTCACATTAAGGCACCTGATATCCTCCAGGACTAATAAGTGATTTATGGAAATTCAAATCATATGCCTCAGAAAAACAAACAATGTGGATTACAGAGCTTCACCTATAGAAATGAGAGATGCAGACAACTGTAAAACACACAGGAGCATCCTGATTAATTTCAGTTTACTAGATGTTGTGATGTGTTTACTTACATTGTCAGTGATGCTAACACCAGGCCTGTTATGTAAGCTCCCTGTCAAGGCATTAACAGCATACTTTACCCCATGTTTTTGGCCACATCAGGGTGCTTTTAATTATGGTGATGCTGTCTGACATGATCTGATGTCATTGTATAAAGATACATTCTTTGTTAGCAATGATCTTAGTTTCAGACTCCTTGGTGTATTTGCAACCATGGCAACAGAATAGTAAGCTAAAGCCACTGAAATAATCAGAAAGTCTCATAGCAATTGTATTTTATAAGGACACAAGTTCCCAAGGGTAGGAATTCAGTTTCCCTGCCTATTAGGATCGTTAATAAACAGTCCTCATCAGAAGCACAAGCTCTTTATAAAGAGGTGTTGTAAATACTTTCATGAAAACAATTGGTTTAAAATTTGCAAAGATCCTTGTTAGTGTAATTAGCACAGAATCTCTGTGCACTCCTGTTTCTGGTTGAAGATGCTTAGATCCCAAATGTAAAATTGGGTAAATTCAATTCATTCATTTAAACATTACAGCCAATTTAACCAAATCTGTAGCATTTGTTCAGAATAGCTGTGCCTCATAGACCTTGCAATACCCAGGTTGGGTTGAATGGAATTATCGACAGTCATGAGCGTGTTGCTGTTGTGTAAAGACCCAGTCATTAGGTGTAAAATGATAATTAAGCCATTATAGTGGGTAAATGTCAAGTCAGAAATGTAACCATACCAAAGCAAAATAAATAGTTGAGACCAAGAGTATAACAAGACATGCCCATTTCAATTGTAAAATAAATGCCATATTAAATTTACCTAGATCTGCAAAGTAGAAGTGTAAGCCTCAAACAAGAACATTGATTATAAGATCTGATCTCAGCACTCACCAGCTGGTGGGGCTATATTGCCATGTTATTTTATGGGTTACTGTTTTCTGGGTCACATTCTTTACTGTTTCAATAATTACAACCAAAAAGGTGGATGCCTAGAAAGAACGAATTATGTTGAGCAAAAATGACAATAAATTGTTCATCTTTTATTTAGTATTGCATGGAGCAGTTCTGCCCCTCCAAAAATGGAGAAATAAATATTAGCAAGTAGTTAATATTTAGTTAATGGTGTAAATAGCTTATGTATATTTATTGAGGTCATTAATGAGCAATGTCTGCAGGACTCCTCACCTGTGCGTTCAATTACACTGAAGGTTTTACTCTTGAGTCAGATTTGCATTAGTTATCTGAATAAATACAAATGTTTTGAGGCAAAAATAGAAATTGCTGGAAAAGCTCAGCAGGCCTGGCAGCATCTGTGGACATAAACAGTGTTAACATTTCAGGTCAAATGGCCCTTGCTCAGAACTGACAGAATCGGAACAGATATCCCATTGGAGAGAGGAGCAGAACTTCAAGGTGGCATGCCCACAAATGGCAGTGATTTAAACACGAAATAAAAACCAAAAGAATGGTGAATGCTGTCAATCCGAGACCAAAAAAAGAAATTGCTGGAAAACCTCAGCTGGTCTGGTAGCATTGGGTTGAATGAGCCTTCCTCAGAACTCAACATCAGCAGTTCTTTCAGTTTTCACAATATGTTTTGAATACCACCACAGGAGTGACAGAAGTGAATGAAGCAAATTAGTGCTGTAGAACAGAGCAGATCATATGAACAAGTTCCTTAACTATCAGTGAAAAAGTGAATGGCATCAAAGATTTTTGACCTGCACGCATGAGGACAGATGCAAGCATACCAAATTTGAAAGGGAGCAATAATTTATACTGCAAAACACAAGGTTGATTAGTTGGCACATAGTACATAGAATCCATACAGTGTGGAAACAGTCCCTTCCACCAAACAAGTCCACACTGACCCTTGATCTATCCCACCTACCCAGACCCATCCCACTATAACCCACCTAAGCTACACATCCCTGAACACGATTGGCAATGTAGCATGGCCAATCCACCTAGCCTGCACATCTCTGGACAGTGGGAGGAAACCAGAGCACCCGGAGGAAACCCATGCAGACAAGTTGAGAATGTGCAAACTCAACACAGACAGTCGCCCAAAGGTGGAATCGAACATGGGTCCCTGGTGCTGTGCGGCAGCAGTGTTAACCACTGAGCCACCGGGATTGAAGTATTTCCATGGAGAATGTACCAGAGAGCAGTGCTCAGCATTACTAAAAATTCCTCACCTTAAATAAAGCACATAAGGTGAACGCACAGAACAATTTATATTCAAATGTTGGCTTTAGTTATAAAATATTCTAAGGTACCTCACAGGGGCATTATAAAACAAAATTTAACACTCAGCCATCTAGGCAGTAATTCAGGCTGATGGCTAAAACGTGATCAAGCTGGGAGATGCCAAGAAGCTTCCTAAACATGAAAGAAGAGAGATTGAGAGTTGGAGAGATTAATGAAAAGAAAACTTTGCATTTGTATAGCAAGCTTCACAATCATTCTGATATATTAAGACACATAAAAAGTAAAATGAGAAATACAGAGTGAAATAAAACCGTTAAAATTAGGGATGCACAAAGATTAGATGAGTACAGATATCTCAAAAGATATCCCAGAGGTTTGTAGTGTTACTAAGATAGAGAGGGGCAAGGCCAAGGATGAATTTGAAGACAAAAGATAAACTATTTTAAAGGTGATATGTTGCTTAACCAGGAGCCAATGTAAGTCTGCAATCAATGGAGTGATGTGTCAATGGGCTTATGTGCGAGTCATGATATGCGCAGCAGATTTTTAAATGATCTTAATGTAGGAGGTCGGCTAGGAGTACATTGGAATAGTTAGGTCTAGAGTCAACAACAGCATTGCTGAGGATGTCAATGATCAGACAATTGAAAGTATGGTCTCATGCTACAGAATATAAACAAAGAACTGTGGCTGCTGGAAATCCAAAACATAAAAAAAGGAATTGCTGGAGAAACTCAGCAGGACTGGCAGCATCTGTAGATACAGAAGCAGGGTTAATGTTTCAGGTCTGGTACTACGAAGTTGGAAATAAGCGATCTTAGCAATGGTGGACAATCATGTCAAGTTCAAATATGACAGCATTGTTATAAAGAAACAGTCTGGTTCCACCTCAGACAGTTTTCATGGACAGGGATGGAATTTCTGGTGAATGAATGGTCTTCCAAGTATTTAATTGAGTTAAATTTCTGCTCATTCAGTGCTGCATGTCAAACAAACATAACCTAATTGTAAAAATAACCAAAAACCTGGAAGTTATGAAAACCTTAATAACCCTTATTTCTCTTCTAATTTGCACTGATATGCAAAGCTTTTCAGTTGTTCAACATTAGTTTTGTGCAAGCAATGACAGCAGTTTACATGAGCAATAAATAGTTTCTGAGGAAGCACTAATTTGCTAGGATGGTTGAAAATTTTGAGGAGGTGGAATCTGAATGTGAAAATCAAAGTACTGCAGACATTGAAAATCTCAAAAACAAAAGTATTAAGTTCTGGAAACATAGCAGATCAACAAACATTCATGGAGAAACAGATCCTTGACATTTTGGGTGCAACCCTTTGGCAGAACTGAAGAAAATCAGGCAAGCTGGTTACTAATACAAAAAAGGGATAACTTTTGTTAAATAAAAAAAAGTAAGTAATGTAATAGATTATTTCAGTCAATTCAAAGAAACATTGATTAAATAAAAGACGTTAAAGAAACAACGCATATGCATAGGAAAAATGTCACAATATGAAGCAATGGATTAATATAGAGAATTCAAACTCAGGTTTTCAAGTCATAGTTGAAATAGATGCAACCAATGTACAGTCTAAAAAGATGCTGAGGGATGTCAGAGAACCAGAACCACAAGGAAATGTAAAACGTCAAGGAGACGGTTACAGAATATTTTGCCTCATGGCAGAAAATCTAACAATTCATAGCACTGCTCACCATAGTCTCGCAGTAGCCAAAGCCAGCCTAGCCTTGGACTTCTTTACCACTGGCTTATGCTTTGGATCAGCTGTGGTGTCTCTCAAACAGCTGTACACAACCACATCTTACTCATCACTGATGCTTGTTTTGTAAAACTTGGACAGGATATTCAGTTCCTGACAAATAGGACTTTGCAGGCTTGAAAGACAGTGAGTTTTGCCTCGATCCCTGAATTTCCCCCACGGGATCACTGGTTACACCAATGTGGCCATCAAAACGTCTAGTGTCTGCCTAGTTCGATCCACTAACAGGAATACATCTATTCCCTCAATGTTCAACTATCTAGCTACAACAACAACTTCCTCCATGTGTGCACATGCTTCCCTGCCAGCTCCCATAACTTCTTCATCCTCTGGCAGTGCAGGCTACCAAGGCCTTTTGATTCCAGGGGCATTCAATTGGAATGCAATGACCCAGTGAACATGGTGAAAAACTCACTTTGTGCTGCCTGTGAGCACACTTCTGTTGCAATAAAAATGTTGCCTAGAATAGCTGTGGAGTGGAATTTCCCAATTTTATTTTTAAGGGTGGGAGCAGGTGTGTTAATTAGCAACTAACAGTCCACAACTCACTGTTGAGTTAAGTCATCTGATTGTGTGATGAAGAACTGATTGATGAGCATGGATACAATTCTCAGCCTGTCTCAGGCCTCAATACTGGCATCCCAAGTCAGCCAAGCAGAGGCCTTGGGAGATCCAGCAGTGAGAAAGTAAGTACTTATAGTCCACTTCTTGTGTTAAAGGTTAGGAGGAGCAGAGGCAAGGGCCAGATATCTTTCAGAGTCTACCCCCTTGTTTCCTTTCTGCACTTGTGATTTCCCCCAGACTGATGCAATTGGAAGACCACACACTCCCTCCAACCTGGCAGATAGTTTGCCCTGAGATGGTAGGAACTGCAGACGCTGGAGAATCTGAGATAACAAGGTGTAGAGCTGGATGAACACAGCAGGCCAAGCAGCATCAGAGGAGTAGGAAAGCTGACGTTTCGGGCCTAGACCCTTCTTCTGACCCTTCTAGGTCAGCCTTCCTGCTCCTCTGATGCTGCTTGGCCTGCTGTGTTCATCCAGCTCTACACCTTGTTATCTCAGATAGTTTGCCCTGTTTTGTCAGTCAAGAAACTAACCACCTTTTTTGTCTATGGGTATGCAGGTGACCATGGAGGTTGCACATTGAGGCATTTAATGGTCACTAACAGACCACTGAAGGACCTAGATAACAAAGTGTGAAGCTGGAGGAACACAGCAGGCCAGGCAGCATCAGAGGAACAGGAAAGTTGATGTTTTGGGTTGGGTTGGGACCCTTCTTCAGAAATGGGGATGGGGAGGGGAGCTCAGAAATAAATAGAGAGGAGGGGTGGGGCTGTTGAAGGTAGGTGGGATGGTGATAGGTGAGTGAGATGCTGGGGTGCAGGGAACCGGGAGTCCTGGAGGAGGCAGAGGGGGTGGATTGTGCCCTGGACGTCAGTAGGGAGTTCCTGGACCAGGGAGAATAAAAACAGAATCAAGGTAAGTGGAGATGAGTTCAGTGGAGCAGGAGCATGCGGAAATAATAGGTCGGCCGGGGCAGTTAGGTTTGTGGATTTTGGGAAGGAGATAGAAACGGGTGGTGCGGGGTTGGGGAACAATGAAGTTGGACGCTGTGGGTAGGAGAGCAACTGAGGTGATGAGGTTGTGAATGGTTTGAGAGATGATGTTTTGGTGGTCAGGGGTGGGGCCATGATCAAGGAGGTAGTAGGAGGAGGTGTCAGAGATTTGACGCCTGGCTTCAGGACCTTACTTGGTGACAGTGGAGAAGGATGCCCATGGACCTTCTCACCCAGTAATTAATTGGTGGGGTAGAGAGAAGGGGATGAATATCTTGCCAGGGCCAAGTCACCTTATTGCTACCTCCAGGCACAGCAGAACTCCACCCAAAGTTTTATCACTAATGAATGACACAGACCAATCCAGAGGTTTCGCTGTCTCCTTCGGTCAAAAACCCAATTCCTTTCACCATCTCTTCTCACATTCGTCCCACTTATTGAGTGGAAGCTCCATGTTTTATTTTTGGTATCATGTGCTAACATTCACAGTGTTGAAAAAGAGAAATGCCCAAGCACAAATGAGGCAAATCCAAGGGAACCACTCATTACATGGCATTACATGTTGGTTTCCACTCCTGGCCACATTTATACAGTGCTCTCCTTGTGGCCTGGAAGGGGGTCAAGGTGACTTGTTCTCCTGTCTCTGCTTGTAGCTGAGGTGCATGTTTCAGTTGTCCCTGTTGTAGAGGCACCAATGGAAACATCTCCAGAGCCTGCTGCACCACTGTCCATGCAGCATCAGCCCTTGTCACTAGGCCTAACTGCGTAGATACTCCTTCAATCATTCAAATATCTCTCTCCATAATCAATACCACTGACTGATCCAAGATACAGATGTGACATGCACTCTGTAGCAATGTGCAGTTTGTGCAACAAGTACTGGAACAAATACTCTCCATGCAGTTGATAATGTCCTCAATGAGGGAGTTCGTGTGTTCAATGAGCTCAGACAGGTTCAGGTACTTAAGACAAATGGACTCTTCCAGTGTCAGCCTGTGATTGTGCACTATCTCAGGAGACCCTGACATGTGGGCACACACCTCCAGTTGCTGTTGGAAGTGGCACTCCTGTTTTGAGAGTCTAGAGGCCCTTCAGCTTAGCACGGTAGTGTCTGCTCTCCATCCTACAAGGGAACAGCCCTCAGCTGCCTTTGTGACTCTCACTTCCTCCTTCACTGCCAGGTCATGCCCTTCACCCTGTGCCACCTTATTCTAATAATGTGCATTGGACACAGCAATGTGACTATGCCAGTATGCCCATGCTGGTAGAGGGTGAACTCCTAAGGTGCAACTGTGATAACAAGGTGTAGAGCTGGATGAACACAGCAGGCCAAGCAGCATCAAAGGAGCAGGAAAGCTGACGTTTCGGGTCTAGACACAGGTGCAACTGTGCTTGCTCTGATGGTTTTGATGCCAGCGATAGCCCCAGTGCAGACAAAAGAATCTGACTTCACCTCTGCCCAACACCAGCCCTTAAGGGAGATACAAAGGATCATGAGAACCAGCCTTGAAAAGCAGGAGCTTTGCACTTTACCTCTTCTTTTACTGACTGCAATATTTTTTTCAACTTCTCATCAAGAATGCTAATCTTATCTTCTCTGACAGCCTCCTGAATGGACCACCTTGGTAATCTGCATGGTTCCGTCCTGCCTTGTAGCATCAGTATGTGCAAATGGGCACCACTCCTGCTGTCAGGATCATTTAATAGCCATTGCTTTGTCTTCCGTAGAAGGGAAAGGAATAGGTCACTGTTACCTCGACAGCCAGTACCATCAGGTAATTGAGATAGGAATTTGCACGTGCCAGTGCTGACCCGTCTTCAGCTCTGCCAGTGCTTTGAGCCTTACCGAGGAATCAGTAGGCACCTTGTGTAAACATTCTCATGTTCAGGAGCAGCATGTGCCCTCAGGCTCCTGGACTGGACTGTCAGCTGGAGATTAACTACCTATAAGACTTTTCATGAGGATTTGGCGTCACAATCACCGAACCAGAGAAATGACTTTTTGAAAGAAATTGAAACTTTTTCAATATTGAACCTGGGTCCTCTTCAACCAACTTCATATGTTAATGGTCTCAGGCCTACTTGATTTGGGAGGGTGGCCTTGTACTGCCAATCTCCCACAGTGTCTCAGGAGGACCTCCAGGTCAGCATTGGTGAAGAAAGCAGCAGCCCTGTCCTGGATCCCAGTCTTCTGTTGTTCCTGTTTAACGAATTAGCTGCAATTCAATGAGGGAAATGATAGCCACAGTAACGGCTGCTGAGCTTCACTTAAATGGGGCCTACTTAATATCACCTCCATTCCTACTCCTGCAGTCTGTCCAACTCAACTTCCAGCCAATGAACAGGCCACCCCAAAGAAAATCAGGGCCATAATAATCAAACACTGCTCTAACCCTTGTGGATGTCTTCCCTCTATTTGTTACCTGAGCCCCAGGAAGAAAATGAGGCTTATTGGTTCTCCTCAGAAGCAGAAGCAACTGTGTTTTGCTAAGAACCACAGAAGTTTGAATCACAGAAGGAAGCCATTTTCTCATGTCTATGCACAGCTCTTAGGCTTATGTGGGTATATATCCCATGCAGTTGCAATCTCTGAACTCTCAACACCTAATACATTTCAGCACAAGGCCCAGTTCCCACTCGCTTTCAGGGAAAGGGTGTACAAACAACGAGATCAAGGCTAACAGATATTGAGCAGGAAATCAGAGCAGGAAACAGCAAAATTGCAGAACTTGGAACAGATTGGAAATGAGTGAGAGAGATGCCTGTAGCCAAATCGGAGAAAACTGGGAGCCTGGGCCAAAAGGAAGCAAACAAGGGTCATACCTTAGAGACAAGAGATCAGAGGATGGAGTAGTGGACAAAAGAATGCTTGGACATACACTGTGGCTACAATAAAGTAGAAAAGTGAATGAACAGGAAAGTCAAAGGCTGCCTGCAGCCAGGAAATAGTACAATTGTACAATGTTCCCTTTACCCTCAATATGAATATAGAGTGAATGTCCCAGAACTGGGATTATCACAAAAATTGCAGCAGCAATACTTTTTTTTAATATTGCCACTGCCTCCAGGCCACAACACATGATATAAAGTAAGTTTTATTAAAGAAAAGTATTACTGCTGTAATTTTTGTGATGATGCCAATTGCTTTTCCCTTGCTCCAGAGACACGTCTAGACTCCGTTTGCTTTGTTATACTGGTAGTATAACTAAGAAACTCAATATGTACATAATCACAAATGTGAATCTGTGACTTATTACACAGTGGCTACTATGACACCCAGAATTATACATTCATACTCAGTAAAATTTTGCGCTTAGTTTTTCCCTGTATCAGTGAATTCACACTATCAAGAGTTAACCATTGCCTGACAATTTGATGAAACTATGAAAATTCATGGCCCAGACATTCCATTTGGAAACCTTATTTCTGACCTTATTCTGATTAAAACTGACCAGTTATCCTTAGCTGTCTTCTGCAGTGGAGATGGCTGGATGGGGCCGTATTATTACGGACCTGTTCCAGAATCTAAAAATCCAGCAACGAAGAGAATCGACAACCCTTTTGAAATAATAAGTGTGCCGTGTTCTGTGATTTAAATTGCTAGCGACAAAGCCAGCCGCTTTGACAGCTCTTATGAAAGGGTAAGTGTAGGATAAGTTGGAGGGGGGGAGGTGTAGAGTGAAAGGTGGACAGGGTACCCAGGTGGGTAAGGTTGGTAGCATGCCAGATGGATGAGATCTCACATGAGGACTGTCAGGATGCCACATAAGCGAACAAATGCTTAGGATAGGTTGAGGATTGGTATTCTGAACCTGCCCTATTTGGTTAAAGACTGAATCTGAACCTGTCAAAGGAGGGGAAGATAATGCTATAATACACCAAAAGGGACCTGGTGAGTGGTGTTGTACAAAGAAGGGCTATGTTCTTCCCAGGGGATGGGCAGAGGAGGTCACATGACCAGTTACTGGCAGCCTGGTCACCACTTGGGTCAGTCATTTAGAGGAGCAGTGCTGTGAGAAAATTAAAGACCTTACATAGAATTCCTACAGTATGGAAGCAGGCCATTCGGCCCATTGAGTCCACACAAATCCGCCGAAGAGCATCCCACCCAGACTGACCCTGTAACCCTGCATGCCCCATGACTAACCCACCTCGCCTGCACATCCCTGGCCACTACTAGCAATTTAGCACAGCCACTCCACCTAACCTGCACATCTTTGGACCATGGGAGGAAACCAGAGCACAAAGAGGAAGTCCACGCAGACACAGGGAGAATGTTCAAACTCCACACAGACTGTTGTCCAAGGCTTGAATTGAACCCGAGTCCCTGGCACTGTGAGGCAGCAGTGCTAACCACTGAGCCACCCACTGTGCCCCCCTCCTTTACTCCACCAGGGTAAGTGTCACACTTTTCTCTCTGCTGCTTCACACTTACCCTATCTCTACTACTTCACCCACCTCCAAGCAAGCTATAGTCCGCCACTCTCACTATTGAGATAATATCGTCCCTCACTCAGTTTTTGTTTCTCCTAGCCTACCACACCAATAATCATGCATGCTCTTTGCACTGCCTATACACACCATTTGAGCACCTCACCACCTTCTCCCCCACCTGCACCAGCATTAAGAGCAGTGGCACCCACTGTTGGTGAGAATGCAGTAGTCAACGAGGCCTGGGGAGGAATGATGGACCCCGTAAGTCTGTGTCCTGTATAGTTCATAGGTCTGTGTTTCTCTTTAAAGGTCTGACATCAGTGGGTCCTGCAGCCCCCTCCCTCACAGGCTTCAGATACTTAGCATGTCCAGTCCAGATGAGGTCACAGCCAACTTCTATCCCATTGTATACTTTTGATTTCCAACATGATGGAAGGTGACAGTGAGTGCTCTCTGGCCAATGGCTTCCAGCTTTTGTGTGTATGTGTTAATGAGGCTCCAAATATCTCGATCCCCTTTCTGGTAGACCTTCCTGTAAACCCCGGACACACTCCCAGATCCCCACCAAACCTGTTTACATAAGCGTGCAGCTGCCTACCATTCCACTCCAGCCCCTAGCATATGAGATGACCATGCCAGGTGTATTCATACACTGCTCCTCATTGAAGCCCATTGACCTTGGAAGAATCCCCCTTCTGGATGACCCAGATTCCCCCTTTACATCACTGTTGCAGCTCCCCCATTCACAATTGTCATTCCTGCTTCCCCTCACTTTGCAACTCCCAATGCCAAAGAATAGTTTCCTGACTCTCCTTTTGGTACCACCATCTCACTTAGTTTCTGTAGACAGACCTGATAGACTGATCATGGCCTATCCCCTTGAGCAACTCAACTGGACCGTCCCAGAATTAGTTAACACTGGTTGTAACCACAGTGCAGTGCAGCACAGCAAAGTTAAGTTTACTGGGTTGCCTTGACCTGGAGGTCTCAACATTCCCACATGAGCACTGTCAGTCCCAAAGAGACTGAGACACCTCATGAATGAGGAACTGATCTATGCCCTCTTGACCCAGTTGGGGTCTGCAATGAGATAAAAGAAGGGATTGAATGAGATTAAAGTGGATGGAAATTTATCTGTGATGGTACCAGGAACAGCAGAGGTGGGGAGGTGTTCTGGATGAGTGAAATGTGCAAAGAGCAGGAAGGGTCACTAACAGAATGAAGAGAGCGACAGCCATTGAGTGCAGATGCTGCTTACAATGGTACGGGTTGTAGATTATTAACCTTGGTGATGTTACTGTGCAGTGACAGAGTCAGAGTGAGTGTGAAGATGCAGAGAAAGGAGATGATGGCGTTTACCCTTGTGGAACACAGAAGGCCATTAGCCTTCTTGTTGTGCCGTTGTGCATTTCCCTTGGAGGGCAAAATGGCCATGAGCCAGGCTGCTGAGTCCAGGCAGGCTATATCTGGTGTCATAGCCTCCAATGATGATCATAGGCAACAGGTTGGCCTTCCACTCCACCAACACAGCAATCAGTACTTCCAGGTCACTTTCTCTAAGCGAGGTGCTAGCTTCCCTTTGTTTGACGTCTGATTCACAAAAATAACAGAACAGCTGATTATGAAGGGCAATTGATGGCTTGCAGCATTTGAAGTGGTGTGCAGCTGGGGTTCAAATATGGCAAAGACAGTGTGAACAGTACAATGCCCCAGCACAATGAGCAGTTCCACTGTTAATGTTGAAGATTGCATTAAATTTGACTCGATATGATGATGTCATACTGACTAGGGTGCGGAAAAAGCAGAATGGGTTATAGTTTTGTAGACATTTATCCTAGGTCTCCTCAGTCTCAGCAATAATGACTAACTTATTTTTAAGTTGTGTCTAATTGCTATCATGCAATAAACTATGTCTTGTCCAAGACAACAGCCTCTTATTATTAAGACTCACCACCGAAAACCAAGTAGGCCCTTAGCCAAGTCAAGGAAAGGGGATGGTGACAGCAAACTGCTCTAACCACAAGCTAGTAGACAGGGGTATCACAACACAGAAAACAAATAATACAGCTAATTCAATTTTAATTAGGATGTGTGCTGGAACAGTGGTGCTAAATTATACTTGTAACGTTCCCAAGAATAATATTATTATTAAGATCATTGCATAATATTCCATTCTGAACAAAATGAGCCACATATTTATTATGTGGATTTTTATCATCTTTCTCACTCCTTAAACATTTCTAATAACTGACATTTTATATTCTGAGCTGTCAAAACCTCGAGGGAAGGAAACATTTATCCCCTGTTAACTCAAAAATAAGGTTCAGTAATTTGTTAATCTCAAGATTAATACTTCAATCCGGACTGACCATCTACCAAAACCATTTCTATCAAAAATACAATGTTTGCTTTAAACATTTCAAAAATCAACACTGAAGGATTGTATGGATGCTTCTGGTAATTCAAATTTGAAACAACCCTGAGGGAGCAACATGCAAATTAATCTTTGAATATCATAACATTGATTAATGAAAATTAAAATCATGTCAAAATTTATTTAAACTACTGTAATTGGTCATATAATTTGTGGTGTTGCAGATTTCTCACAATTTGCTTCATAAAATTTTGAAAACTATGATACTGCCAGCCTTACATGATATCACAGTTTGCCAGTGTTAGATGAAATACTTGGGAGAACTAGAAAGGAAAGCTTATGATATAAGTAGACATTTTGGATGGGCATTAAAGCAGATGCTCAACTTGTTCTGACTGAGCACACAGCAGAAATCAGATGAACACATGTCAAACCCAATACACTGTGGGCCTGAGTAGTGGGAAAGATGTGAAGGGCATTGAATGACAACAGCCAACACAGCAAGGTCAAAAAAACAGCCCAGGTAAAGTGCATTGACAAAATGCATATTTTTGTAACCTCCCACTTTGATGTTAATCCTGTATTCTGATTTAAAATAAATGGACTTCAAAAGCACTGAACACTGAGATTACCCTTTAATTTCAGTGAGCACTGTAACACTATGATCTGACTGCTGACAATCTCATGAGAGCAATCAACAGGTTCTGTAGGTAAAAGAAAACTGGACTATGAAGTTTATTTCATTGTCAATAACATATTATTTTCGTTGTGACAGATATTGCGCAGGTGTCAAATGAACTACATCCAAGGTTGCTACTAAAGTTTCACTGGGAGACAGGTATTCATAGAATAGCCAAATTATTGGCCAGCAAAAATGTCCAAATTTCCTTTCACTGTGTAAAGACCTTTATAATCCAACAATTTATGTGATGGAATTGTCATGACTCTTCATTCCAGATGAGCTACCTTCTCTGTACTGCATTTTAAAACATACTTGGCTTTTATGAAGGTCAGAATAGAATCCCTACAGTGTGGAAACAGGCCCTTTGGCCCAACAAATCCACACTGAACCTCAGAGTATCCCACCCAGACACATCCCCCTACAACCCACCTAATCTACACCTCCCTGAACATGACAGGCAATTTAGCATGGCCAATCCACCTAACCTGCACATCTTTGGACTGTGGGGGAAACCGGAGCACCTGGAGGAAACCCACACAGACACGGGGAGAATGTGCAAACTCCATGCAGACAGTTGCCTGAGGCTGGAATCGAACCCAGGTCTCTGGTGCTGTGAGGCAGCAGGGCTAACCACTGTGCCACCGTGCCACCCTACTTACATAATTTGTAATGAATGGCTTTTTTTAATTGCTATCCATTTAGTGCTCAAGTGCAAAGTATGAGGTCACATTTTACCATAATAAACATAGAAAATGAAGCATTAAACATTGTTTGTAATAAAACTAAAGGACAAGTTGAATTAAGTGTATCAGGAACATGTCACATAAACCTCAGAAATCCCTGATGGATCCATGAGCAAATGCACCATCTAGAACTCTACCAGTGACAGTGCAAGTTTAGCCCTGATCTATCTTCAATTAGCTATTTTCAACTGTGATAGTGGTAAGAGCTTTAAAATGAGCCTTAGTGTCCCTTGGATTGAGAAATGAAAAACTAGCGGACATGTCTATTGATAATTTCTCTAACAATGCTTAATATATATGTGTACACATGAACGTTGGAGAAAATGGGATTCAGTCTTGTTTATTTTGTAATCAAACATCCTGTTAACATTTTCTGGACAGAAAATTAAAATGTGAGCGAGGTGTTTATACCAAGTGAACTTCACTTAAGTTGCCATTTAGGATTTTTATACCAACTTTTTGAATGTTTGCTATGGAATAAAACTATCACTGTTAATAACTTATGTCTTAGTGCAGTCACTATGGTCAAAGACCACCGATCAAGTATTTTTTTTCCCCTTTATTCTTTCATGGAATTTGGTTGTCACTGGCTTTTTACTGCTATCCCTAATTGCCCCTGAACAGAGTCAACCACATTGCTCTGTGGGCTGGAGTCACATGAAGGCCACAACAAGTAAGGATAGCGGACTACCTTCCCTGGACAACAATGGTTGCATGAACAAGATTTTTTTAATACAGGTGTATTAACTTAATTCAAATCCAATGGTGGGATTTGAACTCATTCCCAGCGAGGTAGGCTGCAGCTTTGGATTTCCCCATCTCATGGCATTATTACTGTACCAAGGTCACTGCCTCTGCTGGCTCATCTAATTGTGTTATTCAACCAATATTAGCCTAATACATCTCTACATGTCAGAAACATATAATTTGAGAACACAAGGAACATTTTACTTGCTCCTTGCTCAAAAAAATGAGATTTTGAATTAATTCAGGACCAAGAGTATTAACTCCTGGCTTCAAGTCAAATAAGCTGACCAAATAATATGGGCAAAAAAGTCAATCTCTCAGAATAGTGTTTGTTTATATATTACCATAGCTTTCAAACATGTTCCTTCATAGTGGACATCAGATTGGATTTCTTTCATGTCAAATCTTATAGGTTCATTTGCAAATAAATTTGCTTATTAAGTTCAAACTTAGAATGTAGTTTCTGGTACCGTAATAAATCCGCTTACAGTAAACATAAAAATCCAACAATATCCAAAGTGGTTTCAGAGTCATATGTAAGTCAGACCAGTTAAGGCTAGCAGACTTCCTTCCCTAAAGGATATGAAGAAAACTAGGTGAAATTTTACAAAAAGAAAATATAGCTTCATAGTCACCATTGTGGGTTTACAAATCCCATGACTGTTTTCTTTACATGTAAATTCCGCCAGCTGCCGCAGTGGGATTTAAACCCATGTCGCCAGACCTTGAAATTATAGTTCCACTGACTATGCCGCGGTTTTCCTCTTCCCTTTGTCATAAAATATTTGTTTTATAAACTAAAATATTCTCTATTCTTCAGGGTTTCTTGTCATGACTGCATATATTTTTTAATTCAGGCAAGTCAAGCAGGTTTGCCAGTTTTCTTTTATTTAACTGTCCTCAAGCAGTTTAATCATTGGTAACTTAAGGACAAAAACCTAACCATCGGACACTGAGTCAGCAGACAGTATTTCAAAGACACTATCCTGAGCAAAAAGAACCGATGAATTGAAAAGCCAAGAGTCTGGTAACTGATATCAAGCATCAGCAATTCATTCAACAGCACATTAACTTTTAGTGAGAATGGCAATGGCATGGAGACTTTGAAAACCGATGTTCCTTCTTTCTCTGTGTTCATTATCACTTTATTGCTTCTGTCCAGCTTCTGCCATATCGGTAATTTAAACCCACTATACTTCTGAAAGAGCATGTTTAAAGTGTTCTACCAATATGAAGTCCACCTTCAACATGCCAGTCTCGAACGCTGAAATTTATCATTGTTTCTCTTGCTATTCCACCTCCTAATTGCAAGGTTAAGTGGCATTTAATCATTTCGCCTGCCATCATTATCAACAGTCATTGCTACAAACTAAAGATCTTTGCAAGAAATTACACCAGAATGATAGGACGTTTCCAGGACATCTGGACGCTGGAATATCGACATAGGAGCAGGGATGGCCACTTAGCCCAAGGCATCTTTTGCACCCATTCTGTGATTCAGCAATCTGTTAACTAACTCCATATATCTATTTTAGCCATTTATTCCTTAAGATCTTTGGTCAACAAATATCAGTCAATCTTAGATTTGAAAATCAACAACTTATCTAGCATCAATTGCCATTTGTGTAAGATAGTTCCAAGCATCTACCACCGATGGGTGTACGAGTATTTCCTAATTTTGGCTCTAATTTTTGGAATCTGTTCCTTGAATCCACAATCAGCAAACCCTGTTTCTTCCAACTGTCCTAATACAATTGCAAACTTTTTTTTGTGTTGATTTTGAAATTTGTTGCAAGTTTCCTTTCATGGAGTCTTTTTTGTATCTGTTACATTTTGTTGTTCTTTGTATCTCTTCAATTTGCTCAGATCCATTCTATTTTATACATTTTTGTATGCTTTCTCATTTCCGTTTATATTTGTCTCTTACTTCTTCAATTGCCCATGGTTCTTTTTGAAAGGTAAAGCTCTTATCCTTCAAGGATCAGAAAGTTTTATACTTAATTAAATTATTTTCTGAATATGTCCCAATAATCTTCAGATATTTTACCAATTAACAGACTTACTCAATTTATGGATAGTCTCTGTCCAATCACATTGGAGTTAGCCTTACCTAAATCCAAAATATTAGTAGCTGCTTCATGTTTCTTTCTTTTAAGAACTACACTGAACTGAACCATCCCCTGCTTGCTACAAGATAAATATTCAAGCACCAGTAGGATTTTAACTGGGGATGGACCTACTTGAAGTAAAAAAAATAGAGATACTAGTTAGTTCAGATACTAGAGGTGAAACATAGGTGGAGGCACTGAGAGGGGTGGTAACATATTTAACCTGAATTCCACACCTGCACACAGACAAAGGAAGGAAATCATTTTTATCACACGAAGGGGATATAACTACTGTAATGATAGAAATCATCTTTAATCTGGTTAACGGCTGATGGCGGTAGACAGTTTCAGGGGAAACTATGTCACGAAGGAAAGAAGGTCACGATAATATTATAAAGCTAGAAAGAAATATTTTGGCCCAGGTTGAAAGTTGTAAAAACAGATAATGTGGAGACCTGTTTTTAAACATGAAAGACCCCAGTGCTGCGTAATAGGCACAGTTAGGGCCTTAATTAGTTAAACGAATAACACAAGTGATATGGAATGCATACTGGTGAAAAATTGACAAGCCTTAAAAAGGATGCAATCTCTGTCATTGCATCAACCGGAGATGCCTTTGTCTTGTAAGGAGTTGTGAAGTTACCATAATCATTTTGAATTTCTGCTATCCTGTGATAAATGGAATAGCTTTGTAGCCAATATGATTGAAGGGTGTATTAATATGTAAACTAAACTACAATCAGAGGGACAGATTCTCTGAGTGCTATGAGTGCATATACTGAATAAAACCCTTTGCATTGTTAGAATGAGCAGTTCCTTTGTCTCTAATGTAATTTGATAATAGAACATACATATCAACCATATCCCACATGAACTGTAGCAGTTCATGCCACTTGCCAGTAACACCAACATTCCATGAATGAATACAAAGAAAGTCTGGTTAATTGTTTATTATTAAATCTAATATATCATGCTTCCTTTGTTGGTTTTAGAGCATATTGTTGTGGTGAACTAGAACTCATCACTTTTCAAATGAGTTAATCTGCTTATCCAATAAAAAAATTTCAAATCCACCATTGAACCACTGTGTTTTTGTTTATAAATTTGTCTAATCTCTGCATTTATACATTTCACAACCTCACTCCTGATACCAGGAGACTAATACCAACTCCCACTAGTCTTAAATTCTTTTCTATTCCTTAAGGCCACCCTTAAGGCCTACATTGCCTGCTAACCTCTCCTTATATATTCTTGCTTAATCATTGAAGCATTTCACCCTGAAGTTGCTAAGGCTGTTTCTCCCACTGTCTTATTTTTCCTATCGTTCCTGTGGATGTTATGACCTGTTTAATTATTCAGTTTACAGTCCTGATTGTTTTGCACCCATGTTACCACTCCATGGCTTCCATTTTAATTTCTGCCTGCAATTCATTCAATTTGTTTCTTATACATAAAGCATTTATTCTGAATAATAACTTGGATTATACATCCACACCTGCCCTTTTGTTCTAACATTTCATTCACACATTTCTTAATTCTCTCTGTTACTTTTGATATTTCTCATATGTTAAATGGATCACCACAATGCTGTTTAATCATCTTTCTCCATCGCCATTCATATAAACCATATCATTTTAAGATGTGGCAGGTGGATTACAGCTGGATGCCCTTCTTGTGACTAACTTTCCTCATTCATCCAGACTGGGGATTGACTCCAATGCAACATGCACCAGTGGCTCAGCTCTCCATGACTAAACAGACCTGGATTGGGACTCAAAAATGGAGCTTTCTGGCTTAGAGTCAACAGCGATAGCACCACAGGGGTCCCTACATTTTTTTAATTCTTTCATCTCGTTTAATTACTTTACACTCTTTCTCTTTTTTCCTTTACAATTACTGCCTAAAGCACAATTACTTACTAATATTTTACGTTCTTAATTTCTGTTTGCTTTTAAACTGCTAAAATGGAATATAGTTATATATGGAGCCTTCATTTTTACACCATTCCTTCAGGCACACATTCACCTTCTAAATCTGCCTACTTCTAAATCAAATACCATATGTTTTGGGTAATAATCTAGAGATTAAACCATATGAGCTCTTGTTCTTTAATAAAGCTCTTCTTCCTGTACTCGCTAAACTGGACTTCTTGCCTACTCTTCCTTATGGTCTTCGTCCCAGCACAGATTCCTCTGGTTCTTCCCCATACATCTAATATGCTTTCAGGTAACTTTCAAATGCCCATCACCTCGGTACCAGCCAAGCAAAAGGCACTAGGAGCTCTCAAACCTAGTTACAAAGGATGCTATCAATACAGTAATTATCAAGTCCCAGTTATTTTTCTCCTCCTCCTCTCAAAGCCTTAGCCAGCTGCTATGAGTTAAATTTTAGTTGTACTTCTGACAGTCTTTAGTTGTGTCATCCTGAGTAGCAAGTACATTGAATCTATTGGATAAGATCATTTTTGTCACATCAACTCCAGACTGAAACTGCACCTTGAGATCAAGACTGGAGCAAACTGTCCAGATACTTATGTCTCTGTAATGTGTCGGAATGTCTCTAACTCTCAACCAGCTTAATGAATCTGAACAGGAGAGATTCAAGATGAAGATATCTTTTGCAGGTGTGCTCTTTTCGGACTGCCTTGCTGATATAAATATAGTCCAGACTCACAAACAACAATTTAGACATAGTTTTACTGCCTCAATCTGTGATTCTCAATCTCATGTGCACTTTAAACCTATGAAGATTATAAAAATCCAACGCATCAATAACAGAACATATGTTCATAAAATTACACAATTCTGGAAAAGATCATTGGTGACATGTAAAATTTTTTCATCATCAAATGAGTTTCAATGCAGAACGCAATATGATACAATTTATTTCACAACTTACTTTGTCTCTTTTCTCTGTTATTTTGGTCACTGAATGTTGATAGAGAGTAATGTCTGGCTCTTAGAAGACTAGGCAAAAAGAAAAGCTGAGAAATCACAACATTTACCAGCACTCATAATAAATTCAAGCATCAGTGAACTATTTTCATTTTAAGAATCCAAGTAAATCATTTTGACCTATAGTGATCTTTGAAAATAGCAGTATGTAAGGTTGCGTGCAGTTTGGCTTATCACTTAAGTCAATAAAACAGTGCTGTAATTGATTGAAAGTGTAACTTTTTTGTCACTGTTGCAACATCCTATAAATTATATGCTTCACTTCCTGAGGATGTGCTATGCAACAGCACTAACTTAGAATCATAGAATCCCTACAGTGTGGACCACAGGCCCTTTGGCCCAACAAGTCCACACTGAACCTCAGAGCATCCCACCCAGACACATCCCCCTACAACCCACCTAATCTACACCTCCCTGAACACTATGGGCAATTTAGCATGGCCAATCAACCTAACCTGCACATCTTTGGACTGTGGGGGAAACCAGAGCTCCTGGAGGAAACCCACGCAGACACAGGGAGAATGTGCAAACTCCACACAGACAGTCACCTGAGGCTGGGATTGAACCCGGGTCTCTGGTGCTGTGAGGCAGCAGTGCTACCCACTGTGTCACTGTGCCGCCCCAACTTGCTATGCAGAGGCTTTGATATTACATTGTATGCATGTTAGCATCAAGTGCTTGGCAAATTAGTTCACAATGTCGGCTGCCATTGAATGGAAAGGAATTGTATACAGCATAAAACAGTCAAGGTATCAACACTAAGGTCCCAGGTCCCCAACCCATTGCTTCCATAAGCCATAAATATATCCTTCCAACTCTAACTATACAGTCCAAGGTCCCAGAATCATGGTCTCTGCTAGAGTGGTAACAGATATCGATTCCTGTTTCTGATTGGTTTCCACAAACCCCTGCTGGAATATGCTTGTGTGTTCATGTCAAGTGGTGTCAAGGTTGGGCAAACATGTCAACACTCAACCATTTTTTGATACGTAGGAATGCCATTATTGCCAATAAAATACACATGATGGGGTGGGGGAGCGAAATGCTGAGGGACTCAAAAGATACAAATTCTTGGATAAAATATATTGCATGTTGACTAAAAGAAGCTAAAATGAAAGGAAAAGCTCTGTGGATGGTTCAGGAGATCCACTCACCCAATGATGTCCACTGGAAGCCCAATGGGTTGTTGTGATCAGTGGAGAATTTAAGTTGCGGGTTGGAATTTCAGGGAAATGTAATAAACACGTGAAGCAGCAAGGAAATGAAATTAAGAAAGCTTTTAAGGATTAAAAGTTCTCATAATAACAAATAAAATGTCATATTTGTACATGCTCTGAGCTTTATTTCATTCAGCATGTGATCCCTGTAAGTAGTGCTATAAATAACTGTCTCCACACATGTACAACACAGAGTGCAGGATAGACCTTAAGAATATATGATGTATAAGCAGAATTACGCCCCTCAGCCCACTGAGTTTGGTCTTGCATTTGATCATGGCTGAAATGCGCAAGTACCTATCTATCTCTGTCTTAAATACACTCAGCGATTTGGCCTCCACAGTCTTTTTAGTTCCATAGATTCACCACTCACTGGCTGAAGAAATTCCTCCTCACCTCAGTTATAAAGGGTCGATTTTTTCACTCTGAGGCTCTGTCCTTGATCCTAGTCTATCCTACCAGTGGAAACATCTAACTCGTGTCCAATCTATCCAGGCCTTTCAGTACTCTGTAAGTTTCAATCAGATCTCCCCTCTCATCCTTCTAATTCCATCGAACACAGATCCAGAGCCCTCAAGTGCTCCTAATGTGACAAGCCCCTCATTCCCGGTATCATTCTTGTAAATCTCCTCTGGAGCTCCTACATTGCCAGTACAAGCTTCCTCAGATATGGGACCCAAAACTGTTCACAGTATTCTAAATGCAGTCTGACCTGAGCATTGTAGAGCCTCAGCAGTATATCCCTGCTCTTGTATTCTAACCTTCTCAAAACAAATGCTAATATTGCATTTGCCTTCCTGACTGCCTGAAAATCACAATGGATTGGCTACTTTTCTTGTCCCTGCAATGTTTCTCTGTCCCTATTCCTGTTGAAGATTTGGGGAGGGGAAGTGGGCTGGAGAAGCACAACTCAACTTGAGATTTTTAGTTTAATTACAAAATAAGTATACATAAACTAATGAACACAACGTCGAAAACATTTAAGAATCATCAAATAAAAATAATATGTTAATTTCAACAGTACCTTGATCTGGTTGGTCGACCCAGCTGAATATCTGTGGCTTGGTTGCGTATTCTATCCATCTCTGTGAGATCATACACAGTTGAGCCATAGACACTAGCATGGAGATATTTGTGTGTTCTCTCTGGTCTGCAGAATAGCTGTCTATCAGAAGCAGAAATTGTCCAATTGCTTTCTGCCCTTGATAGCAGAGAAAAAGGCAATCCCAAAAACTGTTCAATCTGAATGAATTGGAAAGGAAATCAGTAAAACATTTGTCTCCATGGAATAAACTACAAAAATGTAAGTTATTGTTGTAGGAGTCAACAATTTCACAGTTAGGGATTTCATTCTAAGCAAGTATTACATGTTTTTTAGTTTCAGTTGTAAATATTATGAGGGAGAAATTTGACTTTTGTGACATGCAACAGATGGGGCAGGTTGAATGACATAGGACAGAGACACAAACAGAATTCCCGTTTCATTTCCATATAATCATTGAGCTGTCAACACAACTTTAACTTCATGCAGGCAGATTTCCTATGCTGAAGGGACACCTGCTGAAGGTAAGAAAAAGAAAATCAGGCAGAGTACAAAATGAGCTGTTCATTTGCAATCTGTCGTATGCTTTCACTGAAGACTAATTTCACCCATAAACCTCCATTTATATATTACTTAGGTAAAAGTTAGATACCATCCAAGAAGTAAAATGAGGAGTGTATTGCAGCCTCAGAAGGGAGTATCTGTTGTGTGTGGGTCTGGAAGAGACTGAAATTGATTGATTACAATGAACATCACCCACTGTGATGATGTCATGAGGAAATGGTGGGAGAGTAAAGTCGAATCTCCTGAGACAGCGAGACAGAGATATCCAAGGCTCAGTCCTCCCAACCATCTATATAGTAATGTCGAGTCTATTCTTATAATCTGTAAATAGATGCAGAGATGCAACAAACTGCATCTTGTTTACATGACAACACTGTTATCATTAAATCAGAACCTTCACACTCAGTAGACCACATAAGCAGATAAAGGAGCACTCACTCAGAAGATACAGATGGCTGCACATGCAACATGGTGATCAGCATGAAATCTAAAGGGTTAATTTTGCAGTACCAATCTCAATAAGATAAGCACACTGGTAACCCAAAAGCCTTTAAGGAAAACATACTTCTGATTGCTGAAGCCAGTGGACCCCAAAATACCTCGTGTCAACACCCAATACTGAAGAATTCTTCTAAGAGTTACATGGAAAGCATTTCAGACCTCATAGAAGCTACACTGCAACCAAGGAAATTTGAAACTTCATTGCAGAGGTATTGGCCCCATTGCAAGGTGACAATCTATGGGAGTGGGGACCAAAATCAGCCAATAATTGAATAGACACCCGAGATTGTGTGAGTCCAAACCTAATTTGAAAGAAAACACAGGCAAAATGGGGTTACTTTAAATGGCGCTGTAATTCAGTCTGAGAGGATGGGAATTTTTTAAAAATCAGTTAAGGCCAGGTGTCACCACTATAGGGCATGGATACCATAATACATGGCTAGGTAAAATGGAAGTAATGAGGTCAAGAAAGAAATTTGCATAATACGGGAGTGGAGAGCTAGAGAAATTATGAACCTAATAATTTAAAGTAAATAAATTTAGGGCAATTTAAAGAAATGTGCACTTCCAGTCTAATTATAGACAACTTGGGGGATACTCCACTACTAACAAAATATTGGAAATTCCTCCCTTATAGCTTCAGTTAGTGAGAAACCCTTCAGTACTGGAGAACCATCTGTTACTGCAAAATAAAAAACATTAAGGTAGATTAAATAACATATCACATTAGTAAGCAGTGTCATCCAAAATAGTATTGCCAGGGAGATTTAATTTCAGAGATGGGTCAAATCAAAGTTAAATTGTATGTCCTGGAGAAAACAATTCTTGAGGAATAGATTAGTTTCTAAACTGGATACTAAGTCAGAAGCTGAATCAGTAGATAAACTTCTGTACATAACTGTGAGTATATCTGTTGATGTTATTACTCATTAAGGTAAAAGAAATAACAGACTTATTAAACATAGATATTGAATGCTTTTGGCAATTATTTAAATCTCAGAATGAATAAATTCTTGAAAGGGCATGTTTTGCAGATGAGTTCAACATCCAGGGAATCTATAGAAGACTCCACTATTGATCTCTACAGACTAGTGGAGAATTGCAACTACAGTAACATATAGTCAGAATTCTAATGTTAGATTTATTGTAGACATTACTGATGAATCTTTGTCAGATTTATTGCAGTCCATTAGAAACTTGAACTCAAGAGAAAGCCATTCAAATCATAAGGGAAGCAGAATTCCAGAGACAACACAGATCAATCCCGATGGGCAATGAACATGATGAGCACAGGAAACTTTGGAACCATTCAATTCTTGAGGTACAGAACCACTAGAGACACAAGTGACAAGCCAATACAATGGTTGGACAGTGATCGGACGCCAAAAATCCTTGTCAAAGTGATGCAGCAAAGAACCCTCACAGATAATAATGCAGCCCAGCTGTTAAAAAGCAAATGTTTTCCTCTAAAACAGTGGGTCACTTTCAGAAAATGTGCTGAAGATACGGCCGCAGAAATACAGCTGCAAAAAAGAAAACAATTAAAGAACCACACACACAAAGGGGTAAATGAGGTAAAACAGCCAACAGTAGAATGCAAACACAAAGACTTCCCAGAGAAACTGGTGAACCAGATGAAACATTCCAGAAACCAATAATTATGTTATTGGATATCTCACAAATTCCAAATTAGGCACAGGAGTGAATGTCACAATGTTATTAAATATAGAACCATAGTTGAGAAAACACTCTATAGCTAACAGCAGTTCATCACGTGTTCCAAGAGCTTCATACGTAATGTTGAAAGTATGCTACAGGCTACTCTGTAATATAGAGGACACCAAATATTCAAAAAGCTATATGTAATTCACAACTCGGTATTTTCACTCCTGAGTCCAAAGATATGCATTGGTATCAATCTCACTTAAAGTTGCATGAGGTTAAACAACAGTTGGTAGAAGATTCTACAGTTCTCCATAAGCTCATGACAGAACCTAAATAAAAGTAGAATCCCCTGAAGTTAGTTACATCGGAAAAAGAAATTTGTTTCAAACCATCAATGAAATGGAAATCTGTGACTATATTGATTTAGAAGAATGAAGAAATACCTTCCACTGCTGCAAAAACTGAAAAGAACTCAGTTTCCAGTGCAAACAAACTTCAAATAGAAGGGCAAAGAGACAGCAACTGAATAGTACATATAACGTCTTGAGACAATTGAAGAATCTGCAACAACACCAAATCAGATTGAAACACTACACAGTGAACAAGTAGTTACGACAAATTCAACTCACAAATGAGGTGCTGTGGTGACTAAGAAAGGACTAGTTCAAGACGAAATCAAAATCACACCAAAGACCTCAGCTTTGCTGGCATTGAGCTGTAGGGTGATAGAGTTTTACAGGACTTTTTGAATTTGGACAGTAGCAATAGGATGGTTACCAAAGTAATGTGTTTTTTCAACTTGCTGCCAGGGCAGGAACTAGTGCTTTGGATAAACATCCTGTTATTGAGATGGTCCGCTTTGAATTTCCATTGATTGCAACATTCAAGTCAATGAGTCTGTGCATGGTGTATTTCTTTACATACACCTGATTTGATCACTCATATTCTGTTTTATTCTCGAGTGCATATTCTCCTGAAAAAAGTTGAGTGTTGAAATAAATATAAACTTACATTATACTAGATAAATAAATAGTATCCAAACCATCAGGAAACCCAAACATAATGATTAAAGATCAATTCCTTTCACCTTAAAATCAGCAAGTAGAGCTTTGTTAATTTATGTGCCGATTATAACGCATCCCAATGTTTGAACAATCACCCCAGCAATTACAGCTTTAATTGAAAAACAAATTTTAGACAATTTTAGACCAATGTGTATTTGAAATCCAAAACCAACAGTGCGAACATCTCAGCACATCAATGATTAAGATGTTCTTCTCATCTTTGCATCATTTTTAGTTTATATTTTAATAATGGCTGATGCTCAAACATTATCATAGCAACATGATCACTTCACAGCTAGAACGGGAAACTGGAGTTCTGGTGAAAATAAAGGGCAGCAAATGGAATTTTGAAACAAGTCATTTAGAACAGCACATAATCAAGACTTCTGTGCAGCAGAGGAATGCTATGTTGTATTTCCCATTCTAGAGCCTTCCAAAAAGTACACAAAGGAAGAGTGTTCTTACAGAAACAAGAATTTGGAAAATTTATACAAGATGACAAACTAATATCAAAAGGCGTACTGGAACAACAGCATTTCTATTCTATACAAACTTCATTAACAATAAATTTTGGTTAATTAAATTGGTTAAATATTCAATAAATCCTCTTACATAATTCCGTCACATTGCCAATAATTTCTGCAATCTTGATTTAGGTTGGACAGTGTCACTAACACAACAACCTTTTCTAACGCTTCCACTGATTTGGCTCAAACATACAACTTTCAGGACTAGAAATAATATAACAAGTGAAAATGATTCTAAATGTATAACAAGTGTAAAAAAATCTAAAGAAGTGTACGTGTTTTAAACAGTACTGATCTATGTAACTTTTTTTGAAGAAGAACAATTCTGCAATTAGATGTGCACAGCATTCTTTCATGGAACAGGAAATGGTTATTTGGCAAGACATGTACAGGTAGTTTTAAGCCAAATACAATATAACCTTGTAAAAAATATATCCAAATCCAACAGTAAACCGTATCATGGAAAAACTAGATTGTTAATTTGACGTCACAAGCATTCATGGAGGTCTGCTATTGAGTTGGGGAATTTGTCTGTCATAACATCCGGTGTTCTTCTTGGAATTCATTCAATAGATCTCTCATTGAAAAATACATTTAATGTGTTCTCATTCTTATTTTATTCAAATAAATTTATTTTTTCAGGACCAAGTTTTGAATTCAGATTTCTTACAGCAACACACTAAAATCCATATACATAAGTAATGTACTTACTTACAACAAAATCAAAATCGGTTGGGCTATATTTTTGATCCCTTCCCTGAATAGTATCCATTACCAACTTATGCTTGCATGGACAGCAAGCCTCCGGTATTTTATTTTTACCATTCGATATGCGTTAAAAGGTATTTGATACAAGGGAAACAATATTACAGCTGAACTTTTTCTGCATCTAATATTCCACATGCTTACTTTTCAGCAGAAGTCACTGAACAGAAGTCAATGGCAAGAATCCTCACCAGTTTTCCCCTTCATCCCTCAAGCGTTCCAGGCTGAGGGATCTTAACTCCGAGGTTTTGTGGAGCATGGGGACTGTCCACTGCAGGCAGCCTGGCCAAAAAGAAATGACAAGTCCAATCGGATAATTCAAACTCAAATCGAGTCTCGCTGAGGTTTGATGCAATTTTTTTTCACCCATGTGTCGTGGACATTGCTGACTGGCCAGCAGGTATTGCCCATCTCTAGTTGCTCTTGAGAAAGTAGTTGCTTTCTTGAACCGCTGCAGTCCTACTGCTACAGGTAGACCCACAATGCCCTTAGGGAGGGAATCCCAGGATTTTAACCCAGTGATAGTGAAGGGATGGCAATATATTTCCACATCAGGATGGTGAATGACTTGGAAGGGAACTTGCAGGTGGTAGTGTTTCCATGTATCTGCTGTACTTGTCCTTTTAGATGGAAGTGGTTATAAGTTTGGAAGGTGCTTCTAAGGATCTTTGGAGAATTTCTGCAGTGCATCTCCTTGATAGTACATTTTGCTGCTCCTGAGTGTTTGTGGATGTGGTGCCAATCAAGCAGGTTGCTTTGCCCTGGATGGTGTCAAGCTTCTTGAGTGTTGTTGGACCTGTATCGATCCAGGCAAGTGCAGAGTATTCCATCACACTCCTAACTTGTGCCTTGTAGATGGTGGACAGGCTTCGTGGAGTCAGGAGGTAAGTTAATAACCGCAGTATTCACAGCCACTGACCTGCTCTTGTAGCCAGTATGTTTATGTGGCAAGTCCAGTTCAGTTTCTAGAAAATGATGACCCCCAGGATGTTGATAGTGGGTGATTCAGTAATGGTAATACCATTGAAAGTCAGGGATGGTGATTAGATTGTCTCTTATTGGAGATGGTCATTGCCTGGCATTTGTGTGGCACGAATGTTACTTGCCACTCAGCAGCCCAAGCCTGGACATTGTCTAGATCTTGTTGCATTTGAACATGGACTACTTCAGTATCTGAACATTGTGCAATCAGCAAACATCCCCACTCTGACCTGAAGATGGAGGAAAAGCCATTGATGAAGCAGCTGAAGATGTTTGGCCCGAGGATATTGTGAAATTTCTGCAAAGATATCCTGGAACTGATATTCTCCAACAACCATAACCATCTTGCCATGTTTCAAGTATGATTCTAACCAGCAGACAGGTTGCCTCCTGGTAACCACTGATTCCAGTTTTGCTCGGACTCCTTGATGGTCGAATGTGGTCTTGATGTCAAGGGCTGTTAGTCTAATCTGAGAGTTGCAGAAGTGGCTCAGCTAAGTTTTTATTTTCAAATTTTTGGAACTCTCCCTGTGGCCGAAAAGGAGTAAGAGGCCAAACATGGAAAATTTGAACGGCTCTGCCCAAGATATTTCCATAATTTCCTCTATCTGTGGTCAAGCAGCTTCATTAATCTCAGACACAAGCTGACAGGTTGGGCAATCATTGGGCGGAGGTGCAATTAAATTTTAGTTCACAGACCAGGCAGGTAGACTCTGATCAGTCAAGTACCAATCAGTACCATCTTCAGATATTGTATAAATGGATGTTTCTTTCGCAAATCTGTTTCTTCCATGTCAGTCTTGGGCGGGGAGGTGTCCCAAGTAGATAGCACAGAGGGCATGCAGGGTTAGTGTTGAGTAAGTTAGAGTGGGTGAGGGTGAGTCAGGTAAATGTTGCAGGCAACAGTGAGTGTGTTAGAACATGAACCTTGGTGGGAGATGGGGACAGCAGCAGAGATAGAGTGCAAGCTATCAGAGAGAAGATGGTGCCAGATGGAATCATATCATTATCCCTTCATTATCACAGAGCCAAGATCTTGGAACTCCATTATTAACAGCTCTGTGGGTGTCCCGACAACCCAAGTACTGCAGCAGTTCAATCAAGCAGCTCAGTACCATGTTCTCCAGAGCAATTAGAGACAGGCAATTAATGCTGGCCTAGAGATAACAAGGTGTGGAGCTGGATGAACACAGCAGGTCAAGCAGCATTAGAGGAGCAGGAAAGCTGATCTTTTGGGCCTAGACCCTTCTTCAGAAATGGGGGAGGGGAAGGCGGTTCTGAAATAAATGGGGAGGGAGGCTGATAGAAGATGGATAAAGGAGAAGATAGGTGGAGGGGAGACAGACAGGTCAAAGAGGCAGGGATGGAGCCAGTAAAGGTGAGTGTAGGTGGGGAGTTAGGGAGGAGATCGGTCAGTCCAGGGAGGACGGGCAGGTCAAGGGGGCAGGATGAGGATAGTAGGGAGGAGATGGGGGTGGGGCTTGAGGTGGGAGGAGGGGATAGGTGGGAGGAAGGACAGGTTAGGGAGGTGCAGACACACTGGGCTGGTTTTGGGATGCGGTAGGGGGAGGGGACATTTTGAAGCTTGTGAAGTCCACATTGATACCATTGAGTCGCAGGGTTCCCAAGCGAAATATGAGGTGCTGTTCCTGCAACCTTCGGGTGGCATCGTTGTGGCACTGCAGGAGGCCCAGGATGGACATGTCGTCTGAGGAATGCGAGGGGGAGTTGAAATGGTTCGCGACTGGGAGGTGCATTTGTTTCGTGCGAACTGAGCATAGGTGTTCCGCAAAGTGGTCCCCAAGCCTCCGCTTTGTTTCCCTGATGTAGAGCGAAACCATTGAGGGGGGATGTTGCAGTCCTTGAAAAACGAGGACATCTGAGATGTTCAGGAGTGGAATGCCTCATCCTGGGAGCAGATGCGGCGAGGGGAAGGAATTGGAAATAGGGGATGGCATTTTGCAGGAAGGTGGGTGGGAGGAGGTGTATTCTAGGTAGCTGTGGGAGTCTGTGGGCTTGAAATGGATATCAGTTTCCAGGTGGTTGCCAGAGATGGAAACAGAGAGGTCCAGGAAGGAGAGAGAGGTATCAGAGATGGTCCAGGTGAACTTAAGGTTGAGGTGGAAGGTGTTAGTGATGTGGATGAACTGTTCGAGCTCCTCGTGGGAGCACGAGGTGGCGCCGATACAGTCATCAATGTAACGGAGGAAGAGGTGGGGTTTAGGGCCAGTGTAGGTATGGAAGAGGGATTGTTCCACGTAACCTACAAAGAGGCAGGCATAGCTTGGGCCCATGCGGGTACCCATGGCCACCCCCTTTGCCTGTAGGAAGTGGGAGGAATTGAAAGAGAAGTTGTTGAGGGTGAGGATGAGTTCAGCTAAGCGGATGAGGGTGTCAGTGGAGGGGGACTGGTCGGGCCTGTGGGACAGGAAGAAGCAGAGGGCGTTTAGGCCATCTGCATGGGGAATGCAGGTGTACAGGGACTGGACATCCATGGTAAAGATGAGGTGTTGGGGACCAGGGAATTGGAAGTTTTGGAGCAGGTGGAGAGCGTGGGTGATGTCACAGACGTAGGTAGGGAGTTCCTGGACCAAGGGGAGAAAATGGAGTCGAGATAGGTGGAGATAAGTTCAGTAGTGCAGGAGCAGGCAGAGACAATGGGTCAACCAGGGCAGTCAGGTTTGTGGATTTTGGGAAGGAGATAGAAACGGGCGGTGCAGGGTTGGGGAACGATGAGGGTGGAGGCTGTGGGTGGGAGTTCACCTGAGGTGATGAGGTTGTGGATGCTTTGGGAGATGATGGTTTGGTGGTCGGGGGTGGGGTCATGATCAAGGGGGCGGTAGGAGGAGGTGTCGGAGAGTTGGCGCTTGGCCTCGACGATCTAGAGGTCAGTGCGCCATACTACAACTGTGCCTCCCATGTCCGCAGGTTTTATGGTGAGGTTGGGATTGGAGCGGAGGGCTGCATGTTCTGTGGGGGTGAATGTTGGCCTAGCCAGTGCCACCTTTACCCTATAAACCAATAAAAACAAATCTCCAGTTGGAAACAGAGGCCACCATTACCATTCAAAATTTTATGTATTCCATAAGTTTATTGAGGGGAGAGTTGTGTTGTGCCATTGTACAGGCATCATAAGACTTTGCTTCTCAGTTAACTCATGTATATACGAGAAGTTACAAAGGTTGGTGACAACTTTTCTTCTTTCATAAGAAAATTCATGTTTGTAATCCTGGCAAGGCAGAAATGTAACAGCGGCTAGAATATTCCTGTTTTCAAACCAAAAGTGGGATAGTTTGGAATAGGGATACCTGCAGCCTAGAAGATGGGTCAATCCACTGGATCTTCCATCAGGCTGGCTTCTGATGCGCTTTCTACCAGATTTAAGAACCAGGATGAGGCAGTCCTTACCGTTAAGAGCTGTCAGTTAATCAAAGGCTGGCAGCTCCAGAACTTGGCAGTGCCAATTTTTTGAACCCCTTGGACTCCCAGGATGGAGGATTGCATATGGTAAAGTTGTGCTTTTTGGGGGTGGGGTTGGTGTGGGGGTGACTGTGACAGGAGTGGGGGTCTTGGGGTTGGGGGAGGGGAACTCAATAGTAAGGCTGGGGGTGCCGGTCCAATTGTCCTATCATGCACAGATTTATGGTATTGAATGGACCCCACTCAGCATCTGCCAGCCTGCTGACACTGGTTAAACCAATCAGGTGGATTGACTCTTCCACGTTTGCATGATAATAATTCTCGCCCATTTGGTTAATTGACCATTTAAGGATTTCTGTTGATAGAGAAGTGGGAAGGTGGATTTTCAGTCTAACTGGCAAGAATTTAATTTGGGTATAGGCAGGAAGGTGAGTTTTCATCTGTCACCATCATGCTTAAGTAGGTTCCTTTGCCAGTTCCAGAGCCACCTCCCTGAGCTGAGAAGGTTCCACCCAGGCAAATAGTGATGTATTCAATTCACTATGAGTTACTGCAGTCTATTGAAAGTTTATCTGAACAATGGCATTCTGGCTGTGATTTGTAATGGGAATAGGCAACATGACCAACATCTTTATTTAGGTTTTGATAGATCATTCAAAAATTCACATTGCATTTTTATAATTTCTGTAAGGATGGTCTTTGTTCACTTTTCTGATTTTTTTTTTGTGGATACAAATAGGAAAAGAATGATTTTAAAAGCCAAGGATTGCTGAGTGATTATTGCAAGTTTTCAAAGCAAGTAACCCAACAATCATTGTAAGCAGCATTTACACAGCTGCTGGGAATGATTAAAGATGAATTAGAGCCGAGAGGTTTATACCAGTTAAATTCATCAAGTAACTGATTGGTCTGTGAACCAGTGACCGGTAATCAATGACAAAGGCCTTCTGGTTACTACATGATTAGTCCTCAGGTAGATGAACAGCTTGAGGGTGTGAACAGAATCGTGAAAAGCCTTCAGATCTCCACCAGCTCAGGAGCTCTCTCTTTTCCTAGCAATAAAAGCCATTTTAAGCCTGAAACAAATAAAAAATGCTGTTTATTGAACTTAGAGCAGTTGCTGTAAAGTATGACTTTTATTTAATATGTCAGAGACCTTTTATAAGTCATCCTGCGAGCAGAGCCTATTAATCTGCTTTTGCAGTTTTTCCTCTATTTGTTATGCCAATGTTTTGTGTGTGCACTCATGTGTGTGTATGTATGTGTAAGTAATGGGGAGATTAGAAGGGGATTAGAAGTTTAATTAATACAGCTATATGCCAATGGTTCATAATTGTTTACCTGTAGCTAGAATTTATTTACTTGATACTTCTGGTCAACATGAATCTGAAAATCAGACAAACTGATGAAATCAGCATGCTTTTTAAAATCATTTAACTTATGCGCTGACTCTAGGAAGAGTAGGGTTTGATTTTGAGCATGTTACCTCAGTGAGATATAACATTTCATTGTATTATTCTAAACTAATTAATATTATTTCCTGTGGAAATTCTGTTCTTGGCAATGTGTGCCCAGCATTAAATGTGGAAAAAGTTCAGATTCACATTCCAAGTAGCAGTTGGAAGCGAGCATATTGTCCAGAATCAGAAATAGTGTGGGGAAAATTAACTCTAAAGTGATCACATTTGGAGCATAGTTCATGCAGATAAGAAATCTTTCATATTCATCGTTGTTCAATTATTTATAACACTAATGGTATAAAACTACATGTATACTTATTCTTTGAATGGTGTGCATGTATTCCATATACTCAAATTTCTTCTCTCCAATTAGCAACAGAACCTTTAACTTAAGGCAACAAATCTACATATTGAGAAGCAAAAATTAAAAACCAATTTCAAAATTTTTATTGTGATATTACTTTTCTTTCATGGATATAGGTATCAGTGCTAAGGATAGGATTTGTTGCCCATTGGCTTTTAACTAACGTTACAGGCAATCACATTGTTGTGTACCTAGATTCACAGGTCAACTAGACCAGGTAAGTATAGCAGATTGCCTTTCTTAAAGCACATTAGTGACCAAGGTGGGTTTTATAACAGCTACTTGTAGTTTCACAGTATTTCAGTCACCATCATATAGTCTAGTTCAGCTTCCAATTCCAGATATATTAATTAATTGAATTTAAATTCCATCAGCTTCTAGGCTACTATTTGCATGTACCCCCTAAACTATGTAAAAACAGGAAATGCTGGAGAAACTCAACAGGTCAACAGCACCTGTGGAGAAGGAATTGTTTGAAGTTCAATGACTCTTCTTTAGGACTGAGGGGGGCTGGAAAAGACACTTTTTTAATGTTGCTGATAGAGGAAAGAGAAGCAGGTGGGACAGATGGTGAGGGTGCCCACAGCAAAAGACAAATGGAGCGCTAATGTTGGTAAAAGGAGAGAGTGAAATGTGAATTACTTATTAATGGTAGGTGTGCTCAGGAGAAAATAGGTCAGTTGTTCTGCCAAGAAAAGGCAACAATACACAAACAAAAACAGAAATTGCTGGAGAACCATAGCAGATCTGGCAGAATCTGTGGAGAGAAAGCAGAGGTAACATTTTGAGTCCGACGCCCCCTCTTTGGAAAGGCACAAATAAGATGTGGTCATAGAACATAGAACATAGAACATAGAACATAGAACATAGAACATAG
>JAHRHZ010000268.1:18064717-18094678 GCA_024137785.1 Ginglymostoma cirratum
CATAGAACATAGAACATAGAACATAGAACATAGAACATAGAACATAGAACATAGAACATAACAGCGCAGTACAGGCCCTTCGGCCCTCGATGTTGCGCCGACCTGTGAAACCAGTCTGAAGCCCATCTAACCTACACTATTCCATTATCATCCATATGTTTATCCAACGACCATTTAAATGCCCTTAAAGTTGGCGAGTCTACTACTGTTGCAGGCAAGGCATTCCATGCCCTTACGTACTGACTGATAGGCAGTCAGTAATATGTTGCCTTACAAGCTGAGTTCGGTCACTACAGGAGCCTGCCTAACATATTGCTAAGAGACAAACCAATCATATCGCAGCCAAACACAGAAGGAAAATGCTGCAGATATTACAAATTTGAACCAGAAATAGAAAAATGTGAGAAATATTCAGAAGGTGAGGCAGTATCTGTGGACAGGAAAATAGTTAATGTTTGATTTTTCCCATCCCAACAAAGGTCTGAACTGTATGAGGCAGACTCTAAAACAGAAGGATAAAATGGAAGAACCTATATCCAGGATTCACAGCCCTATTCTCAGTGCTTGGTTTTGCCATTCATCATCAATCTAGAAGCACAGCAACCACAAAAGCGTTTCTCACGACATATAGATGGCCTGTCTACCTCTCCCTTGCCCATATAGTTGCACATTCCTACATCTATGACTATTTAAGCATAAGGCTGTACAACTCCTCTTTCCTCAGCCACTTCCCATCTATCAGACCTCCCACTGCATATTGAAGCCTGGCATCTTATCACTGTTGACCGTTTCAGTCTGTAGCTATCACATTGATGAAAGTCTTTAAACGATTCTAAAGGGTGACTCTTATTTATAAATATTAAAAGCAAACAGAAACCAATCAAACATACAGAAGCTGCAAGCTTCTCCCAGAATTTACAAACTAATTGCTTGGGTGCTGAGCAACACCTATTTCACAGTCAATGACTGATTACTACACCCAGCTCTCATCAACTGCAACTGGATGTCAATTTTGTCCTGTCTGGTTGCAGCACCTGACCCAGTTGTACTCTGTCATGCACAAGCTGATGTTCCTCCTGCTCTACGTTCTTATCCTCAGAAGACTACTCCCATTCTTCCAGTTCTTCAGCATCCATCACATTCTCTTGTCGCCTGCTCCAGTTGTGCAGAGCACAGCATGTTAGGATTATGTGGCAGTCTGCCATAGTATTTTGCAGGGCCTGATCGAACCAGTTCAGGTTGGGAACCTGATCTGCAGGAGGTCCGTCGTCTCAACACCTTCACCATGGTCCCAGTGGAAGAACAAGCTGCACAGTATCTGTGCTTGGTCTAAGTCAGACGGCTGCGCATGGAATCATCAGCAATGGTCACATTGACTAGCCCGTGTCCCCCACTAACTAGCCTTACAAAACATCTGGACCCTCAAATACAGTAAGAACACGTGTTCTGAAAGACAAAGGAGTTGTGGCAGGGTCCCAGGTGCAAACCTCAAAAGATGCGATACTGATGATCACAGATCACTTACACATTAGTGGAATGGAATCCTGTCCTATTGCTGAATTCAGCTGCAATATGACCTGGTGCTCTCAGTGCGACATATGTGCAGTCAATGGTGTCATGTCCCTGGGGGGGGTCAGTTATGTTATCAAATCCTACTGGTAGGCTGCAGCACTGATCTCGACATGGGGACATGAGATAAAGGAGTGTGGCACATATAGCGTCAGTCACAGTCTTGATGTATTTGTAGATGGACATCTGAGAGATCACACATTGGTCCTCCATTTCTCTCTGGAAGGATCCAGTCACTTAAAAGCTCAAAGCAGCTGTCACCTTGATTGTTACCCTTCAGGTCACAGGTTCTGATCCAGTAGCTGGCATCGTTCAGTCAGTGTTGAGGGATATCCTTTACCTGAGCAAACACTGCACTTCATTCATGTTCAGGAAATAGCATCAAAGATGAAAGACACTAGTCCTTCTGAGGCCCCAACATATCCTGAGGAACCCTTCAGTTGCAACTGAAGTTTACTGCCGGTTCAGGATTTGCTGGCATATCTGTCCCTCCAGCATCTCCCTGCGCCTTTTTTGGACTGCAGCAAGCACAATGATCACAACTATTGTGGATAGATCATCAGGCTTGCACACTTGCTGGGAACAAGCGTTCTTGTTAGCAATGAGAGCAATCAACTATTTCATCTCAAACAATGAAGGCATTGAATGGTCCTCCATGGAGTGAGAGACTACAGCATTCTTGCAAGGAGTTGTCTGACTCAATTCATCTCAGAACTTTGTAGGACCTCCTTTTGACAATTGTTACACGAATCATGTGGCAAATAGAATGTACTGCTCTCTAAGTGCTGCTGGGATAATGAACCCTTCTCCTCCTGACTCCACATTACTCAAGCATCATTTTTAATCTGAAGGTCTTGCATTATATTTACTCTTCAGGAGGAGAGGAAATCTATCTAATGCCCTTGCGCACCTTAGGATGCCTTGCATTATGGTAATTAGGGCCTCCTCTAAGTTCACCTGGGATTACTTCTGCTTCACAGAGATGTCTATCTTGAATTTGCAAGAACCAATGACACGATCAGTATTGCTTGCAACCAGCATTTGCAGCCCACATCCTTGTACACTGCTTGCATTTCACATGCTCAATGATATGATTGCAAATGATGTGAAGCCACTCTTTGCAATTGCAGGATTAAGGAAATTATCCCCTTGAAGAGGGCCTCCTGCCACTCAAATATGAAGACGCATTTTTGGCTAGCTCACTGATACTCAGTCCTCCCACTCCAGGCATGGTCCCAGCCATTTTCTACTTGCAGGCCTCTTTTAGCTATTGATCATTGAAGGAAATGTAGGTTATGCTGGACACCGAGAGAACCAAGTTCAGCTTGATCATCAGGAGACCTCGCCGTCCCCAAACTCCACCATGATCTCGACCTTCCCATTTTCTATGGACAATTCATCTCTACCAATACCCAACATGTTTCTACCCACCATCTCAAATTAGACTCCAACCGGGTATCTTAGCTCTGACACCCATCACAATAGCTTGTTGATGCCCACTGTCATTCGGCACAGACCATAATGGTAGTGGCCATCTGTCACCCCTGGCCATCCCCCACTCCCACAGCATCTCATGTCCTTCCATGCGCTACTGGTCCCCCCACTAATATGTTGAGTTTCTCTCCATCACCACCCTTGTACCCTTCACATCACAGTTTGCTGCATACGATCCCTGGCGTTGATTCCCTCCACCTCCCCACCTCTATAGTGCCCCCAATACTCATCCTGAAACCCATTCCACTGATACTCAGGTATGAGCATAACCTACTCCCCAGATTGTAGAAGACAGACCCCGTGACACTCACTGCTTCAAGTGACAATTGACCAAACATGGATGCTGCCTAAGACTGCCTGAACTGGCACCTCCTATCTAACAGCAGGACTCCATTGATTCAACTGAGGCCTGCTCCCACTTGACTTTGAGACATGGTCTTTGGTTGATGCACGTGCTGTGTGTTTGTGATGCAGGCTGCTGGCATACACTATAAGTGTGAGACTGACTAACTAGCAATTTACAGTACAGCAACATGTTTAAGCCCTTGACTGATGACAGCTGACAAGTATGACACACTGCCCAGCTTTGTGTCTGCACTAAGCAGCCAAACAGGACAAAAAGCACTGTGAGCATTCAAGCTCTGCTTGAGATGTTAGGGTATAATATGACAAAAGCAAGACAAGCAAGGGAGGAATGCTATGAGCAGCCAGGTCAGTGCTAATTGAGTGAGATCTGGGACAGCGAGCATCCCTGAGATGCAGCCTGCTCTAATCCACAAGCTGGGTGCAAGTCTCTTCACATAAAGTGACCTCGCAGCAGCATTCCAAGGATGGTCGCCAGTGTGCTCCAATTGCAGGATTGAAGTACAGTTGTGTACTGTATACAGATAGGAGATGTGCCAGGCTAGTCTGCAGTGGCTGATATGTCGATGATGATATCCATGGACATGGTGTTTGTGTGGCCGGTGCCCATGGCATGTGCCTGTTGATGACAGGTGTCCAAGATCAAGGCCTGGAGAGAATTCTCAGCATCCAGTTTCAAACCAGTAGTTGGTAGAATGGCAACTTGTATATTAATAAGATTAGGTGGTAATGAGGGTGATAAAGAGCAATACTTCCTGTTAATAGGCCTCGCCACTCACTGGAAAGAATTCCATCTTAGCAGACAGGTTGGTCAAAGAGGTATATTTGATGCACTCTTCAAAGATGTGGAATGAGAGACAGCTGTTTTGTTCTGCAATTGGTGTGTCTCCACAGATCTACCACTTTCCAGGGTGTATCTGACATGTCAGGACCATCACATGCACAACAGACATGCACCAGGGAAGCCCTGCAGGATTCCCACAATTTGGAAACGCACAGCACAGAACATATAGGCCATAAGTTTGACAGGCCTGATGTGAGTTCAAGGGTGCTGTTTGGTCAAAGACATCTTCACAGTTAGAGAGAGGAGGGGTGGGGTTGGGGAAGGTAGGTGGGATGGTAATAGGTGAGTGCAGGTAGGGAGTGGTGGGGAATGGTTAGTGGGATGGGTGGGACAGATAAGTGGGAGAGAAGATGGACAGGTTGTGTCAGGTCAAGGAGGCGGGGATGAAAGGGAGGGTTAGACAAGGGATGATGCCCGGGGTGGAGAGATTTTAAAACCGGTGAATTCCACGTTTAGGCCATCGGGCTGTAGGCTCCCAAGGCAGAATATGAGGTGTTGCTCCTCCAATCTGCTGGTGGCCCATGTCCAACCCTCCCTCTCATCCCCACCTCCTTGACCTGACACAACCTGTCCATCTTCTCTCCCACCTATCCACCCCACCCTCCCCACTGACCAATGCCCACCACTCCCTACCTGCATTCACCTATCACCATCCCACTTATCTTCCCCAATTCCACCCCTTCTTTCTATTTATTTCCCAGCTCCCTTCCCCCTCCCCATGCCTGAAGAAGGGTCCTGACCCAAAACGTCCTGAAACTTACCTGCTCCTCTGATGCTGCCTGGCCTGCTGTGTTCCTCCAGCTCCACACTATGTTGTCTCTGACTCCAGCATCTGCAGTTCTTACTATCCCTTCACAATTAGATGCCTTTTGAGGGGGGAGTAAAAGATCCTACTGTACTATTTGAAGAATCACAGAACTGTTCCCCAGCATCCTTTAATCCTCCAGTGTCATCATGAAAAGCATTATCTGGTGATAGCTTTCATTGCTATTTGAGGCCTTGCTGTCTTCAAACTGGCTGCCACATTTCCCCATGGCCTAACTGTGATTGTACTCAAAAGTACTTTATCAGCTGTTGAATACTTCATGTAGTATCAGCTTATTTTCATTATCCCCTATTCTTGCATTGATCTAATGACTATCTCCCAACAGTTCTCTAAATCACTTCAGATATGCCCCAACTTAATTTTCCAGTTTGAAATAAATTAATGCAAAATTATTCAACAGGCTATGAACTATTTTTGCCTCATAAAAGACTAGTAAGGTAAGCATTTTCAATTTTTGCTTTATATTTGCAAGTTCTTACTTTCTAGTCTAACTCCTGCATCTTCACCATTGTATTTGTAACATCTGTTTTCTATTGTCAATTATTAGTTTGTTGAATTCTTGATCAAGAAGTTAAAAGTTTTGCTTTTGACATTGTTTGCTTCATTCCTCTCTTTGATCCCTCAATGTTGAAAACAGTCGTCAGGTCAGGCAGCACCTGTAAACAAAATAGATTCAACGCTGAATGAAAGTTGATGCCTTTTTATCAGAATTGGAAAATGTCACAGAGAAACAGCTTGTGAAGATGACCTGAACGAGGGAAAAGGAAGCATTGTGGAAATAAATGTACAATGGAGGAGAGGGGTGATTAAATTGATAAGTTTATGAAAGAAGGCAGTATGAGAGAAATGAAAGAGCCTAAAATGATAACCATAGAACAGCAGCAGTGGAATGAGAAGGGGAAATCTAGCAAAATGAAGAATTCTCCAGTAATCTGGTAATATATTGGAAGAAGGCAAAGCAGTTAGCAGCAGGGGTGTAAACCAACTGACTGGCCATATATCATGAGAAATCCCCATCCAAAGCACTCACGCTCAAATTCTCCCAGTCAGTGTGGGTGCACCCATTACAAAATGTGATTAACTTGCTCGTACAAACATAAGAATCAGGAGCAGAAGTAGGTCATTTGGCCCCTTAAGCCTGTTACAACATTCACTAAGACCAAAACTGATTTATTTGTGTTTTGAATGGCACATTTGCTGCAATAACCTTAGATTCTTTTCAGGCAAGGGGAAATCAATCTACTTCCACCTTTAAAAGCATTAAGTGACTCTCCCTCCACTGCCTACTGAGGCAGAGTTCCAAAATCATACCCAGTTAAACAAATGGTCAGAAAGTCATTTTTAAACAGTCAGTTCAAGCATTATTTCAAACAAAGCTTAAATTAAATGATTCAGTAAGCTACTTGCAGTTATTTGCAGCATGTTTACAATGCTGAATTTTACGATGCACAGAAAAGTGTATGGTCAGGGACGATTGATGTGAAGCTGGAGGAACACAACAGGCCAGGCAGCATCAGAGGAGCAAGAAAGCTGACATTTCGGGTCGGGACCCTTCTTCAGACCAATCGCCACCACTGCCTAACCTGCATTCACCTATCACCATCCCACCTACCCTTCCCAGCCCATCTCTCCTCTCTTTATTTATTTCAGAGCTCCCTTCCCCCTCCCCCATTTCTGAAGAAGGGTCCCGACCCGAAACATCAGCTTTCCTGCTCCTGGTTTACCAGGATGTTGTATGGTATTTGGCTATGAAGAAAAGTTGGATAGACTGTGCTTGTTTTTATATATATGAATATATATATGAATATATATGACAAATTTATGAATAAGAAATGAATAGAGGGATACAGATCCTGTAAGTGAAGACAGTCTTAATATGGAAGGGCAAAATGAGTCAGCACAGGCTTCGATGGCCAAAGGGCCTGTTCCTGTCCTGTATTGTTCTTTGTATATATCCTGTAAAAAGGCAGTCATCACTTGGATCTATGGTGGTTTCCACAGTAACACATTTCGTTTCACAGAATCACAGAAGTGTTATGTAACAGAAAGACACCACTCAGTCTATCAACCTGCGTTGGCTCATTAAATGAGCATCATCACGTCGTGCCAATTTCCACCTTCTTTCCCATACCACTGCACATGATTTTATCCTAATAATCATCCTCTTGAATGCCTCAGCTTCCAGGACACGTCTAAGCAGTCCATTCCATACCCTAACATTTGGTGAGTGTAAAATGTTTCTTTATTTCACTTTAAATCCTTGTCCTCTTATTCTTGCTCCTTTTATGCATGGGAACCGTTTCTCTCTATTTGCTCTATCCAGCATGCTCATGAATCCGAAAACCCCTATCAGATATCCTCTCCAAGTAGAACAGTGCCAACTTCTTCATCCTTCCTCATGACTGAAGTTCCTTATCCTTAGAACCATTCCTGTAAATGACTTCTGCACTCTTCAATACATTCACATCCTTCCTGTAATGTGGCACCCAGAACTATACACAGCACTCCAGCTGAGGTATAACAAATGTTTTATACAAGCTGAATAGCATCTTTTTGCTCTTGTAATTTATGCGCTTATTAATAAAGCCAAAGATGCTGTGTCCTTTACTTAACTTCTCTCTCTGCATGTCCTGTCACTTTCAATGTTTATGCACATATAAACCCACATTCCTCTGCTCCTCCACCCCCTCTTAGAATTGTACTCCTATTTTATACTGACTTTCAATGTTCTTCGTACAAAACTGCATCACCTCATACTTCTCTGCATTGAAACCCAACTGCCAGCTGTCTGCCCACTCCACCAACATTCTGGAGTTCTCCACCGTCCTCTTTTGCATCCATGTTGCTACTGAACATTTTATCCCATGACCTGTAACTTCCCTCACAAGTATGTTGGAGAAAATTGGAGGGAGTGTCATTTGGAAGAAGTGAGTGAAGTTAAGAGAAAATTGTCCCATGTGAAAGCCATCTATTAAAAGAGATAGATAAGTCTGTGTCAAAATCAGTCAATTGCTCTTGTAGGCTGGAGGTGGAAAAGAGTAAGCCCAAGCATGAATTGGCATCATACCAGCTGGAGGTTGATAAAAAGTGAATGAATATAGAATAGCCAAATCAACCAAAATGACTACAGATCATAGAACAGGTATCTGGCAGATCCATTTAAGAATCTGGGGCATAATAAATTGATGAAAGCCGCCTTATTCAACCATCAGATTAGGATGACATAGATAACTTCTCAAGATAGTTTGAACTTTTATCTATCTAATAAATGAGCTTTCAAAGATGTTGGCAGAAAAACTGGATCATTCAGCAGTAAATTCCAGAAATTTTTATATTGATCCTGCATCAATTTCAAATTATGACACAAATAACAAAGCAATTGAGTTATTATGATTTAATTAAAAATTGACTTCTGGCAAGTCCAGGATCAAAATCATTAAAAATTAAATATAGAATTTAAGATGTGATCATGAAAATGATTCAGGTGATTGAGACAGCCAAACACAATGTTACTTCTAAGTGCAAAAGAAATTACAAGCAAATGGCTCGTCTACTTTATACTGCCTACCTAAGCAATGGTGCTTCACGAAAGCAACTGATTGGCTGCAAGGTAGTGAACAGGGAATTGTGCAAATGAACATTTGCAGATTTAATAAAGCATGACTTCAGCAAAGGTGGCCTGGCAATCCTCTCTCCGCAGATGCTGCCCAAACTGATTATTTTTCAGTAATTTCTGTTTTTGATTATTGATGTCTTGGACAGCCAATTAGCACCTGTAAAATGGATGCAGAGCTATCACATTTCTAATGCATGGTCGAGAGTGAACTAATTATGAAGGATGGTTCAATCAACAAAAATGTTTGAAAAGAAACACTGATATAGAGCCTAGAATTTACAGCCAATAGAATAGAGACAGAATCACTGCAGTGTGGAAGCAGGCCATTCAGCCCATCGAGTGTGCACCAATCCTGTGAAGAGCATCCTACCCAGACCCATCCCCTCAAACCTTATTCCCTGTAATCCTGCATTTCCCATGACTAACCCACATGTCTTTGGACTGTGGGAAGGAACTGGAGGAAACCAACGCAGGCACGGGGAGAATGTGCAAATTCCACACAGACAGTTGCACAAGGGTGGAACTGAACCCTGATCCCTGCTGTTGTGAGGCAGCAGTGCTAACCACTGAGCCACCATACCACACCAAATAGTAGTTTCTTTGGCCCTGGGGTTCTGAGGAAGGGTCATTTGACCTGAAATGTTAACTCTGATTTCTCTCCACAGATGCTGCCAGACCTGCTGAGCTTTTCCAGCAATTTCTATTTTTGTCTCTGATTTACAGCATCCACAGTTCTTTTGGTTTTTATTTAGTATCTTTGGCCCTTTGTGGTCAGCTATTATAAAGTTGCCCAACACACTGCATTTTCTGGCAACCAAGGGAAAGACTGGTCTAATAGCACAAGGTGAACAGTACATCTGGAATGTGCACAGACAGACATCATCTGAAGGCATGCTGTAGATTGTAACATTCATGTTCCTCCTGGCTCCACATAAATACAAGCAAAAGGAGCAGCAGCCATACCATCACAGGCTTACAGTAGTGTTTTTAATTATTCACCGATAGCTGCTTAATATTCACATGAAAAATGATCACTTAATACGTATTTTCACAAGTGATATTAGAGATGTTGCGGGATAAAAATGGACATATATTCCTGCGGAACATGTAATCTGTGATAGTGGAAAGCTGGACTGTTTTGGTGATCTGATATTAAATTAATATTGATCTTTCACTGCTGGCAGAAATGCAATATTAAGTCCCAGGACTTCTTTAACCCACATTTATTAGATCACGACAAACGTTATGATGTGAATCTGTATGTGAAAAATATTAATTGCAGGTTTATTATCAAACAACCAAAAAAAATCAATACAACAGTAATGAAATGAACACTCAACTACATTTGTTACACATTACCATAAATTCACTATGAAATTATTCCATGGTATTTGAAATTGGCCATAATGTCTACGGTGAAGGTTATTTGGAGTAACACAAAGATAAATTGTTCAAAGATGAAATCCTTTGAAACAAAAATAGTTCCTTCTCTTGACATCTTAGACATGTACGCTAAAATAAATTAGCACAACAATTTTGATATTTCAAACATCACTCACTCTGCCGCCACTGTCACAGCTCTAATCACTGCTCATGCAACCTGAGGCTGGTCACTAATGCACCGAAACATTGTTAATGACACAGAGCTATGACAAGATAAGGACATGTTCATAATGAATTACTTTAGCAAAGCAATGTAGCCAGAATAATTATAGAATCACATATCCTTCTGGCCCTCAATTGTGACAATCATCACTTCCAATGCAAGGGCTAAAACAATATTGAGATAACCTTATGTTCAACAAAAGCTACAACTGTGTACCATTTATCCTACATGTACACTATGCATTTTTGCTTAAAGTTCTGCTGGGCTCATATTGGCATTTGGAAGGCATTGGTTTCATACTTGTTAGCTATATCCATTTTAAAACCCAAGTTCCTTGGGAATGGTCTTCGTAGATTAATGGTCAACTTCAGCAAGTATTTTCTTGCTGTATCTCACAATCATTTGAAATGATTTGTTCAGCAAGTTTACTTTGATATGATACTTTCATATTTCAAATTTGGGGATTGTGATATTTAAACCTAGATTTTGTATTATGTACAGCAGTTATAGAGTTAAATCCATTATAATACTTTTGCTGCTTCCCCAAGAGGCTCATAGCAAGGAAAATATCTTGCCACACCAATAGCTAGATACAGCTATCTCTTATACTGTAACTATCTGCCAAACTGTAGCATCCTGATAATGTCAAGCAATGTCATCACTGCAAATTACCCAGATTTCCCAGCTACCCTACTGTTAATAGGCAACTGTCAAGCAAGAGATAATGTAAATGTAGCAGGCAATGGAAACTGAGTGATATAGTTGAAAGGAGTCCAAAGAATATTGATTAAAATGAGTAAAAAGTATCTAATAACCTAAGTAATATCCTGGCATACTTCTTAAAGTCATTATTTTTAAGAAATCATTAACATTCCAAACTAAAATGCCAATTTAGTGAGAATAGTGGAGAAATGAGAAAAATAAAGACTAAAGCATCACATCACGCAGTAGTTAAACTCTTCAAAGTAATTTTTTTTTGGACAAACAGAAATTCATGCACAAATTATGTTAAATTTGTACTAATTTTCCAAATTGATTTTATGGTTCAGGTTTTCACTGAACTTTATTTGCATAATCACAGTATGAAATCAACCATGCACCAATGCAATTGGATAGCACTTTAGAAGGCAATTTTTTTTGTGTTAAAAATCATTCCTTGCTGTATTGCAGAGTGGTAGCCAGCGCAGTGCAGTTCTTCCAGCTTCCTCACCAGCATCCACATCCAAAGGATCCTTAACTGCCATCTCTGCCACCTCCAGTGGGATGCCACCATTAGACACGTATTCCCCTGCCCAGTGTTGTCAGCATTCTGCAGGGACTGTTCCCTTAAGGACATCATCGTCCATGCCTCCTCCACTCCCAATACCTTCCCACGTCCCCACGGCACTTTCCCATGCAATTGCTGAAGATGTAACACTTGCCCATTTCATTCCTCCTTCCTCACTGTCCAAAGCACCAGGCACACCTTCCAGGTAAAGGAATGATTTACCTGCACTTCACTTAATCTTTTTTACTGTATTCACTGGTCACAATGTTGTCTGCTCTACATTGGAGGGATGAAATGCAGACGGGGTGCAAGTTCTGCAGAACACCAACATTCCATCTGCGAAAGTGACCTTGAGCTTCCTTTTGCCTACCATTTTAACACACAGCTGTGTTCCCTGCCCAACTTCTCAGTCTCAGCCTTGCCACAGAGCTCCAGCAAGGCTCAGTGCAAGCTGGAAGAACAGCATCTAATTTTCCTCTTGGGGACCCCGCTGCCCTCTGGACTCAACATCAAGTTCAAAAATGTTTGGGCCTGAGCACATTTTCCCATGTCCTTACCCTAACCCCACACACCAGACCTTGTCATCACATCAGCTGCCACCACAACCAACTCCTTGTAAGCCACTACTAGTCCCCATTAGCAGCTATTGATTCTCCCAGGCTGACCTTTACTTACTTTTTTATCTGGCATGTATTCCTCTCCCCCTCCCCCATCCCACCTTCAGCACATCTACCAAAGATTACCTTGCTATAATCGGTTCTGAGGAAGGGTCACTGGACCCAAAATATTAACACTGCTTTGTCTCCACAAATGCTGCCAGACCTGTCAAGCTTTTCCAGCAATTTCTCTCCACCGCTCGGTCAAATCAGCTATTTGAAATATGAGCTGGATAATTCCAACACCAATTTATGAAATGTATTCATAAAGTTGTAAATAAAACAAACAGACGGTGCAAATCTGTTTCAATGCATTTGGAAAGTTAATTTTGGCTCTAACTGTCTTTTTGTCATTCTCATATTGGTTTTACAAGGCTGGGCTAATCTGTGGTCAGCCAATTGCTGCAGCCACTTTAGTCAATATTTTCCTTTTTAAAGCCATTTTAGTCTTTGGAAGTCCCAGGTATTAAAATGACAGAAGTTTAAAAAAGAAGACAGTCCATAATTTACCATTATCATGACATTGCTCATTTAAATGATTATCACAGAGAATATCCTCTAGTGTTTTAGCCATGTAATACAACTCTCAATTTGAATTGGCAATAACTACAGTTAGTTTCAGTAACTCAAAGTTTTTGTTGCTTTTTAAAACATTGACTCAATCTATTTTAAAATGGAATAATTTATAGATCAAAAGGAATGTTTTATTCCCTCATTTATAAGCAAAATGAACAGTTCATAAGGGAAGAAAATAAATTTTTCTCATGATTACTGGAAAATTTTCAACTTGCTCCATGACCTTTCTGCATCTACTTGTATGAGTTCAAATAACTATCAATAAGCTCCATGCAGTTTTCATGAACCAGGAAGCAATTACTTCACCAATGTCACCCATCACAAGACAAGTGAAGCTATGGTGAAGTAGAGAAAATAATGCAGGCACTTCCACAGAGAAACAGTACCACCCTGATTTTGCTGCTTTCCATCTCATTATGCTGTGTTATTTAGAAATTTTCCCTCACCTTTAGCTAAAATAAACTTGCTCTGTAAGTTATTTTTAGCATGAACTGATAATGGTAACAGCAAGGACAACAGGTCATCTGGAATCCTAGTGAATGATGTGGCCTATCTCCTTAACCAATAAATTTTAAGATTTTGAGAAAGAAACACAATGAAGGAGAGTGAAATGGTGCAGTTGGTTAAAAAAAATGTTATTTGAGGATGAACTCACACACACTCAAAATTTGTGTCAATTTATGTTATAAAATGGATTCTGGCCACAGTCAACTTGTTGAATGGTATACCAGGTAGATGAGTTGCCATTATCCTCCTTTAATTTTGGACCTAACGGAGCTGACTGACCTGATGTGGGAGAGGAAAACTACTTGGTAGTCTATCGAGAGGGGCTTTTGTGTTATACAAGATGTTGTTTATTTGCATGATAGCGACATGTCATGAAGACTTTTGTGGACTCAAGTTTAAAGGATTATGAATTCCTGAATTAGGATTGTTTAAAGAGGTCAACAAAAATACATTGGGGCAGCATTTCTTGAAAGTCATATGTCTTGGAATGACTGCTTGTTTACTGAAGTCCCACTGTGACTGTCAAGTTGCAGTTTACACTTTGGGGATCGTTCAGAGTAGTTGGTAACCTACTGCTGAAGGGAAGGAACACAGTTCAGTTTCCTACTTCTGAAAATAAACTTTTATTGTGAATGCAGTCTGAAACCCAATTGTCCTCTTGAAGAGTGACTGGAAGACTTCTTAATACTATATTTCTAAAAGAAAACTGTGGATTGCATAAATCCTAGGAACAATTGCCTCTGTTTGTTGACATCCATGTACTCATCCAGAATGCTAGAACGGCAGCTATTTAGAAACTTTAAGCCGTGTTCTTTTTGTCTTCAAGTACTTTTTGTTAAATTAAATAACTTCAGGCAAAAGTCTTTAATTCTCTCTAGCTTTGTTTGTGTGTATTTTAGGGTAAACATATATATTTGTATTATAAATTGCATGTGTTATCTACTTCTGCAACTTCATGATGTAAGTATTGATTTCTAATAAATCAATAATTTTGTATTTATTGAAGTAACTTGGTTGAAGTATCAGTTTATTCCAAGTGTAATAGAAAGAAACCATATGATTGGTGATATTGAGAACTGGGTGAAACAATAACATTACGTGTAACCTGTGGAGTAGTGGGACTACAGAAAAACAGTGTGCTTTCCTCATCTTGGTCAGAACATCAAATTGGAGGCCTGTAGCAGGATGTTTAATTGGAAAGGGGGGGGGGAATAAAAATTGCAAAACGATAAAAGGAATTTAAAATTTCTCTCCCTCCATTAGTAAGAACTGACAGGGCAAACTAAAAGGTCGCAACAGAAAGACAGGCAGCCAAGATGGCTCACAATTACAAGCTGGTCCACAAATTACATTGGTACAACATAACTGTTAAGGATATGAGGAAGGCCTCAATATTAAGTCTTACTGTATCGAGATTCTAAGTTGATCTCCCATCTGAGCCCATTTAACATCATCGTACTGGATGATCCTTAACGTACACCTCAACTTTAACCTTCTCAGTCCCTTACATCCTTATACAAGATAAGTACACATCATCACAGTATCACCATTTCTTGGAGCCCCTCTCACAAATGCAGATTTCCTTAGGTATGTCTAGCCTGTCACAAAATCAGGCTCCTGCTGATGGATATAGGTAATCTATAGCAGGAATAGAAAGGCTGCATGTTGAAATCATTTAAAACAATAAGCACTACAAATTTAACATACTGCCTGGAGTGCAATGGAAGGACACAGGTTAATTGCACTTTAGGATACCAATGCCAGTTTTCAGGGATGTGTTTTCTTCACCCATCAACGATGGCCATTTGTCCAGTTTTCCCATGATCAAGCAGAATACATGTAACTCCTTGCTGGAGTGTGTGAGATCCCTTGTAGCTTAATGGTTGTCACTGTAATGATAGAATATAAGGCTGCACAGAGATACTTACTCAAATGTCAATGATTTATATTAGTCTGAGAACATAGTTTAGGTTGCACTTATACTGCAATTACTTCACAAACGCAAAATGGGCCTGGGTACCTATCAGTACAAAATATCTGATAATATCAAGAACACAAACTGAGTTCTCAAAGAGTGTAATAGAGATTCAAACTGAAAGATTTTCTTGATGAGCACAATTAGAGAACTGACTTGAAGCCACCAATCTGTCAGAAAGTGCAAACTGAATTTGTTGATAAAGGATTAGAGATTTTGTATACTAGTGTTTGAAATCTGACAATTTATTCCCTTTACTCAATGATTAGATAATACATAAGTTGAAAAAGGTTAAAATCAAGTTCCTTCTTATTAGTAATCCTGGTTGTTTCAGTCCTCAGCTTCCAGTTTCCCATCAGATTTGCACATACTCAAAGCTGAATCCTTTAATTTTGAATGGTCATTCTTGTTGATAATATTGTCCATATCAAAACCATGCACAATGCACTTATTTGAAAATATTAACTAAGTTTAAGAAATTATGTGACTTATTGAAACTGGATCAGTTCTTTCATACAATGCTAATGTTTAGGTTTCAAAAGTATTTGCATTCCTTGGGACATCTGGGGTTTAAAAATACTGAAACGCATGGCATCAGGTTTCAAAGCCTTTTGTTGGCCTTCATGTCTAATACAAATTGAGCAAAACTAATAACATGGGAAACATTATACATTTGCTTTTCTCACTGTTAGAAAACTAGAACCATAATATTATTTTATTCTATCCTGACCTCAACATGCTGGAATCTCACTAAGAAAATGAACAGTGGTACGTAAGAAACTGGACAGTGCAGATTGTTAAATCTGATCAAACACATCAGCTACTGTTTGTACACCTACCTATAATTAACTTTAAGAAATGCATATCAGGGACATGAACTGTTCAGAACAGAAGTATAGGTGAAGAAGGCAGCAATATTTAAGTCAATCATACTTAAAACTCTTCTTATTCCCTCAGCTTAGCTTTCTTCAGTCAAATACTAATTAAAATAGATTTGCAAGTCAATAAAACAGTTTTCTATTAGCAACCAAGTAAATTGACCTAATTACTTAGTTCCCCTTTATTTATATTGGTATGTTGTAACAGGAGATATTACCAGACTTAAAATTACAAATCAAAAAAATGCATGTTTCTCTAATTTATCAATGCCAACTGAAGAAGAATCACGACTGGTGAGGTTTCTACACAAAAATGTACAACTTAAATAGGCTTCATATTATTGCAGCAGGACAGCAAACAACATAATTCTGTTACCAAAGCAAGGATGTGTATATATAAACCATTACATCTTCAGGATGCCTAACAGCTCCATTATATCATCCCAGGAAATATAATCGGATTTGAGTCTCATTATTACTTCCTCCATCTACCCATTTCATTTATCATATCATTAGTATTTTTAGACAGGTCCCACTAGGCCATTGCACTTTTGTAGGTGAGTAAGTCATTCTACAGAGCAAGTAGCAGACACTCAGGAAAACTGATCCCCTTTTAATGTGCCATTACAGTTACCTGCTATAATGCAATTATCATGTACCAAAGCAATTTTAGGAAAATGACTTTACAAGCAGAACTCTGTCATTTTATAAACATGGATTAATGTTGTAATTGGATCTTAATTACCCAATTCTGTGAAAGGTTATTTTATTTCTTTGTTTGAATGTTGTTATTTAATGTCATTTTTTTAGCCTTGACCTTGCAGAAAGAGGGTATTTTCCAGTCAGCAGTATGCTTTATCTTTGAAAGCTGCAATCAATAAGGATAATTAATGATGCCTGCTGCAATGATAGCCTCAGCAATCATTATACCACATTAATCCCTGCAGTCGGGCTGGGGTCAAGGCCATCTAAATCATCCACTGATAGGGTGGAAGAATTAGAATAATACAGATGTGCAGATGCTGAGAAACACTTTCCTTTTGTTTGACAAGAGGTTATCCATACATTAACTCTATGTTTTTCTCTCTCCACAGATGCTGCCTGTCCTGATGAGTGTTTACAGCATTTGCAGTTTAATTGCACTTTTCATTATATTTATTTTAATAGCCAAGAATTAATATTCAACATGTAGCCTTTTTTATCTGCAAATATATTTTTTAAGAAAGATTCACAAGTCAACTCTTCATAAATCTAGCTAATTTTCTGACAGTAACTCCATCTGACTAAACAATATTTGGTCTCCAGTGGGAAATTTTGGAAACAAAAGCCTGCTGAATTGTCTCGGTGAGGGCAAAGGATTTGGTAGATTTTAATTCAATTCAAGGGAAGAGATTTGCTGTGATCCTTGAAAGTAGTCTTTAAAGCAGCATTTTAAAGCTGAGGTTATTTTGAGAGAAAAAAATACAAGTGTTTAGGGAAAACAGAAAAGACAAACTAAATTATTTGAGAGTTAAGTTTATTTTCAAAAATGGAAATGAAGAACCCACATTAAATACTCACAGATTTCTAGTGGCAGTACTGACAGACAACTTCATTCCGCCCATTGCAGGAGGTTATTTCTGTATTTAAATATATGCTTTGAGTTATGATGGCGCCATGACCCAGTTAGTCTCCTGAAGTATCTCAAATACAAATTTCTAAGAGAAAATTTGTCCCATACAAAGCCAGAAATCCAGTAATTGTATTACCGTCCTCCATTCCAAGCCATTAATAAAGTGACAGGAAAACAATAAATATCATCCAGAAATCCCAAGCTGTGACTGAATGGACATTGTTCCCTGCCAGTGCCTGCCCAAGAACTTCTTTCTTGCTCTTAGCCTGCCAACCATGACCCCGGCTATTAGTGGACATCCACAAACATCCTTGTAATAGAGTAAAATGGCTTTCATCTGCATGAAGAATCTAAATTTAGGGACAAGATCCGATACAAATGAAGGCCGAAATCGTGTTAAACTCACGAGCACGTGACTCTGCTTCCTCCCTCAATCCCACCGATGTCCAACTCTGAATTTATGAGACAGTTGCTTCATCACAGCGAAAATTATTTCACCTCAGTATCAAAGTCAAGTACTAGTTCTGATTCAGGGTTCTGCCAGGATTGCCAGGGAGTTCCTCTCACACTGCTCCGATCACACAAGTGATCCTGCTGACTGTGTGAGCTAGCTTTCATTGGGAGAGTAAATGCTACCCCAAACAAAAAGAAGCAGCTTCCCAACAGGGTTGACAAAGAGTCCCCACACATAAGCCTTCAGAACAACCCTTCCCCTTTATCGGAGCTACCTCCCTTAATCTGCACCAGAGGTTTGGATTTCGATTAAATTCAATTTAAAGGGCTCTAAGGCAACCAGCTTTATATTGTGCACCTCAATCCCTTGGCCTTCTCTTACTTCTCTGCTAATCTCCTGTCTTTGACTAGTTAAGTTGTCCTGGCTAAAGCAATGGGTACACTACACTAACTGAGAAGTAACTGACAGTTTAAACTGCCAATGGTCATCCCCCAAACATGCCATTTTACTTCTTTTCTCAGGAAGCTCTGGATCTTTTCCTGCATTTAGATGTCAAAATTCCTGGCCTTTGCTGAACATCAATGCTATGTTTCTGTTACCCTGCAAGACTCAGTTGTTGTGCCATGATCCGCTGCTTGGATGCTTACATTTTGAAACAATTTTGATCATCTTAGAACCCTTCTCCCGCTGTCGTTGTTCCCTGTTGTGCCTGTGAGTGAACTACCAACCTGCTGTAGTCTGTGGAGAATTCAGCTTCAGTTACAATCTGTTCCTGCCCAACATTCCACTTTCCTAAGCCAAAGGCCACTGCTCCTGGATTTTATGGTGACCTCCAACTTCACGATCATTTGCCTACCCCACAGTTAAATTTGCACTCGTCCTGAACCTTCATTCTTTTGGAAATATTTCTGTCAGCGAGCATTCCGATATTCTACACTTCAAAACAACTTCTGAGCTTCACTCACTTAATTGCGTCTGCAAATTTGGACAACAGTTCATTAATGTTGATTCTACCCCACCTATATCAACTTTATCCCATTACAGGACTTTTGACTTTAACCCAGGTCTCCCCTTCCATTTTCTCTTCTCTATTCTCAATGTACTATTGGGATGTATGCATCCTAAAGATCACACCATAACCAAGCCCATGTAACTTCAGTATTCCCTGTGTCTATTTGCAAATGCATTTCAGTTGCTGCTCTGGACCCAAGGCCATTGCTTCTACTTCCATTTTCATTCTTTTTCTTTTTGACAGTTCTCAAACTTCTCTCTTGTTGGATGCCTCCTTTGACTTTTACGGTCTCTGGTACTCAGTATTTCCAAGTCTCTCTGAATTTCTAAGATTCAGAACTTCTTGACCTCCCTACTCTCCTGTGACTGTCAGCAGATCACCCGTCTCTCTGAACCTCCTCCAAGAATGTCAGTTAACAAGACCCTTACCATTTCTGAACTTTCTTTAAATGACTGTCTTCACACGATGGTTTTGATGGAAGTTTGGCAGAGGAGTGCTTCTTCTCCTGAGATGAAGTCTCCCTGCGTTGCTTTGTCCTCTAGACAGTTACTGTAGCAGCATAACACTTAGCATCAAATCACACCTCGGTCAATCTCCTTTACTCTTCTGGCACTTCTCCTCTGAATCTCTCATCTTATTTCACTTCTCTCATTTCTGATAAAATTCTGTTTTGTAAGAACTGAACTGAGTCTCCTGCCAGTTTTTTTACTGAGATATGTTTATTGCTTTCCTCCATCAGCTTCTTCACCAAGTGAGTTCTCCCCCTGAGTGATTTCAACCACCATCTCAACTCATCATGCGCTATCTCCCTGTGTTTACTGCGTTTTATTAATTCTAGAAATTAGGATTTAGAATTAGATGCTATATATTTGTAAGGTCCATTTTGTGAATAAATTTAAACCTGAGAAAACCTTAATTTCTGGTGTCCTCCTTCACTAAATAGCTAGAAGTTTAACACTATCCCATTGGGATGTCTCCTTCACTGATACTTTCCCAAAACATATTTATTGCTACTCACTTGACCTTACCACATTTCATGCGGCCTCACCATACATAGCATATCAGTCACAGAAAAAGTATCCCTGTATCACTTTCCGATCACATCTATCTTTCCTCTCCTATTCCTACTTCCTCTGTGTTCGTTTCTGGTTAAAAAAAACTCCTGAAACACTTCAACTGTCAATTATCTATCATTTCGCCCTTTTCATTCTCCCTCCAAATTTTTTTCAGATAATCATCTGCTCACCTTCATCACCACTTTTAATGTCCATGTTACCACTGAAACCATTAAACCTTCACTTCTGCTTCCTTCAGTCCAAGGAATACAGATCTCAATGGACATGGTGGACACCATTTTTCGCTATTCACAGTCAGATTTGGCTAGACCATCTAAAACACTGTTAGGTTCTGCTGTTGCCTTTCAAATCTCCTCACTATTTCAGGACCAGTCTGGAATGCAAAGATAAACAGAGAGTCATCTTTTTGGCACTCTTTTTGGCAACCGAGACTAAACCTATCCTATCAGCTGTCTTTGCCATTTCTTGGTCTTCCCAAAGTCCAATGTACCAAAATTTCTTTATTTCCATGACCTGAGGCTGAAATTGCATCTTTCTTTTGTTTGTCTCTGCCCTCATGCCCTTTCTGAACTCATCTTGTCCATGAGAACTAACTCCTGTTACTTCAACCGTACATCCATGAAGCTACTCAACATCCAGCTTGCCTTTCTGGCTCCCTGTTAACTGAAATTAGTAACAGATGATGCTTTCAGTTACTGTCCCAGTTTCTTTCAAAATTTCCAAATTCTACTCCAAAAAGTAACCCTTGACCTTTCTGTCCTTACAAACTACCATCTTCTCTACTATCTCCCTTTCTTCTCCAAAGTCCATGTTGTTGCATCCAACGTCCGTATCCATGTTTATCAGCACTCTATGTCTGAATCCCTCCAATCAGGTTTTTACCTCTGTCACATTACCCAAACTCTTATCAAAGTCACCACTGACACCATATTGGACACTGAAAGGCGAGTTACCCTTCTCTTCCTCATGTCCTTGTCGGCAGCCTTTGAATGGTTGACCATGCCATTTTCCTCCATTGTCTTTCCTTCATTATCCAGATAGTGTAGGACATTACTTCCTTGCTGCATCCCCACAACCGTCTTATATTCCTTTACTTCTCTAATTCTGGCCACTTGAGTATTACCAATATCAATCAACCCACCATTATTATCTGCTCCTTCAGTTGCCAAAGACCTAAACTCTGGAATGCACCTCCCTATATTTCCCTGCTTCTCTTCTCCTTCCTCCTTTTAAGATAATCCTTTAAATGCAACTTAAAACTTAGGTTCTTTGATCAAACATTTGAATCTCACTTTCAAACCTCCTTATATCTTCAATGTCAAATGTTGTATTAGAATGATCCTGATGTGCCTTGGGATATAAAGGTGCTACATAAATACAATATGGTGCTGTTGTTGTTGGGTGACCTCAACATGTCCTTGTAACCAGCCAACATTCTCAATTCCCCAAGCACATGGCAGCAACCACAGCAGCATGATGCTCAAAAATGATGAGAATCAAAGAAGCATTACACACAGAGCTTCTTGAGCAATGCAAACTCCCATGCAGAGCAACAATTAATGGAGGTGGAAATTAATTTTCTCATAAGTGATACAAACCAAATGACAGTGCAAGCCCAAGCTCAAAGAGAGAACCTTGACAAGTGAGAATGCAGCACTAGCTCATTGGTATTTCCAAAGCTGTGAAGAGAAAGAAATAATAAACTTGCTTCAGTAGAACTTCTGGTCCCTCCAAAATATGCATAGTCAGACAAATCTGATACCAGAAACCGCTGAAAGAAAAATAGTTCCTTGCTAATTGATTTACATTCAACTTAGGTATTAATAGAATGAGTCTTCATTAATAGGACATCTATTAGGCAGAAATTTATTTCAGGAGATGGTGCAAAATGAAATGTATCAAACAGCTGCCCATCCTATGTGAAACCTAACATTTAATTCCACTGACTTCAATGGAGACAAAGAATGTGACAGGCAACTAATCAAACAGCATCTGTTTTGCATCATTGCTCAAAAGAAATTTCAAGTCCATAACGTTTGAGTTAGATCTTCATGCCCTGCAGAGGTACAAAGTATCTGACAGTGCCAAATTTGCATTTGACTGAAAAGGAGAAGGGAAAACCATCTTCAAAGTTAGTACTGGGGAAAGCTAGATTTTCTGTTGGATAGTCATACTATCAGATCCCAGAGAAAACACCTGGCATGGTAAGGATTGAGGGGGAGGTGGTGTATATTTGATGGTTGAACAGATCAGAAAGCCATGCAGCTGAGCTAGGTATTCCTACAATCAACAGCACCTTCCTCTACCTCTGGGAGCACAGAGTTCTGGGCACAAGTCAGCTGTGGCTACACAATACACCGGCCTTTGCTTCATCTGCAAATGATCTCTTTGGATGTCGAAGAAACAGGTCACCTGTTTTAAACCTGTCAAACCCAGTTGTGAATTTCACATATAATCCTCAAGATGCCATGCCAAATTCCTCAAGGGCATTTTATTTTAACAGCTTAATTTTGTGCTGGAGTCAGATCAGGCCTTAATACAGAATTATGCTGCTGGATTTGTGTTGCTATGTCACCAAAATCGCTTCACATTGATGCCAAGGAAGCATCTCTTAAATATGATATTTTTATTGGCTTCTCTTCAACAGCTGATAATTATATTACAAATGGGTCAATGCAACAGATTTTTATTACCAAGAGATTTCCACTTACAAGATGTGAATGAAATTATTAGCCTGCTGATTAAATGTGACTAGTTGATATAGATTTTAGAAGTCTGCGCTTCATCAAATGTTGCTGGGGAGAAGTTGGTTTGTAAAGCACTTCATTGTCATCATTGAAGAGTGTCGTGCAAGATGCTCAGGTAATGGACTGCCTGGGCCAGAGCAATGCCTGCTCCAATGAACCGACAAAGGTGGATTGTGCTACTAGAAGCATCACCAATTTACCTTCATAACCATCCTCAAAATGTTGCTGCAGCTATTCAATAACTGACCAAGGGACAGTGGGTAAGGAGGAAACAATAGGTGGGGACAGAGCCCAAAGAGAGACAAGAGCAATTTGACAGACAAAGGAGTCCATAGCAATCTGGCTAGGAGCGTGAATGGCTGTTAATGGGGACTGTTACTGACTAACAATGAGTGGTGGATAATAGCAGACCATGTGATAACAAGGCCTGGGGGTTGGGAAAAGGACGTGGGAGAGCTCAAGCGCTAAATTGCTGAACTCGATATTGAGTCCAGAAGGTTGCAGGATCTGCAGGTGGAAAATGAGGTGTTGTTCCTCCAGCTTGCGATGAGCTTCGCTGGAACACTGCAGCAAGCCAGAGACAGAGTCATTGGCGAGGGATCATGGTGGTGCATTAAAGTAGCAAGCAACAGATAGTTCAGGGTCTATTTTGTGAATGGAACACAAGTGTCCTATGAAGCTGTCACCCATTCTGCACTTCTTTTCCCCAATGTAGAGGAGACCACATTGTTAGCAGTGAATGCAGTCAATTAGATTCTGGGAAGTGCAAGTAAAATGCTGATTCACCTGGAAGTGCGTTTGGACCCTTGGATACTGGGGAGGGAGGAAGTAAATGCTCAGGTATTACACTTCCTGCGGTTGCAGCGGAAGGTGCCGCGCTGGGAGCGAAAGAAGAGTGGACCAGGGTGTCCTGGAGGGAACAGTCCCTGCAGAAGGCTGACAATGGAGGGGAGGGGAATGAGTGTCTGGTGATGACATCTCACTGGAGGTGGCGAAAATGGCAGCTAATGATCGTCTGGATGTGCATGCTGGTGGGATGGTAGGCGAGGACAAGGGGGACCCTTTCACTGGAGGAGAAAAGAAAAAGAGGTGGGGTGAGGGCTGAAGTGTGGGAGATGGGTGAGACTCGGCTGAGGACCCTGTCAACGACAGTGCTGGGGAATCCTCGGGTGAGGAAGAAGGTGGACATTTCAGAGCCTCCCTTGTCAAAGTTGGCATCATGGAACAATTGTGACGGAGAGGAAGGAACTGGGAGAATGGAATACTGTTGATTCCCCCAACACCTTTATACAATATTTCAGTCATTTGAGTCTCTTTACTAGTGGTCTAAATGCTGTACACCCTTTGTTCCTCATCTTGTAAGTAATCTGTATCACATCAAGATTGTGAACGCTATCCTTGTGATGTTGTACTTTTCCATTACCATGAAAATGAAGTCTTTTTCCGAGCTTTTGGCTTCTCTTCAGCAAGCACTTGTAATATGGTCAATTTTTGGGCAATTAAAGCATTTGGCATTTCTATACTAACATGCAGTTACCATCACAGTAACAGCAAACCACTAAATCATTATCGCCTGCACCCTTGTAAGCAGGTCTCCATACGTTAGGTTTGGTGGAAGGCTTCTCACTGTACGCAGAAATTGTACTAGTCACTTGCAACATACAAAATTTCCAAGTGTTTTTCATACCACTTTCAGGGAAAGAGTCATTTCAAACCCCAGCCAAAAGGTAAGATTTTGTATGTTTATGAGTTCAATTGGATTATTTTGTCTACCATAACACACACAAATCTGTCTCATAATTTACACAGCCTAAGAATGTGCCAAAGTTGCAACCTAATGATAGGTTCTTCAGTGTCATAATGTAAACATTAACTGCTTCATGAGTTTTCTAGTTTCTGATTGGAAATTTGTGAATTTCCACTTCTCAAAAAACTCAGGATTGCAATATTCCCTCAACCTGATGATGATTTCATATTTGGAAGTGAGAAGATTTGCTCCCATGCCAATTACTTCTAAGTCAATCTCTGTTGCAGAATTGCTATCTCATACTCAAAAAATTGCCTTATTATGATTTTTAAACTTCATTTGGTGGAACGTGTTTGTCGCTGGCTGGCCAGCTTTTATTGCCTGTGCCTAGTTGCCCCTGAGAAAGTGGTGGTGAACTGCCTTCTTGAACTGCTGCAGTCCATCTGTTGTGGGCTGACCCAAAATGCCATTAGGGAGGGAATTCTAGGATTTTGACCGAGCAACAGTGAAGGAGCAGTGACATATTCCCAAGTCAGGATGGTGAGTGGATTGGAGGAAAACTTGAAGGTGGTGGTGTTCCCATACATCGACTGCCCTTGACCTTCTGGATAAAAGTGGTTGTGGGCTTGGAAGGTGCTGTGTGAGTATCTTTGGTGAATTTCTGCAGTGCATCTTGTGGATAGTACACACTGCTGCTACTGAGCGTCGGTGGTGGAGGGAGTGGATGCTTATGGATATAGTGCCAATCAAGTGGGCTGCTTTGTCCTGGTGTCAAGCATCTTGAGCGTTGTTGGAACTGCACTCATCCAGGCAAGTGGGGAGTATTCCATCACACTCCTGACTTGTGCCTTGTAGATGACGGACAGGCTTTGAGGAGTCAGGAGGTGGGTTGTTTCCCGCAGTATTCCTAGCTTCCGACCACTGTGTTTATGTGGTGATTCCGGTTGGATTTCTGGTCAATGATGACCCCCATGATGTTGATAATGAGGGGTTCAGTGATGGTAACACTGTTGAGGGGCAGTGGTTAGATTGTCTCTTTTTGGTGATGGTCACAGCCTGGCATTTGTGTGACATGAATGTTACTTGCCACTTGTCAGCTAAAGCCTGGATATTGTCCATGTCTTGTTGCATTTGAACAAGGATTGCTTCAGTATCTGAGGAGTTGCAAATGGTGATGAACATTGTGCAATCATTGGTAAATATTCCCACTTCTGACTTTATGATGGAGGGATGGTCATTCATGAAGCAGCTGAAGACAGTTGGGCCTAGGACACTACCCTGATGAACTCCTGCAGAGATGTCCTGGAGCTGAGATGACTGACCTCCAACAACCACGACCATCGTCCTATGTGTCAGATATGACTCTGCACCACCGGAGAGTTTGGCCCCTGACACACATTGATTCCAGTTTTGCTAGTGTTCCTTGGTGCCACACTCAGTCAAATGCAGCCTTGATGTCGAGGGCAGTCATTCTCAGCTCACCTCTGGAATTCAGTTCTTTTGTCCATGTTTGAACCAAGGCTGTAATGAGGTCAGGAGCTGAGTGGCCCTGGTGGAAGCCAAACTGGATGTCATTGAGCAGGTTACTGATGAGCAGGTGCTGCTGATAGCAGTGTTGATGATGCCTTCCATCACTTTCCTGAAGGTCAAGAGTAGGCTGATGTGGCAGTAATTGGCCTGGTTAGATTTATCCTGCTTTTTATGTACAGGATATACTGAACAATTTTCCACTTATCAGATAGATGTCAATTTTGTAACTGTACTGGAACAGCTTGGATGAGGGAGTGGCAAATTCTGGAACAGAAGTCTTCAGTACAATTGCCAGAATGTTGTCAGGGCCCATAGCCTTTGCAGTTTCTGGATCTCTTCACTCTTATAAGCTCTGAAAATCATGTCCATTCTTTCATTTTATGAACTGAATGTTTCTTGAGCTATCTCACTGTTTCCACACTCTGATGTATCTTATTTGTAGAGCCATATTATCTTATTTTACATTGAGCAGCGACACTGTACTATCACTGTGTCTGTCTGTAGCAGCTAAATCAGCCAAGTCAGAACAAACTCACCCAAAGCAGGTATTGTTTGTAACTGAATGAGATGGACGTTAGGATGCTACAGCAGACCATTCAACTGAATTTGACTACTCAATGATAGGAAAACTGAGATTTAGCACAAAAAAAAGCGAAAGAACTGCAGTTTCTGGAAATCAGAAACAAAAACAAAAATTGCTGGAAAAACCCACCAGGTCTGGCAGCATCTGTGCAGATAAATCAGAGTTAATATTTCGGATCCAGTGATGCTCCTTCAGAACTGATGGTAGCTAGAGAAAGGCTGGTATTTAGGCAGAAGATGGGATGCGGGATGAGTTACTACTCTCCAAGCCTTCCATGACAGCACTTTCCAATCTATGACCTTCATCACTTCAAAAAACAGGAACAGCAGATGCATGGAAAGACTACAACCTACAAGTTCCCCTCCAAGCCACACACACCATCTGACTTGGAAAATATCACTGTTCCTTCAATGTTGCTGTGTCAAACTCATGGAACTCCTTCTGTCACAGCACTTGAATGTTCCTACATCCCAAGGGCGACAGCAATTCAAGAAGGCAGCTCACTACCTCCTTCTCCAGGGCAATTAATAATGGATAATAAATATATATAAGACAGAGACTGCATGCCACGTGTATTTACCAACACTTTTTAAGACATATTAGGAGATAAGTTTCTGTCCAATTTCAAGATTTTAGCCTTGCTGTTCAGAGAGACACTGGGAAAATGACACATACGGCTACATTTCCCTCAACCAAATTCTCTACTTTAGAATTCATGCAAAGTTTGAGAAGACAAAGACAATGCAGTTAGTTGAAGAAATAAAAAAGAAAGTTTTGTTTTTAAGACTACACTTCTAAAAAGGGCAGAACCTTACTGAACTGAGTTATGGAAAAGGAGGGATGGAATTATAGTGGATGTCTCATCTAAGACACTATTTTTATTGTTAACCTTCTGTGTTTAATTAACATGTAGATAAAATGTACAAATGTATATGACTGTCATGTACGGTTATTGCTTTCTGTAAAACTTGAAAGGAATTGATTTTGAGTTCATATCAAATGGGTGGCATTTTCATTACGTTGCTAACTTTATACAAAATTGGAATCCTAACATTTAATTTCCTGTGATGTTTAAAGTACTTGCCATTTGGCTTTGATCCAAAGAATAACAGTTGAGGCCAATCCTAAGGCTTATTATCAAGATCCCAGTTATTATAGCTATTATATTAAAATTGAAGGGCAATTGTTGGCATTTAATTCCAATTAATTCAAATAATTTAGCTATTTTATTAGCTTTCTAGACTGTATTTTTAAAGAATAAATGTAATGTAATTGTTCATGTGAATCACCAGGACATCCCAAATACAATTTGACCAAAAATCTAATATAGAGATATTATATTGCTTTGTTACATCACAGTACTTAAAATACAGTGTTGTGACAGGACAAGATTGTAAACATAACTACTATCCTAAAACTAGCTAAATATTTGAGCAACTCAGCAACTTCAGGGGTCAGCCTTTTAGGACCGAGTTGAGAAATTTCTTCACCGAGTGGTTTGAGAACAAGTGGAATTGTCTATCCCAGGGTATTCTATGATTGCATACATTCAAGGTCAATAGATTTTTTAGACACTAAGTGAATTAATGGATATTGGAGCAATGCAGAAAAGTGAAGGTGATACAGAAGATCTGCCTAGAACAAATGTTCACATGTCAGAATACGCTGAGGGGTTCGATGGTCTACTCCTGCACCAATGTTTTGAATTCCTGCATCTAGCAATAGGGTGCAAAACCTACAACCAGAAGATGTGAGTTCAAATGACATTTGAGAACGATCTCTCGGACTGTTGAATGAATTTCACTGATTCTGGAATGGAGACATAGATGAAGGACAATGCAGTACTGAGCTTATGGATTAACTATGCAGATTTACCTGTGCATTAAACACCTATTGCTAAGTTGTGGAAATCAGTGACAAGTTGCACTGAAGTCCTGACATAGCAAATTCCATCTAAAGAACAGATGAAACAGAAGGTAATCATGATCCCCTATTGAGGAAAATGGCAAAGGAATGTTTAAACAAAAAAATCCTCTTCGTATGATAGGAAATGAAACATCAGGATTCAAATTTCGTGGAATAATAAAAATCACAGAATCCCTACAGTGCAGATAGAGGCAATTCGGCCCATCAATCTGCACTGACTCTCCGAAGAGCTTCCCACCCTATCTCCATAATCTTGCATTTACCTTTGCTAATCCATTAAACCTGCACAATCCTAGACATTATGAGCCAATCCACCTAATCTGCATATCTTTGCACTGTGGAAGGAAATCAGAACACCCGGTGAAACTCATGCAGACACAGGTAAAATATGCAAACTCCACACAGGGAGTCACCCACGATTGGAATTGACCTTAAGATCCTAGTGATATTAGGCAGCAGTGCTAATCACCGAGCCACTGTGCCAATTTTTTTTTTTTGTTTTGGAGGGTATGACTGCAGGTGCGCAGGTAAAAATAATCTTCTCATTGGGGTATTGAACCCTGGTCTCCTACATGACAGGCAGGGAAAGCACTATACTAAAGAGGAAGTGATAATCATTTGAGAAAAATGAGCAGTGGAGACTTGAGTGGAATGGAGTGGAACAGTGGATTGCTTGAATATATATTCCATAGAACATAGAACATAGAACAATACAGCGCAGAACAGGCCCTTCAGCCCTCGATGTTGCGCCGACCTGTGAACTAATCTAAGCCCACCCCCTACACTATCCCATCATCATCCATATGCTTATCCAAGGACTGTTTAAATGCCCCTAATGTGGCTGAGTTAACTACATTGGCAGGCAGGGCATTCCACGCCCTTACCACTCTCTGAGTAAAGAACCTGCCTCTGACATCTGTCTTAAATCTATCACCCCTCAATTTGCAGCTATGCCCCCTCGTACTAGCCGACGTCATCATCCTAGGAAAAAGACTCTCACTGTCCACCCTATCTAATCCTCTGATCATTTTGTATGTCTCTATTAAATCCCCTCTTAGCCTTCTTCTCTCCAATGAGAACAGACCCAAGTCCCTCAG
>JAHRHZ010000268.1:18099678-18149578 GCA_024137785.1 Ginglymostoma cirratum
GTAAGGCTCACTGGTCTATAATTACCTGGGTCATCTCTACTGCCCTTCTTGAACAAGGGCACAACATTTGCAATCCTCCAGTCATCTGGTACTAAACCTGTAGCCAATGACGACTCAAAGATCAAGGCCAAAGGCTCCGCCATCTCTTCCCTAGCTTCCCAGAGAATCCTCGGAAAAATCCCATCCGGCCCAGGGGATTTATCTACCTTCACACCTTCTAGGATTGATAACACCTCCTCCTTACTAACCTCAATCCTTTCAAGTCTAATAGCCTGTATCTCAGTCTTCTCCTCTACAATATTCTCCTTTTCCTGAGTGAAAACAGATGAGAAATATTTGTTTAGCACCTCTCCGATTGCCACAAGGTCCACACACAACTTCCCATTTCTGTCTTTGACTGGCCCTATTCTTACCCTAGTCATCCTTTTATTCCCCACATACCTATAGAGGTATGTTAGATATTTTGTTAAATAGAGTTTTGATCAACCAAGGAGTCATATACTGTGATAAATGGGCAGGAAGGTAGAGTTGTGGCCACAATCAAATCGGCCGTCACATAACTGAATGGCAAAGTCGATTTAATGGGCCGAATGGTCTCCTCTGAATTTTTCCATCTGACAAAAACATTGCCATGGTGCCTTGCTTTTCTACAGACTCTTCCTTACCTGATTGGCGGCCAGAAATTGTCCAATCAACAGACAAATCTTGCACATTGTTTTCATGAAGAAATTGATGATTTCAAAGAAAGTTAAGGAAACACACAGTCCACTTTCTCATGCCCCCTTTCTTTTAATACCCTGGAATCACTCATTACTATGCCCCCTCGAGCAGGATTTCATCTTTAGTCATCCTACACCACTCTCTCCCTTCCCCCCTCAAAGCTAGGCATTGATGAATCCACCAGCATTTTCAAATTTTCATACTCTGAGACAGTGCCCTAAGAAACAGAAAGGATTTCTATAGGCTCAAGGTGTCAGTGGATATGCAGAAGTAGTGAGAGTATGGTGTAGAGATAAAGGATTAGCCACGATCACATTGAATGGTGAAGTGGATTTCAAAGGGCCAAATGGCCCACTCTTGCTCCTATTTTCTAACTTTCTGTGTTGCTTTAGTTCAAATGAGAGAGTATGAAAAATATTCATGAGAATTTTTGCAAAGTTGAAAAGTTTATATCCTGTAGATAGAATGGTGAGGTTTGAACCTGTCTACTTCTAACAGAATGTTCTCAATGACCAGGAGCCTAAATCAGAGGTCGCAGTTTAAGAATAAAGGATGGGCCATTTAGGACTGAGATGAGGAGAAATTGCTTAACCTGGAGATTGGTGAACATGTGAAATTCTCTGCCCAGAAGACGGTAGAGGCCAAAATATTGAATGTTTACAAGAAAGGTCAGTTATAGTTTTCGGAATTAAAGGAATCAAAATGGTTCGGGGAGAAAATGGGAACAGGGCGCTGAGCTGGATGATCATTCATGAGCGAGCAGGCTCGAATTGCCTACTGTTGATCATACCTTCTGTATTTCTAATAACGTAAATGGTGAGGAAGAAGGAACAAATGGGAATTTTGAGTGCAATACAGGTAGTTCTGCTATAATGAGTGTTTTGTTAACATGAATTGGCTGTAATGTGATTGATGAACAGTGGACACTGTTTGGACAATGCAAACTTTCTGCTGTACCGGTATAGTGATTTTCAATAGCAATTTCCCTACAACGCAATTTTCTTCAGCAATTTTCTATAGCATGAAGTCACACAAGAATGCATCTGTTGCATTACAGGAGAACGACCTGTACAGCAATATTTACAATAAATTTAACAATATATTAAAGAAATTATTAAAAAATATGGAATGCATCAATTGGTTCCATAAATGTTTGTCTTCCTTCCCATTTGATTGCAGTGACATGGAAACTAATATTCACACATCACGTCATTGATAAAATGCAAATGTTAAAGAAATGCTGTAGGAGCAATGGATAAAAACCGTAATCAGGCACAGTCACCAACCCTTGCCCATTTGTAGCTATTCAGGCAGCATGCTTCCTAGTTTAAGTGATAGGGATGGGGAGCCCATGATTAAGCATGTGTGTGAGTGGTTATGTGTCTCAGTAGGGGATCTACTTTCATTGAGGCGCAAACCACTTAAAGCTAACTTGCACAATTAAAGCCAGTTATATTGTAATGTAGAGTGCATTTTATTTATATATATGTATAAAAAAAAGCTGGATTATAAAATAGTGGCATGTGTGTTTTGATCCATGAATGACGGTTTTAATAATTCACCTGTTAGTCTTTCTGGAGGCATGGTTTTTAAACGAGAATGTGTGAGAAAGCATAGTTCCTAGGATGATAACAGGATTTTTTTGCATTGTGAGAGTCTTGCAAATCGAAGAGAATAAATATTAAATAGCATTAGTTTGCTTCTGGTTCATAAGAATCAAGAATTGATTTCTTTGCTTAGGGGAAAAACCTATAGATTGGAAAGCTTTCATGGCAGTTCACAGAAGACTTGGCTGAAGATAGATGCTAGAATATTTTCTCCTGAAGAAAGAAATCAGTTCAAAGGAGTCGGCTACGAAATAGATTACCTTAATGCAAGGGATTTAGTTTGAAAATTTCAGACCAGAAATGTTTGATTAGAAACCTGAATGTGTACTGTAAAGTAATGATATTGGGATAGATAGGATTTTGTTTTTCAAATTGTATCATAAGTAAACAGCTTGGTATATTTCATTTGTCTCAAATTGTTTTGTGCAATAAACTTGTTTTGTTATTAAAACCAATTCTGCTGCAATGTGTGCTTGTGTTTCAGTAAAAGACCACCTTGTAAAATGAAAAAAGATCTATCAAGCAAGATTTAAGTCTGGACACTGACTTGTCCAACAATAACATCAACTGGGCTCATAACAGTATTTTTGAAGGAGAAGCTTTTAATCTCAGAGAAAATTCCCATTCTCTGAGAAGAAAGAACAGAAATAGTATACAGTCTAAGGAACATGTTCCAAGGTCCTCTATTGCAATTTGAGAAGTCTAAGTGAAGGGAACGGAAAGAAAAGAGGTGTTAATTTTGCAGAGGCCAGAAAGACAGGCCATGCAATGGAGGCAGATACCCATCATAGTCAATCCCAGCAGTCTAGTTCTGAGGCCAATGATACAGTGTCATAAAAATTTAAATTATTTCGTGACAGGTCAAGCTAAGTGAATGTATCTTCACATGTTACTTTTTTACAAATGAAATACTAGCCTCACTCATGGCTCCATTCATCACCACTCTTTCACTGCCCGATCAACATTCATAACAATGCCTCACCCTCACACATTTAGCACCCTGGTGAGTTTCATACTCAAATATGACAGGCTGCTCACACTGCCAGCCATTCAACTGTGACATGAACGTCACCATAACACATTGATGTACTCCATTCCCTGTCTCAGGCAGGACAGAAGGTGGCCCAGGGTGCGGCCGCACTTGGAGTATTGCGTGCAGATCTGGTCGCTGCATTAAAGGAAGGATGTGGAAGCATTGGAAAGGGTGCAGAGGAGCTTTACCAGGATGTTGCCTGGTATGGAGGGTAGGTCTTATGAGGAAAGGCTGAGGGACTTGAGGCTGTTTTCATTACAGAGAAGAAGAATAAAAGGTGACTTAATAGAGACATACAAGATGATCAGAGGATTAGATAGGGTGGAGAGTGACAGCCTTTTTCCTCGGATGGTGACGGCTAGCACGAGTGACATAGCTTTAAATTGACATATGATAGATATAGGACAGAAGTCAGAGGTAGGTTCTTTGCTCAAAGAGTAGTAAAGGCGTGGAATGCCCTGCCTGCAACAGTAGTAGACTCGCCAACTTTAAGGGAATTTAAATGGTCATTGGATAAACATATGGATGATAATGGAATAGTGTAGGTTAGATGGGCTTCAGATTGGTTTCACAGGTTGGCGCAACATCGAGGGCCAAAGGGCCTGTACTGCGCTGTAATGTTCTATGTTCTATGTTCTATGAAAGTAACCGCATCAGACTGAGAGTGGAGGTTGTGGGGAGAACAAACACAGCAGCTTGGAGGAGGTGGTGCTGCCAATCTTTGATGTGGCCACAAATGAGAACATAGCCAGTGGTGGCATTGAATCCATAGAGATGACAATATGCTGCCAAGTATATTCTTACACACCGTTTGCCTCTCATCCCACTCTTGTCTTATGAACTATAAGCTGCAGTTGGTCTAAGCATGCATTTTTACCTTCCCTCCCTTCCAGCCTAGGGCAATTGAACCCAGAGAAATTTGGTGCCCTGACTGCCTTCATAGTCACTAAGACAGTTTTGCTCACTCAGCTCTGAAGCTGTGGGGTGCAAGAGGTTGCACAGAGTTCTTGTATCATTGAGCACTTCCTCTGTAAGAAACAACTCGGATTTACATTGTGCCTTTAATATACTAAAAGAGAAGCATTGTAAATGGCTAGGAATAAAAAAAGTACAGCCAAAGGCCCTTCTCCTCACCTCCTCCTCCCCCTGTGAACATCCTCCTTAATAACAAAAAGGTACTACAGATGCTGGACATCTGAAAAAAACAGAAAGTACTGGAGAAACTCAGCAAGTCTGGCAGCATCACAAAAGAAAAAACAGTTAACATTTCAAGTGGGAGCATATTGTCCTCTTCCTTGAAGCCTCTCCTCCATCTCCCTATCATTCTGCAGCCTGGGGGAGTTGCAACTATAGCATCCATGACTGGAAACAAGTGGCACAAACTGAACCTCGACAGTCATAATCAAGGTCTTTTCTATATGCAGCTCTTCTCGTCAGCTTCATCAGCTTGAGCAATTCTTCAAACTCACAATCACTTTGACAAACTCAAAACAGTCATGTTGAGATTAATCAGCAACTAACCCATGAGCGGTTTATTGTCTCTTTAAATAGCTCTGGAGCAAGTTAACTTGTTACTGCTAGATACGTATCACTGTGCATGTTTGGGAGAGGGTGTGAGCGAGAGGTGGCAAGCGTCAAAATGGCAGAGCTAGTGGCAAAAAAGTTATGATCTGTCTGTTCAGCCAAGTTCCATTGCAGGCTCTGAACACTCACACTAATATCCACCCCAGGATGACATTCACCATGTGGAACTGCATGTGTTATAGACACTATTTTAATCTGAAACATAGCACCAAAGCTATGGCTACTTAAAAAGCCCATTTTTACAATTACTAACTTAATTGCATTACCAGTTAGATGAAACTATGCTTGAAGCTGTCATTTTAAAAAAATTTGCTGAGGAGCTGAAAAAGTTAATTGGTTCATCTGTCTTAAAAATGTGACCAAAATCTTTCTTACACAGATGTTCATGGATCTGGGGGCTTGGGTTATAAGGACAGGTTGGATAGGCTTGGACTTTTCCCCCGGAGCATAGGAGCTTGCGGGATGATCTTATAAAGCTTTATAAAATCATGAGGGGCAGAAATAAAGTGAATAGCAAAAGGTCATTTCCCTAGGGTAGGTGAGTTCAAAATTAACCGGCATAGTTTTAAGATGAGAGGGGAAAGATTTAAAACGGAGCTAAGAGCGAAGGTTTTGAAAACAGAGGGTGGTTTGTATGTGGAATGAACTGCCAGAGGAAGGGGTAAATGCAGACACAGTTAGAACATTAATAAGACATTTCGATTGCTACATGATTAGGAAAGGTTCAGAGGGGTATGGGACAAAGGCAGGCAAATGGGACTAGTGTAGTTTGGGAAACCTGGTCAGCATGGATGAGTTGGACCAAAGGATCTGCTTCTGTGCTGTATGATTCTATAAGTTTTAAATTTAGATACATTTCCCAATGTACTGTAAATACTCTCATGCAGTTACTGATCAATGGACATTTTATAATGATCCAATAAGAGGGAGAGAAAGAAGCCACAGCAACGTGAGGTAAAGCTTTTTTCATCTAACAAATTGTTAAGATCTAGAATGCGCTGACTGAGGGTGTGGTGGAAGCAAGGTTAATTGATGCTTTGAAAAGGGAATTGAATCAGTATGAGAAAAATTTTCAGGGCTATATGGAAATAGCAGCTAGAAATGACACAAGGTGAACTGCTTCTTCAGAGGGCCAGCTTAGACAAAATGAACTAAATGGCATCCTTCAGTGCTGTAATTATTCTATGATTCCATGTTTGATGTGAGACAATGGAGTCTAACACTTGACGAGCTTGATACCCTTCGATAGCAATCCCAGAACAGCTCAGACAAAGGATTCAAAGTAGGTAATTTACCAATGCTGAGGGTAAGAAAATGCATCAAGACCAAAAAGGATGTAAAAATGATGAATGATTTCTATATCTAAAATAAATAGAAATGATGATCCACAAAGGAGTGAAAAAAGCTTGAAATTTTGCTTTTCAAAAAGCAAGGGATTTTGGTGTATCCACATGAGTTTAGAAAATTACAACTTTCATTTTTTTTTTAAATTTGCTTACAAACAATGTATGAAATGAAAATACATGGATTTATTGACGGAGCTTGCTGATATATAGAGCCAGACAGATAAGCTTAGTATTTTTTCATAAGAACATCTATGAAAAGGTTCTCATTACTAAATTTTTCTCGAAAAGTAAACAAAAACGAATCATACAGCTATTATCAGAAAAATTGTAGCCTTTTTCTTAAAACAGTTAAACATCAACTTCCGACTCAACACGACAGAAAATACATGATTTAAATTATGTAACAAATCAATGATAAACTAGGGACAAATTACAAGGCAGAAATGTAATCTTAGGGGCTCATGTGACATCATAACAATGAGAACAAAGCTCAAGTGGCTCTGAACATCATCTGGACCCCGAGATAAGATCGCTGCTTTGAAATTACTCTCGGGTATCTCAGCTTGTTCTTCACAATGGACATAGCTTATTTTGCAGCTTGTTTAGTACAGTTTTGATACCATTGGCTGAGAAAGATGATCAGTAAAATCCTGCTAAAACCAATGTGCTCTGTCTTAGATGCACAATGAGATTCATCATGATGATTGCATGATTATGACATGGTTACATAAAGGATATGAAAATAACTTGCATTTAGATAGCACATTTTATAGTTAAATGACATCATAGAGCATTCTTAGCCAATGACCGATGGTCAAAGTGTAAGTCCCTGTTGTAAGGTAGAAAGCACAGCAGCTGATTTGTGCATGCCAAGCGCTACAAACATCAAATGTGGTGATGACCAGAGAATCTGTCATACTGGGGTTTGTTGAGGGATAAATAGTGATTGAAATACTGAGAATTCTCTTCTTTTTGAAATTGTGCAATGAAATCGTTTCCACCCACCTGAAAGAGCAAATAGAGCCCTATACATTGAAACTGGTTTGCAATGTCAACTATCTGCAGAATTTCTTCATGATAAATATTGAATCCAGTTAATACATATTTATGGACAAATATTAGTGTAGAATGAAGGATTAAAACAAGGCTATGTAAATAAGAAGCTATGTCAATAGGGATGATGTAGTAAATCTGATGATGAAGAAGAGAGAAACAACGGACCTAACGCTTGGTCTAAGTGTACACGCTGATTGCAAAGTGAATGAATATTTACTTCAAGAATAAATTAGGCTCATGAAAACACCTTTTAATAATGGAGTGGGGCTAAGGCTTCCCATGTAACAACAGGGTTAATATTATAAACAGAATATAGCACTGTTATAATTTAGATTTTATAGTTTCAGCAAGTCTGGTCAATTGTATAATTTATATTAATTAATTCTGTCTTGTACTCTTTCCACAAGATTAATATGGTTGTGGTATTCTGTTTGTGTCAAAATATTCTCAGCTTTATCACAGTGAACAATTTTCTTCTTGTTGAAGAAGAATCTATTTCTATTGTCAAGACTCAATGTTAATACCCAGCCACTGATAATTATAAGTACTGAATTACTGCTTCAGTTGGCAACTTATGTTTCACATTCTAATTCACTGAGAAGTATTTTTAGCATTAACGCATAATTTGTGACCTAAAATTTGACACTCAGCAGGACTTCCTCCTCCTCTTCAACTGAATGTTCCAGCCAAAATATTCCCAGGGAAATGACTTCAGAATAATGTTCTAATTTGTGCTAACATTGGAATAGAATAATCTAAATTCCCACACATTACCACAAACCACAATCAGCAGCTTTAAATTCCTGACTTGGAAAACTTAAATTTTTATGTGATCATCTGAATAACATAGCTATAAAATTGATCCACCCATTGTTAATCTGTTTCCCTTACGTTAAACAGCATTACCTTGTTTTCACTTGAAAGATTTCCTATGCCTTGCACTTAATTTCAGCATCCACCATCAAGAGTTCAACTTCAAAAAATGAAATAAACTAAAAAGTACAAGCAGTTACAAAATTGAAAGCGTGAAAAGGAAAAGGGAGGATAGTGGGGAAGGAATTAAACAAAATAAAAGTACAGAAATTCAACTTGCAAGACAATAAGTCAGCAAAGTAATTGTAAAATGCTATAATGTGCAAAACTTCATATTTTATTTCAGAGCAGATGCACTTTAAAATATATTCGTATCTTCAGGTGGACATCACATTTCAACTGAATTTTGACATAAAGGAAGATCATTGAACCTGATGAATTGTCTTTTTACACCATCAGGTAGATTCCTACCTGAGATACTCTAAAAAAGCCTTTGTTTAAGTAACAGTAAAATAATGAAAAAATTGCTTAACTGACTCAAAATTTTCACCTTCAGAAACTAGAAATCAAATTTTCCCAGGCTGTTGGTGGCAAGTTTGGGGATGAGCAGAGTGGGGAAAATGCAGAAACTGATGCTTCGTAACATGATGTTGCTCTTTGCCAAATTGTGTACTCCTTATCAAGGACAGGAAGCAGGAAGATGTGAGTGGTCATAGCTACCTGTGCGCAAAAGAGCAATGGACATTATTTGTGAAAGGTAGCTTGACGCTTGGATGCAAGAAACATTAGGCTGAGAGTGAATACAACTGTTCACCGCGCTGTGAGATTCTTGCAGAGGGAGGAATGAATGGAGCTTCAAAATGCTTTGCCCAAGATATTTTGTATCAGAAAGTTTAGACAACCCAGGGTGTGGGCTTTAGTACTTGTAAGTGGTAAACCACTCACCCGTCACGTTTATCAGAAGTTCTGAATACTTGTTGCATGATCTTCAGGTTTAATGAAACACACTCTTGCTGGAGACTTCCTTAACTACTTCCACCCACATTCTTTTTATTCATTCACAAGGATGTGGGCATCTCTAGCTGGGCCAGCATTTATTGCCCATGCTTAAATACCCAGGAGGCAGTTAACAGCAACCACATTACTGTGGGTTTGGGTCAAATGTAGGTTAGACCAAATAAGGATGGCAGATTTCTGTTCCTAAAGGACATTGATGAACCAGCTGGTTTTTACAGCAATCAATAGTTGCTAATAAACTAGTTTTCTTCTTAGTCCAGACATTTTAAAATTGAATTTAAATTTCACCACTATAGTGGAAAACAAACCCACGTCCCCAGAGCATTAACCTGGGGTTACAGAATCATAGAATCATAGAGTCATAGAGTCATAGGGTCACACAGCATGGAAGCAGACCCTTCGGTCCAACCAGTCCATGCCAAACATACCTATAACCCCAAACTAAACTAGTTCCACCTGCCTGTTCCTGGTCCATATCCCTCCAAATCCTTCCTATTCATGTATCTATTCTAATGTCTTTTAAACACAGGGTTGTCGATTACTAATTCATTGACACTATCACTACACCAGTGACTGACCTGAAACCTAGTTCAGTGGAGAGGTGGTCGTCTTCCTGACTTCCATGGTGGAGCTCTCCTCACTTGAGCTAACAGCGAGAGACTTGGGCAGCAGCTTTTCCATGTCCCCTCTGCATTTCTTTAGTAGTGACAGTCTGAAAAATCCACCTGCTGCTGAATCCCTCTGATGTATGTAATATAATTCAAAATTCATCCTTTGATAGAATGGACGCATTGTTCTGCTCACCCTCTATAATTGGGCAGGTAACCCAGAAGATGGGATGAAAATTGGGAAAGAGCAAATACCAGGCATAGGGAGTGCAGTCCTAAACCTCTAAATGGTCCTGGTGCTTTCACAGGATGAAGATAATAAGACTCCGCTCAAGGTGTCATTATAGTCTGGCAACTGCTTTTAAGCTTTGTTAGCAGGAATGTTGTAAGTATAATGTAGGAATGAGGTTAATCACAAAATAGTGGCTGATGCTAGGCACCCTGATGTTATTTATCCTTCATTTTCTGCACATTTACAATTATTTGTGACTGTAATCATAATATTGTAATAAACCCCTATCTTAAAATTATGCAATGCTATTGTTTCCCGATGTTATACTGAGTCTGGCCAGTGAAGCCCATTATCTCTATTAGTCTGTCAATAGCAAATCAGTTGAATTGCTTGTTCTTTAATTGATGGAACAGATTGCTCCACCTACTGATGGATTACATCAGACTAACAGCTGTGATGACCTGTCCCACTGGATTTGCCCACAGACTGCACCAAAACATTTATATTTGCTTCAGTAAATGCTGAAGTATAAAGGTGTGCTTCTCTCTAATCTTTGTCTAAAGTTACCCAATCTGCATCAAAAAAATTTGGACAGTTAATTATTCTGGCATTTTTTTTCAAAATGGTCAAAATCAGCAAGCCATTGTGAAAATGCCATGTGAAGATGTCTTAGATGTGATCATATTTCATTTAATAATGATACTTTCCTTAGGTTCAGAAACCCCATTCTTCAAATTTAAACAGAGGTAGAATATGACTGTTACAAAGTGAGCTTTTCTATCTCAGATAATAACCTGCATAAACATGGGATATTTGCGTCAATAAAACAGTAACCCACTAAATCTCTCTAATTACATGACAAGCAAAACCATTATATTTTGCAATTCAAACATATCCAATCTGGATCAAATAAAGAGATAGATAAATAATAAGAAATTTCTAATTTTCCACCAATAGCAAGTGGTGTTTGAGGGCACTGATAAAATCTTAAGTACCACCCCTTCAATTTGCTAAGCCCCAATGAACAAAGCACATACAGAAGTAGTATTTTACTATTTTTCCAACAACTTTAAAAAAAACTGCAGAATCTTAATTTATCTATGCATTGATCGGCAACAAAAAACATGTGAATTGTATTTGCAAACCCATGATTTCAAAGCATCGGGGTCATTTTAAAATCACAAAACTGGTACGTTGAGTACAGATGAGTACATAAAGCTGAAAGCAAAAAATTCAAGGCTTCCAGTCTTCCCACTTCTAATTTTACTGGAAAAAAAATGTCAGGGGCAAGGAGTCCTATCACAGGTCAGTTAGTGAAACCCTTTTATCAGGATGCTTTTTTCTTCTCTTCTACTCATCTTGGCCTTAGAATAACCATTAGATAAAAGGAGGTAAGAGTATTTACAGCACTGCTTGTGTACCAGAGCAATGTATCTTCCAGGATCAAAAATACAACCTGCTTTCTTGTCCACAAGAGACTGACTATGTCCTCACCTGTGATCTCTGACCATCATTTCACCTGCGACTCTTGCGATCTCCAATTTCTACCGAAGTCCACCCACTTTTAGAATCTCCCCTAATTTCTCTCAATCTCTTCTTCCCAGACTGTAATCTCCCATTCCACTCTGATTGCATCTTTGATCTCCACCCAGCTCTCCTCCCGCTCTGTCCCAGTTATAACCTTTCCTCTATCCAGCAACAATTCCTCCCAGGATCCCAATATATCCAGCCACTCTGCCCCCCATGATGCTGGAAGGTGATTTCTCCCCGATCACAATTTCCAGTCCTGACCATTATCTCCCACATTCCATTCATGGGGCCTCCACTTTAAACATGATCTCTCCCTCTATGAAGGCTCTTGTATTTCTATCTTCAAATAATGTGAACAAGGCAAGGACATAGAGGTAAAGCACAAGTTGAGCCAAGATCTTACTGAATGGCGGAAAAGGTCTGAGACTTTGATTTTAGCCTACTCCTAGTTCTTATGTTCTTCGTTATTATTTTGGTTTAGATTTGCAATCCATAATTGGTATATCAAGATTTTTAAAAATGTAGAACTAAAAGACACACAATGGCTTTGATTTTAAGCATTTATCAGAAAGTTGCAGTGGTGTGCCTTTTTGTGAAAGGTGTTCGAAGATGGGAATTTTTACCACAGGAAATTCAGAGTGCAAGCATTTATTATCAAATTTCCCAAACAAGATAATGGAAGACAATGGTTTTGAGATTACGATGTTGTAATTTCAGTTTACAATACTGAGTTTGGGTCCTAGCTTTTGAACAGCATGCATTTTGATCTAAAATTGTTTCAAGTGCAATTTTTAATGCAAGGTTATCCCGTTGAAAATTAGTGGGGTGAAAATCATTGAAACTCTTATTGAATAAAACCTTCAAATCCCACACCCCACTGTAAACTTCATGGTGCCCCATCACCCTCAAAGTATGAGGTAAGCAAGTCATATCCCAACAATCTGTCTGAGAACCAGTGAACTTGATATGGATAGCAACCACCTGATGGCTTATTTTTAAGTACGTTTACGTTTAGGTTTTGCTTAGTTATTGCAAGATGCATTTTTTTTCAAGGTAGCTAGTCAAGACACAGCCTTATCTGAGACATTTATCAATATTTAAAAACATTCCAAATAAACATTAAGTGATTTTCCCAAAGTGAAATTGTATAGACCAAGTTATAATGGAATTTGCATCAAAATTGTATCTGTTAAATGTAAACATTTCTTATGAATCAACAGGTATTACAAAACATGTATAATGGAATAAATTACTAAAATATCTATCCTGAGTATATTGGAAGAGGAGGAAATTACTTAACGGTTGAATATTTTGTAAAGTCCGGTTTTAATCGGCAAATACATTTTCCAAGTTTCAGATATCTTGACTTTTTGACTATGTATTGTGTTGCTCCACACATGGCAATGCTTACATTAAAACTGAAAAAAACATAACGTTTTCAATTTAATTCAGTTTGGTTATTTGTAGTTCTCCAAACATTTCGGATAAAGCCTGCACACATAAATCCCTTGTGTTTAAACATTATTGGTAAGCATTTTAAAAACGTGCAAAACAATGCATAGTAACAGTATCTTGAGCAGCCAATCATACTAATTTTCGACCAATATCTTTTGTTATGGTTGGTCAAAACAACTCACCATATATTCTCATTAAACAAATTGTATAGGAAATAAACAAAAATTGTGATCATCACATTCGCACAAGTTATAAATGGTCAGATGTTCTACAATCAACTTTCATTTAATATTCACATTAGGCCTGATTGCAGGGAATATAGGAAAATACAGCAGCCTTTCCAAAGGTTTTATGGAACAAAGGGCAGAGTTTAGTAAAGTAAGCAGACAGAGAATAAAGGGACATGAAAGACAAAATGTGGGTAAGTATTGGAAAACCCTAGCACCCGAACCTCTTGTTTATTACTGATGACTTAACTATTGTATAAGGCTAGACCATGCCAAGTTCTCAGTCATCCTTCTCTTTCAATGTTAGTATTTAACTTGCAATTTAGAAGTGAAATCCTGTAGACTGACCTCTTAAAAGGGCTTCACATAGCGCATTACTCTTAATGCAACCTAGCTGCATAATGTAATGCCAACGGCTGCCAAATAGGATTTGCTTCAAGGTGGACACATGTCTGTCCCTGTGTGATAATCTGTTACTGCGATTTGTATTTGTATTATCAGTTTTTAACTTACCAGGGTTTTTGTCCCTGATGAGGCTATACTTATGTTAGCTCCTGTAACTTAAGAACTAGACTTGAGTAACATGATACTGAAAGATTCAACAGACATTTATTACAGCTGCTGGTATGTACATGTATATTACATTCACAGACACTTTAGTGACTGAGTTAAAACTAAAGCTAAAATAACACCAAAGTACTGTGACTGCTGGAGATCTAGGATACAAGCAGCATTTTAAAATGGGTTTTAGGTGCCTCATCAGCATGTCTAATGACCAAATATCTCTTTCATTCAGTCTGATATTTTTCATTCTTCAAAAACAGGGCAGATCACTGTGAAATTGGTCTTTTCTTTTGTCCTGTGCTAACTTGTATCACCATTACCTGTGCAATGTGAAATGAACTGCCAACTCAGCCAGCATTTGATCTTACAACACCCATGATAAATTTCTATTCCAGTGCCTTGCAATGCAAATTATATTTAAAGGAGCCTTCGAGATCAAGATCTAAGCATTTGTTCCATTGTTGAATCCTGAATCACAAAAGGTTAATCTGTTCAGACTGTCACTCGGTTCACTAGATCAGCACAGTAGAATACAGTATCTTGTGTCTTTATTCGTATTTACACATGCTAGTACAACTACACACTTCACTGGGAAGCAATTAACTTAGGGAAATAAAGCTGATCAAGCACAACCCATAGGTGATGCAGAGGGAGTGATGATGCCAAGGGAGGAGCAGTAATCGCTTTTATGGAAGGCTGCACAGTTACCATCATTGACCCTGATAAATATAGAAACACAGAAAGTATATGGCATGGAAGGAGGTCATTGAGTCTGTGCCTACAAGCAAAGATAGAGTTAACCAGATGAATTTCAATTTCCATGTCTTAGTCTGTAGAAATATAAGTTATGGGATTTCAAAACGCATTTGAAATTTTTTTTTTAGGTGTCAAAAGGGTTTTTGCCTCTCTCACCTTTTCAGGCAGTGAGTTCCAGAACCCCAGTACCCTCTGGGTGGAGAAACGTCTCAATTACCCTCTAGCCCTTCTGTCAATTACTTTAAATCTATGTTCCCCTCACTCAAGTTATTAAGCTTTCTGCTGAAGGAAATAGGTCTCTCCTTTTGTGAAAATTTCTGTAGGGACCAATAACAAAAGAAAATCGAACTTCTAGTTATTAGCTGAAAGGATGACATGTTATGATTTGGAGGGGAATGATATAGTAAGTGTTGAACCTCAGGAATCAGTACTAGGAATGATACTGTTTTTGTGCACATGAGTGACTTGGATCTGGAAACACAGGGTACAATTTTGAAATGTGCAGATGACAAGATATAACTGATGGTAAAACTGATCTGACAGTACCAGTAGGAGAGAGGGATTAAATTTGTTCGTCTGTATTTTTTGATGCCTGCAACAGAAAGTGTTTGATTCCCCAGTGTAAATATTCTCCAACTTGACAAGCACAAAAAGATACAGAATTATCAAAAACAAAAAATACTCAGTACACAAGTCTTCTGAATACCAATGAGCTGTGCCACCCACCAACTTACTTCAGGCTTAAGTATATGTTAAGTAAATTAACAAGTTATTCTGAGATGCCATACTAAGCTTTTGTTCTGTACTTTGACTCATCAGCAACTGTGATGACTTGGTTAATGCTTGCAAGCTCCTGGTTTTGTGTGAGAGAGAGCAATGAAGCTTGAATTTTCTCAGAAAATTGAGCACTAATTCCCTTTCTTATTTTGCATAAATTTATCGATTTGTCTTATTCCATTCAGGAGTGTGATGTCTCTGGATAGGCCAGCATTTATTGGTCATCCCTAAATGCCATTGACAAAGTTGTGACAAGCTTGAACTGCTGCAGTCAGTCATTGGGAGGTGGGCCTATCCATAGTGCTGTTCAGAAGGAATTTCCAGGATTTTGTCCCAGCAACAGTAAAGAAATAGTAACATGGTTCCAAGTCTAGATGATGTGAGCACTGGGGGCCTTGCCCTTCTGGGTGGTAGATGCGGCAGGTTGCAGGAAGCTTGAGGGTAAATGAAAGAGATTGTTTCCCCTTGTGAACTAGTCCAATACCAGAGGGCATAATCTCAGAATCAGGGTCACCTTTTTAAAACAGAGATGAGAAATTTCTTTTCTTGTAATGAATCTGTGGAATCTACAGAAGGATGTAAAGGCTAGGTCATTAAGGATATTCAATGCTGAGATAAGCAGATTTTTAATCAGTGAGGGAATCAAGGTTATTGGAGAGACAACAGAAAAGTAGAGTTGAGGGTGATCTGATCAGCCAGGATCTCATTGAATGGTGAAGCAGATGCCATGAACTGATTGGCCTACTTCTACTGCTATATCTTATAGCCTTAAAACTTCATGTTTTAAGACTTTTACTGTGACAGATGAATAAAAAGACAAAGTACTCTATTTATTTTGTACACAACTTATTATTTAAACTCCAGAAAGTCACATTCCCCTCTATTCTCATCACCTATTGCACTCTCCATGGAATGGTCTTTTTAACAAACTGTCCATGTTGCCCCTATCTTGTAGTGGTATCCTCTTTCCAAATTCACTGAGGGCTAACATCCAAGAGCCTTCGTCAGATTTTAGAGGGTTTCTTAAATCCACCACCAGCAGTAAAAACTCATTCTGATGATTCATCGAATCCATACAGCATGGAAGGAGGCCATTCGAGCCATCCAGTCCACGTCGACCCTCCAAAGAGCATTCCACCCAAACCCACCCCCTACCCTATCCCTGTAAGCCTGCAATTCCCATGGCCAATCAACCTAACCTGCATATCTTTGGACTGTGGGAGGAACAGAGCATGCAGAGGAAACCCAGGCAGACATGGGGAGAATGTGCAAACTCCAAACAGACAGTCACCCGAGGGTAGAATTGAATATGGATCCTTGGTGTTGTAGGCAGCAGTGCTGACCACAGAGCCACCATGCCACCATGAAGATTCTTCTTCAACCTCGCCCCACTCTCTTTCATCTTAGAAAGGAATGGACAACTAGTTGTGAACTGATCTCAAGAAAACCTCTCCGGAACTTTGTAAGACTTGAGTCTACTTGATATAAACTCAGAAACTGTTTCTATTGAACTAAATTTTCCATTTGCTAGGCAAATGGGAGCCAATAAACAATATTTCAAATGCTGCACATTAGGGAGTGTCCCACACAGAACGGTGGCCCAGTGTTATCACTGAGGAAATGGTCCAGATAGGGAAGTCAGTTCCCTACTTTGGAAACAAGGACTTTGAGACGTGAGTGGACAGGAAGTCAGAGATGAGGGCCATCCTGTTTCCTGCTGACTGGCAAAGGAGGCCAAGCCATGAGAGTTGGTCAGCTGGATTGAGGCAGCAGCTTGAGGGTGCCAGAGATAAGGCTTTAAACCCCATTTGAGGGAAAGATGGCAGAATTGGCTAGAGAAGAGAATGCGTGCTCATGTGGGTTGCAGAAACTTCCATGGCCAAACAATGTAGTATGTTTCATTGTACTGTAATGTGCTGCTCTCCCATTTACCACCACCATCAACTCATTAAGCATTTATCCCTTTTTCACACAATTAATTCCTTCACTTCTTTCATGAGGGCACGAGTGGCACTCAGTAAACTTATGCCAAGAAGAGGCCAGCATCAGAAATTCTCAGCTTCACCTCCACTTGTGAGGAGGAAGCCACTCAACCCTCAGAGGATGCACCCAGCAAGGCATTAAGCTGCACCATTCACCATCTTACAGCACCCACCAGGGAGTTACAATCTGGAGAACGCACCACTGGCCTGTCGCTTGCATTTGGGCGAGGAAGAAATGCCCCGGGTCTCTGACAATCAAGGGGATTGTTGGACATCAGGCACCTGTTTGACCTGAGCAGAATACAATCCCAGTGACATGCACAGACAGGCACAGAAACAGCTGGCAGGCTTGTCAGAGGTAGTAAACAGGAACAAAGGATGGAGGAGACTAACATTATCAGCACTGTGCTGGCTCCAAGCAGAAGGTGGCAACCACCATGGAGACCCAGGCCCAGCATACTCAGTGTCTGACAGATGTGCGCACTAACCTTCATTCCAATGCCAAAGTCATAGGCACTTAATATCAATGGCAAGGCAAAAAGTAGATGAGGGACCGCAACCTCATTCCAGAAATCCCTTCCTCCCAGGCAGTCAGGGTAGGGCCAGCAGGCACCCAATGAAGGAGGACCCACCAATGGGATGCCAGTCAGTTCCTGTAAAGACACCCCATAGGTGCCTGCCTTCACCTCCCCCCTCCCCCACACTAACTGGCCCACCCCGCTTGTGATACTACAGCCTCCTGAAGTCCAAGCTGAGGAGAGTGAGCGTGCATCAGAGCAGGACACTGTCAGTCCAAATGTTGCCTGGAACACCCAGACAAGTTTTCTAGCTCAACAGGGTCAACTGCCTGCTGAGGAAGTCATGAATGCAATTAGATATAATGGGAGAAAAGGGAAGACAAAAAAACTTACCGACACACACAGGTAACATGGGTGACACATCTGGACGGAAAGTTCAATCTGGCTATCAACTTCTCAAGAAAGCCTGCTGTCATTGAAGGCTGTGAGGTGTACCCATCACCACTGTCCCTCATAACATCTCGGCCTGCCCAGAGAAACTGCACAAAGTGTTGTCCTCTCCAGTCCAACACTGTTGTACAAAATCCACAGACATTTCACGGTGATTTAGCGGGCTTAGCAAACTCTAAAAGTGTGAAGGCTAACCAATGAAAGAATAGTGAAAAGGATATGCCTTATGGTTGCTCTTAATCTGTTCTCTATAATGAAAGCCCTCACTGCACAACACTCAGATATTATACACTTACTGTACAGCCAAGGACCTTAGAAGGAGACAGCAACTTGTGAGTTCTACAGTACATGTGCTTCATGGAAGCTTACAAGATATCTGGTGTAGACTTCCAAAGTTTGGCATAGATGATCATACATAAGTTGAATCTTGATGAAGCAGAAGACTTTTCTGTTGACAAACTCTACAGTTTGGTGACAGGGCATTCTCAGAACAACAGTAGTGCAGTCCATGGCACCCTGTATCTGGGGAAGCCAAAAATGGCAGAGAATTTCACTGCTCAGGCTACATGACTCTTCTCATTACTGGGGAAAGATATAAACTGATGCAATCTGGAGAAAACGGCATCAATCCCAGATGCATTTGTGGATCAAAGACTGGGGAGGTACCATATAGGTTTCCCATTATTCCCTGAAGCAAGTCGCTGGCATAAAACTTTAGGGCGGTTATAACCTTGCCACCCACTGGGATGGAATGGCCAACCATTCCTTCTGACCAACATTTCCACTCCAGGAGATGACATATCTTTAGCATGCACTTACATGATGGTGCCAAAATCTATGGTTGCAGGATCTGAATGATTATTCTCCTCTGCCTCCTTTGAGGACCTTCACCTGCGGCCTTTCCTTCTATTGACTGTATTCTAACTGTTGGAGATTGCTGTGCATGCTGAACTTTCTGAAGAAATTATAATCCCTCTCTCCTTTTCTTTCTAAAACTCACCATTTTTAAACCTAAAAGGAAAATTGGAATTTTTTTTCTCAAAGTTGAAAGTATGATTTTTTCATTTGCATCTAATTTTCTCAATGTTCTTGCTCATGTCCACACTGCTCAAGGTGGAGGAAAATTCAGGCCACAGTTTCCAAGCATAAATGCCTTTCACCTTCCTCTCACTAAAGCAATCTTAACCTGTCTTAGGTCTTTCACAGCTAAAACCACTGAAGATTAATGACAGGCAGACTGCAGAACAGGTCAGATGATACCCTTCATTCACCACAAATTTAAAGCTAGTGTCTGAAAAACATTTTTACAAGATTGTGTCATAATGTTATCCATTATATTTAGACCCTTCACAATTTTGTGCACAAAAACAAATAAAAATCTCTGTCTAAAGAAAATAGCCAGCATCTAAGGCAATATCCTTCTGAATTTCTCCTGTAACCCATTTCAGACTGATCAAATACTTTCTGTAATTTGATAGGCAGAATATGGTCGTCTAGCTGTGGTTTAACTGATGTTTTACATAGTTCTTTCATAACCTGACTGCTCTTATATTCTATGGCTTGGTTAATAAAAAGCAAGTCTTCTTTTTCTCTCAAGGGTTTTGATTTCCTCAAGGGTGACTATTTGGATTTAAAGCTTCTATTTTTGCTCTCTCCATATTTGCCCCCAAACAAAGTTGCATTGTTTGCTGATCTTTTTTTCTTCCCAAGAAGCATTTGAACAGTCAGACCAATTTGCCTTCCTGCTCCTCTGATGCTGCTTGGCCTGCTGTGTTCATTCAGCTCTACACCTTGTTATCACAGATTCTCCAGCATCTGCAGTTTCTACTCTCTCCAATAAAAGGAAATTCCTTTTCAGCCAAGTGAATTCTTCCGTACAGTAAACCCATTAATCAGCTTGAATGCTGCAGCACATTCAAACTCAACGCATCATGGAAGCCCCTAATCAACTCACTGGGACACCCTAATGGAATGGGCTTTTGGGAACGAATTCACCCACAGATCCCAGCTATTTTGATGGAAATGTTTTCTCAGCCACTTTCTCACAGATTTGTGGACTGTTCTAGGGGTGGCACAGTGGTTCAGTGGACAGCACTGCTGCCTCACAGTAATGGGGATCCAGGTTTGATTCCAGCCGCAGACAACTGTCTCTGTGGAGTTTGCACATTCTTCCCATATCGGTGTGGATTTCCTCTGGGTGCTCTGGTTTCCTCCCACAGTCCAAAGATGTGCAGGTTAAGTAGACTGATAATGAGAAATTACCCCATAGTGTCCAGGGGCATGTAAGCTAGGTGGATTAGCCAAGGGAATGCAGGGTTACAGGGCCGGACTGGGTGGGATGCCTTTGGAGGGTCAGTATGGACTTGATTGCTGAATGGCCTGCTTCCACACTGTACAGTTTCTATGTTCCTTTATACTTTTTGGTATCCTACCATTTATTGTGTGAACATTATTCAATGCCCTCTTGACCAGTCCATTGATATCTTCCGCAGCCTATAGCATTCTTCCTCATGATCAACCAAACAATCAACTTTTCTGTCATTTGCAAACCTCTTAACAGTGTGTCCTACAGTTAAATCTGAATTGTTGATACTATACCATGTCAAGCAAAGGACCTCGTACTATAACAAGCAGAACTCTGCTGACAGGAGTTCTCCAGTCTGAAAAAAATCTGTTGGCTGTTACTCTTTGCCTCCTCTCACTGAGTCAGTTTTGGATCCAATTTGCTACTTGCCCTTGGATCCCATGGTCTTTTACTTTTCTGAACATTCTGCAATATTGTTCTTTCAAAAGCTTTGCTAAAATCATGTGGGCTACATCAAACATAGAAATAGGAGCAAGATTAACTCATTCGTCCCTTTGAAGTTGCTCTGCATGCTACCCTCACTTACACTCTTTGTTGATTTAAGAAATATGGACTATCTCCCAAATCATGGGAGCTTCCTCCTGACAATGAAGGACTCTCGACAATTAAATTGATTATTCATTCCAATGTTCTAGCTCCGTCAATAGTTGATTGTTGAAAAGAGAATTTGAGGACAAGGATCTCACACCCAAGACTGAGGTCATGATTTACACCCAGCAGCCTGCTCTCCCATATTCTTTACAGACTTGGACAACCTCAGAGGTTGTCAAGTCACCTCAAAGTATAAAAGTATAACCAATGATGCCTTCACAAGTTCCCCAAATTTGGTGGCAAGCAATGAGTCTAACGTACAGTCCTCTCCCAAGCCAATGTACTCAGCATAGAGGCACTAATCACTCAAAACCAGCTTGTCTGGATAGGCCATGTTGCTTTTAAGCCTGATACCTAACTCTACTTGGAACTCAGTCACGGCAGAAGACTCCCTGGAGGCAAGAGAAATGTTTCAGGGATAGTTTCTAAGCATCCCCGAAGAAGTCGAACATTCTTGTTTTTTTCTTGGGAATCCCTGGTTCCCAAAGAGACTTGGTAATGAACATATGAAGGCAAAACCAAGGTATGAGGGGGAGCACACAAATCTCCAGATGACCCAACTAACCAACCTTTAAAATCTACCCTGTCTGTGGCAGACTCTGCAGACTGCACGCACACTTTTTTGTCATCTCAAAACCCATTCACTGGTGTGAAAATAAGTCATTCTCGACCTAGAGGTACTGCCTAAGAAGGAAACAGACAATGGAGTGTTTGCATGTCACAATTATTAAGTAGAGATCCATAAAAGGAATTTCCATTAAATTTCACACGTATGTTGCATACTCGTGAGGTAGATTATTCTTGAAGAATATGCCTCATGATGTGTTCGAACAGGTTAGAGTGAAGATTTTATTATTTAAAGTCACTGAAAATCATCCTATCACAATAAGATAGGAATCCAACAGAATGTTCCAAAGAGGATGACAATAAGATTTGACATAAAAAATATTGTTTTTTCACAGCCAAGCAAAGCGCACTATGTTGATAATGTAATTAATTCTTCTTGCAGGCTTTGAGGTCAGCTTTCCATGTAAGTACCTGTGTAAAAGACTTATTAAAGCATTTACACTGGGAAAAAGTGGCTCCGAATTCCTAAAATGTCATTACATTTATTAAGTTGGTCAAACAAAGATATTCTGTGAAATGTCATGTTTTTTACCTTTCTGGATAAAAGTCGACGTTCTGTAAATGGTAATGGTCCTCCATTGTGTTCCCATATCTTGAATATCTCAGTGACCCAGTTTACCATTCCTGCCACAGAATCTGGCCTAAACATTCAATGAAGAAAAAATTGTAATTTGTCAGAACTACAAAATGCACTGCATCATAACCATTTTAACAACCATGAATAACAAACATACTGCGAGCTTTAGAACTATTTGTAAGTTTCTATGATGGCCTTGTGGGTTATAGGATTAACTAATCTGGATATGAAATAGAGAAGGCCAGAATTTACTGCAGCCAGGAAACAAATGGTCCCTGGTGGAGTGCTCAATGTCATACCCTAAGTTTGTAACACTGAGTTTGGTGAAAGGGGAATTTGGTGAGGGGGGAAACGGATGTGCTTTTCCCTCTTCTTTCTGTCTTCAGCTGACAGAAGAGTTGTTTACGACCAAATCATCATTCACTGCTTCACACAGTACTGAATTTCCCACATTAACAATACACCAAATGGCTCAGCCAGGAGTGTTTGAGTTTAAACTTTGTCCTCTCAGAAAAAGGTTTGAGAGTTAATCTTGAGTTTTGGGGTTGAGTAGGGGTGAAAGGGGAGGGGAGGAGTTGTGATTAACTGGCCAAGTATTTCTGCCTGGAAGTTGCCAGCCATGGGTTTTTTTGTCTTGCCGTTTGGACAGTATCATAAGGTCATAAGATATTGAAGCTGAATTAGGCCATTTGGCACATCAAGTATGCTGCAGCATTCAGTCATGGTTGAGAGGTTTCTTAACCCCATTCTCTGACCTTCTCCCTGTAACCCTTGATTGCCGTACTCACCAAGAACCTATCAAGTCTATTTTATATACACTCAATGACTTGGCCTCTACAACCCATTGTGGCAATGAGTTCCTTCTCATCTCAGTTCTAAAGGCTTGTCCTGTCACTCTGAGGCTGTGTCCTCAGGTCCCAGGCTTTTGTACTAGTGGAAACACCTTCACCATGTCCACTCTATCCAGGCCTCTCAGTATTCTGAAGTTTCAATCTGACACCACCCCCCACCTTCTCACTCCATTGAGTACAAACCCTGAGTCCTCAACTGCTCATCATATGACAAGCTCTTCATCCCTCAGATCATTCTTGTAAACTTCTTCTATAACAATGGTTCATTGGCAGTGATAATTTTTACATTTGTGGTCAGGTTGATTTTATTTTTCAAAGCTCTTTGTATTTTTGGCAGTGCTGTGATCATGTTTACTATTTTCTCAGAATGTTAATGGCATTGTATAGAAGGCAAAAAGGGATTGAACAATGTTTTATATACTTTACATATTCCCATATTTCTCAAGTATTCTTCATTTTTCAAATAAGTATAAACTAAGGGCCAGCTTCCAATATATCCTACCACAGAATGTTATGCCTGCAAATTCAATACTTTTTGAATGCTTTCTTAGATAGAATATATAATATTAAATTTGGAAAGAAGACTAATTATTTAGAATTAGTTTGAAGTTTAAATCTGTAATTGGACTAGCATTTAAAATTTCTGTATTTGTTCTCTGCCTTGAAGCATTCATAGTTGAAGAGTTAAAATACTTACTGGTCAGCTAGTTCAGAACAGGAAAGGAGTTGCTGATCTTTTAGACTTACTGAAGAAGTAAGGTGTCTGATGTTTGCTTGAGGGGGAGAAAGAAGAATTTGTTTTTACAATGGTATGATCAAAATTATTTGTTATCTCAATCAGTTTCCTTTCATGTAAACATTTATTAAGTAATAGTAAGAAATAGTAAGTGTTTGCTTCTAATATAGTAATATAATCGGAGTTCTTCTACTTCAAGTTTTTAAAGCAAAGTAAACAAAAATTAGCCATCAGGTCAGCCAATGGTTGATTAAATTTTGGAGAGCTCAGATCATTATTCACAGCAATTATCTTGAAAAAAATTCTCCCTGGAGTAAGGATGGCTACAGGCTATTTGCAAGACAATGTTCTCCACTGATGATACAAATATTGGTGAATCATTCAAATAATATTCACATTCAAATCAAAATTAATTATCATTGCAATGCACTGACAGCACTGCTGGTAAACAGGAAAGAAATGTTTTTTCCAATCAGTCAGAGAGAATGAGAATAGTAATTCGCATCAAATGAGCACACTCCATATACTTCAACAGAAAAAGAAAATAGTTGGGTTTGTACGATGTCAAATACCAAATAAACATTTCCACTTACTTCAAAAGCTCCCTCGTGAAATTACAATGTACACATTTTCTCTCTATTTCTGTTGAGAAATTTGTTGAAGATTCATAACAAAGTCAGTATATGTGAAGATAGTTTATAAAAACTTCGATAAGTTAAAGAATAAGTTGAAATGCATTGAAACAAAAACTGATGTATCTAGCCCACTTTCTGCCAGGACAAGAAAATTTAAACGGTCAGTAGTACGCTTTTTGTCATTTTATTATGATGCTTTTTTTTCCAAACAAAACACTCTCCTTACCATTTCTGTTGTTAAATTGTTAACATTTCTTACACAGTTGTCTCATTGACAAGGATATAGAGAGACAGACAATGCCAAGTCCTGAACTCATCACAAAATAATTCATTCTACATTCACAAAGAACTCTGAGTAAAGTCACAAAACAATACTGTTTAACATGGGACTTGGCCATTCAGTGATGTCACACCTCTGCCCCTCGCTTACCTGCTGACAGATAGTGGGAATTTACCAATGAGTCAAACTTTACAGTCTTTCTTAGCTCTGCCTTACCATCTGCAGTTCAGACCCCACTCTCCACCTCCACAGCAATGTCAGATCAAAAAATCTTTCCATGCTGCCAAACTCTAACAAGCACTATCCAATTCTGTGCAATTACTGGAAAACTACTCCAGTTCTGCCAAGCCCTGACACCATTCCCAATATGCCTGAAGCAAAAGTTATTGCAATGCAACCAAATCATGATTGCTCCATTTGCAGATAAACTCCATTCCCTACACTGTATTACAATGTGCAATATTTATGTTCAAACTGGCCACATCCATGATAATTACAATGGGACTGTACCCACTGGCAACTTCCAGCTGTCCTTGTGACTGTCCTTGTCAGAGCACACACAATGACCTCCTTAAGGGTCACTTACTTAAAAATGGTTAATGGACGCTGTTCCATTATGGGCATATTTGAGATATCTACCATGGCAGTACTGCTAGAAATCCTGTAACCTACAATACAAAAGAAGCATACCTAGCTCAATACCTCTACTAAAAACCTGTCTGTTAGCCTTGCTGGTGACTGGTCAGCACGCTTCACTTGTCTCACTGTTCTGGCATGGATTTGAGTGCCTCACAGGCAAGGAATCAAAAATTCTCAGGTGTAGGATTCCACTTCAAGTTACCGACCTTGCACGAGGTGAGTAAAGGCTGCATCCTCAAAAAAGGCCTCTGGAAACTCTGCCATAACGCTCAAACCAGCACGTTCAGTTCCTAGTAGTTTTTTTTGAGGCATTTTACTGGATAATCAAAATTTGTGGGAGTGGAATGTCCACATGATATTAAATCTCATACATCTATATTTACATGAATTTTGTGTGCCATCATGCTGAATTTTTTTTCAGCTTTAAGAGATGTAAGCATGTAAGTGAGAGGATTACTGAATATAAATAAAGGTATAAGTATATTTAAAATGCCATTCATTTTCAGTTTACAAACAATATGGGACAAGATTGTGGAATTCAAACCCCCAAACCCTGTAATGTCATTAAATATAGGAGGAATTTTACTTTTTAAGTCACTCTAGGCAGTCCTGATGTTATCTGCTACAAATCACTCTGATAAACAGTTAATTGGCTGAAACATGGGAGCAACAATATTCGTAGATCTATTGATTTAAGGGATATGTTAAACAGAATGCTTACTGCCAATATTAAGCGGCAAAATACAGAATTTATGTCACCATTAAGCTTTCAAATTGTAACAGCAAACATCTACTATGGCGTTATCTTGCCAAAATTATATCACTCTCAGACCACTAAGTTCTAAACAAACCTCATAATAAACTTTAAATAACAAAGCAACACAAAATTTCTAAATCGCTGTTGTTCTGATTGTTTCAGAGTGACAGTTGCAAGTGCAAAACACAGGCTCAAAATTTTGAAACCTGCGTCTTAATCTGAAGCCACAAAGGGAGCACACAGCTTCAATGTAATTGGCTGTGTGTTGTGTTGCTAGGCAACCAACAGACTCTGTCTCGATATTTGTGGGGTCAAAATGTGCTTTTCCTATTTACTCAGGCTGGTGGTAGTGTGATTTGTTTTTGCATTGTTTGGCCACAGTGAGCCCAGAGACTCTCAGCACCACAGTCATGTACAACAATGTTGTAATACTTTGTTGACGGAATGCTCAAGCTAACTGGTGCAGCTTCTGAACTATCTTACATATTTAAAACTATTCAGTTGAGAACAGAATAGGGAATCCCAGAATTACACTCTCAACTTATCTAGAACTCCCGAGTTGAAACATTATCAAATTATGTGAAAGATACAATGTTTAGTGATTTCTGAAACCTTGTGACCTGAAAGCCAGAAAACTAAGGAAAAAAGCATATGAACCTTATTGCAGTAAATTGTGAGAGTTAACATTTCTTAATTTTAAATTTTCATTCTTCTGCAAGAAAAAAAATGATGTAATTGCATGCTTTTCTCACATATGGCTATTATACAAATTAACTAGGACACTGAACAAAGCTAATATTAAACAGGGAGTTCATTCAATAAAGAATTGTGAGAATGAGAGCTGAATTCACTTTGAGTTACACCTCATTACAATTCAGTCAAACTTATTGAGTTTCCTCAAAACAACCTAATTGCAAACATTATAGCAGTGGCAAAACCACTGTGGCTTTTGTGGCACAGTGGTAGTGTCCCTACCTTTGAACCAGAAGGTCTGGGCTCAAACTCCATCTGCCCATTGTTGGATCACATGTTTGAACAGGTTCATTAAAAATAATTAAAACCACTGCTTGCTGGAAAGCTACTCCTTGAAGAAATGCATATTTAATTGTTTAATATATATATTTGTTTAATAATTATATATATTGTATACATGAACATATACTGTATTTAAAACATCATCTTAAAGGAATACACATTGTTCAGCAAAGAAGAGTAACGGTAACTGTGGAAGAGTCTGCATTAAGAAGGGAAGCAGGATCCCTCAGGGACCTTCAAGGTCTTCTGATCAGTTTACTTATATGTTACTAAAAGAAATAAGGGATAAGAGGGACGTATCATGGGAACAAAGAAACAGAAATTACTTACAAGGATTGCCCCCTTTCAGAGGGCACACTCCTGGAAAGCTAGATATTTGTAGGGAGCTCACAATAGAATCATGCAATGTGTTACTTTTATCCATTTTCTTTGAGTCCAAGCAGAACTTCCATTTCCTTTATTTGCCGAAGACTGCCTAATTCCATCTTTGCTAATATCACTTGTCCCAAGCACAGCATCAGTGTACCTGTTACCTAAACTTTTATAAATGCATTTGCCACCATGAGATTTAATTATTCCAATGTCGTCCATCTGATCTCTCATCCTCCTCAAACTTCTAATTCATCCTATATTCTCATGCCAATATCTTATTCTGTCCAAAATTGTACTCATCCACCAACCCTTTGCCTATCTACAAAATGGAACTGTTCAATTATTTCATTTGTCCTTTTCTGTACAGAAATTTATGAAGTGTGAGACTTGGGAACCAAAATGTTGGTCCATTGTCTAACAAATTTCATGAGAGAAATCTTGGAAGAAGCCTATGGTAATGCAATTGAAGGTTGTTATTTCCATTAGTGAAGACTTAATTGGTCTCTTTGTGATTGTGGTTGTAGCCTCCAGGTTTGATTTTAACCTGTGTAAGTGAATAGGTTTCAAATGGTGTTAACATTGGATTCATGCAGGTCTTCACCCAGCAACTGTAGGTATAAGTTTGCTATATTCTCTGGGGTAGCACAGTGGTCTGAGTCTTTATTGGTCAGAAAACCTAAGTAAGACTTTCTATATTTAGGTACCCTGGAGAGTGAGCACTGACATTAAGAAACAGATGTCTTCTGAGATGTCTCACTCTATAATCCCATACCTATTCTCTGTCATATCCTCCTCCTCCTTCTCTTCATAAGAATCAATGAATTCCAACTGGGAAATCTATCTTCCAAGTTCACAAACGTATTTTTTCAAGTGTACACAAACCGATCAGGAGAGATCTTGAGAGCAATTTTCAAAGCAATTACCGGCCAAAAATCAAAAGATAAAGTTAAAATTTCTGTCACAATTTGCAAATAGTCTCCTCAACGTACTATCCAGCTCCAGGTTGTGATCTATGGTTTCTAGCACGGCTAAAATAGTGACAGTTCTCTATCAGGTCGAGTTAGACATGAATGATGGGGAGGGATTGTGTTGGGATATCTGTCATGGCCATCTGCTGGTAGGTGGCAGGCAGAATTTCATGTCGGCAACAATATCAATGGGACAACTCGTCAACTGACCATGTTGGTGGCCATCCCTTGGGTACAGTTATGAATACAAATCAGATCACCCCATTTTATGTTTCATACATACCTGAAAACAAAGATGTTTTCATCAGAAATTCAAAGTAACCAGTACTCGTCAGGCGCTGACGTGAAACAGTATTATTTTCTACTGTATTCCGGTTTCAGAAACAATGTAAAATGTTGCTAGTAGGTTGCGAAAAAGAATGACGGTGATATCTGTGTCGTGTTTTAGATCTAATTCTTTGAAATAACATCCAGATAATCTGACCAAAAGCACTAAAGATAATTAAAGAACATGGAAACCATGTTAAACTATTCTACTGAACTATTTTGACCAGTGGAAATGTAGCTGAATGTTAGGACCAAATGTGTAACCATATCAAATTCCAAATCAGAAGCAGGAGTAACAGCATCAGCAAAGAACCAGTGTCAAATTACATTTTGTATTTCATAACTTCATCAGCAGGGAACATGGGTGTCCCAATGGTGGCAGTAAATGGAGTAGACTTGATCGTGTGTGTGACAGAAGTGATATTGTTTTTGTCAGTTACTATTAGTGTTACAGGAGGGTCCTGGCTACTACTTGTTCCTTCCTTCATTTCCTGGAAACACATCAGACTGAAATTCTCCTATCATTAGTCAATTTCAATTTCTATGTAATTCAGATGTTGAATGCCTGATCATTTAAAAAAAATACTCCACTTAAGAATTCTTATCTCTTTGTTCAGGTGTTATCCTTCCCCTAGGATAAAGCAAATTGAGTTACACAATGTAAATAATGTCTGCATCCATTACATATATATTTTTTTAAAAGAAACCTGAGCTCATCTTTCACAGTAATACTGGAAATGCATATAACCCCAATATCTTTTTAATATAATAAATACATTTTAAATAATACTTAAAAGCCGTATTCAACCCAATAATATTATTAAGCTGTAAACCCACTCGTGTCCAACCCTGCTCCAATAATACATACCTTTATTTAAAATGTCAATTGAGTAAAGGCCAATCACTTAATTTAGCAATGCACTTTTCTCACTTGTCATAAACAAATTATCATATGGAAGGAAAATATGCCAACAGATCCTCGTTTAAAGACTAACAACTTGATAGTTAAAATGCCCAACACAGCCTCATTAATTACTATCAACAATGCTTCACTCTTTTCTCATGGAAGGCATTGATAATTACAAACACAATCTAATTCAGCACTAAATGTAATCACTCACTGAATGAAATGTTTTTATTGAATTCAATTATAAAATTGAACAGAAATGAGTGTGGGAATAATATTTGTAGAGTTGATTGAGTACCACATCATAGCACGTTGACAATAAATTAAGAAAATAAAAAAGACTCAGGCCAGTTTTCTGCAGAATGTGTACCTAAACTTTTCCCAAAAACTGATACATTTTATTTTCAGTTGGGAACTACGGCAAGAAAATTACAGCAAAATCTTCAAAGAAAAGAGGTGTATATTAATCAAGGAGTACCAAATTAATCAATGTTGTTTTAAAATTGACAATAAAACTGAGGCCTTTAAGATGCTAATATGTTCTGGGACAAAACCAACAAAAGGTTGACTTGACTGATTCAAATTTTCCTGAAAATGAGATGGTATTATTAAGTGACTTGGAAGCTAGTTTCAGATATCACATCTTTCCCCACACACACAACTTGTTACATTTCAGCTAAGCAATTTTTATTTTATTATGAATTATATCATTAACCAACTTAAATGATGCTGGTATAAATAATTATTTTTAAGAAAGCAAACTGCTAAGTTACTGAAGCCACTGTTTTTAAACTGCAAAGTGAAGTCTTAAAATATATTTGAAAGAGACGTCTTTTTCATCATTTTCTTTCTTACTAGCTTGCTTTTATTCATTTTCCAAAAACATTCAATAGTATATAAGCAGCTGGGACAGCACATCTCTTTATGCGAATTTTATTAGATTCAGTGCTTTTTGTTCAAGACATTCTTCGAACTTCACTATGACAACATTAGATCAAACTGCTTTAGTTATACAATGGTAATGGCTTTGCTACACAGTCTCTTCTGCATAGCATCTACTAAGTATGCAGTCTGCATTCAAGATAATTGTTAAAGTCTTCTGTATTTTTACAACAATAGATGCCTAACTTACTTGAACAGCTCAAAGATATCAACAGTGGCCTGACCTCAGATCAGTGTCAAAAGAACAGAACTGAATAAGGTAGTAATACCATTTTTAAAGGTTCTGCCAGTGTTTTCCCTGAAGGGCTTCATAGATACTGATCTATTTTTTATTGCAACATGCATTCTTCAACCGACGGAGTTTCAGGTTTAGTGTTAGAGATTAGGAAGGTAAAATCTTGAGAGAAAATTGCTGTCATGCATTTAATATTATCTTCCCTAGTCTATCCTTGCTTGATGCTTATGCTTTGTTTTATCTTTACATAACTTATCCTTTTTAAAAAATAACAAGATACGAGCCTTTCTTCTTCACTAAAGTACACAAAAGCTGCATAATATTCCTCAATTGTCAAAGTCTTCAAAAATTCCAAGTTAGCGTCTTACTGTATTCAAAGAAATTTAAATGTTGCAATATACTTTTCATTCATGGAAAAATCATGAATCCATTATACTACAAAGATTTTTTAAACTCAATATATATCTACAATTTAGATACTGTATTTGTAACTGGTAAAACAAAATCAAGTGTTTCATGAATGGGTTTAATCACATTATAATTTAAACTGTTAACACTTTTATAAATTGCTAACTGTACAGATCCTACATCACAATCCACAGTACACGCAAACTAATCATTGAGAGATTGACATAGATGCAAGTAAATCATTGGAAATAACAAGGATTTCATAGCAGCAACTGAAGGTTAGATTACATCAGTCATAACTAGAAATTAAAAATGAAGATTAAAATCCTAACATAATACCAATCTTTAAGCATTTTAATATAAATTAGCTACTAAATATCAGGTTAGATTTTCTAATCTCTGTCACTGGAATGATATAAGGCTTTTTTAAGGAGTAGACAAGAATTGTCATGAGCTGTTTCCACTATACTACTTTCAGCACTTAAGATCATTCTGATCTTTTGACCTAAATGAAGTAATTTCCCTCAAACCACATAACAAAATACATACAATAAAATAATAATTGTTAACACCCACCAAAGAGTATATAAAGAAATCCTCAACTTATTAATAATTGTCTATGTAAACCTAGATGCTAATATCTGTAAAGATAACAAAATATACAAAATTTTAAACTTTGCTGCCCAAATAGCAATTCCCACAGTTTCAAAAAGATCATACTCTATCCCAATACATTGTATCTTTCAGTCACTTTTCTCACCAAAAAAAAAGGACCAGTTTGGTTCTGCTGACAGTATCTGATTTCACTATCTTCCTCGGAGATCTATCTAACATTCCACTAACCTCTGCATGAAATTGTTCAATCCGAACAGTCTACTCATGTTCATTATTGTGAATTGTCTGATTACAAATTTGTGGTTGCACCAAAAATTGAATAGGGTTCAGCTTATCAAATTTCCTTAGAAATCTGGAAATCCCCTTGAGACATCCTTCTCCAATCTAAAGATTTCAAACTGTGTCAACACCTCAAATAGAGGAGATGCCTAATCTTTGTAATTAGTTGAGTGCCCCTCTTCTGCATACTCTCCAAGTCAGGTTGTCTCCTTTGCAAAATAGCGTTGAGGATTATACAGGCTTGCAGTTAAGCACAAACAGTCAGGACCTTTACATGCTTACTGTTTCTCCAACAAAAGCAAAGTATTGTGAATGCTGGAGATCTGAAATGAAAAAAAGAGCTGTTGAAACTCAACAAATCTAGCAACATCGGCAGAGGGAGACACAAAATCAACATTGAGTCCAGTACAACTTGCCTTCAAAACTGTTGTTTCAAAGGACAGTCATATTGGACTCAAAATATTAACTGTTTCTCTCTCCACAGATGTTGTCAGAGCTGATGAGTTTCTATTGCATTTTCAGTTTTTACTCATTATTTCTCTATTTGGTTTAAGTCATATCAACTTGACTTTGCACCTGAAAGTCTTGTGCCTTCATTACTGCTGCCACATACCTTGCTAATGGTTCCAACAAGTTATCACCAGTTTTCCATGATTCCATCTATGCATTGTGCTCTGCATTTGTCTCATGTTAATATGATTTAATCAATTTTTACAATTCAGTTACTTTGCATTTGACTACAGTAAATATCTATTCAAATTTTTACATTATTTCTGTAATTTTCTCTGCAGCAAACCCTACCTTCAAACATCCTTTATGAAAAAAAAGCTCTTGAAAAATACACATGGATAAGCACTTTTATTTCTGACCCTCTTCTAAAACAATTTTTCTCCAATCTTGTCTGACCCTATGTTCGATATTGTCTCTTCTGATTCAATCAAACTTTAATCCTGTCATGCAGTTCCCCCCATTCCATATCTTGTTTGCTAACTCTTCCACAGCTTTCATCTGTCCTCATCTCCTCTAGCCTCATAACCCTTGGAGATATACATACTCCCCAAACTTTGACTCAAGCATCCCAATTTAAATCATCCAACACTGGTGTTCATACACCAAGATCTTAAATTCTGGAATATTCTCCCTGAACTACTTCACTTTCTTTTTCACTTTCCTCCTTTAAAATGCTTCTTAAATGTTTCTTCTTTGACCGAGTATCATGCCATCTAACCGACTATCTCCGAGTATGGGGCAGTGTCAACTTTTAGTCAGTAATGCTGCTGCAAAGAAGATCTATGATGTTTTCCTAAATTGAAGGTGCTATATAAATGCATGTTGTTCTTGTTGTAGTACTATCAATACTTCCCTCCTCTACCTTCCTTGATTCAATGTTATCAGTGCACCTTGTTCTCCTCACATCATCTGTAACTCCTACTTGCACAACTTTTTCCCCACATCTCACTACATACCACAACTACGACTCATACAACAAACAAAGTATTCCACCATAATGCAACTGCTCGCAAGAATTTCACATCCTTCTTTATTACAGGGAAGGAGGTGTGCAACATGTTACAGGAGGCCATGAGCACAGGAGAATCTGTCTCTTGTGGAAGATGGCATAACAGGCAGCATGGCATGACTAAAATTAGGGTCATGATGAATGGTAGCCCAGGAGAGAATGTCATACAGAGTTTATTCACACTTTGTCCTTTATTTCCCCTTCTGACTTCCATCTCCCTCTACACAGTCTGCATGGAAAATCTGCATCTGCTTTCATCAGGCATGCTCTGATCATTCCTCATAATAAAATCCAACCCTTGTACTTTGCCTTACTTTCAGGTTCTCAGAAAATAAGTGCTCAGCTGTTACTTCAAGAAGTAAATGACCAAATGTGGCAGAATCACAGAATGGCAATCAACATTGTAAGGTTAGCTTCTCCCTCCCAAACAGCTGTTGGAATTTTCTTCCTAGCAGCTTTGGGATGGGTAGCGATAGGACTGAGTGTTAGTGATAACATTTGTAATGAAGTGGTGGTGAGACACATTGGATAGGATGGAAGGAAAACTACGGAGGTGATAAGAACTGTGACGTTGGTGCATTTGCAATAGAAGGGATTGTTAATATGAAATGCTTCCAGATGATCTACTCTGTTCCTTCTCTTGTTCACATTTTGTTCTTCCTTCTTCTCCTCTTGCACTTCTTGTTGTTCAGATAGTGAGTACTGCATTACCACAGAAGTATGCTGCATACAGCAGACGATAAAATTCGAATACACACTCTGGATTGGATTGGACTGCAAAGCTTATCCAAAATGGTCCAGTCATGGAAAGCATTAAACACTGAAAGGTTCCAGAGATAATAGGAACTGCAGATTCCGGAGGATCTGAGATAACAAGGTGTACAGCTGGATGAACACAGCAGGCCAAGCAGCATCAGAGGAGCAGGAAGCCTAACAAGGTGTAGAACTGGATGAACACAGCAGCATCAGAGGAACAAGGTGTAGAGCTGGATGAACACAGCAGGCATTTTCTGAAGAAGGACCTAGGCCCGAAACGTCGGCCTTCCTGCTCCTCTGATGCTGCTTGGCCTGCTGTGTTCATCCAGCTCTACACCTTGTTATCTCAAACACTGAAAGGTCACTGATCTAAAACATTTGCTCTGTGTCTCTCTCAACAGATGCTGCCTGATTTGTAGAGGAAATTTTTTTCCCAGCATTTTCTGTTTTTATTTCAGATTTCCAGCAACTGCTCTGTTTTCCTTTGTTGCAAGCTGACTGATTCTTCACAGCTGCCCTGAAATCTAACACTGCCTGCACTCAGGAAAACTGTTTTTAACAAATACTTTACTAGATACTATACTTATAGTGATTTTCCCAAAAACAGGAATGTGGGAAGAAATAAAGTTAATCTTTTAACTGGCTAACAGGTAATTGCACTGTTTAATTTCAATTGCTGTTCTGTGATTACTAACTGCTATTTAGCTCTTGTATCGTGTTCTTTAACTCATGTTGTAATACTGAATACAGAAAGTGCTTTTCAATTCCGGTAGAGGCACAAACCAGCCAGTCACAGGCCATCAATCCACTATATGTTTGCTTTCTTTTCCATTGACATAGAAGTATAGAAGTTAGGAAGTTATGTTGCAGTTGTACAGGATGTTGGTGAGGCTGTATTTGAAATATTGTGTTCAGTTTTGGTCACCTTGCTACAGGAAAGATGTTATTAAACTGGAAAAGAATGCAGAAGAAGTTTACAAGGATGTTGCCAGGATTCAAGGGACTGACTAATAGGGAGAGGCTGGACAAGCTAGGACTTCTTTCTTCAGAGCGTAGGAGACTGAGGGGGGGATCTTATAGAAGTGCATAAGATCTTGACAGGCATGGATAGAGTGAATGCACTCAGCCTTTTTCCCAGGGCTGGGGAATTGAGAGCTAAAGGGCATTAGTTTATGGTAAGAGGTGAATGAATAAATGGGAACCTGAGGGGCAACTCTTTTTTTACAAAGAGGGTGGTACACATATCGAATAAGCTGCCTGCAGAAGTGGTTGAGATGGGTACATTAACAATATTTAAAAGGCATTTGGACAAATACATGGATTGGAAAGGTTTAGAAGAATATAGGCCAAGTGGAGGGAAATGGGGTTAGCGTGGATGGACATTTTGGTCAGCATGGATCAGTTTGGGCTGACAGGCCTGTCTCCGTGTTGTAGGACTCTATGACTCTATGACATCAGAGGGAAAACTGGGTACCATGCATAACAGATAGCTCAACCTTTACCGCCCAGTGTGTTCCCCGGCTGAAGATAAATTTCACCCTAGAAACAATTACTCTAAGTAACCAATTCAGCAAATTACATGAAAAATCTGGTATAAATAGAAAACCTTGGAAAAAGGTAATTTGAAAACCAGCAACAGTCTGTTTCAGATGGATTGATTCAACGTGTTACCAACTCTAGTTCAAATTCTTAGTTGACAGCCTCCTATTTCTGTATAAAATGCATTTTTTTGAACTATCAATCTAATATCCAATAAACGAGGGCCTATCACACAGAAATGCTCACAATTCAGTCTAATTTAGTAATGTCTCTGAGAAAGGCATTAACAATTTTAATAATAAGAAATGGAGGAACAATCACATTGATGGAATAATAGCTGCTTTTCAAAATCTTAAGATTAAAGCACACATTGAAAACACTTTGCAAGGCCTTTACCACACAAGTAGCAATGCAAAACAGGTTGCATCTTAATCTTATTGTGTGACTGATGACTGAAAGAAGAAACTTTCACCTTATACAAAGTATAATGGTATATATTTAGGCTTATTACATTTTACTCTATTTTTAAAATATTCACAGCAATTTGTAGATATAATAATTTGGAACTCAGAATAATGACATGAATAATTATTATTAGAATGAAAGTTAGTTTGGGACTATCCAACCTTTTTCACTCTGTTTCCCTTTTCTTGTAAATATCCATGAGTCCATTTCAGTAAATATTTGATAAATCAAAATCTCTGTGAGGAATTTTCTTATCTTTTATTCAAGTGTATGAGTGAGTAACTTAATGGCGAATAACACATTACCCCTACTCCCAAAAAAAAATCAATCACCAGCCAGTTAACTCATTAAGTGGGCAATTTTCTTAACAAATCGCAAGCCTTGACACTGGTGTCCTGGGCATCAGAAGTTGCTCTGGGTCTTAAAGTCTGCAAGGTGATTCCTATTCTTCTGGAGGTTCAGTGGGGCTAATGTAAGTCCTTGTTATGTTTTGTCATGCCATTTGCAGACTGAGGGGTTCAGAATAGCTCGAGGTGAGGGCAGGAGGTGTTTTGTGAGGCCAACATCTTGGTCAATACTCACGCCTCCATCTGCCTTCAAATTGGAGATCCCACTGGATTTCCCTTCAGGAAATTAGCTACCTTTCTTGCCCAGTGAGTCAGGTAATCAGAGACATTACAAGTCAAACTCATGAGTGGCCTCCAGTTTAGCATTTAACAGTCTTAATTGGTAATGGGCCGAGAAGGTTTGCCATGAACACTCTCACATACATCTTAAATCAGAGCTCATAATGGTCACAGTGGTCTCCTCGACTTGACTGCGACGGAGATTGTGATCTTGCATAAATCAGAGAATTATGACAAACACAGAAGCTACAATTACAGTTCCACAATAAATCAAAATTATAATTTGTGATCAAATTGTGATATAATATAAATATAAAATCAATTTTAAGAGGTTGGATTTTAAACTAGAGGCAAATGAGTGTAGGTGTATTTTTGAGAAGGAGTTGAAAATGTAATGAAGGTTATCTTTCCGAAACCAGGATTTTGATCCAGCTTGGGTTAGATAGCAGATAGCTGCATGACCTCCTGAAGAGTTAATGGAAGTTTTTTTTTATATTGTTGAGAATTACAACAGAAGACAGAAAACATTAGGCTGTTAGCTGTCACAGAATTTAGGATGCCCGATTTTTTTTAAAAAATTAGTTGAAAAACTTTTAGGTACAGGTTGTGGAGGACCTGACTGAAGTTAAATGCAAGTATAATCTCTCATTTTTAGAAATAAATTACATTCACGAAAAAGAGCAGTTTGTGATACGACCAGACCAGAAATATTTCTTTTGTATTCTGCGGATTATTAAAAGATTGAGAGAGTGCTCAGTTTTGTGAATATTCAAAGAAAAGGCTTTACAGGGCATAGGACCAGAAGCTGTTAGGTCAAAGCCACAGATTTGCTGGGCAAGAAATCTTTCTGGATTTTGATTAAATTTGAAGTTATGGTGCTGGGCAGTAGATGGGATTTTGTTTTGCCATTTGTTTCAAAATCTTTCAAACTGTGCACTCTTGTCGATAATTTGGTTTGTTTTAGTTGTCCAGGTTCGGTGTCATAAATTTCTTTTTTATTGTTAAAACCATCTCTGCAGCCTTGTGAGCTTTTGTATCTGTGAAAGACTGCTACATAACATAGACAAAACACTCAAAACCTTGTAGGTTGTGGGGTGGAAGAAGATAAAATGATTAGACCAAAGAATACCAGGGAAGCTATTATGTAAATATGTGGAAAAATTAGAGGCACAGCTCAAAATTAGAGTAAATCAATTTTGATTTTTAAACATCAAACCATCTATGACTGGTGTACAACAAAACAAATATGATCTATCAATTCAGGTTTCATTCTGGGATCTGACTTGTCCAACACTAAAATCAGCCGGGATCATCACAAAATAATTGAAGGAGCATGACCATTTACATTGCTTAATGCAAGTTTAACTAAATTGAAATAACATATATAATATTTATTATTGATGGGGTTAGATGAAGAAGGGTGAAAGGAGTGTAAACATTGCGTAGACTTATCAGACTGAATCTATTTCTGTACCATAAATATATTCTAATACCTTGTAACTGTAAGTGCTTATTAAAATTAAATTGTAACTGAAATATAATTAAATTGGGGACCTTCATATTGTAAGCCACTGGCATCCTGGACCATACAAGCATTAAATTCACAAGCAGCCAACATTAAAACTGTAAGATGCTGGGACAAACTCAATTTGAAATGGAGATTTATTTTCAAATATTTTGTGTTCTGCAAAACATAATGTTGGTAGTCATGTTTATTGCCAATATTTCCAAATGGCCAGTTCATTCCAGCTTTAGTTATTTGTAGATTATTAAACCCACACTCAGGAATTGTAACTATTCTTCTTCGACTATACTATACTAAAGTATACTAAATTTATTTTTTAAAATGACAAAATGAACAAAGCACAATGTGCACGTCCTCATTGTTCTGGTGGTCCAAAGCTGATCCTTCACTATATGAGTCTTAAACCCATTCTGTTTGGGTAATAGATGTTAGATCATCAAATATTTTTCAAGTTCCTCCTGGAAGATGCAAGACAAGTTGTTTGCATGTTTAAGATTTTGCTCCTTTCTCTTCGGCAAAACTTTATAGCAGGAGTAGCAAAGACAATCTCTCAAATACAATATCTAAGAAAAATACAATACTTTGCTGATAAAATCCGAGGAGAAGATATCAGTTTTAGAATGCGCCATTTATCAACTTCATTGTGGAATGCAATAAACCGATATGATAGAATTATGCAAATCAAAGAAATCAGTGGGCGGATGAAACTGGGTAACCTTGACAACCACAGGTGCACATACCCAACTGCAAACCAGCTGTCAAGATTCTACATAACATAGATAAAACACTCAAAACCTTGTGGGTTGTGGGATGGAAGAAGATAAAATGATTAGACCAAAGAGCACCAGGGAAGCTATAATTTAAATATGTGGAGAAATTAGAGGCACAGCTGAAAAGTAGAGCAAATCAATTATGCTGTCTAATTTCAATGCTTAAATCTCAAACCATCTATGACTGGTTGTACAATTTAAGTCCTCTTATCAAATCAGGGATTCTTAGGGAAGGTTGGTCCTTTTCAGCCCAACCTGACCATGGTTATATTCATTAGATTCAAAAAGTGATACCCACTTTTAGCCTGGTAAGTAATATCCCTCGAAATATGCAAAAGCAAATATTATCCTTTTCACTCCTCTGTATCAGGAGGAACACTTATTTCCAGCTTCATATCCTAACGGTAATATCTTTTGTTCCCGTTACTGGAATAGTTAAGACAAGAATGTGTCAATTTACTAAAGGAGCAATATTTCCTCTCTTATTCCGTTCTAACTGTTATTTTGTAATCAGTTTACTTCATTGAAATGCACCATCCTTCCTTCCACTTTAATTAACATGGAACCAAAATTAACCTTACAAGAAGAAATAATCATTCTCACTTTCCTGCTGACTCACCAAAGATTTTATCTAATGACTTATGTTCTCATCATTTTCTGTTACAAATAGGAAATATGCTAATAATTATTCAATCTTCCACTAAACCACGCTTAAAATTCTTGAAAAGCAACCTTAATCCAATAAGGACAATGGTATTGAATTAACTAAGACTAAGAACAGCAGGATTCAGAAAATGCAGCAAAGTGGGAGAAATTCAAAAGTGAATTAACTTTAAAATGATAGTGACCAGACCTTGGGCTCGTCTAAGCTTGAACACATATTCCAAAGAAGAATGTGAAAGAAATATAGCTGGAATAATTGTTAGAACATATGTCTATTTCTACTAAATGCAGAGGAAAAAGTACTGGTTGAAAAATAAATTTTAAGAAGTAATTAACTAAAAGGGCTTAGTTTTAAGCCTAGAAGGTGCACTTCAAGTAATATTTAAAATTTAATTCCATTATTCATGCATGCCTTCAAGAGGTGCTGATTTAAATTAATGTATGATGAAGAATTTTAAAATGTATGTAAATCCACATTCAGCTGTTGAATAAGACGAAATGGTATATTTAAAATTTTTCATAAATATTTATTGACCTATTTAAGTTTTACAATATATCCATGATAAAATTAGGACTTTTGACCAGTTTGTAAAAGTTTGACTGAAATTATAATCTGGTAAAAGAGGTTCCCCATGATTTGGTTCTTTTGCTCAGTAAATCTGTTCCGTACCAACAAGCAAATTTCCAAATTTAATCCCAGTTACTTGCAGAGTTCTAAGATCTTGGGTAAGACTGCATTAGGTGATAAAACTGGCCTTAAAACCACTTGTGACAATAAAGAACCATCAATTAGAATATCAATACATTGTTGAGGTTGGTTGGCTCGCCGAGCTGGTTTGTTGTTAAACAGACATTTCGTCACCATGCTGGGTAACATCATCAGTGCAGGCTCTGAATATCCATTCACGCTTATCACCCAGTCACACCCACAGGGAGTGCATTCATTCGGATGTGGAGTGAAGACACAAACCAAGCTTGACTTTAATGCCACAATAAGGCTGAATAAGCTGCTGACATTTGTGATTTGGGTGTGAATAATGGTTAAGTATGCAAAGGTCAGAAGAGTGACTACTGGTTCTGTGACCATATTATGATATGTTCTTTCAGGGGATGTGGGCATCATTGGTGAGGCCAGCATTTGTTACCCATCTCTAATTAACCTCAAACTTGGTGGCTTGCTAGGCCATTTCTTAGACTGGTTAAGAGTTGCCATTCTACTCTTCCCGGGAGTCATCTGTAGGTCAGATCTGGTAAGGACAGCAAATAGTGAAGTAGATAGGTTTTTACAACAATGGATAATTACCTACTCCTCATTACTAAGGCTAGCTTTCAATTCCACTAAGAAATCAACGTCTAAAGAAAAAAAGGCAATAAATTTGCAATGGAAAATGAAACCAGAAGTATCAATTTACTACAACCTTTATAACAAACAGTACAGAGGTACAAATGGAACTGTAAGTTTACTGGCCAACCACAAAATTTAATCAAATCTTAAAATACCAATCAGCTATGATGATTAAGCAATTTATTACGTAGTCAAAGCAATTGATAAACACCACTCATCTATTTTTAGGAAGTTCCTGGTCTTGGATGCTGGTTTCGGTGGTGTAGATCTATCTTTTTGCATTGTAAATGCAGAGGCATGAAGAAAACAGTCAGATTTTTAAACAGAAAACATGATATTGCAAAAGTTAAAAAGAAGTATACAAGTCGGAATTTAGGAGTTATTTTAAGTCATGCAAGAGCATTCGTTGCCTTCATGTTACTGGGAGGAAAGATGAATATCAGAAGTTGAGAAATAGAACGATCAACACAAAGGCAACAGGAAAAAGCAAGGTGCTCAGATTCTAACGTGTGCACATATTTGCAGAGGAAAAAGGATCTATGTACATAAATAAATAATGATCAAAAGGAATAATGATGATTCAGATGATCCTAGATGTTGTACTTTTCATCAAGCTGTTCAATATAGGCACAGCATGCATGGTTCCCAAAAATCTGTTGGCCAATTGCATACATCAACCTGAACTTGAACATTGAAATCCTCGGAGCTCAACTCTACCAGCAGTCCCTGTCAAAATGACTGTTCTATTTCCCACACTTATTAAAATTGTTTTCCAAAGGAATGTCTTCAAAGTAGTTACAATTGTTTCCAAGTTCTTAGAATCATTTTTGTCCTGCAGATTTACACCTACTGGGAGCTGAATTAATGACTGGGACACACTTCACTTGTGAGCTGCCAGTTACTTGAAGGGAAGGATAATTACACTCTTTCAGGCTGAACTTGCGCACAGAACCCAAAGTAACTGGCAACTGTTAGAATACAAGCTTCTACAACTTGAAAACACTAATAAGCTTGATTAAAGCACTGATATAAATTATTTTAATAGAATCCAAAAACATTTAACCTATGGAGTAACAGTGGGATCTATTTGTTTAGCATTTAAAGCATACTGATTAAATTTAACAAGGAAGAGGATCCAAGTGTTAATTATGTTTCTGAGAAGCTCCGAAGTAAGTATATACTACACTGAGAAGTGCAGTATATACTTACATTTTTTGTACATTTTATAGACTGTGCACTCTTCATTGCCATGCTACATTGTAGACAGATTTTATTCAGTTTTTCAGTTGCTATGTAACTTAATTTCATTAGCTAAGACCTGTTGAGTGTATTTACTGTTGTAGGATGCACTTGAAATGAAAAGATGCTTCCACTTCCCAATTAACAGAATCATTCCCTTTCAACTAAAATGAATGTTATTGAAACCAATTAATGCAGACTGGAAAATCTCTCATTAATGAGGGGAGTGTGGGTGAGTAAACAGCAATGAAAAGATGAAATTAGAGAAGAGCCTCTTCTTGTTGGCCTGGAATAATTACGCGCTTAGTTGACTAATTGTCTGGTAAAAAGCACTGCAGTGATAGTAACAGATTGCCACATTCATTAGGCTGCAAAAGGCCACCTGCTGCAGGGCCTCATTTGCTTCCAGTCTTTATACATGTGTTTATCCCGTGGGGTTGATATGAGGACATAACATTAGCTGTGAAAGGCAAAGCAGCTTGCCAATATGCTGCAATATTGTGTCCTTTATGCAAAATACACGAGCTTAATATGTCAACTGTAATGAATAAAACAAACAGTAATAACTCAGTATGTAACAAAAGTGATCTCATAATATGACATTACAGTTTCATTTGGTGCAGAGATTAATCATTTTGCAACCAAAAGTTGTTGTACTTCCAATGGTTGTATTTATGAAGTGTATAGAACTTAGCCCAAGCTAGAGAATTTCTCAAAAATAACTCAACTGGCAGAAGTGTCCTGTTGTGTTTTGCTGTTAGATTTTGAATTTGAGTGCAGTTATATTACAACATGACATCTAAATAAATTGATCATAATTTTGATACAAAAACATAGTTTAACTGTATAAGTTCCACTACTGAGAAGCTATGGCTCAACTGAGTATGATCTAGAATTACTAACATCCATTAAACCATTTCATCAAGTAGGAGAGACTAGCACCCAAGGCCACAGCCTCAAAGAGAAGGGATGTCTCTTTAGAACTGCAATGAACAGGAATTTCTTCAGCCAGAGGGTGGTGGAACTTATTGCCACGGATTGCTGTGGAGGCCAATTCATTGAGTGTATTTTAAAATGGAGATCAATAGGCCCTTGATTAGTAAGGGGATCAAAGGTTATGAAGAGAAGGCAGGAGAATGGGGTCAAGAAACATATCAGTCATGATTGAATGGCGGAGCAATCTTGATGGGTCGAATAGCCTAATTCTGCTCCAATACCTTATGGTCTTATAGCCTGGTTAAAGAAATGACTGAGGATGTTTCTCGACTTTTATTTGACCGAAAGCTCTAAAGCTCTCAGTGGATTCTGCATTGAAGTCAAACTGAAATAAAAATAAAGGTGAGTTATTCCCCAACATATCACATCAACAAATCTGAACCATTTCACTCCTCCAAAGTTTGCTTTGTGCATTACAAGTTAATATCAGCAAAACCAACCGAATCATATCACTCAGTGGATTTTGCACAATTTCGTATTTCTCCAAATGCTTTTCTGAACTCCTCATTTATCTCCACTGAAGCCGCAGATGCAACCATTTCAATTAGATCAACATATTCTTCAATCTTATCATAATGTATTTAGCTTTTTAATTACATTCATTGCTATTGAACCATTTAACAATACTTTCACCTGCTCATCATACTTGTCTTGCAAATAATCTAAAGCATGCCCAAGAGTGCAACACTCTATACAATGCAGGCCATGTAAATTCAAATATCCACTCCATGGGGATGTTATTGATGCTACCAAACAAACAGCATTCAAAGAATGTTGAATTATTACACTCCAGTAAATATCAAATGTACACATACTGAGAGTGTAAGCTTCCAGTAGTGAAGAATTTTAAACCCATTTTAATTCTTGATTGTTTACTAACAGTAACATTTCATTTTTCTCAGAACTTCTGATAAATACTCACAGGATTAGATACAACAGAACCAGATTGTCATGAGCTCCCCTGTGTCAACAGAAGCAAGCAAATGTTGGCCTCCTTCGATTTAGCATCAAACAGATGCATCTACTGTAACCTTTCATTCTCTTCTTTGGTACCTGGTGAACCCTCAAGGCTACAAAAGATGGGCCTGAATGTTAGGACAAATATTTTGAGCCATTATGTTTACTTATTGCTTCATTTATGACAAGACTGTAGTTTTAGAAAATAAATAAACTCTTAACATCTACAGTTTCTATGTTAAAACTCTTCTAAATTCAAAGTGGCTTGTCAATAATATCTTGTCAAACATGATGTTTTAATATTATAGAAATTAAGCATATCTATTTTCTCCCAGAAAGAGCTAAAATTTCTATTTTTTCAACTGATCTGATATAGCTTTCATCTAAGGTTTCATTTGAATTACAATGTACCTCTATATGCATATCTCATCTTCCTTGTCTTCCTCGTTATATGACAGTTGCGACAGCACTCTAGAGTGCAATTTATTTGACAACGGGCTGGATTTTTAAATGGTTACAGAGGAAAGACCAGAAGTGGATGGTCTGAAATTTCCTGTCACTAGCCGATATTACAATCTCCCACCAAGGTCCAACTTGTATCATTTTTTTTTCAATCCAATAAGAGCAAAGTGTGACAGGTGCCCACCATCAACAGCCAATGAAAGGGTCCATTCCTACTCTTCACAAACTGACTGTAATTTTTGGTGGCCCTGCTGAGGTCTAAACACAGCAAAGGGATGGAGTGTCTTCTAGGCAGCAGAACGTCCTGGGGCTTTTGGGGATGGCGTCAACCAGCAAAGAGGCATAGGGTTCATGACAACAGCCTTGCACCTCCACTTTGAAGCACCATCTCTCTCTCTCTCTCACCCCAACATTGGCAGCTCACAGTGCAAATGAGGAGTTGCAGATCTGTGTGAGTCCCAAAGCCAGTATGGGTGGGTCTTCAAACTATCTTTCCTCCTGCTGGTAGGATAAGGTCCCACAAATGAAAATTTCAGACCATCATGTCTTGGCACTGCTGAAATAGTTGGTATTTATTCTAACATCAACATCAAATGTAAATATCTTATTGGATATAATTTTGAAAGCAGGAGCCCAAGTGTAAGTATGATCAGTTCAGTAGTATCAGATATATCAATTGTATTGCCGAGATGCAAGGTGAAGCAACGGGCACAGAAGACATCCACTCACTTCTCCACAAACAGGGGAGAGGAAAGAAATGAGAGTCCAAAAACTGCTTTGAAAGACACATATTATGTCAGCTGCCCGCCTTTGCTTTGAGGAGTATAAAATGAAATGCTGAATAGAAAGGACTTTTTAAACAACAAAAAACTGTAAAACAAGTTATTTTCCAGTATTCTTTTAATTTCACAGCTGTAAAAGTAATAGATTGTATTCAATAGAATTCACCATAACAATAAACCAATGAGAAATAAAGGACAAAAATGTCAGAATCAAAGATGGATTGGAGACCAAAAGAAAAATAGAGCTGAAATGAAAATGCAACTTGAGAAAGTTTTGAAATAGGCTCGCCTTTTTTACATACCCATTTAAATGGTTACAAATGTGGCAAATGCAGGCTACAAGCATACAACCGGATGTGTTTTAATGTAAAAGCAAATAAGTGCTCAGTACACCTTAACTGCTGCATCGAAAATGCAAATATTTCACCATAATAGCGTGGACTTTAACTTTCACCACTGGACGGAAAACTGGAATGGGCATATCTGCACTTTTATTGCACCCTGGTTTCCCTTTACACTGAATAAAGGAAACATGGTAAGGGAGTGGCATCGCTACTAATCCCGAGCCTTTAGACTAGCTAAGGCATTGACACCCTGTACTGGGTAAGCAGAAATTGCCTCCAGTTAAAAAAAATTGGGAAGACTGATGCCAATGTTTACAGTTCCCGCTACAACTCTGTTCCCTAGCTACCAACACCATTCCTGCAACCGTCCAAGAAAAAACAGACTGTTCTTGGTGTTATATATAATCACCAAGATGAGTTTCCCATCACATATTCACATCATCATTAAGACTGTCTAATTCCGTTTCTGAAATATCGCCTGACTTTATCCCTGCCTCGTCTAATCTGCTGTTGATATCCTCATTCATGTATTCATTATCTCTGGAATTTAACAGTTTAATGTATTCTTGGCTGGCCTTTGACATTTTACCATCTGTAAACTCTACACAACCACTTTCAAACATATCTCCAACTGTAACCCTTATTGTGCCTAGACTTGCTTCTGATCAAGTGATGTCGTGATTTAAATAATTGTTTTCAAGTCCATCCTTAGCCTCATCCCTCCCTATACCTGAGAGGTCCCCCAGTCCCGTAAGCCTCTGAAATATCTGCTGTCATCAAATTCTGTCTCCTGAGCATCTCTGTTATTAATGGGTCCACTGCAAGGAGCCATACCTTCATCTGCCTGGCCCTAAGCTCTGAAATTCCTTTCCTATACTTGGCTTGGCCTCTCTACCTCACTTTCCTCCTTAGAGATATTACTTTAAGCCTATCTCCTTGACCAAAAACCTTCTTATCTGGCTTGCTGTCATATATTATTATATATTGCTTCAATGACATGGCTTGGGATATCTTATTAACTTGAGCTCATTGAAACATTATTATAAAACTATTAGTTGTATTTTCCCAAGAAATTCTACACCACCTTCAAAAAAACATAACTTTTAAAATATATGCAAGAACATGATGTTTATTGTAAAGTGGAGTGCTGTAGAACACACCTTGAACATAGGTCTGACTTCAAGCTCAGCACAGATTGTGATCAAACTTGGACGCTGTTTAAATTTAGATTCTATCACTTCTTGTGAAGTCTGCCCTTTCAACACTACTTCAAAATAAAAACATCAGAAACAGAAGTTGTTGGAAAAGCTCAGCAGGTCTGGCAGCATGTGTGAAGAAAAAATCAGAGTTAACGTTTTGGGTCCGGTGACACTTCCTCAGAGCTGGTAGCTGGGAAAAAAAATCGGCTTATATGCTGCAAATAGGGAGGGGGATGGGGTAGGAAGTGAACGATAGGTTAGAGCCCGAAGATAGAGAAGAGCAGGTGGATAGACAAAGGGGTTTGTATTGGATATTAATGGCCGGTCTATCCCCAGAAATGGAAACAGAGGTGTCGAGGAAGGAAGAAGTCAGAGATATACCAGGTTAAGGTGAGGGCAGGGTGGAAATTGGAAGCAAAATCTACGAACTTTTACAATTCTATACAAGACAGGGAAGCAGTACTGATGATATCATCAATATATTGGAGAAAGAGTTGTGGGTGGGGACCGGAATAGGACTGGAACAAGGAATGTTCCATGTACCCCACGAAGAGACAGGCATAACCAGGGCCCATGCAGGTACCCATGGTCACCCCTCTGAAAATGAGAGGAGTTAAAACTGAAGTTGTTCAGGATGAGGACAAGCTTGGCCAAGCAGAGGAGGGTGGTGGTGGGTGGGGACGGTTCAGGTCTTTGCTCCAGGAAGAAGTGGAGGGCCCTAAGACCCTCCTGGTGGGGAATGGACGTGAAAAGGGATTGCACGTCCATGGTAAAGAGGGGGTGGCTGGAACCTGCAAACTGGAAATTTTGAAACCAGCGTGAGGTGTCGGAGGAATCACGGATATACGTGGGCAGGGATTGGACCAGGGGAGAGAAGACTGAGTCAAGGTAGGAAGAGATGAGTTCTATGGGGCAGGAGCAAACTGAAACAACAAGTCTGCCTGGACAGTCTGTTTATGGATTTTTGGAAGGAGGTAGAAAGGAGCTGTATGGGGCTGGGACTATCAGCTTGGAGGCTGTGGGTGGAGGTCACCAGATGAAATGAGATCAGTTACTGCAGTAGATGCATTAGCCTGATGCATCATGATGGGGTCATGATCCAGGGGAAGATAAGAGGAGATTTGGCACTCAGCCTCTGCAATGTGGAGGTCAGTACTCCAGACTACAACAGCACCACCCTTATCAGCAGGCTTAATAACAAAGTCAGGGTTAGATCTAAGTGCACAGAGTGCAGTTAGTTCAGAGGGAGATATGTTGGATTTAGTGAGGGGAACAGGGAAATTGAGGCGACTAATATCACGTCGACAGTTCTCAATGAATAGATTGAGTGCAGGTAAAAGGCCAGAGGGAGGGGTCCAGGTGGAGGGAGAGTGTTGGAACTGGGCGAAGGGGTCTGTGAAACGGGGAAAGGACTCTTGTCCAAAGAAATGGGCACAGAGGGAGGAAGGTGGAAGACGAGTTTGACATCATATTGTGCCTGAAATTCATTAAAGTGGAGACACAGACGAATAAAGCTGAGACTTTTGCTGAGTACAGGACATTCAGCATCAGAGACCAGAAGGTTAGGAGGGATGGTAAATACCCAACAGAAGGTGAGGTTGGAAGAGCGGATGGCATCAGAGGGAAGGGGAGGAGAGGAAGGTTCCAGAGGGCCATGGATACGTTTGCATCTTGTGGGCCTTGATGCCTGAAATAAAAAGAAGTTTCTTGTTAGCACGACGAATGAGCCGGAGGATGAAGTGAAACTGCGGAGTGGTGCAGCCCTGAGCCAATGTGTTGTGATATTGTTGGAGAGAAATGTTGAGAATGTGCAAGTGGTGCCGAATGGCACTGCGGGTCGATCTCAGGATGCGGCGAGAGCCGCTGTCCGTGGAACGTTGAACATCACAGAGACACCTGTGATCCTGGGAGGATTCAAAACATGAGGGATGAAACTTCAGTTAGAATCCATGTGGGGTGAGTGATCCGGAGGCAGTCACTGAGGAATGTGATATGGCTGTGGAAACGAGTTTTAGCAAATACCTGGTCAAACACCAGGAGTGACAGTGAAATTAATATTGGTGGGCAAGAAGAGAGATTGGAACGGAAATCTCTTCGGAGAGAACAGCAGAACTTCTTCAAGGTGGGCATGCCTAGAAGAGATGTGGCAGTGGGTTAAATACTAAAAGAACTGCAGATGCTGTAAATCAGGAACAAAAACAGAAGTTGCTGGAAAAGCTCAGCAGGTCTGGCAGCATCTGTGAAGAAAAAAATCTGAGTTAACATTTCAACTGAGGAAGGGTCACCGGACCC
>JAHRHZ010000268.1:18149978-18164027 GCA_024137785.1 Ginglymostoma cirratum
CTGAGGAAGGGTCACCGGACCCAAAACGTTAACTCTGATTTTTTCTTCATAGATGCTGCCAGACCTGCTGAGCTTTTCCAGCAACTTCTGTTTTTGTTCCTGATTTACAGCTTCCACAGTTCTTTCGGTTTTTAAAAACATCAGAAGCTGATTACTATGTTATCCACAGTTTGTATGTTGCCTTCCTCCTTCCAGACATCTCAAGAGTTATTTAAATAGAGATTAGTATCAGCTGCACGGCTTCAAATATCTCCAGAACGTCTGGGGCATTCATCCATTAACAACACATGGTATTGTATTTGAGACCATGTAATTTTTTATTTGTTTTAAACCTCGTGATTCTCATGATCAGACATTGAAAGTGCAAATAATTAAAAATAATTTGCATGCATTTGGGGCTTTTTTCTTTCTTAATCACTCATTGATTTTGTTTGTGTTTTATTTCTCAAACAATGAACACGCATATATCCATTTACAAGGTTGCTGATGGCACCACCCCAGAGGGTCGAATCTTAACACAACAAGACGGATTACAAGAAAAAGATTGGCAGCTTAGTGGCATGGTGTAAAGACAGCAATCTGTCCCTAAATTTCAGAAAAATTAAGGAGCTGGTCATTGACTTCAGGAAGCAAAGTGGAGGTCATACACCTGTCTGTATCAATGGTGCTGAGGTGGAGGTGGTCAAGAGATTCAAGTTCCTAGGAGTAACTATCACCAGGAATCTATCCTGGTCCATCCACATCGACGCAACAGTCAAGAAAGCATACCAACGCCTATATTTCCTCAGAAGGCTAAGGAAATTCAGCATGTCCAAAATTACTCTTACCAATTTTTATTGATGCACCATAGAAAGCACCCGATCTGGATGCATCGCAGCTTGGTATGGCAACTGCTCTGCCCAAGCCTGCAAGAAGTTACAGAGAGTTGTGAACATGTCCCAGTCCATCACAAGAAACAGCCTTCCATCCGTTGACTCTGTCTACACTTTCCACTGCCTCGGGAAAGCAGCCAATATAATCAAAGACCTCTGCCACTCCAGTTATATTCTCTTCCATCAGGTAGAAGATACAAAAGGTTGAAAATACATACCAACAGATTTAAGAACAACTTCTTCTCTGCTGTTATCAGACTTTTGAATAGATTTCTCATATATTGGAGTTGATCTTTCTTTGCACCTTCCATGTAGCCTTAACACTATATTCTGCACTCTGTTCTAATACCCTAATGTCCTTATGAGGTATAATTTGCCTGGATAGAACATAAAACAATAATTTTCACCATATCTCAGTACATGTGACAACAATAAATCTAATCAAATCACTGGAGGAAAGGGACTAAAGAAGTTATTAACTTAACATTGAGATGAAGTTATGTTGACCTCAACCTCAACCTCAACAAATAACCTACAATACTTTGGTAGCTGTGTCGCTTCAAGTTGACAGCTTCATTCAGCTTTTTTGCACTCTCCAGTTTCCAAACAGTGCCCTGTGCCTTCACCAGTATTCACTCCTCAAAATAAAATTGAGAAGGCAATGCAAATAGATAGAAAGAATGCTTGAAAAATCCTAATTAGAAAACGTTTTTTTTGAAAGCTATGATTATAGAGTACATTCCCTTCCGACACCTTTTGTTTCGTGATTTATGTGAATTTTCTCAGGTTTATCTTTTCCAACGATTGTACTGCTCCAGTATTGTATTGTCATGGGCATAATTTCTCATTACTATGCAGTGTAAGAGGAGAACAAACAGTGTGAAACTGATAATGAAAAACCACAGACAAAAACAAGCTGAATAGACCTATTAGTGACGAAAAACACAATGAGGGTAATCTATATAGAACTGGCAGTGATGCACAAGAACAAGATCACAAGATAATTATAGATGAGGAAAGCCATTCAACCCACCTTGTCTCATCAACCTTAAGAGAGCGAATGTCTAAAAACCCTAGTACACAACTGTTTCTTAAATGACTTTAGCACTTTTGCCTGTAAGACTGGAAGTTCACATTGTGCATTCTGTGCGAGAAGGCTATTTTCTGGAGGCTAGAATTTATGGCCCTGCATTGGGCATATTTTCAGTGCACATTGTCATGTGATAATTCACCACTTTCCTACCCAATGAACACCTCCAAAGTATGAAAATGTAAAATTTGAACAGTAACATTGCATGTTGATAACAGCAACCCTTATTCTTCCAGAAGAAAATATATATAAATATAGCATTGTTACATTAAAGTTCAATATAAAAACTAAAGCAGCCAGTGTTGGAAATTACAATGTCTTACCTACTTGAGTAAAGCACAACAGTTGTCAAGTACAGATATTTAATTACGTTCCAAAAGAAGATTAGGACTGAAGGCAATGAGCTCCATTGGCTGACAGAAGGTAATGTACCAGCTAACTTATCACAATTATATACTTCTGAAAGAATAATATAGACCAGATGCAGACTGAAATTTATGGACATGAATCAGATAATTTAGCATTTCTAATATTTAGGAGTCAATTTATAAGGCTTAATTGAAACAATGAAATAAAGCATTTAAACTTGAAACTCAGCCCTTCTACATAGAGAAGCAAGAGCAACCTACAATTATGAATTGCTTTTATTGTAGTAAGGCACTTCAGAGGAGCAGTTTTAAACAACATTTTAACAGTGAGAAATAGCAAGAGACATTAGGACAAAAATGGTTTGAAAGGAATTTTTTAAGGATGGGAGAGAGAGAAAGAGGGTTGAAAACTTGAGAGTGTCAATTCTGGAGCTGTTGACCATAGCCTAGCTGCCACTGGTGGAGTGATGAAAGCAGAGATGCACAAGAGATTGGAATTGAAGAAGGCAGAGTCCTCAGAATGGCTCAAGGATATTCAGTAATAAAGATTGGAATGACAGTTTGATCTCTTCTGTGATTTTCATTGCTAGTCTCTGGAATATCACTCGTGTGTTATATTGTTACTAAGACCATTTTCTTCCAATTGTTAAATTTGCCTCACCCCTGTCTGTTGACAAAATCTGCGTCAAAATTCATAAGTTAAGTTCCCTCTGGATAATAGATTTTCATCCTCAACATTTCCCAAGCTTTTAGTCAAAAGCATGTTACATAGTGCAACATTTAGGCTGACTAAATGTTGCAATCTCCAATTTCAATCAACCAGAATCAGCATTCCCATTATTCCTTCTGCCAATCTCCATCATTTCCTCATGGACTGAATTCAAGTGCCTACTTTTGTTATCAAATCCCTCCATGACTTGCTCTGCTCTATGTTAATAAGCTATTTCAACCCTCTACTCCTGTATCCATTCTCTGTTCTTCTAACTTGGGATTTCTTTGTCCAACTTGCTCCACACCATTTTTGGTGGATTTCATTCAGCAACTGGAGTCCAAATTTGATTAAAATCAGCAAAGTGTCAATTTTGGGGTTTACCACGGAGGGTTTTTCTCCGCAGATTCTAGTGGGGGTTTTCACACAATTTTACGCAGCTCCCTTCATTATGTTCAGACCATTTCTATATGGCCTTGCACTCATCATTGGCAGAGGAGCTCATTATTTTTGTGACTTGTGCACCACCATTGCATGTTTAAATTTTAGTTGTGCACCATGTCAAATGCCGCAAACTGGAAATAGGCCTTTAAAGACGAATCTGCAGGCCAGCAAAGGAGGCCTTGCCATCAGGCCCAGCCAGCATGGTGTGAAACTGGCACCTGGATCAGTATCGGAGGACCGCACAACAGTGTAGCTTGCTGGTAGTCAGCAGACTACCAAAGACCAGGCACCTGGTCAGCCCCAGGCAGGAGAGGACCCAATGGTGTCAGCCATTTATAACTTCCTCCAAATGTATAGTCCTCACACCCTATCTTCCCTCCTGCCGCAGCAATAGGGACACCTTGTCAACTCATCGATCACCAGTTCGAACATGCCACAGTGAACAACTGTAATGGCCTCCTCAGAAGACAGACACAAGATACAAGTGATAGGGTACCCTTCGTCATCCAGTAGTTCCCCAGAGTGGAGAGACTACACCGTGTTCTTCACAGCCCTCAACATGTGACTGAGACGATAAGCATCTTGCCAAGATCATTCCTGTGCCTCCAATTCTCACCTTCAAACAACCACCAAACTTTAAACAGATCATCTTTCACAGCAAATTACCAACCCTACGGAGAAAATCGATCACAACACCACACGACCCTGTCATGATAACCTCTGCAAAACATGTCAGATCATTGAAATGGATACTGCCATCACACGTGGGAACGCCACCCACCACGTGCACAGCAGATACTCTTGTGACTTGGCCAATGTTGTCTACCTTATACGCTGCAGACAAGGATACCCTGAAGCACAGTACATCAGTGAGACTGTGCAGATACTACGACAATGGATGAATGGACACCGCGCAACAACCGCCAGACAGGAATGTTCCCTCCCCATTGGGGAACACTTCAGTGGGTCAAGAACATTCAGCCTCCAATCTTCAGGTATGCATCCTCCAAGGCGGACTTCGAGGTTTAACAATGCAGAATCGCGGAGCAGAAACTTATAGCCAAGATCCGTACCTATGAGGACAGCCCTGTGATCTTGGGTTTATGTCGAGAACCACGCTGTTCTGTATCTATGAAATCTTCCTTACCATCTTCTTTTGTCACCATCACCTGGATAAATTGTTATGATCACTCTACCCAAATTAGTTTGTACAGTTTTGGATTACTTGTTACTTTCTTTAGACCCTCAGCACGTGACTTTAATACCTAGCATGTTATTCCAGTCATTTTGGTTTGTCTCCAGCACCACCTTATTATTAATTTTTTGTAAATATCTCTCTGCCTCATTTAGTTGAATTATAGGTCATCCCTTTGCCTGTTATTCAGGTGTTGACACTTTACTCACACTATCTAACACTTTGGATCATCTGCAGGGACTCATTATTTGACACTCCATTCACATCATTACTATGATCTTTGGATCGCTCTGCCGTTGATCTCTCTGCCTATAAATTCTATGTTCTGGGTGTTGCTCTCTTACTTTACTTGACTAAGGGGCTATGCTCCAAACACCTGTGATTTCAAATAAACCTGTTGGACTATAACCTAGTGTCGTGTGACTTCTGGCTTCAAATAATGTTGATCTGGTCTCACGCACATGTGCATTGTGACCTGTAAGCCTCACTCTTGTCCAAGTTTTTTTTCACCCTATGATCTGTATGTTCTTGCTTACTATGATCTGCCTGTACTACTTGCAAACAAAGCTTTTCACTTTACTTCGGTACACGTGACAATAAATCAAATCAAATCAAAACAGCCAGTCAATTTATGTGAATGCAGCATCCAGCAGTTAAAAAGGTCATAGCACTGACAACATTACTGCTCCTCCTCAGAGAAATTCCAAATAGCTACAAATTGAGAAAACTCTTGAAAAAAGATTGTGCAGACCACAGGAAGCTATAAGGGGAAAGATCAAAATCATAAACATATGATATAGCCGTAAATATCAAACATCCAAAGTGAGACAAGTCCCTTAGAGGAACGGTGATAATTTATACATTTGAGCAAAAGTTCCAGGCTCAGATTTTGAAAGAAAGCTTAAATTACTATATTTAGTCATCGAACATTGTTATAACCATTTAAAATTGACGAGTAAAGGAGAAAAAAAATGAGAAAAATTCATTACCAAAATCATTAAAATCACAGTATAATTAGATGACTGCCAGTGAAAAAAGATTGAAGGCAGAACAGTTTAATAAATGAGAGTGGTTTGAAGTGAAAATGAATTATTGTGCAACCAAAATTATGGTTAAAGACACAATTACAGCATGCTGCCACTTATTTCAATATAATACTCTATAACACAGAAGGAGCAGAAGAGGTGCCAATTGTCTAGATCACTAAAAGGGTGCAAAACCCACTGGGAAGTGAAAAATGGTGTAATTAATAAAGTGTTCCTCCATCTTGGGAGAAAACAAAATAAGGTATTTTTATTTCTAAAGAATTCCAACAATTTTTAAATGCTTGACAGTTGTATTTTTCTCTTGAAATAGAAGGATCATTCTGAAATAGTTAGATTTTTTTCAACCTTAATTAACAGAAGCTAAACCAAATTTCTCGAAAGGAAAGTGAGAAAATGAAGTTTAAAATCTTCATTAAAACTATAAAGCTTCATAATTACAAAGCTTTACAACAAATTTATCTTTGCTGTCAGCAAATGCATTTTAAAACTTACAAACACAAAAAAGTGCAAAAGACTCAACATTTAATGTAACTGAAGTGACTGTACAATGTAAAACACTGAACAGTAAAAGTAGCTGCAATGCAATTTTTTTAAACCCCCTGAAAGGGATTTCAAGTAAATCATTCAAATAAGAGAAAAGAAAGACCATCAGTTAACCACAGCGACAATGGAGAAGGACCTACACCTCCAAGTAGATGTTAAATCACAGATACTTCAGACAGGAATTAAACAAGAACATGGGAGGCATGGGATTGAGGGAGATTTAGCAGTTTGGATTAGAAACTGGCTTTCTGAAAGAAGCCAAAGAGTGGTGGTTGATGGAAAATATTCAGCCTGGAGTCCGGTTACTAATGGTGTGCCACAAGGATCTGTTTTGGGACCACTGCTGTTTGTCATTTTTATAAATGACTTGGACGCAGACGTAGGTGGATGGGTTAGTAAGTTTGCAGATGACACTAAAGTCGGTGGAGTGGTGGACAGTGTGGAAGAATGTTGCAGGTTGCAGAGAGACATGGATAAACTGCGGAATTGGGCTGAAAGATGGCAAATGGAGTTCAATGCAGATAAATGTGAGGTGATGCACTTTGGGAAGAATAATAGGAAGGCAGAATACTGGGTCAATTGAAAGATCCTTGATAGTGTGGATGTGCAGAGGGATCTTGGTGTCCAGGTACATAGATCCCTGAAAGTTGCCACCCAGGTTGATAGTGCTGTTAAGAAGGCATACGGTGTGTTAGGTTTCATTGGTAGAGGGATTGAGTTCCGGAGCCGTGATGCCATGCTGCAACTGTACAAAACGCTAGTGCGGCCTCACTTGGAATATTGCGTACAGTTCTGGTCGCCCCATTACAGGAAGGATGTGGAAGCATTGGAAAAGGTGCAGAGGAGATTTACCAGGATGTTGCCTGGTCTGGAGCGAAGGTCTTATGAGGAAAGGCTGAGGGACTTGGGTCTGTTCTCATTGGAGAGAAGAAGGCTAAGAGGGGATTTAATAGAGACATACAAAATGATCAGAGGATTAGATAGGGTGGACAGTGAGAGTCTTTTTCCTAGGATGATGACGTCGGCTAGTACGAGGGGGCACAGCTGCAAATTGAGGGGTGATAGATTTAAGACAGATGTCAGAGGCAGGTTCTTTACTCAGAGAGTGGTAAGGGCGTGGAATGCCCTGCCTGCCAATGTAGTTAACTCAGCCACATTAGGGGCATTTAAACAGTTCTTGGATAAGCATATGGATGATGATGGGATAGTGTAGGGGGATGGCTTAGATCAGTTCACAGGGTGGCGCAACATCGAGGGCCGAAGGGCCTGTTCTGCGCTGTATTGTTCTATGTTCTATGTTCTATATGGAAAGGACAATTCATGAGGTAAAGCATTGCTTTACAATTACAAAATAAGTCAAAAGGGGAACAAGTAAATGTATTTATTTATTCTGTAGGTCCAGTCGCAGATAATATTTTAGAATGACAGGGCGTAACAGAAGACATGGATAATGCAAGAACATTTGACAATTACATTACATATACTTTGCAAATTAGTTTGAATGCCAATAACAGAATGGAGCGAGCAAGATTTGATTGAAGAATATAGCTTCTACTAGAACCTGTCGACAACTTTGTCTTTACACTTTGCTAGAATATTTGTGATTAGGATGATTTATAACCAGAACTAGTTCAAGCCAAAACTGCGAACTGAATTTCTGAATCCTTTTTTTGCAGTCATGTCACAATCAAAAGAGGATCTCACATGGAAACAGCCATTCAGAAAGTGGTGGAAGCTCAAGTCTAAAAACAGAACAAGACAAATGATGGGAAAAGAAAGCCAACCTAGCTCAAGAGAATAATTGGCCATCATTAACTTTCAACTCACCAAAACATGACAGGGGAGGTGATGGCCTCATGGTATTATCGTTGGATTGTTGATCCAGAGACCCAGATAATGTTCTGGGGATCTGGGTCTGAATTCTGCCACAGCGGATGGTGGAATTTAAATCAATAAATACCTGAAATTAAGAGTTGAATGATGACCGTGAATCCATTGCCAATTGTTAGAAAACCCATCCAGTTCACGACTGTCCTTTCGGGAAGGAAACTGCCATTCTATCTGAGATAACAAGCATGGGGCTGGATGAACACAGCAGGTCAAGCAGCATCATAGGAGCAGGAAAACTTGACGTTTCGGGCCTAAACCCTTCATCAGAAATGGGGGAGGGGAAGAGGGTTCTGAAATAAATAGGGAGAGAGGGGGAGGTGGATAGAGGATGGATAGAGGAGAGGATAGGTGGAGAAGAGGCAGACAAGTCAAAGAGGCGGGGATGGAGCCAGTAAAGGTGAGTGTAGGTAGCGGGGTAGGGAGGAGATAGGTCAGTCCAGGGTGGACAGACAGGTCAAGGGGGCGGGATGATGTTAGTAGATAGGAGATGGGGGTGTGGCTTGAGGTGAGAGGAAAAACAGGTTAGGGAGGTGGAGATGAGCTGGGCTGGTTTTGGGATGTGGTTGGGGGAGGGTCCGTCCTCCCTGGACTGACCTATCTCCTCCCTACCCCGCTACCTACACTCACCTTTACTGGCTCCATCCCCGCCTCTTCGACTTGTCTGCCTCCTCTCCACCTATCCTCTCCTCTATCCATCCTTTATCCACCTCCCCCTCTCTCCCTATTTATTTCAGAACCCTCTTCCCCTCCCCCATTTCTGATGAAGGGTTTAGGCCCGAAACGTCAAATTTTCCTGCTCCTATGATGCTGCTTGACCTGCTGTGTTCATCCAGCCCCATGCTTGTTATCTCAGATTCTCCAGCATCTGCAGTACCTTTTATCTCTGATACAAAACATCTTTAAATACCTTGATGCTAAAAATTACTGTTCCAGATGTGGAATGTTTGTTTGTTGGAATGTTTGGAATGCAGTGTTTAGAGGAAGATGGGCCAGTTCTGAAGAATGCATGAAAGTCAAAAAAAAGCCTTTGAACCACAGAACTGAGCATGCTTACTGACACAAACGAGTTAACATCTTCCAGCAAACATCTCTGGAAAACAACTCAGGTTACTAAGAAATGCCACTATCGGAGTATATATCTTTGTACGATAATATAACACTTTTAGAGGATGGAATTCAATTATTCCAAGCCTAAATAGTCACTCATCTGAATCCGATATTTTACAGATTATACAAGTTAATGGTCAGGCAACTAATTTCTGGCTTGACACGCCAGAGTGGCAGGGATCTTACAGTATTATCAGAAAAATTCCCTTGTTCAAAGAGAATGAAACAAAAACCTTCTGCAAAATTACATGGCACAGGCAGAACATTGCTCAAAATCATGTGAAAGGTATGTGTCGGTACACCAATTAGCTTCCCAGCAGCTGCACACCTTAAAGGGAATGTTGGTTAGTAGTAGATTATTGATATACATCTATTTAGAAGAAGCAGTATCAAAACAGCACAATCAGCTTTGTTATCTATGACTGAACTTAATAAAATGACCATGTTATCCAAAAGAATACATGTCGGAATGGAAGGTTCATTTACAAGTCCCCTCCATAGTTAGGGGGACAGGTAGGAGATTCTGTGGGAACGAGAGAGACTCGCGGTTGGTGTGTTGTCTCCCAGGTGCCAGGATCCGTGATGCCTCGGATCATGTTTTCGGGATCCTTAAGTTGGGGGGGGCGAGCAGCCCCAAGTCGTGGTCCACATAGGCACCAATGACATAGGTAGGAAAAGGGATGGGGATGTCAGGCAGAAATTCAAGGAGCTAGGGTGGAAGCTTAGAGCTAGAACAAACAGAGTTGTTATCTCTGGTTTGTTAACTGTGCCACGTGCTAGCAAGGCAAGAAATAGGGAGAGAGATCAGTTGAACATGTGGCTACAGGGATGGTGCAGGAGGGAGGGATTCAGATACCTGGATAATTGGGGCACATTCTGGGGTAGGTGGGACCTTTACAAACGGGATGGTCTACACCTGAACCAGAGGGGTACCAATATCCTGGGGGGGAAATTTGCTAATGCTCTTCGGGAGGGTTTAAACTAATTCAGCAGGGGGATGGGAACCTGAATTGTAGCTCCTGTGTACAGGAGATTGAAAGTAGTGAGGTCATGAATAAGGTTTCAAGGTCGCAGGAGTGTACCGGCAGACAGGAAGGTGGTTTGAAGTGTGTCTACTTCAATGCCAGGAGCAGCCGGAATAAGGTGGGTGAACTTGCAGCGTGGGTTGGTACCTGGGACTTCGATGTGGTGGCCATTTCAGAGACATGGACAGAGCAGGGACAGGAATGGTTGTTGCAGGTTCTGGGGTTTAGCTGTTTCAGTAAGATCAGGGAAGGTGGTAAAAGAGGGGGAGGTGTGGCATTGTTAGTCAAGGACAGCATTACGGTGGTAGAAAGGACGTTTGATGAGGAGTTGTCTACTGAGGTAGTATGAGCTGAGGTTAGAAACAGGAAAGGAGAAGTCACCCTGTTGGGAGTTTTCTCTAGGCCTCCGAAAAGTTCCAGAGATGTAGAGGATAGGATAGGAAAGATGATTCTGGATAGGAGCGAAAGGAACAGGATAGTTGTTATGGGGGACTTTAACTTTCCAAATATTGACTGGAATCACTATAGTTCGAGTACTTTAGATGGGTCAGTTTTTGTCCAATGTGTGCAGGAGGGTTTCCTGACAACAAGAGGCGAGGCCACATTGGATTTGGTACTAGGTAATGAACCAGGCCAGGTGTTAGATTTGGAGGTAGGTGAGCACTTTGGTGATAGTGACCACAATTCGGTTACTTTTACTTTAGCGATGGAAAGGGATAGGCATATACCGCAGGGCAAGAGTTATAGCTGGGGGAAAGGCAATTATGAGGCGGTTAGGCAAGATTTAGGATGCATAGGATGGGGAAGGAAACTGCAGGGGCTGGGCACAATTGAAATGTGGAGCTTGTTCAAGGAACAGCTACTGCGTGTCCTTGATAAGTATGTACCTGTCGGGCAGGGAGGAAGTTGTCGAGTGAGAGAGCCGTGGTTTATTAAAGAAGTTGAATCTCTTGTCAAGAGGAAGGAGGAGGCTTATGTAAAGATGAGGCGTGAAGGCTCAGTTAGGGCACTTGAGAGTTACAAGTTAGCCAGGAATGACCTAAAGAGACAGCGAAGAATAGCCAGGAGGGGACATGAGAAGTCTTTGGCAGGTAGGATCAAGGAAAACCCTAAAGCTTTCTATAGGTATGTCAGGAATAAAAGAATGACTAGAGTAAGATTAGGGCCAGTCAAGGACAGTAGTGGGAAGTTGTGTGTGGAGTCCAAAGAGATAGGAGAAGCGCTAAATGAATATTTTTCATCAGTATTCACAAAGGAAAAAGACAATGTTGTCGAGGAGAATACTGAGAGACAGGCTATTAGACTAGACGAGATTGAGGTTCATAAGGAGGAGGTGTTAGCAATTCTGGAAAGTGTGAAAACAGATAAGCCCCCTGGGCTGGATGGGATCTATCCTAGGATTCTCTGGGAAGCGAGGGAGGAGATTCCAGAGCCTTTGATTTTGATCTTTATGTCATCATTGTCTACAGGAATGGTGCCAGAAGACTGGAAGATAGCAAATGTTGTCCCCTTGTTCAAGAAGGGGAGTAGAGACAACCCTGGTAATTATAGACCAGTGAGCCTTACTTCGGTTGTGGGTAAAGTGTTGGAAAGGATTATAGGAGATAGGATTTGTAATCATCTAGAAAGGAATAATTTGATTAGGGATAGTCAACATGGTTTTGTGAAGGGAAGGTCGTGCCTCACAAACCTTATTGAGTTCTTTGAGAAGGTGACTAAACAGGTAGATGAGGGTAAAGCGGTTGATGTGGTATATATGGATTTCAGTAAAGCGTTCGATAAGGTTCCCCATGGTAGACTATTGCAGAAAATTCAGAGGCATGGGATTGAGGGTGATTTAGCGGTTTGGATCAGAAATTAGCTAGCTGTAAGAAGACAGAGGGTGCTGGTTGATGGGAAATGTTCATCCTGGAGTTCAGTTACTAGTGGTGTACTGCAAGGATCTGTTTTGGGGCCACTGCTGTTTGTCATTTTTATAAATGACCTGGATGAGGGCGTAGAAAGATGGGTTAGTAAATTTGCAGATGACACTAAAGTCGGTGGAGTTGTGGATAGCGCGGAAGAATGTTGCAGGTTACAGAGGGACATAGATAAGCTGCAGAGCTGGGCTGAGAGGCGGCAAATGGAGTTTAATGCAGAAAAGTGTGAGGTGATTCACTTTGGAAGGAGTAACAGGAATACAGAGTACTGGGCTAATGGTAAGATTCTTGATAGTGTGGACGAGCAGAGAGATCTCGGTGTCCATGTGCATAGATCCCTGAAAGTTGCCACCCAGGTTGATAGGGTTGTTAAGAAGGCGTACGGTGTGTTCGGTTTTATTGGTAGAGGGATTGAGTTTCGTAGCTATGAGGTCATATTGCAGCTGTACAAAACTCTGGTGCGGCCGCACTTGGAGTATTGCGTGCAGTTCTGGTCGCCACATTATAGGAAGGATATGGAAGCATTGGAAAGGGTGCAGAGGAGATTGACCAGGATGTTGCCTGGTATGGAGGGAAGGTCTTATGAGGAAAGGCTGAGGGACTTGAGGCTGTTTTTGTTACAGAGAAGAAGAATAAGAGGTGACTTAATAGAGACATACAAGATGATCAGAGGACTCGATAGGGTGGAGAGTGACAGCCTTTTTCCTCTGATGGTGACGGCTAGCACGAGGGACATAGCTTTAAATTGACGGGTGATAGATATAGGACAGAAGTCAGAGGTAGATTCTTTACTCAGAGAGTAGTGAAGACATGGAATGCCCTGCCTGCAACAGTAGTAGACTCACTAACTTTAAGGGAATTTAAATGGTCATTGGATAAACATATGGATGATAATGGAATAGTGTAGGTTAGATGGGCTTCAGATTGGTTTCACAGGTCAGTGCAACATTGAGGGCTGAAGGGGCCTGTACTGCGCTGTAATGTACTATGTTCTTAGAAAGTCAAGAGAAGATTATTTCTTTTTGAAACACAACTATCTCCTCTGACACAATTTACCAAAACTAAAGGTCCTCCAAAACAAACAAACATTTAGCAGCAACATTGATACCAAAGAACATCCTTTGCAAAGAGCCTTCAGGAAATCAAAGATCCACAGTTCCAGTCCAGTAGTGAACTGAAGCTGAATGTTTCAACCTCAAGCAGCAGACTTCAAGCCCAACTAATTCAGTCATTTATAAAGTCAGACACATGAGGATATGGGGTAATTCTAAATCTGCTTTAATTATTTGATACAAGTGTATAAAGAGAATTTAATAATCAGAAAAAAGCTTGGCGGAGATGTTATATAAAGGCAGTTAGTACCTGTAGGGGTTCACTAATATCATGAGATGAGCTCCACCAATTAGAATATAAAGGACTGTTCCTAGAAGGGGTTAACCAGTTGTTAATTGTCTCTAAGTTGCATTCCATAATGTTTCAATAACAGAAGTTTAACTTGAGGCCTCAGCATGGACTCTCACGTAACTCAGACATCACATTACTCACCATTAACTACTATGTAAAAGACCTATTTTACTTCCCAATACTAACTATATCTTCTGCCATCATAACAAGCATGGGGCTGGATGAACACAGCAGGTCAAGCAGCATCATAGGAGCAGGAAAACTCGACGTTTCGGGCCTAAACCCTTCATCAGAAATGGGGGAGGGGAAGAGGGTTCTGAAATAAATAGGGAGAGAGGGGGAGGCGGATAGAAGATGGATAGAGGAGAGGATAGGTGGAGAGGAGGCAGAGAAGTCGAAGAGGCGGGGATGGAGCCAGTAAAGGTGAGTGTAGGTAG
>JAHRHZ010000268.1:18164427-18210368 GCA_024137785.1 Ginglymostoma cirratum
CCTGCTGTGTTCATCCAGCCCCATGCTTGTTATCTCGGATTCTCCAGCATCTGCAGTACCTTTTATCTCTATATCTTCTGCCAAAGGCTTTGTCTAGGCATTCAACTCCATTTGGTATCTTAATGTATTAGTCTGATGCCATAATAAGGAAGATTGATGGAGCTGAATCTAACCAAGGCATCGCACACAGTTCTGATGGACATGACTACAATATATAGCGTTCTGGCAGCAGTGGGATCTAAAAATATGGCAAAAATACCTGCAATGTGAAAAAAAATTCAGAAATAGAACTATGGAAAATGGATACATGAATTTTTTTTGCAGAAAAGCCGTAATAATTCAGTTACGAAACAAGCTTTTTCATAAATGCCCTACAAAAATACAGTTCATTGATGCCCAAAGGAAGAACACCCTTATCATAAAGTCATAATGGTATATAGCTTGAAGATTATTTAAAGGCGATGGGACTTCTACAACACTGTTGTTAAATTCTTTCTGGTGGTAGAAGTTATAGGTGATGGAATATGCTGTCAAAGTAACTTTGGCATGTTACCGCAGTGCATCCTAGTGCTCATACAGGGCAGTTATTCAGTCTATTGTAAGGGGCACCATCAAGTTAATTGCTCTGTTAAATACCCATGCTTCTGGAATGCTGTTCAGCCTGCATCCATGCAAATGAGTGGCAAGCATTTCATCACAATCATGAATTGTTTCTTGTAGACAGTGGAGAATTTTTCAGAAATTGGAAGGTGAAGCAGAGTAGCCAATTCATGACTTACTCTTGTATGCAGATCCAGTTCAGCTTTTGCTAAATAGTGAATCTGACGAAGTTGATAGTGGGCCTCAAAGTCATGGAGGGGTACCTAATCTTGCTCTTATTTGAGGTACTTATTATCAGACATGGTACTATTGTTACCCACTATTTGTTAAGCCAAATTTGGAAGTTTTCTGAGTTCTGCTGGTGGCTGGTATCAGAGAAGTTGTGAACGGATCTGAACAATAACAATTTAAACTTAATGTCTCAAGTCACTTCACAGAAGTGTTATAAAGCAGAATTAAACACTTACAAACACTTGATTTGCTTGTTTAATGATCATCCCTCACTCAAAAATCTATAACACTACCCTTAGGCCTTATGCCAAAAGACATGTCATTAATGAAGCCCCTGAAAAATGGTTCAATCAAGGACATTTCCCAAGGATCTCTGAGAGGGGTCTTGTGGAGCAGTGATAGTGACTCTACCTCTGAGCCAGGAGGTCTGGTTCAAGTCCCATGTGCTCCAGAGATGGGTAATAACATTTCTGAACAGTTTGATTAGAAAAATAACCTTGCCAAGGATCTCTTAGGGGGCTCTGTGCAGTACTGTTGTCCCTATTTCTGAGCCAGAAGGCCCAGATTTAAGTCCTGTATGGTCTGTAATGGCATCTCTGAACTGGTTGATTTAGAAAATATCTAGAAAGACATGCTAGTGCAATAGTCAGACAGATAATATTTGAAGGGTCTTGTGGTGCAGTGATGGTGTCCTTACCTCTGAGCAAGAGGCCTGGTTGAATTCCCATCTGCCCCAGAGGTGTGTAAAAATGTCTCTGAACAGGTTGATTAGAAAATAGCTTCCTCACAAACTCCTAGAATGATGCTAATTGATTGCAAAAATTGCCCTTTGACAACCACATCCGGTTTCCTTTGTATCAGGTATGGCTCCAGATTTTGTGTTATTTTACCATTAACCAATATTGACAAGTTTTGTTATCGCTAGACTCAAACAAGCACTATTTTGCTATAGAAGCATTTAAATTCATCTCTCCTCAAGTAGGTAGCTTTTGGTTGCACTTTAGAAATAAGACTGTGAAATCATAAGTCGAGTGGTTTTGATGGAAATCAAAGTGAATGTCCAAGAGTAGGCTATTAATGAGTTGGTACAACTTGATGCTATGCATCTCCTGTGATAACACTCATATTTTTCTTTCAAACTCAGCTCTTTAATGCAGACTTTCATTCACTTTACAACTCTAATGGCTGTTAATTTATCCAACGAACACTGAATTGACTATCCATTGAAGTGACAATTACTTGCTTCGTAGTCAGCAGGATAAATAAGTTAAAAATCAATTTTTTGCATTAATTAGAAACTGGCAGCCAATATATACTTTTGCTGCCAAACACAGAACTCTCAAAACAGAGAAAATTACTCACAAGTCATTCTAAGTCAACAGGTACAGCCAGCTAGGAATCTACCCGGCTACTTTTAGTTTAGTTGCTATGTTAGTAATCAATAGTGAGAGTGAATAATAAGACTAATACATGTTGCTTTACATCTACAACTAGGCAATGAAATCAAAGTCCACAGACTTGTACTGTCTCTTGGTTACAAGTGTCCAATCTAAGTATCACATCGTTGAGGTTAGTTGGCTCGCCGAGCTGGTTTGTTGTTCTGCAGACATTTTGTTACCGTGCTTGGTAACATCCTCAGTGCAGCCTCTGACGAAGCGTCGGTGTGTTTTCCCGCCTGGCTTTTAAACTCTGGGGTCCGTTGCAACGGACTGCCTCACTTCCGGGTTTCCTCCGTAGTGGAATGTATAGGGGGTCGAGTTCAATATGTTTATTAATAACCTGCTTCATGGAGTGCCATGTTTCCAGGAATTCTCGTGCTTGTCTCTGCCTAGCCTGTCCCAGGATCTTGGTGTTGTCCCAGTCGAAGTCGTGGTTCTCCTTGTCCATGTGGATTGAGATGAGTGAGTATTCGTCATGTCTTTTTGTAGCCACTTGGTGTTCATGCACCCTTGTTGTTAGTTTCCTTCCTGTTTGCCCGGACACATTGAAGTCGACCCCATATACATTCCACCACTGAGGAAACCCAGAAGTGAAGCAATCCGTCACAACGGACCCCAAAGTTTAAAAGCCAGGCGGGAAAACACACCGACGCTTCATCAGAGGCTGCACTGAGGATATTACCCAGCACGGTAACGAAACGTCTGCGGAACAACAAACCAGCTCAGCGAGCCAACCAACCTCAACACCCACAACCCAAGCTACAAATCTACTCCAAAACCTTAAAGTATCACATCATGTTAGCCTATATAGTCTCTTATTAACTGATCATTGCTTTCTTAATTCATTTTCTTCATCCAAAATCACCTTAATTCCTACAAACTGTGACATATACATTTCCATATTTACTTGCCTAAATTAACATGCTTACTTTCCAAAGTGCTATTGTGTATTTTGACCAAAGAAATTTAAAAACAGACAAGTATTAAAAATCATATTCCTGCATCTTTAAAACATATGACATGGTTAGATGGAGATAACAATGATGTTTCTATTTCTAACAAGTGAATTGAATTGATGATAATTTATTTAATCTTTTTTAACGTTTTTCACAATTGTACCATAGCTTTAATTATTTCACCAATGAGTCAGTTCCCTGACTCCATTTACTCATGAAAGGTATGCACTCACTTGAAAAAAAGTTCTATTCATGTCATTCAGTATTCCAATACATTAACTAAATTAATTTGTAAAGCTAGCTCTGAACTGGATGAAGCTATTTGTTAGTTTCATTTGGTATTTTCCAAATGTCAGATTTGATTTTCATCCAGATAGGTGATTGTTAAATTGATGTAACTAATCTCACACTATAGGATGACCAGGGATATACATTTAATGAGGCACCCTATTGATGTGTAACTGATTCAGACTGAAATGTAGGAAAGACAGAATAATGAGGGGTAGATTGAGCACACCTTGAATACATAATTAGGTTATCCTGGCAGTTGGAACCACAAAATAGATCTGAAGCAAGCCTAATGAATTTCCAATCATACCAGCAAACCTGATACTTGATCAGACAGGTGACACTTAATTAATTTAATACCTGCATTACAGGGAATTGTGACTTTGTTTGTCCTATGTAATCCTAGATTCCTCTTTTTACAAACATTAGTCTGATTTTCCTGAAGCTTTTCTTTCTTAGTTTTGATTTGATAAACAGGAGAACAAAAATGCATTTAGCTTGTTAGCATTGTTTTCATTTTTAAAAGGAATCTGATAACAAATTGCTTTGATATAATTAGCATTTTTGAAGTACAGCAACAATGTACATTGTCTGCGAAGTAAAGTTTATCTATTCAACCCACAAAAATTACCGTTAAAGAATAATCATTATTGTTTACCTTCTTTACCTTTTGTTTCAAAAGGTGTGGACTATATGAGAGTCAGTCAAACATAACTTAGGGCAGCATGGTGGCTCAGTGGCTAGCACTGCTGCCTCATAGCACTAGGGACCTAGGTTCGATTCCAGCCTCAGGTGACTGTCTGTGTGGAGTTTGCACATTCTCCCCGTGTCTGTGTGGGTTTGCTCCAGTTTTCTCCCACAATCCAAAGATGTGCAGGTTAGGTGGGTTGGTCATGTTAAATTGCCCATAGCATTCAGGGATGTGTAGATTAGGTGGGTTACGTGTGGGCAGGATGCTCTGAGGGTCAGTGTGGACTTGTTGGGCCATAGGGCCTGTTTCCACACTGCAGGGATTCTAGAAAAAATATTTTTTTTTCTGTGATTTCTTCTACTTAAGTATTCTCATGATAATTCTATGGTTTTACTAGCACATTTTAGTTAAATGTGCTTAAATTACTCTATTAGTAACATGAAATATTAAAAATTATGGCAAGATTTTGATTCTGGTCTATGAATCCAAAACACTGCTGTTCGCATTCTCATCCAAAGAAAGTTTCCATTCCGATCAGGTCATCTTGTCCAAACTCCAGTCACACTATCCACCTCAACATGTCAATTTCCAAATTATTGCCCTAACTTTCAAACCTCCCCATAACCTGTTCTCATCCTCTTTCATTATTGCGTGCACCCTGTATTGCTCATATCTACCTCAACATGTCAATTTCCAAATTATTGCCCTAACTTTCAAACCTCCCCATAACCTGTTCTCATCCTCTTTCATTATTGCATGCACCCTGTATTGCTCAAACATCTTAATCATCCACAAGTTCAATTCCAGCCAATCCATGATTGACAGGTGCTATGTTTTTTGTAAGGAGTTAGGAGCTAGTTGTTATCAGAATGTACATCTAAGGTTCTACGTTTACAGTAGTACTGCAGTCAGGTGCCGAGCAACAAGATATCAGTCCACCAACCACATAGATAGCCATAAGACGTAAACTCAACAAAGTTCCAAAATTTTGAGTCCAGAAGTGGGGTCATTTTGAGTCTAAGGAAAAGGGTAGATATAAGGTTTTTTTTTCAAGTAGTGAAATCTACACTCTGAAATTCTCCTGCCAGCTAGTTCTCTCACTGTTTGCATTAACCTTCTAAAGCTCTTGTCTTCAATTATGACTTCAATTGTTCATCGTACCCTTGCTATTACCTTCTCCTTTCTCCATGCTTGCTAATTGCTGTAACTTTCTGCTCCTCTGAAACATCATTCTCCACATTAGGAGTGCTATAATAAATGCAGATCTTTCTATTGAAAGCTAAGAAATAAATTGCCTCCATCTCTAAAAGAGAGACCAAAATTAATCACTCAAGCATGTCAGATATTCTTGGTTTGTTTTTGGATTATCCTTCCTATAACTACAGCATTTTAATTTAATCATGTGGCCCTTTCATGCCACAAATGAATTGTTTATAAGACATCAAATTATTAAAAGGTATTGATTCATTGATCAATAAGGCCACGCTGTCATATTATTGAAAATCCCTCTCCAGAATGAAAGATGAAGTGCAAGTTGCAGATCTCTAAATATCCAATGATTCAATGTGACCTGTAATGACTGGAAATCAAACAGCCACATAAATTTTATGGTGGAAATCTATAACATTTGGGTAGTAAATCTTTTCAGTGTTCCATTTAAATCTCATTGTTATTTGTCCAAGACATTGAATTTCTTCATTTAATCCTCCCATGTTAGTCGGTTTATTTTGTCTTGCACAGCATGAACCACAAAAATGACAGTTTTATTTACAAGGATAAAGGGAATAGCAAGTTAAGCACATTTGTCGAAAAACAGTTATCACAGGAAAACTACAAAGTAGATAACCATTTTCTCCCATGATCAGTTTATCTATAATACTTTCATCAGACAGGAGGATTGTAAACTTAAGCTTAAAGGGAAAACAATCTGTCATGCACTAGAGCATTTTATTATTGACCCCTAAAACAACAAATAATTTGAATCAGTTAAACTCCACAAAGGAAAAATTTGTATCTGTTTAAATTTAAATTTAATGCCACAAAAGTCCTTTTTAGTTTCAGTTCCAAAATCATGTCTGTACTGCGACTCCACAGTGCTGGTGTACATCATGCTGAATATAATTTTGTGTAAGTCAGTGGTGTGGGTACAGGAAGCACACATGAGAAGTATGCAGATTGTGACATCAGTCAGCTTAGAAAACTGTTCTGAACAGAGTAGAGCCATTTTTTGACTTGAACACTTCAGCTACCTCCCTCCTTTAACCTCAAACAGCTGAATATTTAAAGTGATCATCAACTATTTTCAAGTTAGTTGTTGACGGATTTCTACTGACTGTTGCCGAGTAAATAGAAATGTTTGGAGATTTGTACAGCAAGTTGAAATTGCTGACAGCGACATGTTACATGTGATGAAGACATTGGTTGTGATTTCTCATCTTACCTGGTCTGCAGTATAAAAGGGAGAATGGGCAGAGGGGAGAGATGAGCTCAAGTTGCTTAAAGGGAAGGTGAGGGGGTGGGGGAGAAAAGAGATCTCAGCAAAAGATAAGAACAATGCATGATTGTGAAGAAACAATTTTCGTACATTAACTCAAGCAGGGAACAATGTGGAACGAGTTGGCTTCGGTAAGGAGATAATCACTGACATGTATTGCCTATTAGAAGCAGTCCCACAACCTCAGATCAGGGTGAAGATAACACTGCCAGTGACAGTGAAGTTGACTACAGCTATGAACAACCTCATGTTGAGTTCCTTTCAGGTGGAGAGAAGTGATATCTTCAACATCTTGCACCTCATTGTATAAGAATGATGCTCTGTAAGCAACAAAAATAAATAAATATTGCTATCTGTCCCACTAGAGATACGTATGGAGCAAGCCCAAAGCTTCACCAGGGTAATGTTATCTAAACAGTACAGGGCAATATTGTCTTTAAACTGTGTGGATAGGCAATTGCTCCACGGGTCTGCACAAGCCAATATTTCAAAGCATGGACTTCCAGTTTCAATGTCATTGCCACACATGACCCTCAGAAGGCCATGTAGTGGAAAAGAAATTAGAGGGAAAGTCAGTACAGGGTACTGCTGAGTTTACTCAATTACTGTAGGGTGCCACATGCAAATTAACAAATCTGCTGCAATTGCAAAAGGTGGAAGTGGTCTGGGCTGGCTCACTGACAGTTAACAGCCCTGACAATGACATAGCAGCAGTGGTGAGAAGTCAACTGCTTCCTGAGGGCAGAAAGCAAGTTTGTGCTCCTTGGCACCACTGCCACTGCTAGAACTGCAGATGCTGGAGTCAGAGTCAATACAGTGTGGAGCTGGAGGAACACAGCAGGTCCTCTAATGCTGCCTGACCTGCTGTGCTCCTCCAGCTCCACACCAGACGGAATCTCAGCTAAACTTGACTCTGTCACATTTCCTGGTCCCCTGTGTGTGATTTGCCCTAACTCTAACCAGGGCCTAGAGTTTCTCACTTTGTTAATATTGCATTTCTTTTAATTTCATTTGTAACTAAAACATTCCTTTGTTTTGCTTTTCTCAAAGTCTGGTTCTCAGTCTCTTCTCACCAGACTGTGCCTGGAGCACAACTAAATGCAGACGCCAGTAATGCCTCCATGTTTTAAAGACCATTTCTATTAATCTCTCAGAAGAAAGATAATTGCGTACTTTCCTCAATAATCTGAATAATATTCTTTGTAAGAGCAAGAACCACAGAAGTGCTTAACTGTAATATCAAGACATGTCAAAGACATTTTCTATTTATCTTCTATATTTGCTCTGATATCTGTTATACTGTGAATCAGGGAGCCCACATAGAAAAAAACCCTGAAAATCTTAACTTGGTGAATTTTAGAAAAGTATACTTTATGCAGGATAAAATCTTGCATCAAACCAATATGGTGTTGTTTCAATTTCAACATAAAGACAAACAGGCAACTTGAAATATCTCCATTACATTTTCCCCCATTGTTTCTGGTGAATAGTTCATTTCCTTAAACTGTGAGCAAGATATACTTTCTATGTTTTCCAGGAAGTACATCCATTTATTTGTAAGTCTAAGTTTGCTGTGGCACATGCCATTAACTTGCTTGATCATCCCACCCTTCTCAACAATTATTCCAATCCACAAAGTATAGTAATATAAACATGGGCAGCAATTTCAACACAGGAAGTAAATTACCTGGATGTTTTAAAATTAACAATGCTCTGCTCAGTCTCTGGGATGGCTGATGCCACTGATTTTGTGCAACTAAAATTGCCAAATAGAATCAACAAATAACCTCAAGGAAACGTCCACAAATGCATTGCATGTCTTTCTGCATTCAAACAAACATAAGTGCACAACCAAAGTTCATGTCCAGTGCCACCAATATAAATAAAACAATAAATCTAATTAAAAGTCAGCTGGGTTGATTGGCCACTCATAATTCAGATAGCTAATTAATTGTAGTGGTACTCTGTTTGGATCTATTGTTCAATAATCTAATTACTCTAATTTTCTGTAAGTGCACCTATTTGGATGATCTAACAGATCGCTCAACAAACTAAAGATAATAATGTTCAAATTTAACTGTACAAAAGCATGCAACTGCATTCAAACCAGGAGTAAAATTTTTGATTTGAATAGCAAAACAAATCATTGAAATTCTTTACATTGTGGAATTCTCTTTTTGCTTAATGCTTAATTACCAAATGACAGTCACACAAAATCTATAAAGCCTAATGAACCTTGTGTTTGTTTTCAATCAAGCGATAAACTAAATGCTCAATACCCAGCTGAACAGTTCCCTTCGAACTGCATCAAAATGACAGATTCTTCAATTTAGAGTCATACAGTCATAGAGCTGTACAGCATGGAAAGAGACTCTTTAGTCCAACTTGTCCCTGCCGACCAGATATCCTAAACAAATCTAGTCCCATTTGTCAGCATTTGACCTGCATCCCTCTAAACCCTTCCTACTCATATACCCATCCAGATGCCTTTAAAATGTTGAAATTATACCAGTCTCCACCACTTCCTCTGGCAGCGCATTCCATACATGTGCCACCTTCTGTGAGGAAAAAGTTGTCCCTTAGTTCTCTTTTAAATCTTTCCCCTCTTACCTTAAACCTATGCCCTCTAGTTTTGGACTCCCCCCACCACCCCCCAACCTGGGGAAAAGACCTTGTCTATTCACCACATCCATGCCCCTCACGATTTTATAAACCTCTGTAAGGTTATCCTCAACCTCTGATGCTCCAAGGAAAATAGCCCCAGTCTATTCAGCATCTCCCTGTAGCTCAAATACTCTGACAACATTCTTGTAAATCTTTTCTAAACCCTTTCGAATTTTACAACATCCTTCCTATAGCAGAGAGACCAGAATTGCACAGAATATTCCAATAGTGGCTTCACCAATGTCCTGAACAGCTTGCAACATGACCTCCCAACTCTTAGACTCAATGCACTGACCAATAAAGGCAAATATACCAAACGCTTTCTTCACTATCCTGTCTACCTGGGACTCCACTTTCAAGGAACTATGAACCTGCACACCAAGATCTCTTTGTTCAGCAACACTCCCCAGGACATTACCATTAAGTGTATAAGCCCTGCCTTGATTTGCCTTTCCAAAATGCAGCACCTCACGTTTATCTAAATTAGACAGCATGCAGTGGAGCTGAGTCTCCAAATGTGAAGGATTTAATAGGGAGGGCTGCTGTATTATATCTTACTGTCAGTATATCAGTCTACCTCCAAAATCACAGTATGGAAACATACCTGTAAGTGACATGCTCATGGCATCATCCATACATCATAGCATGTGGCATAGGGATAAAAAGATCATATTCTCCATCTTACCCTGGGACTACTCAAGCATGACATGCCACTGGCAGCATATTGGCGTTTTATTGAAAATTCTGGTGATGGTATATTCTGCGAAGCAGCATCAATGCATCATCTCTTTTCTGTACAAATATTTTCATAAGGTACAAGTAATACAGATGCGCAATCTGAATTGAGCTGCTGGTAACAATGTGTCCTGGCCCACGTTTCACAAAACCTGGGACAGATATTAGTTCAGCACGTAGTGACATTTGGTGTTTGCACAGTGAAGGTTTGTGCATTGCTTGATTCACCCGCACAAAAGATGGCCATCAGAATGAGGGCAACATTTTTGTACGTTTTTCCTGACTTTATCCAGAGATTTGTACATTATGCATGCAAACATATGTGCAGTGTACACAGACAGTGCCTGAACCAATTCTTCAACAGACTACACTAGAAAACAATCTCTTGACACATTCCAACAATTTGCCCTCCACAGCACTGATGATCATTAGATCTACCAGTGTAAATGTTGATTGAAATCACCCATGATTAATGAATTACCTTGCTACAATGCATCACTCCTTTCTTGATTTCTACCATGCAATACTTTACCCGTATTGTTTGGTGACCTATAAACAACCTGTACAAAAAGTGTGTGTCCTTTGCTGTTTCTTAGCTCGACCCAAGCAGATTCTACATGTTATTCTTCCAAGTGAAGATCCTGCGGACTGTATTCAGGTGTTCCTTTTGCCCTGTCAACACAGTTCACTCTCAATCTCCAGATAACAGTTGGTATTATATGTGTAAATCCATGAAATCAGCTTGTACATCACATTGCAAAAATTCTGTCCTACTTCTGTGGTCCACATCTTAGTCCAGGCTTACTTTTTTTCACAAGCAACTTATCATCTTACAGGTATTGAAATATTCATCAAAATAAGCAAATATTACGAGCACAGTATTTTGTGTATTCATGTGAAGAATGATCAGTGGCTCCAGAAGATAAACTTTCAGCAATTTTTTGTTGCCAACCAGTTTTAGGTGCTGCAATCAGGCAGCAAGTAAAACGGTCTGCTAATTTTCCGTGAAATTAGTATCAGGCATTTTTATTTGTTAGATTCAATCATTATTTTTCTGCAGTCTTCTGAGTATTTCATGCCATATTTCGACATCAGAATATCACACTATATATTGGCATACCACACATTTGCAATTTATTTACATGTGAGTAATATGTATTTATAAGTTACAATAAATAACATATAATGTCTGTTTATTAGATTTTTGTTGCAGGCTTCATGAGTACACTATTAAAATTAACTCAGGAAAACCATTTTTAAATATACTTCATATAAACATATATCAGCCATTTGCCTCAAATGATTGAGAAATTCAAAAAGAAATTTTAAGTTGTATTTTAAATGGAATGATGTAATTTTGCGTATTTTCATATAGCAAGTTCAATCAATTTTCAAGGTTTAGGATTTGAACAATCTCTCAAAAGGTTGTCAGTCCAGCTTTATAGGACATGCATTGCACCACAAGGAAATTAACAGTCAACAATGCAGCAGGGTCCTTGGACCTTTAATCAGATTTCAGGACACCATGTACATTTCCTGGTGTCTGGCCTGCCAACATCAGCTAACACATAAAATAAATATTTACTGTAGAAAGGGAAACATTTATTTCCTTTCCATGGCACAGAACAATAATTCTGGTTTATACAATTAAACGCGCAACCAGTTCTCAGACCAGGAGCAATTATCACACTTCCCTGCATTCTTCATAGGCATTGTCATAGACTGACAGTGCCCATTAGGCTAAACCAGATCTTTCTCACAGCATCAAGGAAATTTGTATAGAAAAGAATAAACAAAATAATTATTACAGGATATTATTCTGAAATTATGGACAGTGCTACCTCTTAAACAATAACCATATTTCAATATAACATTTCCTCTTCATAATTTTCACTGAATGACTCCGTACTTAGACAAAACAGAGCCTTTTAGCAGTACATGGGAGCTAATAATATCTTACAAACAAAAGTCCTGCCCTTCCAATTAATAATGTTGCAAATAAATATCTTTACAAATTGCATGAATTTAATGGGGACTTTTCCAGGAAAATAAAACATGGCACCAACATTCAGATATAGTTTACTTCAGTGACTAGAGAAAATGTCTCCACTTAGATTGAATGTATAGTTTAATCATTTTATGGCAAAATTAATCAAAGTCTTACTTAATTATAATGCATGCATCCAAGGTCTGTGACATCAGTCTGCTTCACATTCCCTGGCACATCTTTCTTTTGTATTCATGGTATTTGTACTACTTTAAAAAAAACTGATATTTCCCTTAATTCTTTTCAGCAAATTTCACAAATCCAAAACATTTTCATTTTCTGAAGAAGTAGCTTGAGATCATTGACTTCAACAGTAAATAAATAAATTGGGAAGAAAATGTATAATAAAACAGAGTATGATTCATTCCATACTTGAAATAGTCATTGATTTTCACATTCACCTTGCACTGAAGATTTGTGTATGAATAAATACATCATTAAGGTGAGATTAATCATTGTGTTAAATTTAAGCACTTGGAGTCAAATCAGTTGATGAACAGACTCTTTCATCTTCTCACCCAGAAAGACACTTGTATTCAAGGAAGCCCATCACTTCCTCCAATACCTTCACTATCACTCCCTCCTCTCCTGTGAAAAGTCCGGAATTGATTCTTTGATGCCTCCATCTCTTGTCATTGAAGTTAAAATTTCGAACCTGCGACTCTACTTCTCAGCATTCCTAAGGTGTTAAAAGAATATTTGTGCTCACTGAGGCTTCTAAATTGGATTGGATTCCAAGAATGCCAAGTTTCCACTTGATAAAAACTCAGTGACCATTACTGATCTGCAGCCTTTTAATCATGTACATGCTGAAGGTGGTGGGAGATTATTATAGCATGTGGAAATGATCTTGAATTGCATAAAAGGATGGTCAAAAGTGCTGACTAATGCCTTCATTCACTAAAATAAAAAAGAAGCATCATGTTCAGGCTGATGCTGGCAGAAGCGCTTTACTTTGGGACCAATAGCCTAAAGATGTTTTAATAAGTGATTTATGGAATCATAGTACAGCTTTTAGAGCAGAATTTTTTTTTTGATGTGCTTCTGAACTGAACTGGTTTTGCTTCAGACTGTCTGAAAATTTGCAACACCATTGCAAATTCTTTCAATCCTCACAAAGTAAGTAGTTATGAATCAAGGTTTTGGATTCTCATTGAATACCCTATTGTTTGCTATTTAAATGGAGGAGGAGCAGTACATTGGAAGAAAGAAGACTGAAGCAGCTTTGAAGAGGAATATACCACACAATAAATTACCCTCTGTACAATTTTATAGGCATCCTGAATAAAACGCTTACCCGAGTAAGGGACCTGAGTAAAACGCTTCTCATAGAAAAGAGTGTACTTCATCAAAGAGGCTAAAGGAGAACTGTTCCACTTTCAGTACGACTGTGACCAGCAGTATTCCATGGGGATAAGTGCCTGGTCTACTTTTGTTTGTCATTTATGTAAATTATTTGGATGAGAATTGAGGGGGAATGGTTAGCAAGTTTGCAGATGACACCAAAATTGGTGGTATAGTGGACAGTCAAGAAGGTTATTTAAGATCACAAAGAGATCTTGATCAAATGGGTCAATTGGCTGAGGAGTGGCAGATGAAGTTTAATTTGGATAAATGTGAGGTATTGCATTGTGGTAATACAAACAAGGACAGGATTTATACAATTAATGGTATCGGTCTGGGTAGTGTTGTAGAATTGGGAGACCTAGGGGGTTCAGCTACATAATTCTTTAAAATCTGCGTCACAGGTAGACAGGGTGGTTAAGAAGGCATTTAGCACGCTCGTCTTTATTGCTCAGATCTTTGAGTGTAGGAGTTAGGACGTCATGTTGAGGTTGTACAGGATATTGGTGAGGCTTCTTCTGGAGTAGTCCAGTTCAGGTTGCCCTGTTATGGGAAGGAAATTATTAAACTGGAGAGGGTTCAGAAAAGATTTACCAGGATTTTCCTGGGAATGGAGGGTTTGAGATATAAAATAGACTGGAAACACTGGGACTTCTTTCATGGAGCATGTGAGGTTGAGGAGTGACCTTATAGAGGTTTATAAGATCATGAGGGGCATAGATAAGGTGAAGGACATGGGTCTTTTCCCTAGGGTGAAGGAGTCCAAAACTAGGGGAAATATTTAAGGTGAGAGGAGAAAGATGTAAAAAGGACATGAGGAACAACTTTTTACACAGAATGTGGTTCATGTGTGGAATGAACTGCCAGAGAAAGTGGTGGACGCAAGTACAGTGAAAACATTGAAAAGACATTTGGAGAGATGCATGAAAAAGGAAAGGTTTGGCGGGATATGGGCCAAGCGCAGGCAGGTGGGACTGGTTTACTTTGGGAAAATGGTCGGCGTGGACAGTTGGACCAAAGGGTCTGTTTCCATGCTGCATGACTCTATGATAATGGGAATTTGCTTGCTTTGGGAGATCTTTATGAATGGACAGAGTACACATTAAGGAGTATTAGCTTTCTTCCGATTTGGAAGGAACAGTATTTTTTTGAGTCAACCCTAATTCTTGCAAAGCTTTTGTTTTTCACTTTGCAGAGTGCAAAGTGGAAGTTATATATGTGAAACAGTTTCTCCTGAAGAAAGGAGATAGTTTAGATCTCTATGGAAATAGATAACTTAAGTGTAAGGATTTTAGTCCAAATGTTACAGACCAGAAGTGTTTATTTAGAACTTTGAAGGGGTTATTTGAAGTTGAAAAAGTTTAAACTCAGTTGTGTGACTGATTAAGGAATAGGCTACCAACATACTGGACTGGGAGTTAAAAGAAACACTTGCCTTAATTCTGTAGATATTATCGTGAAGCAAACTCTCTGGTGTTTGAGCGCTGTAAAGTGACAGCGTTGGGATAGATGGGATTGTATTTTTATTATACTTTTCAAATCTTCCAAATGTCTTAAATAGAATTAGCTTGATTCATTCTAATTCATATTTCCTTTTGAGGAAAAAAAACTTATGTTTTACTGTAAAAACCAAACCTGCAGAATTGTGTGCATGTGTTTCAGTGAAAGAACACCTTGTTAAATAATTTTTTAAAAAATTATCAAGCTACGTCTCAGTCTGGGATCCAACTTGTCCAGTAATACTGTCATGTGGGATCAGAACAACGTGTTTTCCTTTTCTAGCTAACAAGATTGCACCAGTGAATTTAATTCTGGTGGGCTGGGATGACAATGAGTGTTTTCAAATTTCTGCAATCAGATCAATTGTATTAAATGTTCTCCTTCTGAAGAAAATCTCATAAATTCTTTCAAATATTGGAACCATTTTCTTTAATTACTGGATAATGAAGATGAATTGCTAATAAATCTTTATCCTCAAGAAATTTGTTATCTCAATAAATATTTTTTAAGTTCTTTCTCGTTGGGCTCAATTTTACCAAACATCAGCTGTGTCAATTTCATGAAAGGTTTCTCTCCATGAGCTCTAGTGGGCTACTCATGCTATTCTCCACAGTTCATATTTTTTGCATGCGCCAAATCACTAAGCTGCCTCGCGTGCACAATGCAACACTTGCCAGTAGTGGAAGTACCAGCCACTGCTGGGTCCTCCAAGGGTTTCTGGTCTCGGCACCATATTTCAACTGCAGCTGTGCACCAGGTCAAGCACTGTCTGTCAGGGGTTGCCCATTACAGTTCTATCTTCAAACAGCAGATGGTTCAGGTACAGTCGAGGTATATTCCATCAAATGGGAAAGATAGGACAAACAAATCCAAAGGAGGTCGAAGTTAACTACAAAGAAAAAGTGTGCTCATGATAGGTATAAGGCAGAAAATACAATTGAGAACCAAAAGGAGTAGCAAAGATTTAGAGGGAAGGAGAAAAAGCAAATAAGAGAAAGAAAAAGGAATTAGGAGAGGCTGGATTTGCTGACACCAACACATTTGAGCTATGCCCTGCTTTAAATCAAATGGGAACAGATTTGGGGAAGGTGGGGGGTTGGTGGTCACAGAAAGGAAGAGGGTTAAGCGATCAGAATGAAGGGGAACAGTAAGAGAGATCAGGATGAGGGTGGAAAGAGATCAGGGTGGGACGTGAGATGAGATTGGGATGGGGAAAGCAGGAGCAGGTGAATTCAGGATGAGGGTAGGTGGAGAGAGAGATTGAGATCAGGGTGGGGAGGGGGAGCATAGAGATATCAGGAGCTGGGCAAGAGGGCGAAGGGAATCAGGATCCAGGAGAGAAAAGAGGGGGAAGGTGGGGTGAGGAGTGAGCTGAGTGACCATGACGCATGCACTATAGTTTATTACCATTTTGTGGGACAATGCTGTATAGATGCAAAGTGGATTGACCACCTTTCAGCCATTACACACACAAATATGATTATAACTTATCCTTATAAAGTCACTATAAATGGTTATAAAACTGCTATTTACCACAATTAGGATAAATAATTATTGACATTCTTGTTTCAATTGAGAATACTATTTCCTTCAGTTATAGATTATTGGAGCTACATGCTGCCTGAGTCCTGATAATTAAGTTCTCGTGAAGAAATTATGGAATTCTCATTCAGCACCATTTTGCACTGGTAAAATTGCATTCCGGGTTATATAAAGTACAATAAATGTAATCAGCTTAGGAACAGACTTAGATGGAGGGAACCAAATGATCAGAATGTCAAGATCGAGTTTTATATGAGTCTGAAATTACATGATGAATTTTGTTTCTTCCCACATGGATCTTATGAATCAAACCCCCATGATACTGGAGCACTGCGCTGAACTCTTCAAGCACTTGGAATCTCTTACCACTTTTTGACCAACTGTACCTTTTCACTTCCGAATACCTTGCACTTTTCAAACTAGGTTCTTCCTTTCAATTTACAAATTCCATTCCTCCCCTGACACAGCACCTAAATTGCGCTTCTCAAGGTCACAAATGGCACAAATGTAAATTATCCTTCCATGTCCTTCTGGATCTGACAGTAGCCTTAAATATGGTTAACCTTCCTCAGATTATCCCATGGCTTAACCCATCTCTGCATCTATAATGCCCTTCTCTCCACATCGCCCTGAAATAGCTGATCTTCTCTAATCCTGTGCTATAGGGCATTCCCAATTTTAACTGTTCCACCACAAGTAGCTGCACATTCAGTTAGTTGAGTCCCAAACTTTTGATTCCCTTCCAAACTTCTCTCTCTTTACACCTATCTTTTCCTCTTTTCTGACACTTCTTAAAGTGAGCTGTTGGCCATTGGCTTTAATGTGGCTCATCTCAAGTATTGCTTTATAATACGCTGAAGTGTTTTGTTATTTTTTTTATTATTTTACAATACACTACATAATTGGAAAATTTTTCATGTTATTTTGACATATATACAATTTATTTATTATTCCTCCTTCATGTTTGAGCTAAATGCCATGCTTGCTGTTTTCCTTCCTGTAACAAAGAGGATGAATTTGAATTCACAGCCTCCTGTCCTGTCAAATGAACAGCTGGCAGTTGAAATTTGGAAATTTGGAAGGGGAGTGGGATATCCAGATATTTCATTCATGCCCAAGGCCCAAGTAATGTCACATTAAGTTGAAAGTTTAAATGAATGAGCAGCCCAACTGCCTGAAATAGATGTAAGAATTTTTAAATATAATGGGATACTATAATGATTAGAGCACTCCAAGTGCCTGATGGTCTTTTCTGCCTGGATGTACGACATATGAATAACCCAACCAGCAGTCCTTGAAGAACCCCTGGAAGCCAGCTAAATAAAGTTGAAGTTTTGTCTGCCAAAGACATGGACTGCAATGATTCTAAAAAGCAACTCACCTCTACCTCCTCAAGGGCAAATAAGGACAACAAATGCTGACCAAGAGCGCAACACTCATATCCCATGAATGAAGAAAACAAAAGAGAAGTGCTTCAATGGATCCATAAACAACTTCCATTGAGGAGGCAGTGGCATAGTGGCATTGTTGCTGGATTAGTAATCCAGAGATCCATGTAATGTTCTAGGATGCACAGCAAACAGCGGCATTTGTATTCAATAAATATCTGAAATTAAGAGTCAAATGATGACCATGAAAACACTGCCAATTGTTGTAAAAACTCATCTGGTTCACTAACGTCCTTTAGGAAAGGAAAACCACCATCCTTACCTAGTCTGACCTAGGTTCCAGACCCAAGCCTAAGTTGTTAATTCTTAACTACACTCTTAAATAGCCTCGCAAGCCACTCAAAAAAAGTCACCAAAAAAAGAAACATTGTGAGAGTACTTCCATCAAAAAAAGGTCCTCCTTCCTTTGAAAGGACAATTTATCATCTGCCCATCACCCAAACCTCACCCCAACCAACACAGTGTCTGATTTTACGTCAATGTGAACTGATTCTGACTTACCTTCAGAATGAATGTAGTTGAAGTAAAACCAATTAAACTTGCATACGCTGTTTCAGGCCTCATTGAAAAAATAGTCGCATGGTTTTGCAAAACTGCAGTATAACTGTCATCATAGTGTAAATCAAATTTTAAGGAGTCTCCGACAAGTTTAATATAAAACAGACTGGGAAATCATACAGTGCAATATCTGGAATCTGCAGCAATTCATTGCAGTTAGGTGTAATATTAAAATTAATTGCACTTTTCTCGAGGGGATGAAATCTGCTTCATTCTGAAGAAGAATTCATAATTTGTGGTGCTAATGATTGTGTAAAAAGATGGATAGCATGCTTCAATAAGCTACTGAGGACAATCCACCTAAAATGCCAAGTTATGGATTAAGTATTAAATATGAAATTAAATATTGACCTCAACCCATCATAAAGAGAAACAATAACGTATTGAAACATACGAAAAGAAAGAAGCTCTTTGATGTGGGAGATGCATGGAATATTTTGAAGGATGATGGTAAGAGCATTGACCAATGTTCATATCAGGTCTCTGTCAGTACTTGGCGCACTGAATGAATCCAGAATGATGAGCACCAAAGCATCATTATTCCCATGCCAAAAGGCAATAAATCACTTCGCAAAACCTATCAGGGAATCACGTTTGTCAATTCCTAGTAAAGCCTTTGCAAAATGATTTTTCTGAGAATAATAACTGCCTTTGACAAGCTGTTTAAAAAACAGCTCAGTGTCTGGCAGCAATGTTTCTGCATCAGCTAAATTTCGGTCCACACCTGCTTGTCAAAAAATGACTTTGATTTCAGATTCCCACTGTAGCAAATTTATTGATTTAAAAATACCTTTCATTAAGTATAAAATCAAAGATGTGGAAAATTGCATGTCTTGTTTTCCTGCTTTTGATTCCAAATGTTCCTTGGATTTTCTTCCCTTTCCTCTCCATAAAGCAAATGAATTGTCTCAAAGTGTGGTTCTTAGCGAAATTCAGTTGCAAACTAAAATGACACTAAGGGTCAATCCTGGTGCTGCCTGTGCTTGACACCACTGTGTTACCGAAGCGTAGACTGGGTGACCACTTCACAGAACATCTATGTTCTGCTCGCAAAAATGACCCTGAGCTTCCAGTTGCCTGCCACTTTAACACACCACCCTGTTCTCTTGCCAAGATCTCTATCTCAGGCTTGCTGTAGTGTTCCAGCAAAGCCTAGTACAAGCTGGAAGAACAACACCTCATTTTCTGCTTGGGGACCCTCAGCCCTCTGGACCCAATATCAGGTTCAATAATCTTACAGCCTGCATTCTCCAATGTCCCAGTCCACCATCCCATACACCAGGTCTTGTTATCACATAGCCTGCCATTACACACTACCTATTGTTAGCCACTAATCATCCCCATTAGTAGCTAATCATTCTCCCCGGCTGATCGTTTCCACTCCTTTGTCTTCTCTTTCTTTGAGCTTTATCCCCACCTATCATTTACTCCTTACTCCCCGGCTCCCCCCCTCCCCCCCACCCCCAACCCTATCGTCTACATGTAAACCAACATTTTCCTAGCTAACACCAGTTCTGAGGAAGGGTCACCGGACCTGAAACATTAACTCTGATTTCTCTTCACAGATGCTGCCAGACCTGCTGAGCTTTTCCAGCAATCTCTATTTGTATCACTGTGTTAAGGATGTTTAACAAAGAACAGTGAATGTGCATCAGAGGTATGCAGAGTGTAGGACAACTGAAGTAAAACTCAAGTTGCCATATTTGACCCAAGTATTCGAGTGAGTGCCCTCTTTTATCCTTGCACAGCTAAGCATACATTTAGCAGCAGGAAAAGTCTACATGGAGATATTGCCTCCTGGGGAGATCTCCTTCATCTCTCTCTTCGTGCAGCTCTTCCTGTTCTCTGCTGTCTTTGATCATTCTGTTGGCTAATGGGCACAGACATTATTATACCCATGGCTAGGAACAAGAAATACAACTAGAACCAAGTGCTTTATAAATGAGTTACACCACTTCTTTTGGGTTTCAGCAACTAGGACTAGCAGTACAAACACTTCTACAAATTCAGTGAATAGAATCAAGTCAACAACCAAAGGTAACTGATGACCCCATTAGATAGCACAGAAGATCTTTTATACCTTTGTCTCTATGTTCAACCATGGGAGATTAAGAATGGGAACACGTAGGCTGAAGCATAGTGCTTCAAGATGGCAGCTAGTGTCAGATCAGTGTTACTTGCTGGCTGATGTCATCATCAGTCTGTTCCACATGCTGCAAGCCATCACTACATGTGTGCACAATTTCCTGTACAAATATGGATCAGTACTTTACCATTACAGCTGATGTCCGATGTCCAATAAAAATGCATGTCAGCAACTTGCACAGGCGGGTGACAGGACTTGGCCCTGCATCATACCATCAGCAATTCAGAAACTACCATCAACGGAGCTGTCCAAGTAACAGTGGTAGGCAACTCCTTGGTCAGATGCAAGTGTGGAATGAAGATGGGAAGTGGAGGGGCCACCCAACGATTCAGAGATGCTGCCTTTTAGGCAGTTTTGGAAGCAGTCTGAAAAAGAAAGTAGGACCTTCCAGTGGACAGGAGGAGAAGGCAAGAGTCATTAAGGAGGCATGGCTGATATTGGACAGCTGAGCAGTCATTGCCAGGAGGTGGATCCAGTACAGACAGAGAGCTAATGATCTCAGAATTAGGACAGAGCGCTTCAAGGTATCAGTGCTAACTTGGAAATGTGGTACAGTTGGGAATTCAGTGTATTTTGATACATCTCTTTTTTGTGCTAATGCTATAACTTAGATTACCAGAAAACTAGTACTGAGGAGATAGAAGTATTCCATTAAATTTACAGCTTAACTAGTTGAACTGCTTTATTTAGCTACAGATAACAGTTGAAAGATGTTTCTCATTTAAAACCAAATTACTGAAATAAAGTATAATAAACCTGGTAGGAAGGCTGATATGTTACAGACATAGTTTGTGGGACTAGTAGGCACCAATGTGCTTCACACAGCAAAGCGCTTGCAGCTCCAGGAATTTTGGCTCTAAGTTGATGAGGTTAAGACACAGTGATGCATCAGGGAGGAAAGTTAGTTGAATACTTGTTCTGTGAGGCAATCATACCCGTGGGTTGTATGTTTCTTGTTTGATCTTTGTTCAGGGACAAGAACATGACTGCATGAGGCAGGAACCAAAAGGTGTCAATAGACGATTCTCAGCCTTGCATTGTTCACTTGTTTGAGGATCTCGGAGCTTGTACAGACAAGCACAGGAACTGTGGGGTGGACAATGCCAACTAACCACATCATCATGATGCAGGGATTTATTCAACTGAGAGGGGTAAAAAGGAATGTGGTTGTAGTGGATGGTAGTACAGTTAGAAAGATTGACACAGTTCATTGCAGCTCAGAGCCTGATTTCCAAAGGCTGCATTGCCTACCTAGTGCCAGGGCATCACTCTTGAGGCCAGAGAGGAATTTTATGATGAGAAAGAAAAGATTCTGGTGATCCACATCATAATCTATGACTTAAATAGGGCAAGAAGGTTCTAAGTATGAACAGCGACAAGCTACTTTAAAAAGTATAACCACAATGTTAATGATCTCTGGATTATTACCTGAACCGCTTGCAAACTAACAGAGAGTAGATAAGATCAGGGAGTTCGACATGCATTCAAAGATTGATGGGTTTCAATTCTTGGGGAACTTTTACCAGTTTTGAGGGAACAGGAAGCTGTAACATCGGTACAGTTTTCTCCTGAACCTTGCCGCCATCTTGCACTCGTCAGAACAATTCACAAGAAATACCAAATAAGGGGGAAATAATGTTTTAACTGTATAAGAGGAGAGTGCTGATTAGTTGGCAAGTGGTATCTGAATGGTGGAGACATTTCCATGGAGCAGGCACCTGTAATAATGAATGACAGCTAACTGCCAAGTTTGTTTTACTTTTAAACCAAGCAGTTTAACCATAATTGGTCAAAGCATTCCTTGAGAACTGATTCACAGAATGGCTGTCAACTATTTTGTTGCTATGAAACAGATGTAGTCTATGTATCTGCAAAGAACAAGGCTCTGTGCTTTAATATGTGGTAGATTTCAGCACACACAACTCAACCTCTCTGCAACAGTGACTGACAATCCTAAATGGATTTTCTGCATAATTCCTTGTAAACTCAGGATATTCTTTAAGAAAAACATGTCAACACAGTTTTATGAAAGGGACAAAGTTATTCAGGTTTTACAGCATGTAACTAGTAGGGCAGATAAAGGGAAACCAATAAACAAACTAAACTTATACTTCCAAAAAATATTCAACAAGCTCCACACAGAAGATGAAAATACGAGATCAGGGATCATGGAATTTGAGGTAATGTATTAGCACAGACAGAAGATTGGTTGATGTACAGGAAAATTATAACAGAGCTATTTGGGCTATTTTCAAGTTGGCAGCCCACTTCACTTTGGCTAGTGGAGTGCCAAAAGAATTGTTTACAAAATATATTAATGGCTTAGATGAAGATAAAGAAAGTAATGTATCCAGATTTGTTGATGACACAAAGCTATGTGGAATGCAAGCCATGAGCAGGGCGCAAAAAGGGGGGCAATTGCCTAGTGGTGTTATTCCCCAGATAATGTTCTGGGGAACCAGGTTCAAATCGCGCCAGGGCAGATCGTGGAATTTGGATTCAATAAATATGTGGAATTAAGAATCTAATGATGACCATGAATCCATTGTCAATTGTTACTGGTGTCTCTTAGGGAAGGAAACTGCCATCCTTACCTGGTCTGGCCGACATGTGACTCCAGACCCACAGCAATGTGGTTGACTTCTTCTGGGCAATTTGGGATGGGCAATAAATGCTGCCTAGCCAGTGACACCCTCATCCCATGAAAGAATAAAGAAAAAAAGGGCAGCGAAGGGATGAAGTCAGGTTAAATGGATGGTGAAGAAAGTGGAGTATAATATGGAGAAGTGTGAGGTTATTCATTTTGGTTGTAAGAATACAACAGTTCTAAAAAAGCTTGAGGCTTATAAATGTTAATGTTCAGAAATAAAAAGTATTGCATATGAACTTTAAAGGGTCAATACTGAGGATTGCCATGAACATTATCCACTATGATGATGTTATAACATCCTGTGAGCAGAGCAGCTTAGGATGCTGAAAAAGTGAAACTTTTCACCTTGTCCTTCTCAAAGTCTCTGTAACAATGTCTGTCACATCAATCTAACTAGTTATGATTAGTTCTAACATGCAATAAATTACCTGTTAACTACAAGAGACTCTTCTAGTTAGACCAGAAAGTAATTTTCCTCTACCATACTAGACAAAACAGTCCCTTTAGTTTCCTACAATTCAATAGAATGGGAGACAGCAACATTCTTCATGAGCAGCAACTCATACCATGTAGTGAGCTGGTAGCTCTGAAGGGACAATATTTCAGGATAAGGGGCTGATTATTTAGCAGCGATTAGGAGAGATTTCTCCATTCAAAAATTAGGTATCTTTGGCATTCTCTACCCCAGAGGGTTGTGAATGTGCCATTGGTGAACGTATTTAAGATTAAGATAGACAGATATTTTATCTCTCAAGGAATCACGGAATATGGAGCACAGCAGGGAAAGGGAATTAAAGCCCAAAATCAGCCACAATCATAACGAATGGCAGAACAGCCTCAAAGGGTCATATGGCATTCCCCTGATCCTCTATACTATGTTCTTATGATGGATTGGTGAAAAAAACTGAGTACCAGCATCGCCTTTATAAAGTGATAGGCACTATGCGTTCTTCACTTTCCAGTGACCTCAACATTAGCTCTATTAGTCTACAGAGTTCTGCCATCGCCTCCCTGCAAAAGGATAGACTGCATTGGCTTTGTTGAAGCCAAGTCTCCTCTTGTGTACTCACCAAACTGGGCAGTGCTTTCTGCTACCAAGCTGCCATTGTTACCCTTTACGTCCCCCTCATCGGCTTCCTCTACTGCTGTCTCACCACTAGTTACTGCAAAGCCATACCATGTTCCTGCAGGCCCACCTCTGGTCTGTTTTCCTCTTCACTGGAGGAGTCAGGATCTGAGAGCACTAATCTCTTCACTAGGTGAAGCTTCACTACACTGAATCTACTAGGAACTTTTTCCAGCCTCCAGGAACTACTCAAGTCCTGGTAGCAGTACCAAAAGACTTTGACACCCCCAATCCAGAGCCACCAAATTTGAAAACCTGTTTTGTGCAGCATACATACTGCTACTAGGTTCACAAAAATGCCATTTATCTGCACAGCTCTGCTGCCTCTGCAAACTCACCTCATTTCTGCACACAAGCCTCTCTTCTGACATTCCATGCCTTCCTGCATATTTTCTAATCAACTTGTTCAGAAATGTTGTGACACACCTTTGGAGCAGGTAGAAATGAATCCAGGTCTCCTGGCTCAGAGATAAGGACATTACCACTGCACCACAAGAACCTTCCATAACTTCTTCTACTCCATGGATAAGATTGGAATCATCAGGGAAAAGCTTTGTCTATTGGTTCATTTAAGTATGTTAAGTGGCTGCCCCAGTTCAGATAAACAAAGATCCAACAACTCGGAGGCATTCGGAGTTTCCGTGATCAATGGGGATGTGTTGCACACAGTTCCAATGACACAAAAATGCTGTTCCAATCTGACTAGCATGCCTGTTAAATTAATGAGTTCTGTGAGAGGTGGGATGATTAGCCTGTATGCGTTAAAAACAATCATAATGTTGAGTTTATTGTTAGCTAAAGAACTATTTCATTTTCCAACCACACCCAGGCTGCCCACAAGATATTAAAAATGGATTAACTAGGCATGAAAATGTGCACAAAAATTCTCTGGTGTTCAATTTGAATTTAAAATCCCACATAATGGAATAATCTCACTGTAGATCCCTCGTTGCAGGCAAGCCCCTGGAATTGTCTCTGGTTCCACTGAAACTGATGAATGGCATCACATTATGTTGTCAAAGCAGGCAGATCCCAGCTGACTCTTAAAGTGTACCAATGACATTAATGCACCATGGTATTCCATGGAAAGTATCATATGACAAAACTGTACACATCTTTACAGAATGAATACCAAGACTTTTAAGTACATTTTTTAAAAAATTAAAAATGTTGTGAAAGGGACTGTGCAGAAGAAATTAATTAATTTTAATTAGCATGAAAAATTAGTGTTGTAACGATTGAGAAGGAAATTCACAAGAGTTTTGTTAGTGTATCTAACAGAGTATGTTTTGAGCAACATCAGTGGCAATTACAATTGCTAATTTCATAATGAATCAACTTCTATTTAGTTTTAAAACAGTCCTACAATTCTCCAACATACTTGTGCTCCCCCAAATCCAATATCCTACATATTCCCTATTTGAATCATTCCACTATTAAAAACAAGAGAAACAGGAATAGGGTCAGACTACTCAACCTTTTAAGCCCGCTGCACCAACCATTACCATAATTGCTAATCATCTGTCTTAATTCCATCTTCCCACATAATTCTCATATTTCTTAATTTCCTTAAAGCCCAAAAGTCTTTGTCTGAATATACTCAATGGCCAAGCTTTCATGGTTCTCTGGGCTTGAGAATTCCAAAGATTTAAGTGAAGAACTTTCTCCTGATTTCAGTCCTAAATGGTTACCCCATTCTGAAATTGTCATCCCTAGATCTCGACTGTCTAGCCAGGGAACCTTCCAGCATCTATCTCAGAATCATAGAATCCCTGGAATGCAGAAAGAGGCCATTCAGCCACTGAGTCTGCACTGACCTTCCAAAGAGCATCCCAACTAGATCCACATCCTCACATTTACTAATCCGCCAAGCTTGCATATCCCTGGGCACTACAAGGCAATTTAGCATGGCCAGTCCACCTAGCCTGCATATCTTTGGGCCATGGGAAGAAACCTGAACCCCAGAGGAAGCCCATGCAGACACAGGGAGAATGTGCAAACTCCACACAGACTGGCTGGATGACCCAAGGGTGAAATCAAATCGGGGTCGCTGTTGCTAACCACTGTGCCATCATGTCACCCCTAAAAACAGTGTTAGTAAAAACATGGTTACACTTCATTCAAGAACTCTCAAAGGCTTTATACAGCAAGACTGAGTTTTACTGTGGAAGTTTTCATCAACTCAATTCATTATTGTTGATCGCAGCAGCAGTGCCTCAACAGCCCACCTTCTGAAAAAGCATTGAATTATTGACAACAGTTATTCTGCTGCCTTGCCAACTACTTTAAGAATTTCATATGTTTCAATAAGAATACGTCTCATTCTTTTAATCACCACGGAATATGGTCCTGTCCTATACAATAACGGCTCAAAGAAAAAAGAAACCAAAATTGTAAAGATTACTCATGCTGTGTTTCAACAAGATTGTACATAATTTTGTAAGGCCTCTTCACTTCATTTCCTATGATTCCTTTGTAATGAAGGCTAACATATCTTATACTTTCCTGTTATCTTGCATGTTAATGTTCTATGATTCAAGTAAAAGAATGGTCAGGTCCCTCCGAAAATCAACATTGCGCTGTTTCTCACCTTCGAAAAAATCTAATGTTTTTTTCCTCCCATTAAAGTGGCCAGTTTAACACGTACATTCCATCCCATTCCATCTGCCATATTTTTAATCAATCACTCGACCTGTCCAAAACCCTTTACGCTCTCTTTACCTCTTCCTGCCAACTTACTTTCCCCCTAACTTGACGTGATCACCAAACCGGGAATACATTATACTTATACTTTTGTCATTCATGTCATTTGCATAGATCATAAATAGTACTGGTTCAATGACTGATCCCTGCAGTACCCCAGAAGCTATGTCCTACCAAGTGAAAAATGTTCTGTCATTCGTACTCTGCTTTCCAACTGTCAACCAATTCACAATCTATGGAAATCTATTACACCCAATGTCATTGGTTTGAATTTTGTGTTATAATGTAATGTATCCTATCAAATACATTTTGAAAACCCAAATACGCTACATCATCTGGTTACCCCCTATTTACTTTGTGAGGTACTGTTGTCTAGTTCCATCTTAAAACAAGTTAGACAACTGCAATCAGAATGTTATGAGTTATGAATGTATTTGCCTGGGTGTCTCGCAATACTGAAGCAGTCAAATCACAACAAGCACAACAAGTACCAATGCAAAACAGTCCCAACTTTATTAGGAAACAAGTTACAATAACTTTTAATACTAAACATACACTCTCTAATGCTATTCAGCACCTTAAATTTGCAATAGTTTCCAAGTTTCTTATAGATTTGCACATCTCTCTCTCTCTCTCTATGGGACTACAAAGCTGCTTTCTCCTTTCCTCTCTTTCTCCAGACAGTCAGTGGGTCTCTGCCATTGGCCATGCTGGTCTCTTCAGGAGGTCCAAGAGAGTGGTCTGCAGGTGAACCTTGTTTTTATACCATTCACTCGGTTTTCTGGAACCTTCTATAATTCTGGCCAATCAAGGGAATGTTCTTAGTAGTTTTAAACATTGTTAATCATTTGGATGGCTTGACACAGTCAGTTTCTTTATTTAGCAGGTCCCAATGCCTTTCTGTCTGGGCCCTCCTTTGTTTGGTGGATAAGTTGTTGGGGTTCGGTCCAGGATAACTGTTGCCTTTTACATTATGCTAATGTCATTAGCACTTGGCTGCTGTGTTTACAGTATGTCTGGTGTGTGGGTTTTGTGATTTCAGCATTTTACTTGGCCAATGTACCCAGCGTCCCTTTCTGTCTGGCCAAGTCAGCGATCTGTGTTTTAGCAGATGCTACAGCACAAAGTCAAAAAATTCAAACAGATTTGTCAAACATAATTTCCCTTCTATAAATCCATGATTGTCTGACTTTCAGTTGCTCAGGTCCTTATCTCTAAATTCCTTCATAAAAGATCAGAAATCACGCGACACCAGGTTATAGTCCAACAGGTTTATTTGAAAACACAAGCATTCGGAGCCACGGTCCTTCTTCAGGTGTTAGTGAGAGAGGTGGTATCAGACACTGAATTTATAAGTAAGGGTCACACCACCGATGAAGATTAATTAAACAAGCCTAAGATGCTGTTAAATCTTTAATCAGCTAGAAGGTTTTAATTGATTATTATGTACATGTAAATCCCCGAATTCCTTTCAAGTCACTGACCTGAGAGAACTACAGGTTTTATCAGTGCAAAGAAGAGGTGGCATTTTAGGTCAGACAATGCATGTCAGGTGTGAGGCCTTGTTTAGAATCTGTCTGTGTTTTGGTTTGGAGTCAGACAAGTTTCATTTCTAAAATAGGAACTTATAACAAAGCCACATTGACTGACTGTCGATAAACAGTGTGCTTTTTGAACAAAATAGAATGTACCTGCAAATACAAATTCACCCCACAGATTTGTGTCTGTGTGTGTGGGGGTGTGGACGAGAGAGTGAGTGTGGTTGTGGGTGGGGAACAGACTCTGTGTGTGTGTGTGTGTGTGTGTGTGTGAGAGAGAGAGAGACGGGGTAGAGTGTGAGTGTGTGTGGATGTACGTGTGGGGAGGAGGAAAGAGAGAGAGTATCTGTGTGTGTGAGGGAGAGAGAGTGCGTAAGTGTGTGTTGGAGAGAGAAAGTGTGTGTGTGAGGGAGAGAGAGTGTATGAGTGTGTGTGTGTGTGAGGGAGAGAGAGTGTATGAGTGTGTGTGTGTGTGTATAGAGAGAGAGACTGCGTGTCTGTGTATGTGTGTGTGTGTGTGTGTGTGAGGGAAAGAAAGTGTGTGTGTGTGTGTGTGTGTGTGCTTGAGAGAGACCTTCCTTAAAACCTACCGCTTCTAGCAAGCTTTTCTGCAAGCAATTCAACTTTTTCCTGCTGTGACGCCTTGGGGGTGGTGTTACTGGCATTGATGTGCTCTGCCACTTGTTCCCCATTGCTACCATTAATTAATGGAACACTTTTCTGCTGCTTGGACGTCTCTCCTCCTGTTGAGTTCTCCTCCTGTCCTCCAATGCTGTATCCAAGCAGGTGGGGCCCATGAAGCTTCTCCTTGGCCTACAATCTGCTGAACTATCTGCCCTTTAAGAGCTGAAATTTCATCTGGGATGCCCAATATTGAAGCTGCCAAGTAGGTGAGCTGCTGACCAATTGAGGGATTCAGACAGGCAGCCTGCCTATTTCACGATAATGAGGGTTACGGACCAATTTCATCTGCAAATTGCACCCATGTATTTTGGTGTGCACTGTCAGCTTATATTCTTATGGTAAGACCTGTTTATCCTTTGTTTTCTGCAGTCAGGAAAATAAATAAAAAAATCTTTAAAGACCCATTAGATCAAATTATATTAAGTCTGCCACTTGCTTGAGTAAAATGTTAGGTGAGTTCTGCAGGGAATGATCTCAATTTATTTTACTACAAAAGCTTGCATTTATTCAGTTTAAGTACATATAATGCAATCTTTTCTATAAACTCTTGTAGTTACATACTAAGCTTCACTGGTGATAGTCTATCAAAGAAGTCTGAAACTCCAAATGAAGTAAGGTTAGCCAAAGGACTGCCAACTTCAAAGCAACTTTCAGATTTTCCTGGGGATCTGTGTTGCTGTAATGACACATCTGTCAAGAATTATTCCACTCCGTATTTTCCATGGACTTTCATTCCACATCCCTACTATGCTCACTGAAAACAGTTGAAGATTGTTCCACCCCTATGCTAATCAACAGCAATCTCTATTTTCTTGCATTTCAGATAGTTTTCATGCTATTTGCATTAAACGTAATTGCAACAGTCAGCCCTTAATGACCTGATGGCAATTGCTTCAGGAGCAGTTTCCTAAAAACAGTTGGTCTGAGCTGATTTGCTTAGCTTCTGAAGAAACTAGACCTGAACATCAGTAAGCTCTTGTTAAACAAGTAAGTAAATAAATAAGTCCAGGTCATTTACCCAAAAGAGTAAAAACAAATCTGGACGCACAATGCAGGCAATTTCCAACTTTGCCATCTGGCAGCATTATCATGATTGATGATCATCCTGAAGTGTTCACTTTGTTTATCTCTCTAAAGATGATGCTTAACTGTTCAGTGTTGTCAGCATTTCTTGTTTTATTTCAGATTTCCAGCATCTGCAGCACACTACCTCTCAAGAACAGAGGGCTTGATCTTAGCAGAAATCATCTAGTATCAGATTTGCAAGTTTCTTGGAGAGTTTCTCTCCATAAGGCCTTGTGAGTTTTCTCATATGTTTGGCCCAAACTTATCTCATCAAATAAGTACCACACCCCATGGAAACTCCACCCACACTATCCATGCAGTGGGATAGCAACCACAACTCAACACATCAAAGGGCACGTATCACTGTTTCAGCACCAAGCCAAGCTGTCTATCTTTTCCCAACCATGTCCCATCTTACAACACTGACTTTCCCCAAAGCCCACAGTAATCATTATTCAACTGCACTCAAGAAAGTCTTCAAACACTTCAAAAAGTGGTCACTTTTAACCAACTTGAGCAAAAGCTAACAGAAAACAAACTAACAAAAGTTGCATCAGAGATAATAGGTACTGCAGACGCTGGAGAACTCGAGATAACGAAGTGTGGAGCTGGATGAACACAGCAGGCCAAGCAGCATCAGAGGAGCAGGAAAGCAGGAACTTCTGATGAAGGGTCTAGGCCCGAAACGTCAAGCTTTCCTGCTCCTATGATGCTGCTTGGCCTGCTGTGTTCATCCAGCTCTACACCTTGTTATAACAAAAGTTGCATTTGCCTCTTAGAACAGCAAGAAGCTGCTTGCCTTACACTTTGTACGCATTGTACTGTAAGGCTCATCGCCAGATTGCTCCAAACACTGGAACCTCATCCTGAGCAGACCTATCGTCTGCCCCAGCATGGCCACAGGTGAAGAATGGACTGTATTGTTGTCTGCATACCACCACAGGTAGAAAGTTGTATAACCGTCATCAGCCACGGTCACAGAGTGTAGCCCTCATCTCTCAATGACCATCTTTGTAAGGCTTTTGGATCCTCAAACAAAACAGGAGTTCTCAACGAACTAGGCATCCCTTAAACTCCAAGGCTACCATGCATACACTTCCAAGATATAGTATTGATAATCTATAAATGACTTGCACATTGATCAAATGGAATCCTTTTCCATTGATGAACTCAACTGCATTATGGTATAGTTTCAACATGACATGCAAACAGTTTATTGTGCCCTGTATCTGATGGAATTCAGCTATGTTCCGAAAGCACCAGCACTGATCCCATCAAGGGGAAATGAGATGAAGTGAGTGATTGCACAAATGATATAGGTAACAGCCGTAATACATTGGTGTGTGCATTACCAAGAGATCCCATTTGCAATTCCTCCTTGGAAGGAACTGCCTCACTCATCTAGAGAAAACAGGATTTAGGATGCAAGACTCTCGCTCTCCTGAGGGGACCGTCAGCTGTAACATCTTCAAGTGTTCAATATCCTTATCTTTCTCCTTGGTAGATAAGTCTGCTCTCCTAATTCTTCAATCTTAGAAACCAAAGCAGGCCACATTCAAATGCAAAAGTCCTGGATAATATCCAGGCTCAGGCTGACAAGTGGCAAGTGACATTCACATCACACAAATGCTAGGCAATGACCATCTCCAATCATCTAATCACCACCCCTTGACATTCAATGGTGTTACCTTCACCATCAACATTCTGGGACTTACAATTGACCAGAAACTCAATTGTTCTTGCCACATAGAGTCAATGAGTTGTACAACACAGAAACAGACCTGCCAGTCCAACTCTTCCACGTCGACCAGATATCCTAAATTAATCTAGTCTCATTTGCCAACATTTGGCCCGTATCCCTTTAAACCCTTCATATTCGTATACCCATCCAGATGCCTTTTAAATGTTGTACTTGTACCAGCCTCTACCACTTCCTCTGGCAGCTCATTCCATACATGCACCACCCTCTGTATGAAAAAATTGCCCCTTAGGTTCCTTTTAAATCTTTCCACTCTCACCGTGGAAGATCCCCTCTCACCTTAAAACTGCGCCCTCTAGTTTTGGACTCACCCACCCTGGGGAAAAGACCTTGCTTATTTTCCTATCCATGCCCCTCATGATTTTAGAAACCTCGCAAGGTCACCCCTCAGCCTTCAATGCCCCAGGGAAAATGCCCCCAGCCTATTCAGCCTCTCTCTATAGCACAAACCATCCAACCCTGGCAACATCCTTGTAAATCTTTTCTGAACCCATTTAAGTTTCACAACATTGTTCCTATAGCAGGGAGACCAGAACTGCATGCAGTATTCCAACAAATATAGTGGCTACAAGACCAGGTCAGAGGCAGGAATACTGCAGTGAGTAACTCATCTCCTGATTTCTCAAAGCCAGTTCATCATCTACAAGGCACAAGTCAGGAGTTTGACTGAAAACTCCCCACCTGCTTTGATGGGTGCAACTCCAACAACACTCAAGAAACTTGACACAATTCGGGACAAAGCAACCCGCTTGATTGGCATAACATCTACAAGCATCCACTCCCTCCATCACTAACACTCAGTAGCAGTAGTGTGTACTATCTACAAGATGCACTGAAGAAAATCACCAAAGTCCTTAGACCAGTACCTTCCTAACCCTCAACCACTGCCATCTAGAAGGACAAGGCAGCAAATACATGGGAACACCACCACCTGCAAATTCCCCTCTAGGCCACTCACCATCTTGACTTGGAAAAATATTGCCATCACTGGATCAAGATCGTGAAATTCCCCACCTATGGGCATTGTGGGTCTGCCTACAGCATATGGAATGTTGTGGCTCGAGAAGACAGCTCACGACCACCTTCTCAGGGGCAATTAAGGATGGGCAATAATGCTGTCCTAGCCAGCGACGCCCATGTCCCACATTCCACGTCTCACAAGTGAACAAAAAACACCCGTCACATTTCTTCTTTGCCTGTTCCTGCTGTGCTGAGCACAACTTACTGGCATTATGTGGCGCACTCTGTCTGGTGTGTACTACAACAGTGTATCTCCAGACCAATCCAAACATTGACCTCATCTTGAAAAGATCTATCACCTGTTCCAACAGGGCCCTGGCTGAAGAGTAGACTGCACTATTCAGCAGCTGCTGGAGGTTGCTGTTGTATCTGTTACTCTTCCATTTCTCTGTGCTAATGAAGCATCACAGCAATGATAACCCTTGATGAGTGTGGATCCTTCAGTTACCTTTACAATGGACTTGTGTAGGGAACATAAGAAACAGAACCAGTCCTTAGTAATGCGAGCAGTCACCATTCATAGTATGCACAAATGATGGTTTAGCCTAGTTTTCCATACAGTGGGACATGGAGCACTCTGGCAAGGAGGGCCATGGAATGCCTTTATATGGTACTTAGGCATTGCAACTTACTCCAATTTATGCATCGGCAATCATGTTGCAGAGAGACAGTAGGTGACTGTAGAAGGTGCATGAATACAGAGACTGCATTCTTCCAGCACCATATTATTAAAAAAGAGCACTGTTATATATCATTACCCGTTGTAATTAAATGTAATTACACTTACATTTCAAGATGTCCCTCTGCAGCCTATGAGGTTGTGCATTACCTCTGTGCTTTGTGGCCTGTGGCTGCCACTTCTACGTTCATCTGCGTTTACTTCTGCTTCACAGAAATGACTGTCTTCAATTTTCAGTGACCAGTGTCATGGTCGAGATTGCTCGCGACCAGCTTTTGCAACCCACATAGTTGTACACTACATGCACTTTACATACACAATGGTAGGATTGCAAAGGACTTCAACCCGTACCCTGAAAGTTCATGCTTATGCTGTTGTCCCTGAGACAGAAAACTAACAATTATTCTACCCACTCCAGGTGTGGTCATGGTCACTTTCCATTTGCAGTTCACATTTAGAAACTGAGAGAACATATGAGGTAACATAGGTTGCACTTGCTGCTGTGAGCTGCAGGCTCAGTCTGGTTACCAAGGATCTGCCCCCACCCCTAGTACTCCATGTCCTCTTATACCTGGCACCCCTTGGACAGCCCTTCACTACTAATCACCCACATGCTGCCATCTACTGCCTGGAATCACAACTGCACCTCACATACATTTTTTTTTCCCCTTTAATCAATAACGGGATGAGGGTGTTGCTGGTGACGCAGCATTTTTTGCCCATCCTAATTGCCCAGAGGGAAGTTAAGAGTCAACCACATTGCTATGAGTCTGGAGTCACATGTTGGCCAGACTGGGTAAGAATGGCAGTTTCCCTCCCTAAAGGGCATTGGTGAAAACCAGGTGGTTTTTTTCTTGACAATCAACAATGGCTTCATGGTCATCATTAGATTCTTAATTCCAGATATTTATTGAATTCAAATTCCACCATCTGCTGAGGCAGAATTCGAACCCGGGTCTCCGGAACTTTATCTGGATCTCTGGATTAACAGTCCAGTGATTATATCACTAAGCCATTGTCTCCCTAAGGCCTGGATGTACAATTAAGTCCTGACCACCATCGTGATGCACACTCGCTCCAACCCCAATCCACTGAGGCCAGGTAGTGGGGATCACCAATCATACCTTTCCTGTCGCATTACATGTCCTTCCATGTAATACTCTCCACCCCACCCCCACCTTAAATGTTAAATTTCGTCATCACTATTCTTGTCCCCTCTGCATCCCAATTTGCTGCCTCCAGTCTGCGGTGTTATGTTCTCCCACTTCCCTAACACAACAGTGTCCCCTGCTAAACCCCTTTGCCTTTCACTTGGTCACTTGCAGAACAGACCGTGGGTCATCTGCACTGTCACACAACAGCCTGGGTGACTTGTACAGACAGTTCCGACTGGTCTCTCTACAGTTCCCACCTGATGAACAGTAAATCTTCTGACAGCTTGCACTGTACCACCTGGACGATCCCCAGGCTATTGTGATACAGCCCCCTGACCCTGACCACCCCAAGGGGGCAACTGACAATAACCCAAGACCCAGAATGATCACAGATGATGTTCTTGACTGACTACTGGGATCCCCCTAATGACAGCAGCCCCCCACCTTGACTCGACTGAGGACTAATCCCCTTAGACCTTTGGCATAGCCACTTGGTGTGGCTTCTGCGTCAGCTGTTGGTGCTTGCTAAAGGTGTGGGATTGACAAAGGACTATGCTGTACAGCAACACCCCTTGCCTGATGACTGCAAACAACCATGAGAAGCTGTCTGACTGCATGTCTGTGAAAAACTGCAAGGCATGACAGAAGTACTGTGAGCTCTAAGCTGGAGCTGAGGGGATAAAGTGCAAGAGAATGCAGGGATGCTGTGAGAATCAAAGTAGGCACAAAGTGAGTGAGTGTTAAGATTGAGGGCAACACTAAGAGGCATAGTCATACAGACCATGGGCTGGGTACCTGTTCCGTAATGTGAAGCATCCTTATCAGCAGCATCATGATGAAATGTGCTGGCATGCTCCACAGTGCAGCACTGAAGTGTAGAAATGTACTATAAATGGATCACGGATGCACCATGATGATGCAATGAAGTTGGTACATGTTGGATGCCAAGGTCTGTGGATGTGTGATGTGTATGGTCGCTCTCCATGGAGTGTGTCAAGAGACAATAGTGCCTTGTGTCCAAAGCAGAGATCCAGAGGAGCAAGCTGTGAGCCGGAGACGCCAGGTAACTGCTGTGATGTTCATGTTCATGGAATTCTCGATGTCTAGTTTCTACCAACAGGTGGAAGAATGGGAAACTGCATATTAATGTGGCAGAATTAATTGCCAGTGAAGATGATACTGAGTGACAATCCATGCAAGTTGGCCTCTCTTCACACACTGGCAAGAATCTCGTCTCACTATCCAGCACTTGGTTGGAAAATGAGACTTTGTGACCTTGACGTCACCAGACATCTCAATCAATTTTCCCACATCAATCAGGGGCTGGGAATACTCTGCTAGAGTGTCTGCCTGTTTTAAAAACCTACTCAATTTTCATTCCAGCAACAATGAAAAAAATTATCCCTAAATGTTCATAACCATTGTCAATGAACTTTAGCAACGCTAAAAGATTAATATTCCAATGGTGATAAATGCATTATGCTGTGTAATAAACATATCCCTGCTTTGTAACAAAGAACAATATAGGGAATGGCTACTGCAATTTATGATTTTGCAAATGAGACTTTTTAACACCACCACCTAGATTCATGCAGAATAGGTTGACAGATAAGCTGGTAATCACCAACAGCATTATGATTATATTTGAAAAGCATATGCACAATCGAATATGACCTCGCTATGGGTCTCATCCACTGGAATCTCCACCATAAGTACGAAAAGTATTGCATGCACAGATCAGTCTTGCGGATATCCACTCAAGATTTATTGACCACAAATTATCCAAAGAAGACTTGATGCATGATTCATTTTAATTACCTCAGCATGGACTGCAGCGTTTCAAGAAGGCAGCTTACCACCACCTTCTCAAGGACAACTAGAGACAGACAATAAATGCTGGACAGCCAGCAACGCCCACATCTTGTCCCATGGGTGAATGAAAGAAAAATTTAAAGATGGTATAAGCAAAATCTTTCAGGAATCACTGGAATCGTGGAAGGTTCCAGGGAACATGGCTCACGCAGCACCCTTACTTAAGAAGAAGGGAGGAAGACAGAAAACCGGAAATTATATGTAGTTAGCCTGATGTCAGTCATTGGTAAGATTTTACAGTCCATTATTAAGGACGAGATCGCAGAGTAATTAGAAGTGCATGGTAAAATAGGGCTGAGTCAGCATGCTTTGGTCAAGAATAAGTCATGCCTGACTAACCTATTAGGATTCTTTCAGGAGGAACAAAGAAAATTGGACAAAGGAGAGCCAGTGGACGTGATATATTTGGATTTCCAGAAGGCTTTTAACAAGGTGCCACACAGGACGCTGCTAAATATGCTAAAAGACCACGGTGTTAGGGGCAAGGTGCTGTGATGGATAGAGGATTGGCTAACTGGCAGAAGGCAGAGAGTGGGGATAAGTGGGTCTTTTTCAGGATGGCAGCCAGTTACGAGAAGTGTTCTGCAGGGGTCTCTGTTGAGTCTACAACTATTCACATCATACATTAACAATCTAGACAAAGGAACTGAAAGCATTGTTGCAGAGATTGCAGATGACACAAATATAGGTGAAGGGACAGATTGTGTTGAGGAAGCAGGGAGGCTGCAGAAGGAGTAGGGCAGGCTAGGAGAGTAGGCAAAGAAGTGGCAAATGGAATACAACATGGGAAAGTGTGAGGTTATGCACTTTGGTAGGAAGAATAAAGGCAGAGACTATCTTCTAAATGGGGAATGGCTTCAAAAAATTGAATCACAAAGGGAGTTGGGAGTCCCACTTCAGGATTCTCTTAAGGTTAACATATAGGTTCAGTTGGCAGTTAGGAAGGCAAATGCAATGTTGCATTCATTTTGAGAGGGCTAAAGTACAAGATGAGAAATGTACCGCTGAAGCTATATAAGGCTCTGGCCAGACCACATTTGGAATACTGTGAGAAGTGTTGGGCTTAAGGAAGGGTGTGCTGGTGTTGGAGAGGATCCAGAGGAGGTTTACAAGAATGATCCCAGGGATAAAGGGCTTGTCATGTGAAAAGTGGTTGCATAATTGTGAGAGGCCTAGATAGAGTGGACATGGGAGATGTTTCCACTACGAGAAGACTAGGATCCAGAGGCACAGCCTCAGAGTGAAGGGATGACCCTTTAGAACAGAGATAAAGAGGAATTTCTTCATCCAGATGGTGGTCAATCTGTGGAATTCATTGTTGCAGAGGGCTGTGGAGACCAAGTCATTGAGTATATTTAAGAGATAGATAAGTTCTTGACTGGTGAGGAGATCAAGGATTACTGGGAGAAGGCAGGAGAATGGGTTAAGAAACTTGTCAAACATGATTGAATGGTACAGCAGGCTTGATGGGCCAAATGGCCTGATTCTGTCCCTGTGCGTTATGGTTCTATGGTTTTATGAATCATCGTCAACATAGAGACAAAAACTGCAGGATAAATTATGAGATCTAGTACAATTGATATAAAATTATGTGGTATTACATATGTATCTATGGACTATTCATGTTGAAGGTTGGTTAGATGAAACTGAAACATTTACGGAACTTTACATTAATTGAGTTTAAACTCAGAGGAAATTTGGTATTTGCAATAGCAGAAAATCTAGTCTTTAAATATACATAACTCGCAAAAGTAATTTACGAATGTTTTCTTAAACTGTGCCAAATACTATCGTGCAGTAACACAACTTCCAATGAAACACATCATTGCACTTTGAAAATATCTCATTGTTTGTACAAAACATCATTGCAATGAAAATGATGTGCAGCTGTTCTGTTTGTGCTTTGGCAGCAAAGACGGTGCCTTTGTATAAATGATAAATGAATAATGAGAGCTGAAACCTCACTAATGCATCTAACTGACGTGATGGCTCAATATCACATGTTTTTCTATGACAGAATCTAAATGTCACAAATCATTCATAGTCCAAACACATCACCCCCAGTAAATTACCACATACTCATGCCATCACTGAGACCACCTATTTCTACCTCGATAACATCACCAACTTTTCCCTGCCTTTCCTGCTGAAACCCTCATTCATGTTATTGTTAGCTCCATAATTGGCTCTTCCAAGATTCTTCTCCCACATTCTGCCCTCCACAAACTACAGGTCATCCAAAACTCTGATGGTCCTGTTTTAACAAGAATCCAATTCCTATTCCCTTATCATGCCTATGCTCACGAAACAACAATAGCTCCCAGTGAAACAACATCATGATTTTAAAATACCCACCCTCCTACAAAGGCCCCTGCCCAACTTTCTGATCTTCTTCAGACTCTCAACCCTCTGGCCCCTTGAACATTCTTGAATTTAACTCTCCACCATCGGTAGCCACGGCTTCAGTTGCCTAGGTTTTTATCATTATCTGATTCAATGTAATTCCTTGGATTAAAAACAAAGTTGCTGGAAAAGCTCAGCAGGTCTGGCAGCATCTGTGAAGGAAAAAACAGAGTTAGCATGTCGGTTCCAGTGACTCTTCCTCAGAAGTCCTCTGAGGAAGGGTCACCGGACCCAAAATGCTAACTCTGTTTTTTCCTTCACAGATGCTGCCAGACCTGCCTAGCTTCTCCAGCAACTTTGTTTTTGTCCCTGATTTACAGCATCCGCAGTTCTTTCAGTTTTTAGATCCTTGGATTATTGTCTTTTCTGTGTCTCTCTGTATTCTCCTAATTTTTTGCATTTTCCACTAATTCCCTTCAATATCCAAGCCAATATTTTTATCCGTTCCTAGTCAGGTTCAACAAACTTATATTTTCTCCCTCATTCCTCAGCGCTCAATGATTCATTATTTTGTCCTGCCTGACTGATTCTTCCCATTCTGCCCTGAGCCCACTCTTCAAATTAAGACCATAAGACAAAGGAGTGGAAGTAAGGCCATTCGGCCCATCGAGTCCACTCCGCCATTTAATCATGGCTGATGGGCATTTCAACTCCACTTACCCGCACTCTCCCCGTAGCCCTTGATTCCTTGCGACATCAAGAATTTATCAATCTCTGCCTTGAAGACTTTTAGTGTCCCGGCCTCCACTGCGCTCCGTGGCAATGAATTCCACAGGCCCACCACTCTCTGGCTGAAGAAATGTCTCCTCATTTCCGTTCTAAATTGAGCCCCTCTAATTCTAAGGCTGTGCCCACGGGTCCTAGTATCCCCACCTAACGGAAACAACTTCCCAGCGTCCCCCTTTTCTAAGCCATGCATTATGTTGTAAGTTTCTATTAGATCTCCCCTCAACCTTCTAAACTCTAATGAATACAATCCCAGGATCCTCAGCCGTTCATCGTATGTTAGGCCTACCATTCCAGGGATCGTCCGTGTGAATCTCCGCTGGACATGCTCCAGTGCCAGTATGTCCTTCCTGAGGTGTGGGGCCCAATATTGGACACAGTATTCTAAATGGGGCCTAACTAGAGCTTTATAAAGTCTCAGAAGCATATCACTGCTTTTATATTCCAACCCTCTTGAGATAAATGACAACATTCCATTCGCTTTCTTAATCACGGACTCAACCTGCAAGTTAACCGTTAGAGAATCCTGGACTAGCACTCCCAGATCCCTTTGTACTTCGGCTTTATGAATTTTCTCACCGTTCAGAAAATAGTCCATGCCTGTATTATTTTTTCCAAAGTGCATGACCTCGTATTTTCTCACGTTGAACTAAATTAAGTTATTTAACCTAGGGTCTTGCTCTAAATTCCTCACCAAGATTACTTTACCTCTTGACCTTACTTTCCTCCTTTAAACCAATCCTTCAAATCTACTTCTTTGACCAAATCTTTAGTCATTTCATCGAAAATCTCAGTATGAGGATTAGTTGCATATTTTAGTTTATATTTCTCAATGATGCACCTTGGGATAATGTCTTACATTCAATGCTGTTTATGTGCTCTTCTTAGTCTAATAATCTCTGAATCATTCAGCCATACATTCAAAGAAGACCTTGGGTATGATGCCTATCATGTACTCAGTCAGCTGGCCGCGGTGAATATAGAGGCCCTAGAAATGAACTCTGTGTTGCTGTGGTCAGGGAGGAGAGCTCGTGCAGTGACAGACTGAGCAAAAAATTGACCGTGTCCCACCTGCTCAAATTGCAAACTTATGGGGACTAAGTACTACATCAATGTTGTGCTAGAATAGAATTAGATACATGATACAAAAACCAAATGTTTCCTCCAACTGTCTTGCCTATTACATTATCTTCCTCCTGAAACTTGTTCCTTTGGTTCACTTTCTATTAACACTCATGCAGGAATGTTCCTTTTGACTATTTGATGTTACACATGATTGACTTGTAACTTTCTATTTGACTTGTAACCTTAAGTCATGACTTTGTTACCCAATAGAATAGGGTCAGTTTGATTATGACAACCCAGGTCCCTTTTCCCATCACCAAGACAACTAAATAGCTCAGTCACTCTTTGTCAAGGCTCACACATGATGAATAACCACTTAACAAAGCTCCTGCAATGAATACATCCAGCATTGTGGAATCATATCTGAGAAAGGAACAAAACGGTGAAAACAGAAAAGAAAATATCATAAATACAGAAGGCACCAACTTTCTCAAGCAAAGCGCCAAATTACTTGATCTTAGCAGTTAGAAGATTTATTTTCCTAAAATTGGGAGCCTAACAAAGTCTCAGTGCAACGTGAGGATGGTAAATCTGTCAACTGAAGTTCTGAGTACCCCAGCTGTTGTAGGGAATTATATAACTTAGATGAAAATTACGCAATCAGATTTGAAGGAACAAGAGTATCTCAGTATTCATAAGAGTCTGTGGAGATCTAGTGAACTATTAAATATATATATCACATTTCTATATAAAAACAAGCAACTGAAAGATCAAGTTAGCAGAAAACGTTTAACTTACTTGACCTTTATTTCAAACTGTGCACACAGTGAAAAGAGTAGAAATATATAACAGACATTGATAATGCAGTTATAAGAAAATCAAGATGAACTTGAGCACCAACCTTGACATCACTATAAGATTAAAGTATGTGTGCACACTGGGATTGGTCCAAACAGCGACAAACCATGGGAAGGCTATCAATCTGAAATCTCCAGTAGCTGGGACTGCAGATCCCAGACTTTGGTATAACAAAAATCACCTTAATTGTGAGTTCACAATATAAACATATGCACATATGAAATAAGAGCAGAAATTGAACAGTCTGCCCCTCAACTCTATTCCACCATTCAATAAGACATAGATATAAATTATGATATATAACATAATATATAACACTTATAATATAGTTACTGCCCTTCAATGCTGCACCTTGAAATCAGTGACAACTGTCATTGTAATGCTCACCGCATCAATCCTTGTGTTGCTTTAATGCCCCTTTTTGCACATTGCCTCTCAGACAAAAATATAGAATATACGTACTAACAAGCCTGGAGCAGAGTTTTTACAGCAGTAGGTCTGTGCTATTTTCTGGGTCTGTAGATTGTTACAGTGAGAAGGTGGCCTTGAGCAGAGTGAAGTGCTCTTCCTGTTGGTTGTGGGAGATTAGGGAAAGTTTCCATGTTGCTGATGATTATGTCTGCAGGAAGTGTGCTTGGTTGCGAATCCTATCGAGTCGCATGAAGTGATTAAAGTGCCAGTTAGAGGCAATGAGGAATTTACAGGAGCTGGGAGCATGATGGATGGCAGCTATAGAAAGGGACACAAACTGAAGATAGCATCAGGTAGATGGGTGAGCTCCAGGAAAGGTAGGAGAAGGAGGCAGGAAGTGCAGAAATCTCCTGTGGCTATTTCCATCTCAAACAAGTATGCTGTTTTGGAACATGTAGCGGGTGATGGAGTCTCAGGGGAATGTAATACTGACAGGCAGGTTTCTGTTTGTGATACTAGCTCTGATGTAATGAGGGGTACGCCAGGTTCCAAGCGATCGATTGTGATAGGGTTGTGGGCTGCCTAGCATGCAGCTTCTCACCTCTTATGTGACTTTGACTGTCCTGAGCGTGCAGGGCTCAAAATGTGGTAGGTTCGGTGAGTGACTGCAAGAAAGGGATGATTTTGTGGGCAGTAGAGAGAGCGGTAGAGTATGAGCCTGGATGGAAGGTGCATGTACAGGCAAAGATAAGAGTCGGTGTGAGGTATCAGAGAGAAGATGGTGGCACTTATGCTGACAGAGTGGAGAAATTCACTGACCTTATTTCTATATGGCTACATATTCCTCCAGATGTTTGAGAGTGCACTAGCACTCACGATTTCAAGGTGAGAGGGTAGAAGTTTAAGGGAGATATGCGTGGAAAGTTCTTTATGCAGAGGGTGGTGGGTGCCTGGAACGTGTTGCCAGCAGAGGTGGTAGAGGCGGGCACGATAGCGTCATTTAAGATGTCTCTCGACAGATATATGAATGGGCATGGAGCAGAGGGATACAGATCCTTGGAAAATAGGCCACAGGTTTAGATAGAGGATTTGGATCAGCGCAGGCTTGGAGGGCCAAAGGTCCTGTTCCTGTGCTGTAATTTTCTTTGTTCTTTGTTCATTGTTCTAGCCTGGAGCAACCTCAGTCCTGGCTAATATGGTCTGGTGCTATGACCTTCTCTCCTTATCCTGGGAGAAGAAGGCATCCCATGTCTGGGCTACCCCACTAAGCAGGACTTCCACATCCCTGTCTGCAAATCAAGGCACTGATTTTCCCTTCTCCAGGTGCTTCTCCAGGTGCATAACAAGCTTTTAAAAATGGCACCAGTCCAGGAATACCTGTCAATTCTGGAATATCTCAGCAGTGGCAAGTTCTTCCAGTGTGATAAATGAGATTATGATTGGGCGAAAGGGGGTGCCACAGGGGCAAGGTAAGTAGTTAATGGGATATGTTCGGTAAAATACAAGAGATCTCATTAGGTCTTGTAGCAAGAAACCATCCAAGAAACTTAGTCCAAAACCATAATTCAAAAGTAAATTCAGCCCTATGTCTCTGTGTTGACTATTATATAATGGTCACTCCCACCACAGACCTACCCCCTGACCCCCTTGGCCCCACCTCTACTATCTAGCTCAAAATCCTCACCACATCCCAAGTTATACAGCTTGCCAGTACATTGATATCAGTATTGCTCAGTTGAAGGTCATCCCAATGATACAGTTCCTCTTTCTCCAGGACGTGTCCCAGTGTCCCATGAAACTGAACCATTTGTCCTGGATCAATCTTTGAGCTATGCTGTCGGCTCTCTGATCTTATTTACTTTGTCAATTTGTTCATGACTTAAGGAGTAATTGAGAGATTATTACATTTGTGGTTAGTCTTATCTATCTTTATATACACATGCTGAATTCTGTCACTCCTAAGTTTCATTCCAGCTCTGAGGTGAAGATACTGCTCTGATACCAGGTCAGCATTACAGGCCTTGTAACTCACATTCTGAACTGCAAGGAACAGCATCTATTACGCTAATTTTAAAGCCCCCTGTAACAACTGCATTCCTTTCTCCTCCCCTGAATAGAATGGCACCCTGCATCATGATGTTATTCCCTGCTCCTCTTCGCTGTAGACCTTACTCTCATCCACACAAGCTTCAAGAACCTCAACTCTGTTACACAACTGTAAGGACTGTGACAACTCTATTGCTACTTTATTGATCTTAATGTCTGCCTCTTTTACAATCACACCCTTCCATCACTGACCATGGACTGAATCAGGCATATCTAGGCTAAAAGGTGCACCTGCCTTCTGGAACAAAGTAGCCAGGTAGCTCTCCCTAACATGATGTATTCCAATGCCCAAAGCTCATACTGCAGCTCATCAACTTCAAGTAGAAATTTCTTGAGCTGTGGAAACATACTGCTGCTGTGTTTGCTGTGGATCATACAGGTACCCACCAACTCTTAGATGCTCCTTTTGCAATTAATCACCTTCCTTGCCATCTTTATTTTGCTTATATTTAACAAAATCAGATTTCAAGTTTAAAATATCATTCAATGATTAACCACCGTTATGATGCGGAGTTTAATAGCTATGCTCTACATGTAACAGAAAAACTACATCACCCCAAGACCAGCTTATACTTAGTCCAGTTTATAAAACTCACCAATTACCTAATTAATGCATCCAGCCTTCGTTGTCTTATCTTGCTGCCATCAATTCCCTCTCTTGGACCACTTTGAATTTGTAAAAGGGAATCACTGCACCAAATTCCCTCATACATCAAATCCTTGGACTTAATCATTTGTTCCCACTGCACTCAGTTTCCAACTGCCACCTTCATGCAACTTGCATTCCATTTACACAGACTACACAGCAAAATACAAACAAAAACAGGAAACATTGAGAAAACCGAGATAACAAGGTGTAGAGCTGGATGAACACAGCAGGACAAGCAGCATCAGAGGAGCAGGAAAGCTTGACGTTTCGGGCCTGGACCCTTCATCAGAAATGAGGGAGGGGAAGGGGGTTCTGAAATAAATAGGGAGAGAGGGGGAGGCGGATAGAAGATGAATAGAGGAGAAGATAGGTGGAGAGGAGACAGACAAGCCAAAGAGGCGGGGATGGAGCCAGTCAAGGTGAGTGCAGGTGGGGAGGTAGGGAGAAGATAGGTCAGTCCAGGGAGGACGGACAGGTCAAGGGGGTGGGATGAGGTTAGTAGGTAGGACATGGGGGTGCAGCTTGAGGTGGGAGGAGGGGATAGGTGAGAGGAAGAACCGGTTAGGGAGGCGGGGACAAGCTGGGCTGGTTTTGGGATGAGGTAGGGGGAGGGGAGATTTTGAAGCTTGTGAAATCCACATTGATACCATTGGGCTGCAGGGTTCCCAAGCTGAATATGAGTTGCTATTCCTGTAGCCTTCGGGTAGCATCGTTGTGGCACTGCAGGAGGCCCAGGATGGATATGTCGTCTGAGGAATGGGAGGGAGAGTTGAAATGGTTTGCGACTGGG
>JAHRHZ010000268.1:18210468-18356900 GCA_024137785.1 Ginglymostoma cirratum
GATGGGGGTGCAGCTTGAGGTGGGAGGAGGGGATAGGTGAGAGGAAGAACCGGTTAGGGAGGCGGGGACAAGCTGGGCTGGTTTTGGGATGAGGTAGGGGGAGGGGAGATTTTGAAGCTTGTGAAATCCACATTGATACCATTGGGCTGCAGGGTTCCCAAGCTGAATATGAGTTGCTATTCCTGTAGCCTTCGGGTAGCATCGTTGTGGCACTGCAGGAGGCCCAGGATGGATATGTCGTCTGAGGAATGGGAGGGAGAGTTGAAATGGTTTGCGACTGGGAGGTCGAACCGAGCGCAGGTGTTCTGCAAAGCAGTCCCCAAGCCACCGCTTGGTTTCCCCGATGTAGAGGAGGCCACAACGGGAACAGCGGATGCAGTATACCACATTAGCAGATGTGCAGGTGAACATCTGCTTGATGTCGAAAGTCTTCTTGGGGCCTGGGATGAGGGTGAGGGAGGAGGTGTGGGGGCAGGTGTAGCACTTCCTGCGTTTGCAGGGAAAAGTGCCGGGTGTGGTGGGGCTGGAGGGGAGTGTGGAGCGGACAAGGGAGTCACGGAGAGAGTGGTCCCTCCGGAAAGCAGACACGGGTGGGGATTGAAAAATGTTTTTGGTAGTGGGGTCGGATTGCAGATGGCTGAGAAAACCGTCAGCAAGTTAATCAACATCTGTAGAAATAACAAACAAGTTCAGGTAAATGTAATAGGAAAATTGGGAAAACTACACAGATAACCAGCACTTATAAAGGGAAAAAGGAGAGAATAGCATATTCATGCAGCACAGAAAGCTATTTAGCCAAATGTTCCTGTGTCAGGCTTTGAAAGTGTTCTCCAATTAGTACCACTTCTTTGTTCTTTCCCCATAGCACTACATGTCATTTTACCAAGTATAATGAGAACGAAACAGACATATGAATGGCCTGTCAAATTCTTAAATAGAAAACAGGAGATTGTTAAATTGTTAAAGTGATATGAATAAAAGTCAATAGGAGGCACAATGAACGAAATTAAAGAATTTTAACAGATAGAGAAAATGTATGAATATCTAAGAGAATACAAGGTAAAACAATTAGAAATGGAAAGAAAATTTGTGAAGTGGAACGAGTACAGCAGCCTTGGCGTGTTGGAGAACAAATTTAAACAAAAGCTGACATCAAGCATGCACTCTGCTCACCAGCAATGTTCCAAGGGAAAGTGGATCCCTATAGCTCCCATTTCTGTCCCCCTTCTCAAAAGATCGAAGCTACCAAACTGCTTTACCAGCACCTCCTGTCACACAGACAAAAGGTGCTAAAATTAAGTTTTGAAGTTATTAATGGAATTATTAAGACCAGAGACCGTAAATTGCCCTATAGAAAGAAAAGATGCTGTTCCTCAAGCTTGTGCTCAGCTTCAACACAGTGCAGAAGGCAAAAGATGGCAAGGTCACAGTTTTAATAATATATGAATTTATTAATTCATAAAGACACGGGTCTTCTGCAATTGATATGTTGGTAGCCGAAGTTCCAGAAATAAGCACTAATACATGGCAGTCTCTACCCTATATGACTGCAGAAGACACGGTGGAGTTTGTCTCATTAGCAAGCAGTGCATTACAAGCTAGACATGGCTTTATTTGTGCTAATCATATCATAGACCTAAGGGAGATTTACAATCTGATTTGCCACTACAAACTCTATGTAATCTTCTCTGAAGACCAACACCATTTTATCTGCACTTGATTCCCTGTTCCGCATGCAAGTAATTCAGTTCTATGCATTGTCAGTTCTGACAGCTTGATTTAATCTGTAGCATTCCAAGCACCTCTGACCACTGTGCAGAGTCATTAACCTTGACTCACGTAATTGAATTCAAGGTTGATTGCCTATGACCCCCTTTGCTTAGGTCCTTAAAATGTACATATTCATTACTGGCTGTGTAGCTAAACGGATTGCACAGGGAAAGCTGTAGCAATCAGCCTGTTTGGTATTCAGGGGGCAAAAAGGGCACTAATTGCATGTTAGACCTGAGGATTAGATTATGAAAAGAGTGAGAAAATGAAGATAGATCCTTCTGACACTGTCAGATTAAGGGCAGTGATGTACAGGAAGGAGACACTAAAATCTACAATGACATTAGTGGAAGAAAATGCTAAAAAGGAAATGGAAATTATACAAAACTGCCATACATGATCTGTCACTGTTTAAGGTAAAAGCTATGGTTTTTGACATTTCAAAGTCAACTTTGTCTTCATTTTGTAAAAAAAAAAAGTTAAGTATACAATGTATATATTCAGCGCATAAAATAATGAAGGGCATGGTCCTCCAAGTTTAATGCTTCATGTTCATAATATTAATTTTCTTATATTTGTGAACCAACATTTAAAAATGCAAAACTAAGTACATATGAAATAGACTAGTAAATTAAGACAATATACAATACTTTAATGGAGATTTTGTTGTGCATTGCATTCCATGGGGAAAAAATTTCTCTGTACACTATGTGTAATGAAATCATAGACCCATTTATGAGGAAAGAACAAATTAACTTGCATTAATATAGCACTCTTCATGTCCTCAGGACATCTCAAAGTACTTTACAGTTAATGAATTACTTATGAGGCATAATCACTATTATTTTATAGACACACACGATGGTCAATTTGCACAAACACTAATGAGTTATAGGACCACTTAATGTGTTTTGGTGTTTTTCCTTGAGGGATATATGTTTGCCAGAATACTCGGAGAATGCCTTTTCTTCTTTAAATAGTATCATGGGATCTTTTGCATCTGTCTGAACAGGCAAAGAAAGCCTTGGTTTAATGCTTCATCAAAAGTTTATTTTATCTTCGTTCATTCATTTATGGGATATTGGCATTGTTGGCAAAACCATTTTCCACTCCAATTTCCCACAAGAAAGCAGTAGCCTTCTTGAACAGCTGCAGTTCATGTCGTGAAATGCCATCTGAGGCCAGGTGTTCCAGGATTTTGATCCAGAAGTCACAAAAGGACAGCAAGTAAGAATAGTGCTTGACATGGAAGGGAACTTTAAGGTGGTGACTTCATATGTGCCAGCAAGTTACTGCATCTTACAGGTAGTATGCCAGTAGTAGAGTGAATATTTAATATGGTCAATGGGTGCCATTGAATATTGGTTAAGAAGAATAGAGAAGCTTAACTACAGAACAGAGGGCTTTAGGAGTCCTCATCAATGAATCATAAAAAGCTAGCATCCAATTTCAGCAGGTAATAGGGAAGGCAAATGGAATGTTAGCCTTTATTTCAAAGGGAATTCAACATAAAAGTAGAGATGTTTTGCTCAAACTGTCGAAGGCAGTAGTCAGATCAGAGCTGGAATACTGTGAGATTAGTTTTGGGCACCTTATCTAAGAAAAGATACTGGCATTGGAGGCAGATGAAAGAAAGCTCATTAGGCTGATGTCAGGTATGGAGGAGACAATGAGAAGACAGGGCCTGTACTTGTTGCAGTACAGAGGAATGAGAGGTGGCCTTACTGAAACATGCAAGATTCTTAGAAGATTTGACAGCGTAGATGCAGAAACGTTGTTTTCCTTTGTGTAGACCAGAGGGCATAATCTCAGAAGAAGGGGTCAAACATTTAAGACTGCCAGGGGGAGGAATTTATTCTCTCAGAGAGCTATGAACCTGTGGAATGCTTTATTGCGGGAAGCTGTTGAGGTTGGGCTATTAAGTATATTCAAGGCTGAGGAGGGCAGATTTTTTAATCGGTAAAGGAATCAAGGGTTGTGGAGGGAAAAGGCAGAAAAGTGGAGTTGAGGATTATCCAATCAGCCATTGTCATTGAAAGGTAAAGCAGACTCGTTGGGTTGAATAGCCTACTTGCCCCTGCCTGAAAAGTGAAGAGCTTCTTGGAAGGTTTTCTTTAGCTGCAAGTCCTAATGAGTTTTCTCATGGTATCTCACCTCATTAACTACCTACCCCACCCCTATGGTCTCTCTCTTATCTAATTGCAGCCCATCTTACCTTGTGCCGTTGCCAGAACAACTTGTAACTGCGGGATATCTGAGAATTGACCACTGTTCCTGGTGTTGGCAGCAATCTTTAAAAGGCTGTTGTATACCCAGACAAGCATCGATAGTTTGGAGCTGCCCTATGCAGTTTCTGACATTTGCCCTCAACATAGCACACAAGGGACATTCGGCACCCAGATTGTGGCAAGTGACCTGGAGATCTGCTGGATAGGCTGGTGTACAAGCAGGGGTCTCCTCCTCCCCAGGACTCTTCTCCAAGAGTTGTGACTATACAGCCATAGGTCTGACCATGACCCATTCCCTGGACTGGCGAGGAATGGACCTCCTGACCAAGGACACCTCAACCAGCCAATCAGATTTTGAGAGATAGCTGCGTCTTTGATGTATATTCAGTATTTTTGCTTTATAAGTTGTTGGTACATGGAGCAAAAATGAGATTGAATTGCACACTGTTGTACAGTAAAATGTTCATTCCTTTGACTGAAGGTTGTCGACCAGCAAGGCATACTGCCAGGTTGTGTGACTAAGTTAACAAGAATGACACTGCATGGCAAGAGGAGGCATGGAGGCTGCTAGCATGCACTTAAGCATTAAATGAGAGAGCAGAAAGACAGCAAGCAAGCAGCCCAGAGATGTAGGCTGGCCCATTGCACAAACTGAGTGGCCGTCCCCGTGTGCAAACTGTCCTTATTGCTGGTGCACCTTGCAATGCAAGTCTGTGCTTTCTGAGCATCCTATCAGTAGATCAGAGAGGTGCCTTGAGGATCATGGGGAGATGGCAAATGTCAGATGCCAATTCTATGGACAAAGGGTGTGCGCAGTTGGTGTCTGTGGTTTGTGCCCTTTGATGCTGGTTGGTGCTAAGCAACAAAGGCAGGATAATTGCCTCCAGCAGAGAGTTGAAGTCACCAGGTACCTGCTCAGACTTCTATGTCAAGAATTGTTGTGTCTGGCCTGTTTGATGTATTTTGTCAAATAGGAAGGTAAATGATGAGGCAAGTTGTGGCATTAATAAAGATTTAACAGGCTATAATCCTACTAAGTATTCACTCATCACTGCCCAGCCAGAAACTGATCTCGCTGCTTGGCAAATGCACAAATGGTGCAACACATTGCTCCCAACATCAAGAAAGGCCTCTGAGAACATTTTGCTCAATTCTGCCAAAACCTCTCAGCTCACATTGTTCGGACCCCTTCAAGTATCTGCTCATAGAAAATTTAAAAGAAAATGAGAAAAACTGGTGGCTATTTTGGAAAATGGTAAAAAGCCATTGTAAGTTGTTTGAATATGATTACCCTCTGGTATTTTCAGAGTCTGAACCATATGACCAGGAACATTGGAAGTGGAAATTTGGGCTTGGGTTAATTCCCTACCAATGTGCCAACAAAGAATGGTCTTTGTTGTTTTGTACAGGAAGTAGGCCCAAGCAATTCTCTCAAGGTAAACTTGCAGGTTGAGTCAGTAGTCAGGAAGGCAAATGCAATGTTGGCATTTATTTTGAGAGGACTTGAATATACAAACAGGGGTGTACTACAGAGGTTTTATAAGGTTCTGGTCAGGCCACATTTGGAGTATTGTGTGCAGTATTGGGTCCCATATCTCAGGAAGGATGTACTGGCCCTGGAGAAGGTTCCGAGGAGGTTCACGAGAATGGTCCCAGGAATGGAAAACTTAACATATGAGGAACGTTTGAGGACTCTGGGACTATACTCATTGGAGTTTAGAAGGATGAGGGGGGATCGAATTGAAACTTTCAGAATTCTGAATAGCCCGGACAAAATGGTTGTTGGGAAGATGCTTCCATTGCTAGGAGAGTCTAGGACCCGAGGGCACAGCCTTAGAGTAAAGGGAAGACCTTTTAGAACAGAGATAAGGAGAAACTTCTTCAGCCAGAGAGTGGTGAATCTATGGAATCCACTGCCACAGAAGGCTGTGGAGGCCAGGTCATTGAGTACACTTAAGACTGAAATAGATAAGTTCTCGATTATCAAGGGGATCAAGGGTTATGGGGAAAAAGCAGGAGAATGGGGTTGAGAAACTTATCAGCCATGATTGAATGGCGGAGCAGGCTCGATGGGCCTAATGTTCTAATTTCTGCTCCTATGTCTTATGGTCTTAAGTGTAAAGTAATTTATTAGATAGGTGCTTATCAGTTGCATGGTGATGAATATTTGGAACATCATTTAGAGGTCTTTGACACGAGCTGCTGGTGCTTGATTCAATGCAAGTCTGTGCTTCCTGAGTGTCCCACTAGTGGATCGGAGGGGTGCTATGAAGATCATGAGGGCGAAATAACTCCACAAAGGCCAGTTTCCTGTACAAAGTCACCTTTATTTACACAGGAGAATCCTTGACACTGGTCCAGCTCCCTCAGAGCCAGCTTTCAGAATGAACAGGATATCTGACATGCCCGTTCTTATCTGTCAGCCAGGGCTCCCTGATTGGACCAGATTAATAGTCCCAATCAGGAAACCCATATTCTATGAGATCCACCTGGCTGACCTTGTTACACTCAATACAGGAGGTTTGGCAAATGCTGGATTTCAATGTCCATGAATGAGAGGTGCATGAGACAGATTTCAGAAAATAGGTGGTCAGTCTACGGAAGAATATGTCCTGAACTTTAAAAGACCACATACAAGATTTTTGACAAAATTCAATGTGGTGATCCCTGGGTTGTTACCAACATTTAAACCAGTGAATTCTGTTAAAGTCTCTGATGTGGCTAGATTATTCATTCCAACTGGTGTTTAATTCTCAGAGAGTTAGACTCTGTGCTTCAGATATTTGCTTTCTGAAAAAAAAGTCTATTTTGCTTTTTCTTATTACAATCGGAACTCAAGTGTACCATCAGTCTATAGCTGTATCAAATTTGACTCTGTTGCCGGGGAATCCAGTGGATGCAAGAAGTCATCGCATTCTATCATTTGATTCCAGACTCTGGGCCAGTAGGGTTTTTTTTCCCCCTTTTGCTTTTAAAGACAGTATAATTTCTGCAGAGGCGAGAGCTGTGTGTGAATGCCTACGTTTGGGATTAAGGGTTTTAATTCCAGATCTTAGTTTAGCTGTTAGTCACTTGTTTTAAAAATAGGTTTTCATGTCTAATTAAGTGACTATTTTGAGTTCATCAAAGAAGCCTGGTGAAATTCTCTTTAATCTCGGTAATTTTTTTTTTATTAATTCAGTCCAGGCTAGTATTTATTGCCCATCCCATCTTGCCAAGAGGACAGTTAAATATTCTCTAATTGCTGTGGGTCTGGAGTCACATGTCGGCCAGACCAGGTATGGAGAGCGGTTTCCCTTCCATAAAGAACCAGATGGGTTTTCCAACAACAAGCAATAGTTTCATGATCATCATTAGACTCTTCATTGCAGGCTTTTATTGAAATCCAATTCCATCATCTGCCGCAGCAGGATTCAAACCTGTGTCTCTGGAACATTAGCTACCTCTCTGAAATAATGGCAATATTAGCACTAGGCCATCACTCCTGCAGGACATCAAAGAAGTAATTGGACATTTCAATAATTGAATCAGCACTTATGCTAATGGTGTGACTGGTAGGGGTGATGGGGCTTGATTATCAATGCATTTCTCCTGTTACAGTCATAATACTATCTATTGTGACCCTGCTGGAAAATGTGTCTATAGACACTGGGTTCACCTGCTCTGATGACCCCCCATAAATGTAAACTGTTGTTAACTCATCCACCTAGAAAAACAACTATCACTCCACTATGGATGTCTTGAATTACTTTGAGGATGTTACTTTTCCTCTGCACAAATTTTTGAACATTCTGTAAAATTGTCTACAATTGCTTGAACCTGTGCTCCTTTGGTCGACAAGATTTAGCCAAAAGTAGTTCTCCAGATTTACCTTTCATAATACAGTTGAATGTCTTTTATTTCTTTAAAAATTCACCTTTCAAATCTCCTACTTTCAAAGAAAACGCAATTTATTCTGTTTTTCCGTCATAACTCAATTTTTTGACACTAGAGATCACAAAATTCAGGGTTCAATATTTCCCTTGTCTCTTGCTGATCAAACTGATAAACTCAGCTGGCAGCCACCAAACACTTCAAGCTGTCAGACTACACCACACATTTTATTGAATGTCATATAAATTATGCATTCATGCAAAATATGAACAATTGCACACAAATAGCTGGCTGGTCTCACTTTAACAAACAGAATGCATTCTTTTTCCATCGACAAGTAAAAGCAAAAAAGTGAGGCAATGCAGTGCTCAAGTTCAAAACGTAAAGATAGACTTCTATTAAATTAACCACAATAAATGCAAAACAAATTTTGGACGACTGGGGTGGGGATTTTGGACTAACTCGTTTTTGCTCCATTCGTGCGTCAGAAGGCATTCCCAAAAGTAAGGACACATATATCACAAATGTTTGCATAAACCTGTAAAATATCTGGCAAGATCATGAATGTCAAGTTACGCTATCTGTGAGCTACCAAAGAAATGTATAAACATACAAAGGCAACAGTTGGGAAAAGGACAGCAGAATTCTGTCACAATCATGATGCAAAGTGAATCATGACTCAACACCTACAACTAACACCACCCTCTGGCAGTCCCGAACCACAGTGAAGTAATTTCCTTAGAGGGTGAAAAATTAACAGATCATTAGAGGCTACAAAGACATGAACAGGTAAACCATTTAGCATCCAAATGTTGCCATCTCTGATCCAGACAAGACCCAGTCCAGTTCTCTCCTGAAAGTATGCAGTGAGCCATCAGACCTTATGTAATCAATTCATTCTGACGCTCACTAGTCTCAGAAAAAATGAAACACCAACAAATATTCGGCCTATTCCTAAATTTGTTGAAGATAAATCCATTCACCCGGCCATTCTCCGTCTCTCAAAATTGAGTTGATTTCTCTGGCTGACTTCCTGCCCGGAGTCTGGCTATAATATTGATATAGTTGGACTGTGACATGACTCTCAGGGGTAGCACACTGGAAATCAAGCCACACTATTCCCAGGGTCATCGTAAACGTGAAAATTTGAATACATTGCTGAGTTGAAAAATTTTATCTAATCTATATCTTTTATCGAATTCAGTTTACAAGTATATGTACACCAGGTTTTTATCATTAACAAGAAAATCACCATTTGTTGCAATCAAACTCTTTTAACTTCGGCAAGACTGAAACGTCAATTGCAAGTGTTTAACTCTTTTACCTTAACAAAGCCCAGGTAAAACAACTTCACCCATACATAGAGACACATAAAAAGACAAGATCCAATATCACAGGTGGAAAAGGATCAAAAAAGATAATGAAGCACAGCTTAGCCCAGATTAGAGACACCAAAGAACTGTTTTCCTTCAGTTCCCTTCTGATTCCTTTTGATGCTTTGCTGAGGGAATGTAGCTGCAGACTCCCTTATAGGGAACTGAACAACACAGGCTCTGGTAATAAAGCTTGGAGAATCACATGAGAAGTTCAGTGAGCCTTATCCCAACACTGGGAGCAACTAGCTTCAATTTCCAAATATGTTCTAGTCATGAGACAACATTCTCGCTAAGCAGGAGCAAACTACTTATAAATGATCATTATTGCTTGTTTGCAACATCATTAGCACCAAATCTTCCCTCATTACTTCTTTGTCTTCTACTACTTGCCGCAAAGAAACCAGACTAAAAATTGCCAATATGAAAGTCTGAGCTGGTGCCTGGAAACTCCTTTTTGCCACGTCCTCCTCTGGGCTGCTAGCTTAGACACTGGGCAACAGCATCAGGTCATACTCCAGGGTACCAGTCACATGTACCCCTCATCCACAGACTCTGGCATCCAACACCTGCCATCCTATTAGGACCCTCTTGGCACTCTCCAATCCACTTAAAGTACCCTTTTGCACTTTAAAGTTACACTTCTGTGTACACTCGCAACTACCATTAAAAGGCTGCTGCAAGGACACTTAGCGTGCAGGGACAGCATCTGTGCCTTCCACTGCCTTGCCTTTTTGCACTGTGTCCCACCTGTGCAAAAAACTACTAAGGTCACAGTGCTTCTGACCTGCCTTGCCTTTTAGTGCAGTCACAAAACCAGGAAGCTTGTAGAAGTGTAGAAACATATCAACATAGAAAATAGGAGCAGGAGGAGGCTATTCGGTCCTTCGAGCCTGCTCTGCTATTCTTCACAATCATAGGTGATTGTCTAACTCAATAGCCTAATCCTGCTTTCTCTCCATAACCTTTGATCCCATTCACCCCAAGTGCTATATCTAGTCGCTTCTTGAATACATTCAATGTTTTGACATCAACCACCTCCTGTAGTAATGAATTCCACAGGCTCACCATGCTTTGGGTGAAGAAATGTCTCCTCACCTCCATCCTTTCTCGTCTACCCCGAATCCTCATACTGTGATCCCTGGTTGTGGACACACCCACCACTGGGAACATCCTCCTGGCATCCACCCTAGCCAGTCCTGTTAGAGTTTTATAAGCCTCTATGAGATCTCCTCTAATTCATCTGAACTCTAGCGAAAACAATCCCAGCCTGGTCAATTTCTCCTCATACGTCAGACCCACCATCCCCGGAATCAGCTTGGTAAACCTCCTCTGAACTCTCTCGAGAGCAAGAGCATCCTTCCTCAGAAAAGGAGACCAAAACTGCACACAATATTCCAGGTGTGGTCTCACCAAGGCTCAGTACAACTGCAACAACACACCTCTGCTCCTGTACTCAAAACCTCTCACAATGAAGACCAATATACCATTTACCTTCTTTACCGCCTGCTGCACCCGCATGCTTACCTTCAGCGACTGGTGCACAAGGATACCCAGCTCCCGCTACACACTCCCCTCTCCCAATTTACTGCCATTCAGGTAGTAATCTACCTTCTTGTTTTTGTTTCCAACGTGAATAACCTCATATTTATCCAAATTATACTGCATCTGCCATTGATTTTCCCATTCACCCAACCTTTCGAGATCATGCTGAAGGATCTCTGCATCCTCATCACAGTTCACCCTCCCACCCAGATTGGTATCACCTACGAACTCAGAGATGTTACATTTTGTTCCCTCATAAAGATGCTGCATGCAGTAAGACAGGGTGGTAGAGCATGAGCCCTGGTGGGAGATGTCTGCAGCAGCAGAGATAGAGTGTCAGTGAGGTAGCAGAGAGAAGATCATGGGTCTTAACCTGGCACAGTGTAGAAATTCACTGACCTTCCTACACAGCTGACATTTCTCCAGGTGGCTCAAACCACACTGACACTGGCAGCAACCTTGGGCCAGGCTGGCATGATGTGGTGTCGTGGCATCCACTGCTGGGAGAAGAGGATGGCCATCCCTTATATCACCCTGTCCACCTGGTTCTCCAGGTGCTTGTCCATAAAGCAAGGTGCCAATTCCCCTTCCTCTGCTATGTCAGGAGTTAATGTCAGATCCCATACAGCGCAGCTCTGGACTAACAGAGCTTGTCTGGGTGCACAATGTTCTTTTAAAGATGGCATCGGGAATGTCAGTCTATTTCAGGATATCTCAGCAGTGCCAAATTCTTCCAGATATGGTGAGTGGTAGATTTGCGCAACATTAAACAAGAGTGTCACCATAAGAGGGGTGAAGTTATTTAATGAGACAAGTTTGGGACGATATGATGAGAAATCTCACTAGGCCGTAAGCAGAGAAGCCCTCTATGAAACTGGATGAAATTGACACTTTGTCAAAATATGACAAGCTTCAGCTCAATGATCCTTGATCTTTCATTCACTGATTGGCTGTTTCACCCCTTCTTATGTCTCTGAAGGTGGTGTTTCCCATTTTCTTTTCAAGGAGGGAACTTTGAGAGACACGGAGTCAGAATTTTCTTTTACTTCTCCACTCACAGAAAGGAGACTGACAAAGATTTTTTAGATGCTTTGTCTTTTACAAGCTGGATGTTTCTGCTGTATGGTCCAAACACTTGCCCAGGAAGCAATCAAGAGATACTTACTGTGCTGAGCACTCCTGATGACACGCAACTAGTTCGAAATGAAAATCAATTGAAAGTTTGACACACACACACACACACACACAAACACACACACACACACACACACACACACACACACACACACACACACATACACACACACACACACACATCCTTCAATTTACAGTAGAATCATCTTCCCTATTTTGTCCAAAATCCAAGACATATATGTCACGTTTACAACTGAAGAAAGGGTAATGAAAGATAAACTATAAGAGCATTCTGATTACATTTTTAAGTCTATTGTCAAGATCTAAAGAGTCATTTATTCTTGTTTGTCTCCATTGTCCAATGATGTCAAATCATTTTCAAAAGCACAGAAACTGAGAAGCTATTATTTAGAGGTAAAGTTTAGCTATTCTATTGGAAGAAATGATTGAATCTTTATCATTTAAAAATGGAACACAGGTTTACCATGTAAGTTATTACTACAGCCTGACATAATTGTCTTCTATGTATGGTTCTGAGGCCCTTTCTCACTTATGTCCAGACTCTCTGCATTCAGCTTAAACTTAACCAGAATAAAGCTTTTACAATTGTCCTCTAACATATTTTTAAATAAAATGATAGCTTAAAAGAAACATTCATCAGTTAAATGAAGTAACAGCGACTGATAAATCCTAGAAAATTTAGCACAAACATATTACTAGATATTGGGCTAATAAAATCACAGCTCTGAGGTACAAAAGAAAAGTTGTATTGCTCCTAATTTTAGGTTGTAATTTGCCAAACACTTAACAGCACAATCAGTGATATCCTTTCTTTGCAGGATAAAGTTACTCATAACAGAACAGAACTGAATGAGGATAGGCAAGTTTGATTCAACAGGGACCAGCTGGAAGCTGTGGTCCCCAGCAACCAAACTCTGGTTCATCATGACAACCAAAAAGGGCTAACTGTCTCAGATTAAAGGCATCATGTCTTCTGCAAAGTTCACGAGCATTCACTAACATAGTATTCTGTCATGGTCATATACGAACTGAGTCCTGATGCAGTGGTATTCCTTGTGATTCTGGTACTTTTCCCCCCTTTAACTGTGCAGTTAACTGACTCATGCGCATTCAGGAAATTTATCCCTGCTCCATCAGGAATCCCACAAGTTTGGAAAAGGCACAAGCCCTTACCTCCTGCCTTATAGAAACTAATTGAGTTACCTCTCTGGTCATACAAGCTTGTTACATGATGAAATCAAAGAAAGTGAAATTTGAACATTGGAAATCATCTGCACCCAACTGGAAAGTCCATGTGCATTGAAATTGACGGTGATGGTGACCTTGAGTGACAGCACTGCCTTCCTGTTAAAGGAGGTGCATTTCTTAATCCACCTCCTTGTTTAATTGTGTATGTTCCTCACACGTTGCTTATGATTAAGATGTTGATAGGAAATTGCTCCCTGAAGACCCTTGATAGGTCAAGCCTTGTGTTGACAGCTGTCCTACTTCTCCCTCAGTGCACAGCTACCCCTCTCTGCTATTGTACTCTATGACTGTTTTGTGTTGCAGGCTTATGGGGACTGAAAGTTTGGACCCCACACTCTGGCAGGGCTTTGTGAATGTTACAACAGTAATACAAAGGTCTGCATACCAACCGCTTGTGGTTAGAATAGAATGTAACTACCGAGCCTTCTTCCTATGATGGTTCAAGGCCCTTCCAATAATCTGCAGCAAAGGATGAATCAAAGATAAGCCCCATCCTGTTATCTTAGGTAACAGGATGGGGCTTATTACATCTCTGTAATTGTATACAGGTTACATTAACTCTTCAGCGCCTGAAAAAGAAGTAGGGAATTCACAGATGTCTTCATCAGAAGACTGTGGCAGATCCTTACAACTGCCCAAACTGTCTGATGCTCCAGCCAGAGGCTGTGTTTGGTATCACAATGGGTGGAGCTGCAGTTTGCTCAGGTTAACCCTTTTATATCCATTTCTTTCCACAACAATTAACATGCAAGAAAGAACCTCTAATTTCCCTGTCAGGACGCAGCACTCTGCTTCCGAAATCCAATCAGTTGCCAAACTACTCCAAGATCAGAATGCAGTAGCTCCACAAACACTGCAACTAAAAAATGTAAATCAAAAGCACTTTCCCTGTAAATTAAATGCTGATTCTTTTGATAACACTAGTTGGCGGGGGGGTGGTGGGGAGAGCGCTGGGGAGGAGTCCCTCCGGCAAATGAACACATGTTCAGCTGAGAGTGATCACATGAATGGCACACCTACACTTGCACTGTTAAAGAACAAGGTGCTGTGGAGGTCATGCTAGATGTAGCCTGAAGTCGTGCACCTGCCACTTGTAGCTCCTCCAGCTTCCCCAGGTTGGGCTCCAGTGACCATGTGGAGACTACTTTTGTGCCTAAATTTCAAATGTAGACCCAATCTAGCAGAAGCAATGGAGGCCTGGGGAGAAAATAAAGCTAAAGTCATTGCAAGAGACTAAAGACAAATAAGCAGGTTAATTCCTTCTTGTTATTATAATATAAATAATTCTGGAGTTTAAACATATAAATTAAGAAAAATCGTCTGAAGATATTGTTTCAAAAACCATGCTGAATAATTTGATGAATTCATTGTTACAGTAGGTTACTCAGAACTGCTGATGGGTTATTAGGAACTAATTATTTTCTTAAGTTTCTAGTCATTCTTCATTGGTAATTTTGTATACGCTCTACTGGCTCTTGATTCATAAGTTCTCTACTTCTAAAGTTTTAGTTTATTGCTGTTTCACTTTGTGCTAATTAGAAAAACACTAATTTAAAAGCACTGCAGCAAAAATATAATGAACACAAAGTGTGTGAGATGTAAGACTTTTTATATTTTTCATGTCTCAGATTTGAGACAGTCTGGGGGATATTGGAGGAGCATTATCACTCATGTGAAATGAAGCTCAAATAGTGCACTGAAGTCACTTTGATTGAAGATGTTTAACTGGCTTGAAACACGGGCTACTGAATTTTTTTTAAAAGACTCAACTATCTTCTGTGATGCTAGCTGAAAGCATATGCAAAGAAAGTGGCAAATTGTGTTCTATGGCTAAGATAAAGACGAGATCAAACAAATGAGAAAACAAATTAAAATGTATTTTTTTGAATTACAATAATAAAAGGATGAAATACAGGAGGTGCTTAAGGTGAACCTAGAATCTTATAATTTATTCAGCCATGTACCAAGCTGGGTCAAAAATAAGAATGGCAACTGGATTTGCTTTGAAGAAGCAAACTATACTATATGTTTGTTTAAAATTGCAATAATTCAAGAGGTTTTTTGTGGCCTTCTTTGGGATTTTACTGATCTATATTTCAATAAATTAATCCTTCAAGTTATAGGCATTGAGGTTTACAGGACAGAAGATGGGCATTTGACCCATTGTTTTCTGCATGAATTAACTGCATGTCCTTTCTCCATTTTAACCAAACAGAAAAAGTATTATTTTGAGCCAATGGAAAATCAGGAAATCACTAATCACCTAAATTTTACCAATCCAGAATTCAATGCTAACTGCCATTTCAAACTTTTTGTATTATATCTACGGCATAATAGATATCTGTGAAAAGCAACTATTGTTATGATCGGCAGGGGTTCTGTTTTTCTCCCACAAACTGATTTTTGTAAAAATAATTATTTCTGTTGAAAAAAAAACTTGCTAAAAATAATAAAAACATTCATTTTGAGAGGACTACAAGAGCAAGGATTTGCTGTTGAGGTTTTGTCAGCTTCTGATCAGACTGCATTTAAAATAGTTTGGAGCGGTTTTGGGCCCTGTAATCTAAGGAAGAATGAGCTGGAAGGAAGGAAGGAGGTTCACAAGAATGCTCCCGGGAAAGAAGGGCTTGTCATATGAGCAGCAGTTAAGGACTCTGCGGTCTGCACTCAATGGTATTTAGAAGTATAAGGGGGGATCTCTTTGTAACTTAAAGGATACTGAGAAGTCTGGACGGAGTAGATGTGGGGAAGATTTTTCCACTGGTAGGAGAGACTAAGACCCAGGACAGAGCCTCAGAGTGAAGGGACAATCCTTTAGAACTGAGATGAGGAGAAATTTCTTCAGCCAAAGCATGGTGAGGAGTTGTGGAGGCCAAGTCATTGAGTATCTTTAAGACAGGGATAGATAGGTTCTTGATTAATAAGGGGATCAAAGGTTTCGGGGAGAAAGCAGGAGAATGGGGCCGAGAAACATATCAGCCATGATTGAATGTTAGAGAATACTCAATGGGTTGAACGGCCTAAGACTGCTCCTGTATCTTAAGGTCTCATGGTCAAATTCTGATTATTTAATGATAAGAAAATAAAAGTGATACGTATAGTTCAAAAGCAATCATACTATGATGATAATTTTCTACCTTGGTAGTGACTGAAAGAATGGACGAGTCTAAATTCTTATTTTCTCTAGCAAAAGCCATAACTTAAAAGTGTAGAAATATACTAAGATCTGCTACAGGTAAACTTCTGGTTGAACAGATTTGAGGTAGTGGCAGTAAGTGTACTATATATTGCCTCATCAATCTTGTTTTCAAAAGGGAAAAGTCAGTCAATGTTCCCATTTCTGACTGGAATCCAGCAACCTATAATCATGTTTCTAGGGCGAGGATCAGATGTGGCTGTGACACCTCCATTGTTAAAAACCCTGCCAATCCTTTAGGTTGCTGCCCATTTTGAAGTGATAAACAAAAGAAAATATATTCTTAATAGCTATCATTGTTCCTTAAGAAGGTCATCAATCCCATTAACCTCATTCCCCTCAATTTGTGTTCCACATTTACACACATAATTAGCCTAACTGTATCAGTGGCAGGATGAACTGGTGTAAAGTATTCCTGAAGCACATGCACTTCCTGAAATCCATTTTATGTTCTAATATAGAGACTGGAGTGGCTTGGCCTGCGCAAAATTCCATCCAGCACTTTTGGGGGTTAAATGAGGATTTTTACTGCTCCTTTTTCTCAGCTCTGCTCAGATTACTACTTTGCATTCTAGAAACAGGAATATCTTTGTTTTCAGGCTTTGAAGCAGAACAGGAAGTTTGTAAAGAAGAGATTTGGATATAGGCCCTTAGCATCAGGATCTATCCAAGATATATCTTCTCCGCATGTAGTTATTCACCAACATCTACAGATCAAGAAAATGCCCCAGCAGCAGGAGGAGTGCAAATGAGAATCCAGAAATTTCTAGAAATAAAAGGTGACTCAACAAATAGATTCACTTCACACTTGTCTGTTTTAGCACCACACTGTCTCACAAGTTCCTCATTTTTCAAGACTTTTGACAAGCCTTCACAATGGGTGACATGGTGGCTCAGTGGTTAGCACTGCTGCCTCAGAGCACCAGGGACCAAGGTTTGATTCCACCCTCGGGCAACTGTCTGTGTGGAGTTTGCACGTTCTTCCCGCATCTGCGTGGGTTTCCCCTGGGTGCTCTGGTTTCCTCCCACAGTCCAAAGATGTGCAGATAGGTGGATTGGCCATGTTAAATTGCCCGTAGTGTTCAAGGATGTGTAGATGAGGTGGGTTATAGTGGGCTGGGTCTGGGTGGGAAGCTCGGGGTGTCAGTGTGGACTTGTTGGGCCAAAGGGCCTATTTCCAAATTGTAGGGATTCTATGAAAACAAAGATAAAAGTTTTCTATCACATTTCCCCAACATCGTACAATTCCTAAAGGCAGTAGTCAGATGCTGGAATGAACTCATAATTCTACGTGTTGACTTTAAGCAATAACTTTCACCAGCAAATGTCACCGAAACACTATTCATCCAATTAGTTAGGGACTTTTTTCGAACAATCTACATTATGAAATTGTTTCTAAATGGCATGTATTTGATCAGGGTACTAGTTGGGATGGTACCTCTGGAACCTTATAGACCTGAGGTGACTTTGGTCTTAGGATAGCTACTATTCAAAAGGATCTCATTTTTACAATTACAAGAGGTACCAGATCTGGAACTTTCTCCCGATTTTCACTAATGCCCAGTTGTTCACTGAATAGCAACCCTTGGAACTTTCTCCGGAGCATTGTGTCTGTGCTAGTCTTCTACACATAAGCTACTAAGTCAGCATTGGACAACATATGGCAGAAGCTATTGAACTGTAATTGCTTTGATGGTCATATGAGTGAATTGCCTCTTCATCCAAGGCACCTCATAACATGAGAGACAGAAAAGCTTGTTTAACCGTGCACTGATCTACATTTACCCTTGAAGAAACAAAGGATGTGTGTAAAATCATTACAGCAGTAAAGGCACAAGAATTGAAATAATCCATGAAACGCCCTGCCACCAACCTCTTCTAGCCAGCTCACCTTCAACTCTATCCCCTCCTTTGCATTCACCTGTGTACGTGCTTCTGAGAGCTAACACATCCTCTTCCAACAGACTCCGTGTTTTCTGTCATAGTGTACTCCTACCTGGATTTGGAGGAAGGTAGAAAAAAAGGCAGAATCTGACAGGGTTCTGAGCATCATACTATGGCAATGCTACAATGCACCTCATTAATATTCAGACTCCTATCTTACTTATCTCACCAAGCAAGCTGGACAGCCGCAAATGATACAGGGAAATCAGAGCGTGTACCTGTGGATTCAGCTTGTCGCTTGTTTATTGGAAACCAGGTACCAACATCTCAGGGCATGCCACCCCCTGCCATCTGCCAGCCACTAAAAAATCTCACGACATACCTCTGATCCATTTATGAACTGCTTCTGAACTTCAATGCTGCATCTCTAGCTGTACCGGCAACCAGCATTGTAACGCTGCAGCCAGGACATAGTGCACCCAGGGACAGGTAGCTAGCTCATCATCTGGAGCAGGCATCTCCGAACTCTTAATGTGCACTCACAGTGCTCACTCTATCTGAGCATACCTGGATGCTCACAGCATTCTGACCATACATTGCCTTGCCTTGCTGCACCTTCAGCCGGAGATATCAGGTTCATTAGAATGCCGTTTTGCTTTCCCTTTTAGCACAGACATGAGGCCAGGAAGCTTGTCATAGTTGTTAGTAGTCGTTAATCAAATCAAGCGAAACAGTCTTTGCTCAGGAGTTCCCAGCATAGCAAAGCAAAACAAATGTTGTACTGGGACAAGTCAGATTCAGGATTGTTTCTAATCAGGATTGAGGGGCCGAATGACACCATCGGCCTTGAGTCTTTCTGCCCTGTTGTGGACTGCTTTCCTCCTGGAATGAAGCACAGGCAGGTATTAAGGAAGATGAAAGTAAGTTGCACAACTATTACTTTTGGGGAAGTTACCCAAGCAAACGCTGAGGGCATGCAGTGTTGTCGGGGTTTGGGGTGGGTGAGAGCGAATGGGGCAGATGTTGCAACAGTGACAGTGGGAGAACAAAAGCCTTGATGGGAGGCAAGTATAGCAGCACTGATAGACTGAGTGTGAGGCAACAGACAGAAGATGGTGGCACTTATGCTGGCAGAGTGGGATAGTCATTGACCTACTTCCTACAGTGTTGTACATTCCTCCAGATGACTGAGACTGTTTTAACCTGGATGGAAACTTCAGACCTGGTTAGCAAGGTCTAATATCAGGTCTCCAACGCTGGCCCTGTGGGAACAGACAGTACCATTGATACACCACCCCATCTAGCAGGACCTCCAGATTCCTGTGTGCAAACAGGGGCACCAATTCTCCCTGGTCTACCACATCCGGGGCAAATGTCAGCAACTGTGCAACGCAACTCTGGATTGACAGTGTTTACCCAGGTGCAGCACAGGTTTGGGTGCAAGAGATGCTGCTGAGTTCCAGCATATCTGCTGAAAAGCAGAACTGTTCCAAAAGCAGCTCAAGGTAAGATGGTGTTGGGAAAAGGGATGTAGTTAATGAGATGAGTTTGGTAAGACAGGACAAGAAAATTTATTGGACCTCGCAACAAGAACCCACCAGATATAAGTAAGATCCAGCTCAATGTTACCAGCCAATGAGAGTTATGGAGAATGTCTCAATGTAGGTCATGCATGATAAAGGTTTATGATAAATCAGAAGCTGCCTTCTTTTTGTAATACTGGCAAAAGTCCTTATGGCAGACATTGTGTTGAAAAGGTTGCTCTAAGTAAGGTTGATGCATGAAGAATGGTCTACTGGTGAGGGATCTATGGTATTGGACACCAGCAAGAAATCAATCAGAATTCAGAAGAGAAAGGATGAGGAAATGATTAACAGGAAAAGATAATAAGATGAACTATCATTTTCCTACATTACAACAATTACTACACTTCAGAAGTACTTATTTCATTATAGAACACTTTGGGATATCCTGTGGCCATAAAAGGCCATTAATTCAAATCTGTCATACTAATTGCGGTGACAGAAAATATCACAAACCAAATTATTCCATATTTCAGCTCAGGAAAACATCCTGGATCTGAGAAGACTAAAAATTGAGGGATTTCAGTTTGGCAATATTAAAATAGTGTTCCTTCAAAAATTGTTAAGTGTTAGTAGTGCAGACAAATATATTGCGAATTTAACAAATTTAAAAATGTTAATGTCAGAATCTAATAATCTATTTGGCATATAAATCGTAGTACTGTCTCTGTTGCTCAATAATATCAGTTACCAAAAGGATGAATAACTTACGGATTCAGAAAATAATCACTGCAAACTTAACCAAATCACCAACTTTACATTAAATAAATTCAGATGCAGAAGAAAATAAAATTTGATGAATAATCATGAGATTTAAACATCTTAAAAGCATTGAAAAGCATCTAAAATGAGCCTATCTACTGTATAGTTTGGAAAGTTAATGAATCTGTCAGTCTCAATACATATATTCTAATACTGATGATATACAGGCACATGAAGAAATGAAACTGCACATTTGGAAAAAAAAAAGTTAATTCAGTGGTTCCATAGGACTTCTCTATTACTGTATTGCATCTCCAGCGTCAATGGCATGCTACATGGTCGGTGACTTATTATCTATCATTTATTCACATATTTCTGTCTTTAGATGGACATGATTTGTCAGAACAGTATATTGGTCTAGTGGATCAATTTTTATAACTTCTGCATTGAATGTGTATAGACATTGATTTTTAAAATCATCCGTGAAGTAAATTGTGTCTGACAGACAAATAATTTTGCTCCTTATAGATATAAACCTACACAAGTTTGCTCAGTTCAAAAATGCAATTTGTAAAACCCATTTGTAGCTGCATGGATATAATATATCTGCTTCAGATTTTACAGAAATAACACATTTAGTGAAGTTTACCAGGGACTTGGCTGAAGCAATAGGTTAGTGCAATTCTGAAATGCAATAACATATAATATGATGTAGTCGTAATTTGTAGATACATTACTGCAGTTCTTCAATATTGCCCATTTACAAAATAATTTTTGAATATCTATATCAGGGTAACCATCTTGTATCATGAATGCATCTATTCCCTCATGCCTTTATTAATAACTAACCTTTTTGTCTGTAAGTCAATAAAAAAAACCTGATAGAGCCAAACTACATGCATTTTTGAGATTCCCATACATCCAAGACAAATACTCTAATTTATTAGTGTTGAAATTTAATTTACTAAACTACAGTGCTAATGAGCTGTTGCCCCAGGACCACTAATTAGATTCACTTTATTTGTGTCATTATAATTAAGTTATCTTCCACAGTGATGGCCTGAAGTAATCAAATATTTTCATGAAATTTCCTAATGGAATGGTGTCAGCAAAACTAAAGAGCTTCCAAGCTCACTAAGCAGCAATTTATTTCCAGGTCATGTCCAATTTACCATTTGATCTATTTGCTGTAAACTGCATATAATACACAATATAACACAAAGAATGTGGTTTAATAAATGCTTGAAAAGCCATACACAGCACATTGACTATGTATATCGAAATATTGAACCTGAATTCTCATTCTTGGGAGGTTTAAAGAATAAGGATGTGAAATATCAAATTATCGAGCACCATGTGAAATGCACTTTGTCATATCCTTCTGCCGTGACGTTTGGATTAACTGTTTGAAATCACATGTATTTCTGAACAAACTATTAAAACCAAAAATATCTTCAGCTGCATGATGTTTTCATCTGATCTTCCTTCAAACCTGTTGTTCAACATTTTATCACCTGTCAATTGAATTATTTTATGAGTGTCCCCACCACCTGCCCACCCCACCTGCCCGGTCATGAATCTCCATTGGGTAACAGAGGTTAATAAGTTAGGTCCTTCCTTAATGCCACTGAAGATTATTGAACTGCTCAGTGAAGTATTTCCTCTGATCTTCAACTTTTTGCCCATTGTTTAATACAAGGTCAAATTAGTTGACAGAACAGAAGATCAAACTGGAGTTTTTGGCCCAGATTTTCATAAAGGACACTGAGCCTTAGACCAAAAGTTATCAAAGCTTGAAAGGTAGAAGTCTCAACTCAAGCTCAGCACCTACCATTTCTGTCCAGGGGGCTAACAGAGATGGGAAGTATTTCACACATCCATGGTTCACAGAGGAACAGCAAGTATAAAGCATTTTGGTCAGCCATGTTCTTGAAATAAAATTTGTGAATGTTAGACATATGAGAAAAATATCTAAACCTCTCAAAATTCTTCTGAGAGGTATCCTTTTGGAAAGATAAGTAGCCTTCTGGACCTAAAGGTCCCCCTTTGGGATTGTTAAGAATAGAATGAACGTGCATTTAAATGAAGAAGGTCTTTGGAACTGTGAAGTCATCAAGTCATAGAAATTCCCACCCTCTATCAACCGAAAGGTTGATAAAAATAGCTATTCTGAAGTTGTAAAAGATCACTGTTTTCAATTTAAAGACATGTTTGATGACATAAACCTAGGAGTTGTCATTTTAGGACTGATGGGCTGTTTCCGAAAACAGCCATTATCACATTGGGTAGCTTGAAAGTTATGTTTGATTAACAACTCAGAGAAATCATAAAGGATTTAGCTGTGTGGGGCCATATATCTATGTGTTTGTTTTAATAGTGGATTTAATGTTTGAAGCAAATGTTTGTTTTGACAAGCGATTAAGTACTTCAAGGGCTATGAATGTATTGAAAGGATTTTCATCTTTATTTTATTGTGTGTGGGGGGCCAGAGCCGGGGGGGGGGGCCGGGGGGAGTGTGGGTGGGGGGAGGGGAGGGGAGGGCATAGTGGTGGTGGTGCTGGGTGCTGGGCAGAATATTTAAAATGCTGTCAATTTGATTATTTTACAATAATTGGAAAAAGTCTCAGTGCTCTGGACAGGCCTTATAATCAGCCTAGCCAGGCCCTATAAGCAGCCTAGATCAGCACCGAGCAGACCCCAGGGTTAGCTCTGCACTCTTTCCAGGATTGTGACAGGCCTGGCCCAGGTTAGCACTTGCAATGACTGCAAGTCCAGGAAATCACAGAGTGACTGCAGAACAGTGAGCAGCATTCACGGTCCATATTGATGCCAACAACACGCCAACAACTCAGAAAAAATAGATCCAACAGGCAGATTGTTTGGAGCTAGGAAAGAAACTAGCAAACAACTCCTCAAATGTATTAACTTCCAGATTATCACAACACCATGTGCTCATGAGGACTGGAGAACACAGCTGGAAAGATAGTGCAAGAGGCCAGGTTTTAGATTTGTGGGATACTGGGACACATTCAGGGGTAGACAAGATTTGTATGTTTATAATGAATGGGTTGCAACTGAAAAAACAGGACCACTGACCATGGTGGATAGTTTGTTAGTGCTGTGAGGGAATGGAGTGATTGCATCCAGCTGGATCTTGTTGACTACGAGGTCCTTGATTGGGGTTGTTAACCTGCGCCAATCAGGAAAGCCCTGGCTGACCAATACAACTAGGAGATTTAGAATCCCCTTGTTCAGGGGTCTGCCTCTGAGCTGGCTGGCTACAGCCAGTGGACTGTGCACAAGTAAATAAAGGGTGACTTGGTGATGGGATACAGGCCTCTGTGCAGTTATTTCAGCGTTGATGGGAGAAAACAGTATGTGCTGAAGAACATTTGCTCGCAACAATCATCTTGGAGTTGGGGTGAGCATTTCTAGCAGCATACCTTTTACTTGGGAAGCTTGACTCACGTGGCTGTCAAAGACTGGGCCCAGTATGTGGAAGGAATGCAATATTTTTTCTGGGCAAATGACACTCGGGCAGATGAAAAGCAATGAGTAATCCTGCTGACTGCTTGCAGAACCACGGCATTTTCTAGGGGCCTAGCTTTCCCAGAAGCACCAGACACAAACCTTCCATGAGTTGGTTGAGTTGGTTAAGGATTATTACGACCCCAAACCACCTCTATTTCTGAGACACTACCAGTTTTATTCGGCTGTTTGAGAACCGGGGGAATATGTATTGGGATTTTTGAGATTGAGATGACAGGCAGAAGCATGTGATTTTGCGTTAACTGTGAATGAGATGCTGAGAGACCATTTGGCATGTGGGATTAATGATGTAACCATGCAAAAGCATCTACTAGCTGAAGCCCAACAGAACTTCAAACAGGCACTACAACTAGCTTTGGCATTTAAAAAATGCAGTAAATGGAGCATGGGAGCTACAGGGCATCCCAATGGAAACAGACTCCCTCATCTGTCTGACTGAGCTTGGGAATAACCACTTGAATGTTGGCAAGTGCAGAGCCTCACGCAAAGCATATCCTGATCAGGGGGACCCTAGGCCAACCCAAAGCAGAGCCCCACAACAGAGCAGAGCTTCAACCAAGTGCCTGATAATTTCTCCAGGCTCTGGTCTGGTGAGCCATTGATGCCGGTATGTGGACACGAGCAGCACAGGAGTTCTACAAGGCCTGACTTGAGTAAGAAAACTCGTAGGCCAGTACCCAGGACAGTGCACACCCTGGAAATTCCTCCTGGGTTGGAACAATTAAAATACTTAGCGGCATTCAAATTGGAACTGATTAATATTAATGTTTGGTTAAATGGTCACCCAGTTCCCAAGGTATAGCTTCTCCCAGGTGTACATATGCCTTAGAAAGGTAAAATGTGTTTCAGGCACTCCAAGTGACCTACTTGGATTACAGAGGCGACAAAACTGGGTTACACCCATCGGAAAAGAAAGTCAGGGCTGTCAAAGGAGTCCTGGCTCCCCTGTCTCCACTGGAGCTTGGGTCTTTCCTTGGGTTAGTCACATTATGGAAAATTCATATGTAACCTGGCCTTCATCTTGGCACCCTTACAACTGCTATTGAAAAAAAGGGTCAGCTTTGGAAATGGTCATGTAGCCAAGAAGTAGCCTTTAGGGAAGTAAAAAAGCAGCTATTGTCATCTAAGGTGTTGGCCCACTACGATCCAAAGTGAGAGGTCGTGCTGTTCTCTGCCTCCCTGTAGGGCATTGTAGTAGCGTTGGCACACTGGTCGCCCAATGGTGAGGAACACCCAAGAGCGTATGCTTCCTGGAGTTTGGCTGATGCCAAATGCAAATATGCCCCGATAGAAAAGGAAGTTATGGTGGTCATCTTTGATGGAAAGAAGTTCCACCAGTACCTTTGCGGGTGGAAATTCGTCATAGTGACAGATCACAAACTCCTGCTAGGGCTATAGATGGAAGACAAGGTGGTACCACCCATAGCTTCTGGTAGAATTCAGCGCTGTGTCCTTATTCTCAGTGTGTACAAGTACAAGTTAGAACACCATCCAGGCCAAATGACTAATGAGGATGCCTTGAGCGATCTCCCACTGGCAGATACTCCACCGGTGGTGCCTCCCCTGGGAGGGTCCATTTTGGTTTTAAACTTCCTGGACACCCTTCCTTCCAGTCACCTCTGACAATATCCAACTATGGACACAAAGATTCTGTCCTAGCAAAACTAAAACAGCTGGTGGCAACGGGGGAAACAAAAGGGCCATTGCAACAAGGATTGAAACCATTCTGGATCCGGCGAGACCAGATCACTGTAGAGGTCAGCATATTACTGTGGGGAGCAAGGGTGACTGTCGCAAGTAAAGGTCACCACCAGATACTGGCTGAACCCCCCAGGGTCATCCAGGGTTTTCCAAGATGAAGATGCTAGCAAGAAGCTATGTTTGGTGGCCAGCATTGGATTCTAACATAGCTGCATTGGTGGGGCAGGGTCCAGAGTGCCAACAAGGACAAAAATTGCCATCAGCAGCACCCCCACATTCATGGGACTGGCCGGGTAAGCCCTGGGACTCGGTTGCATGTTGACTATGCTGATCCTTTCATGGGCTCAATGTTCCTGGTCATTGTGGACTCCCATTCAAAGTAGTTGGAAATGCATAAAGTTCATTCAGCAAACTTTGATGATTGAGAAGTTGCGAGCATCGGTCACAATACACAGACTGGCAGGAACATAGGTCATGGACAATGGGACGTCATTTACCAGCAGGGAATTCAAATATTTCCTAAAGTCAAATGGCAGTAGGGACATAAGGACCGCTCCATACTATCCATGGTCTCGTGATCTAGCTGAAAGAGTGGTCCAAACGTTGAAGGCAGGCTTAAAGAAGCAGCCTACAGCATCACCTGATACAAAACTGTCCCAGTTCCTGTTTGATTATAGGACCACACCGCATGCAACAACGGGGATAGCTCAAGCAGAGTTGCTGATGGGAAGAAGACTCCGCACCAGGTTAAACCTGATATTTCCAGACCTGGGGTTGGGGGGTGGAGGTGAAACGGCAGCAGAAGTGCCAATGCTGGCTATGTGCGTTTGCTAAGCAAGGGAGATCATTTAATTTGGGGATGAATATTGATGCCAGAACCATAGGAATAGCCTTGTATGGGTACAAGGCAAAGTTGATGTGAGATCAGGTCCCATGATTTACAAAGTTTGGGTTGGTGATACAATCTTTAACAAACATGTGGATCACCTAAAAGCTGTGACTTCATAAATGGTACAGGAGCAAAATATACCTGGCCCCTCAGAACAGCCAGAAGGCCTGTCAGAAACTATAGGTTCTCCCCCTCCATCTAGTGTTGAAAAAACATCAGAGTCCAAGATGGATGCAGCCTCAATACGTTGACACCAGAAGAGGAGGAGGAAACTCTCCTCTCCCACGATGCTCCAGACATGTCAGAGTCCAAGTCAGAGGAACTGGACCTGGTGTGAAAACTTTGCAAGAAAAGCTACAAGGAAAAGACAAGGCCTACATTACCAGACTCAGCCAGGGGTGGGGGTAGTAATGTAGTGATTGGAACCAGTTGGATCTTGTTGATTGAGATCCTTGATTGGCATTGTTAACCTGGGCCAATTGGATATGACCTGGCTGATCAACAAAATCAGGAGATTTGGAATCTCTTCAGCTCTGAGGACTGACCGTGAGCTGGCTGGCCATAGCCAGTGTACTGTGCACAAGTAAATAAAGGGTGACTTGGTGATGGGGTACTGGTCTCTGTGTGCAGTTATTTCAGGGAGCTAACTTGGCAGGTAGATGGGGAATTAAGTTGCAACATCAGTGAGAAACCACAAGGTGCATAAAGAATTGGAGGAAACAGAAAGGACTAGAATTAGAAAAAGTAAGTTTCTTGCAGATTCCGAGTAAAACGGAATGAAAATAGATCTAAATTAGGGTTATTGTGATTGTGAGTGAATGCAGGAAGTGTGGCAAATAAGATTCATGAAATACAAGTGTACATAACCGCATGGATGCATTATGTTGTTGTAACAGAAACCCAGTTTATTCCAACGCAGGACAGGGTGCTAAATCGTCTTAGAAATAAGGTATTCAGGGAAGACAGTGGATAAAAGAATGGAACAGTAGTATTAAATAGGCATATTACGACAGTATTGGAGAGAAAGGATGTTTGAGATGGGTCAAGATCACAGTCTAGTTTATAAGAAACAATAGAGGTATGTTTATGATACATGTGTATTAGAAATGCCTCTAGCCTACAGGATAAATAGAGAGGAACATATTTGCAAGGAAATTAAAGATAAGTGCAAAAACTGCACAATAGACATAATAGAGTTTAATTCCTCTAATTTTGACAGGGATAGTAATAAGAAGGATAAATTGGGGAAGACTTTCTGAACCATGTTCAGAATTTTCTACGTCCGTATGTTTCCACTCCAATGAGAAAGGAAACTCTGCTGGACCTGGTTTGGACGAATGAGGTAGGCCAGAAGAATCAAGTGTGAGCAAGAAGACATTAGGAGACAGTGATCATAGTATCCTAAGGTTCAGGATTATTTTATTCTTTCACATGATGTGGGCTATGCCACCATTTACTGATGGTCCCTAATAGCTCTTGAAAGGTAATGGTAATCTCTCCTCATGTGACTGCTTCAGGTCATGTGCTGAGGGTACTCCCACAGTGCTGTTAGGGATGGAATTCCAGGGTTTTGACATACTAAAATGAAGTAATGGTGCTAAAGTTCTAACTCAGGATGGTGTGTGGCTTTTAGATGGTGACATTCTGATGTATTTGTTTCCCTAGTCCTTCCAAATGGTAGAGCTTGGAAGGTTGGATAGATTCTGTTGGAAGGAGCCTTGATGAGTTAAGGAGTGCATCTTGTAAATGTATATGCTGTTGCCACTTTGCAGTTGTGGTGGAATAAGTGAATGGTTAATGTGGTGCCAATCATGTGGGATGCTTTGTTCTGGATGGTGTAGGGCATCTTCAGTGTTGCTAGACCTGTACACACTCAGCCAAACGGAGAGAATTCCATCACACTTCACTTGTGCCTTATGCATGGTAAGCAGGCTTCAAGGAGAGAAGAGGTGAATTATCACAACATTCCTGTCCTGTCTGTGACTTGTTCTTGTAGTCTTGCATTTATATGACTGGTCCAGTTCAACTTCTGTTCGATGGTAATGCCCAAGATCTTTACAGCTAGGCATTTGGCAATGGCATTGCCTGACAATTGTGAGGTGCGAATGTAACTTGGCACTTATTATTCCCAGCCCAAATGGTGTTTAGATCTTGCTGCATCTGGACGTCAACTGCTTTTTTGCGATGAGATAGCAGAGACTATTTGAGGTAATGTAATAGATATAGTGCAAATAGACTTACAACATAACAGGTGTGGTGGCAAGGTGCTCCAGAGAAGCTCAATGCAAACTGAAAGAACAGCATCTCATTTTGCGCCTGAAAAACTCTGTAGCCTTGAACTTGATATCGAATCCTGAATGCTGCCGGGTCCCCAAACAGAAATGCAGATCTTTCAGCTTACACTGATCTTCGAGTGCGCCCGAGACGACAGATTTTGGCCAGAGAACATGGTGATGTGTTGAAATGGCAGGCATTAGACATTCAGGGTCAGAATGTAAGTGTTCTGCAAAGTGGTCACCCAGTCTGCATTTCTTTCCCCAATGTAGAGCAGACCACATTGCGTGTAAGCAGCAAATTCAGTAGATTAGATTGGGTAAAGTGCAAGTAAATCACTGTCTTACCTGCAAGTTGTGTCTGAAGCCTTGGATACTGAGAAGGGAGGAAGTAAATGGGCAGGTTTTACACCTTTAGCGATCGCATGGAAAGGTGCTGTGTGGGGGTGTGGGGAGATGTTGGGAATGGAGGAGGAGGAGAGGGCCAATGTGTCCCAGAGAAAACGATCCCTGTGGAATACTGACCAGGGAGAGAAGAAAAGAGAAGGGGCGCTCTCCTCTGGGGAGATGAAACACAGGTGGGGCAACTGCTTTGCAGAACACCTCCGTATTGTACACAAAAATAACCCTGAACTTCTGACTGTCAGCCACTTCAACACTCTGTTCCCGGGCCAACATCTGTTCCAGGCTTGTTCCAGTGAAGCTCAGTGCAAGCTGAAAGAACAGCATTTCACTTTCCATTTGGGGACCCTGCAGCCTTCAGGACTCAATACCAAATTCAATTTTAGTGCCTGATCACCTTCTCCCATGTCCTTATCCCAAACTCGCCCCACACCAGGCCTTGTCATCACATTGGCTGCTGCCAAAACCAACTTTGTCAGCTATTAATGGTCTCCAATAGCAGCTATTGATTCCCCAAGGCTGACCTTTACCCACTCCTTTGTCTGCCTAATTGCTTCTCTCTCTCTGGGCTCCATCTCCACCTACTTCTTCTTCCCCTTTCCCCATCACATCTTCAGCATATATATCAAACTTGTCTTAGTTAAAATCAGTTCTGAAGAATGGTCACTGGACCTGAAAAGCTTCACTGTAACTTTATTAAACAGTTTGAAACTCAAATGGAGTATTATGTCCAATTTTGGGCACTACCCTTCAGGAAAGGATGGAAGGCATTAGGGTGGGTACAGGAAAACATTGTGCAAATGATTCCTGGGATGAGAGACTTCAGTTATATGGATGCATTGGCAAAGCTGGGTTTTGAGGAAAAAGCAGGGTTGTAGGCATATTGTGACTTGCTCTTTCAGGAAGCTGACATGGATTTGATGGGCTGACGCAGCTCCTATTCTGTAACCATACTATCATTCCATAAGAACTGCAGAGCATCTGCTCTAGATTTTCTGCTTCTTTCATCTTGGTTAGGCCATCTGTACAGAATGCTAATCTTCTCTGAAATAAATAATTAAGACAGAAGTATATCTCAAACTAAAGAAAGGGACTGAAACTGGGAAGAGAAAGTAGGAGAAAAACAGTTTCTGAAATGGCAAGATAAGTGGTGATGGTGCAAGTTAAAGAAATTTGCCATTGCCACTATGTGGTATGGAGCTATTAGAATTGACATTGAACTGTGTGAGCAACAGACCTTAAAACAGGGTTTATGTCGTAGATATTCCATTACATCAGCTCAAGTCTGAAGGAAACTTAGGGCCTTCTCAGACATATGAAGCAAGAAGATGTGTGATTCAAAAGAAAGAAAATACTGCAAGTGAAAAATAACACTAAAATCGAATTGGTGACAGCAACTGGTGATACCTAAACAAACGCTAATGGATCAAAAAAGGCTGTTCAAGCAAATTATAAATAGCAAAGACGAAATGCTGCAAGACATTACCACAAATGTATAAGGTTGCAAAATATAAATTTAAGAAAGATGCAGAACATGGAGCAAGTCTGTGAAGAAAACAAGAGATCTTCATGCTCAAAGACCTATTTGTAACTTCATACCTCCTATAAAAGCAGAAGAACAGAAAGCTCCAGGCTCTCAATTATCTTTCACAACTGCTAGGCTCAACTCCTTTTGGTATGAACTATTAACATGTGGTTAATCTTTGCAGAACACCAGTGATTTTTGAGAAAGTGAATAGTTCCTAAACTATGAACATAACAAGAGTGGCCTCTTTCATGTTTTTAAAATTACTGTCTATAGTTAAAACATAATTAACTGTTTATTCACCCCAAATAAATGAGATAAATATTGTGTGCCTGCTGACATATTGTTGCATAATGCTACCAAAACAATTTGAACATATTTTTAAAAATAAATTCTCAAGTATTAAGAGTCTGTGGCAATGCTCACGGTGAGTATTTTGTTTCATTGTAACAGGATGGTTTACATCACAGGGCCGAACATCAATGGTCACTGCGGCTGAGTAAATCTAATTAATTTTATTAATTAGTTCCTGTGATTCGCACATCAAATTCCACAATTTTGCATTAGCTGTGTGCAAAATGACATTTCTACCTTCTTATATCTGTATAGATTGTTTCATCTATTATAAAGTATTAACACTGCAAGACCATGTTTAGTTGTACTGATCCGCACAAGTGGTCTTTATCTGCTCTGCTGTGCATTAGTAGCAATGAAATCTAACAGCACCACGGTAAAGGTTTTGCCTTATGGTGGAACATTTGATCTGGCATTCCCTATGTAAGGGGAACCTCTGGCTTGGCAAAATGGGCTGGAAAGGCATTTGGCTAAGGGCTGGATTCTGGCGTCTTGTCAGCCCAGGTTGAGGAAGGAGACATGAACCTGGTGCCATTGCAAACAAAAGCTGCCCGAGATCTGGCGACATTCATTTGTAACTTTCTAAGTGATTGCTAAAAACATTCTTCTCTATCTTCTAAATGGCTGTAATTAAAATATTCAAATTTACCATCAGCAAACACAGATGGTAATCCAGGTGATAATTTAGGTACATTTACATAAAAAGGTTAATTTTTAGCGCCAGAGAGAACAGTTGGCACCAACCAAGTGTCACCAAGCCAGTAACCGTTCACTTCTACCTGAATGAGTAAGGCCTAATTTATTGGTCAATAAAACCAAAGGGGGAGAAACCTAACAGGTCTAGTAACAGCGGTGGAGAATGAAACAGTTAACATTTCAGGTCCAATATGGCTCTTTGCCAGAGCTGAGGAAAGGTGAAAATATGGTGGGTTTTAGGCCCCTGTAAAAATGGGGGTCAGAACAAATAGCAAGGTCAAAGGTAAGTTAGAGGGTGGAAGAGATTGGCAAATATGTCATGGAACAAAAAGCAACAGGAGGGGTAAGCGTTGTAAAGAAACAAGGCAGTGATTTGCAATAAGAAGAAATGGCAAAATAAAGGCCAGCTATGTATGAAAACTAACATGGAAACAGGACATGGACAAGCACTTGTTAAAAGAAAACTAATCAAAATAAAGTACAGAGTTCTGAAGCTGTCAATCTCAATGAGTCTAAAAGGTAACTGCCAAATTGCAAAATGAGGTCCTGTTCCTGCTCCTGGTTCTTGTGTTCTAAGCTTGTTTTTGAGTGTCATAGGAACAGGCTGAGGACATAAAGGTGAGAATAACAGAAAAGCTGGTGTATTAAAATGGCAAGCAACTGGAAGGTTAGTATCATCCTTATGGTCTAAGAGGAAGTGTTCTGCAAAACAGTCACCCAGCTTCCACTTTGGAGAGAAAACCATATGAGCAGCAAATACATCATATTAAATTTCAACAAGAACAAATGGACCACTGCTTCAATTAGAAGGAGTGCTTGAGACCTTGGACATTGAGGAGAGAGGAAGTAAAAGGACAGGTATTATACCTCTTGTAATTGAATGGGAGGATGCTGTGTGAAGGGGACAAGATTTTGAAGGTGGATGCTGACAGGTGATAAAGATGCATTTGGTGGTGACATCAGGAGGTAATGAAAATGGCAGAGGATGATCTTCTTGGAAAGGCTGGCATGGTGAAAAGTAAGGTCCAGGGAATCCTATTGTAGTTCTGGGAGTGAAGGGAACAGCTGAGGTCAGAGGGCAAGAATTGGGTTGGACCTGGTTGAGGGCTCTGTTAGTCCCAGGGTGGGGGCGTTCCTCAGTTGTGGGTACAAGAAGACAATAGATGTAGAAGGTAACATTATCAGAACTGGTGAGACAGACAGAGGGTGGAATCTTATAGGGGCCTCAGCAACATGGGCTATGGTGAGATTTGGGGCAGAATCAGATGAGAAGTCTGGGAAAGACTCAATTTTGGGAGCATTTTGATCCATCCTTCATACTTTTCACAAACGGCGAGGCAAGGTTTTCACTAGGCAGTGGCGAGTTGCCAATTACAGGAAATTATTGAACACCTTGTTAACAGCTCAACTCAACTCATTAAATACTTAGCTTCCTATGGTGCCAAATACACCATAAGGCTAGACATTGAGAAATCTTGGCATGGAAATTAGAGTGACTTAGCTCACCACTTGCTCCAAAACAGCTTCATGCTGGACACCAGTCACTAACGTCTCAGGGCATTCTCCATGTCACTGCTAAATGAACCCCTTATTGGACATTGCCATCCAACACATACTAATCTCTATGACCCCAGATGATATAGCTGTGATCCCTTTACAGTATGCTGCTGCACCTTGGGCTGCGTCAGCAACAAAATTTGTAATGCTGCAGCAAGGACACTGTGCGCTCCAGACCATGCATCCACCTCATGGCCCAGACTAGGTTACATCTCCAGGCTTTTCTCCTGCTGTCATGCTGCTCACTCAGACTACCTGGATGATCAAAGCTTCCCTGCCTTGAAATGCTTCACCTTGCCTTTTTGCACTTTGCCCACTCAGCTAGAAGATGCCAGGCTCATTTTACTTCTGTCTTGCCAGTTTCTTCAGCACAGACATTAAGGCAGGATAGGTGTCATGGTTTTCAGCACACTTCAGTCAAGCCAATAAGAATAGCCTTTGCTGAGGACATCCAAGGACACTAAGTCAAAAGCAGCCTCCAATAGCAGTCCATTGCTGATCAAAGTGAGGACGCGCTCCCATGTATGGAATGAGGAGCCGAATGTTGGGCAGCCCACCATCCATCATGATTCTTTCTGCTGTATTGATGCTGCACCTCTACTGGAAAGAGAGGCAGGGATTGAAGGAGATGAATATGGTTTGCATAGCTGTTAACATTTATTGCAGGTGGGAGCACAAGGTGTTGGTCAGTGTCCAGAGCAAATGAATAGGTAGCTCAGATCCACAAGCAGGGTTAGTGTTGTTGGGGGCTGACCTGGCAGCAAGAATCCCTCCAAAACCCTCATTGTAAGATTCCATCCAGGGAAATTGGGTGAATGGACTAGCAGTTAAAGTACTGGCAGGTTTAGTGGCTAATTAAGTACCACATCTTTCATGTTTTGTGAAAGCTGATTTTTTTTTTTCCAGTCTGATACCTATGCAGGAAAGAACAGGTCAAACTGGCCAGTAACTTCCAGTATTGTATGTTTTACTGTGCGTGTGTGCCAGTTTGTTCCATAACAATGGTGAGGACCAAGAGCCTTACACTTACTCATAACACATATCCTGAGCTAGTAAACTATTAAAATATATAAAAGCCAATTTAGCAAGAGAAGAAATCATGTTACAATCGGACAAGAAAAGGTAAACTTGCTTAAGATTTAAATTCTTTATGCGTGAATCTGTACCTCTTTCAAATTAAGAATGTAGCTAACTATTATTTTTCTACATGGGGCCAACCAACAGGACAATCTTGAGTTAGAGAAAAATTCTTAACTGTTAAACCTGAGGAAAATAATAAAAAAGCAATGTCAAACATATGCTCTTTGTTCAAATACTTCGGCCCACACAAATAAGCACACACACTTACAAAGTCAAAGGGGGAACAGCTTCCAAAACAAAGGAAGCTCAAACAATATGCAGTTTATTTTTCTTTTGTTGTCTTTATGCTGTGAGTATTTAGGCTGAAGTCAATGTTGATTAGTTGGTTTCTAGGATGCAGTCAGTTGTAGCAAATGTTGTCATTATAGAACAGTTTCAGTCGCTAGATGATTTTTCTCTATAACTTTTTTTTGTGGGCCAAGTGCCAACTTCTTCAGAGCGAGAAAATGGGCAGAGCAAATTTTCTTCAATCATCGGCTAAGATACTCCTGGAACCTCCTGTGAAATACTGGTTCCAGTGTGTAATTACTATTTTTTTTAATTGACTTTTCTGTGACAGCCATTGTGTCAGTATCAGATACTTTGCATTTGTTAATGTCTTCCTGAGACCATGATAGGTTTTGATGGCCTCTTGGCAGAGTTCCCCTACTATCCATTGTTACAGATGGGGGTAAGGTGCGTGGCTTTTAAGTTAGTTGAGACTTTGCAGTTAATTCTTTGGGTTCATTCACAGGATGTGGACATTACTAGTTAGGCTAGTATTTATTGCCCATCTCTAACTTGCCAAGGGGGCAGTTGAGAGTCAACCACATTGCTATGGGTCTGGAGTCACATGCAGGCCAGGCCAATTACACTGAATTTTAAATAATCTTGACAGTGTTATCATGACCTTTTTTTTCATGATTTCTGAATTTTCTGAACCTTCTTTGGGATTTTAAGAATGACAGCTAACTTAGGAAGAAATGTTTGTTCTATTCATTAAATGATTTTGATTCATCAACACACTGGTGTAATTTTGGCACAGTGAGATAGATTTCACCATTATAAATGTTGATAATATGCAGATTTAACATTAAATATTGACATAATTCAAATTGTACCACCAAACACTTTGTGAATAAGAAGAGTGCACCATGTAAAAGCTTTAAATGCTACAGTGGTTCAGCACCAATGGCAGCATACTTGATTAATCAAGCAAGAGCATTTTGAGGGATATGAGGGCAAGGAATAATTGCACCATGGATTGCAAGTGTAACTCAATCCACATTGAAGGTGATATTTTCAATCATACTTTCACATATGTATAGTGAAATTGTAAAAATTTGGAAAGGATAATGTAGAATTAGTTAAAGCTTGGGAAGTTCCGTATAAAACAAAGATAGACCTAAAAAAAACAGAAAATTTGAGGCATGACAGTCCCAACCCTAGAGGGATTCTATAACTATAAGTGCAACAATACAGTGGAGTAATGTTTACAGTTTTGGTCCCTTTGAAGTAACTCCAGAGGCCAGTACTCTGTCACCAAGTCACCCTTACTTACACATGGAGAGTCCTTAACACTGATCCAGCTCCCTCAGAGCCAGGTCTCAGAGTGAACTGAATCTCTGACCCTCCCGTTTATATCTGTCAGCCAGGGCTCCCTGACTGGACCAGATTAACAGCCCCAATCAGGGAACTCATGTTCTATGAGGTCCACCTGGCTGACCTCATTACAATCACTGCATCCCTTCCCCCCTTCAAGTCAAGCAGGTGTTTTTATACTTTCTGACAGGTTAAAATTGTTAGAACAGATGACGATAAAATCTTCTTCAATCAAACTACAATGCCCAAGGAGAACAAATATGAAAGTAGAGGTCAGGTCATGGCAAGATTAAAACATAAGGATTAAGAAAAAACTGAGCACTTTTTATTTCACAAAATCATAAACCTTCACTTCTCATCAGGAAGGCATGCTTGAGATTAAAATTGATCCACAAATCAGATTGAGTTGCTCATGGAAAACGCAATACAGAATTTAGAGAAGAATTTCCTAATTCATTCTCAAGACTGAGTAAATTACAAAAAAAGTACCATATTACATAAAAGAAGTGAGAAACAAATTTGTCTTTTTACTCTAAGAAAGCTACCTCACTCTCAAATATGTAAAGAAAGCACAATTAAAAGAACGCAACCAGAGGGAATAAGTTTATCAATCACAGTGCTTACTGGTGCTCAGGTATAGTCACTGTTCCTAAACTAAATAGGGATACTAAGATCTTATGTGGCCTGACCCAACCCATCAAAGCAGTACAATGTGAAATCTACCCAGTTGTTAAGGAGGAGTACAATGTTTGATAATTGAAAGTTACCATAGTCTGCTCTCATTAGAGAGAGACTACTGGCAGTGAGTTTAACCTGAGTTACCATGCCCCAGGTGTGGGGAAAGATTGAGACGGCAGAACCTTCACAAAAAGCTCTGCCAGCAAGGGTCAGACTGCGCTCTGTTGGTGTTACTTTGCACCACAAACCAACCATCCAGACATCTGAGCCAGCCAACGCCTGAACAATATTCACAAAATTAGATGTTATTAGTGGATTTGGATAAGTAGCTTTGGAGAAGGAATTAAAGTTGACAACCACGTTTATAATGTCCTTTTGATCTTTATTGCTTCTGCAGGTCACCTTTTTGGATTAGCATCTGCGCCTGAAATATTCCAGATAACAATGTACTCCTAGGGAAGTACAGAATAATATAACAAAAGGTTAATATTCCAATATATTGTTCTACAAACGAGGAGCATGATCAATGACTCTGAGACGATCTGAAAACATTGCAGGATGCAGGCCTAACACTAAATGACAAGTATGAATTTGCCTATGATCAAACTCTTATATCACATAATGCAAGTCTCAGGAACAATACTCAAATAAAAGCAAAATAAAGTGCTTCAGACACTCAGCAGATCTGCCAACATCTGTGCAGAGAGAAACAGTTTGCGTTTTGAGTGCAGTCCATTTCTTTGGAATCAAGCTGTCAGACCTGCAGGATTTCTTCAGCACATCCTGTTTTTAATAACAGAAATAAGTTGATCCTTTGAAAACAAAGGTCATCAGAGGACTTCCAAAAGCAAGGAACATAACAGAGCTACAGAGATTCCTAAGGATGCTTAAGCAAGTAGAGAAAGTCAAATCTAATCAATCAACAATTAATGAATTGTTGAGACAGCTCAAGACAAGACAAATAGTCATGCTGGAATGTCAATCAGAGAAATTATTTCAAAACAATTAAGTAATTGTTAACTTTTAATGAAGTATTCGCACAGTTACATTGAAAGTGGAGAATGACAAGGGGATCATAAAATATTTGGCGTAAAACCCAAGCTGCAGTGATTGATCAAGAAGCTTTATTTTACTACCACTAGGAAAGTTCTACCTTGTAGCCACAAGCTATTCAGAGTAAAAATGAGGGTTTGAAGCTATAAGGATGGCCAAAGTAATAATGCAAAAGTTGAAAAGCTCATGTCGGAGCCACCAATGTGAGACCCCAAAACAATATAAGCATAGAAAATAGGAGCAGGAGTAGGTCATTTGCCTCTTTTAGCCTGCTCTGTGATTTGGCACAATCACAGCTGATCCTCCAGCTCAGTATGCTTTTCACACTTTTCCCCAATACACTTTGAATGCTTTAGCCCTAAGAAGTATATCTAATTCCTTAAAAAATAGAGACAAAAATAAATATAGGGATTGCTCGGTTTGCCCTGCTATATTTGTTAGCACCTGCCCAGAAATAATGGAGGCTAATAAAGCCAATGCAAAGTGGTCAGAGGCATAAACTTTAGCTGGATCTGAAGTTTATGGAAGCCAGAGGGCCCGTAGACAATCTTACTAACAGGATTCTAAGGTATAACTTCCTTGGCAAAGATGCTGTTCAAGGACTAGAAAGGGAAGATTGTAAAGGGGTATTGTTTAATGGGGATAATGAGATAATTAGTGTAAAACCCAACCTGATAAAGACTGAGAGAAGTTCGTCTGTGAGACAATCATAAGAAAGATCCACCCAAGGGGAGAGGCAAACAGTTGGAAAGAAGCGGAGAGAGAGAGTCACATGAAAGATCTAATGAGAAGGAGAGGAAATTTTGAGTGGAGGAATTAAATGGAGTGTCTTCAAACAATGTGGTTAAGGAAAGATGAGATTGGGGAATAAGGCGGGCAGATTTAATTAAAAACAAAGCAGCTTGTCAAGTGAACTTTTGAACTGTATACACTAACTGATCAAGCATTGTCCCGGTCATACCCTTATGATCATTAATTAAACTGAGACTTCTTGAATGCTGGTATCATAGAAAGATCACTTATTTTGAATGTAACATCAGACTTCCAACATGTTTTTTTGGTAAGCCCGTACCTATATATGACCAACAGCTACCAACAATAATATGTGCAAATGTGTTATCCATAGGTTTTAGTGCAGTGTTGCTACGCGTTCCAGAAGATGTACTGTCTTATATTATGTTTTATTCGTTCGTTGGATGTGGGCATCATTGGCTATAGATTTATTGCCTACAGGGCAGCTAAGAGTCAACAATATTGCAGTGGATTTGGAGTCCCATTTAGATCCGACCAGGTAAGGATGTCACATTTCCCAACCTAAAGAAAATTAGTGAACAAGATAGATTTTTACATTAATCAATAGTAGTTATATGGTCCCAACAGGCGAGCTGTTTATTCCAAATTTTTAACCAAATGCAAATTCACCATCTGACAAGATGGGATTCAAACCCATGTGACCAGAACAGTGGCCAGAGGTCAGGATTACTAGTTCAGTGATATTACCACTGTGCCACTGCCTTCTTTCAAATTATGCTTCAACATGTCAGAAACAAAAACAAATGCCACAATTGAAAAAGAAGCAAACCTTGATGGCAACATGGGCACATGGGCATAGATCGTGGACTATGTTACGGCGCTGAAGTTGAGTCAAACTGAAACAGATCACAAACCACTGGTCTTTCTTCACACCACAAGGGAAATTGTGAAGCACTTTAGACAGTGTTTCATGAGATATGGCTCAACCACAATTACAAAGAAGGGCACTGTACAAAGTCAATTGATCAGAAAGATACCAGGCCTAAATCTTAAATTATTATATCAGGTTACAAAATTATGTTATGATGAAGGATCACTGGACTTGAAACATTAACTTTGTTTTCTCCACAGACGCTGCCAGACCTGCTGAATTTCTCCAACACTTTCTATTTTTGTATCAACATGGTTGCATTCTATTCAGTATAGAAGGTTAAGGGGTGGTGTACGAAAGTCTCTGAAATGAGAAAGCTATTTGTTTGGGTGACTATCAAGAAAGAATTACCTTTTTGAGAAACCCAGAGATAAAAGTAGAGAGCAATTCATGGAAAGAGGATGTGAAATTTACCTCCTATTCCTGCCCTCAAACAGTTCTGAATGTTGAGTCAATGGAAACTTTCAAACCAGAGATTGATGGATTTTGTTAGCATAGGCCATCAAGGAATATATGGTCAGGGTAGATAGACTTAATGTACAGATCAGTCATGATCTAAATGAGTGATGTAGAGTTTCAGAAACTAGATGGCCTGCTCTTTCCTTATGTTCATTGCTCCAAACATTTGTTTTAAATTGCAATCAACTCTATTTGACAATTGATATACTTTGATTTTAAGCTGAGAAACAGAAAACCTTGCCTCGTTTTCTATTTTGAAAACAATTCATTCTTATAAGGGTGATTTTTTTCCCCCTCCACACATGCAACAAGAATTTACTTTTTATTGTCTGCCAGCTGACTTCATTGAGGGCAGGTTTAATATTTTGTTTTAAAGATCCCAGGAGGGACATATTTTCACAGAACTAAGCTGCAAAAGGCTATTGTAATCAACCACATTGAATAAATATATCCCATCTGGAAATGTACATTGCTGGATTTAACTTTATTGTATAGCAGAGCCCTCTTATGATCAAACTGAATTTAACAGTGAATCATCTCAACAATAACCCATTTCACTCTGGCAGTGTACCAAAATATTTCTGTATTACAAAATGCAAATTTTTGTGCCACACTTCTGCTAACAGTTTATCAAAGTTTAAAAAGAAAGCCTTTGAATTGACTGAGTCAAACCAGAAGATTTCCTGTGCTGCAAAATGTTATGCCATATGCGAGCATCTGAAGCGAGAGAAAGAGTTAACATCACAGGTCAATTACCTTCCGTCAAAAGATGATTTTAAAAATGTTTCTAGAAAGTTATGGACTTTAGATGATGTCTCCTAAATTAAATTGAATTTTTTTCCATTTTCTTAAGTATCTATAAGTATTGGACAGTTTGTTATGAACAATGATTTGACCATATCTGAAGATAAGCAATTGCAACCAAATGTATTTAAAGCACTATGAATGTCTTGGTTTTCTACCAGAGCAAGACTGTCGCAGGACCAGCTACATAACAGGACGAGCAGCATGTATGGGGTGGAATTCTGTTGCTATGGAAAAAGATCCAAATACTGGCACATAAAGCAAGCGGCATATCTGCAAGGGTTGGCAGAAAAAGAGAAAGCATTCTTCTCTCTTGGTCATTCAATTAAGGGCTATCAGGCTTGGGAGCCATGTAACAAAGCCTTGATATGCAGGGCGATACTGTCAGAGAACAAGCAAGTGTCATACTTAATGTGAAGGAAGCACCTGCTGGAAAGGCAGAAGTGTAGTGGACATTTGAAGGAGTGGCCTGACAAGTTCTGCATTCATAACACAGCAGTATGCCAAGGACAAATGGAACCAAGTTTCAGCTATGCCACCCCGTATGTGCTCACTTAATGGTTTTTGTGCCTGTTTGGTGTTGAAGCCCTGCTCCCCCTGGTAGCACACCAGCAATAATCTCATGATCTTCCTCACAAGAGCTCTGAAAACCAGTGTATGAGACCCTCTGGTTTACTGCTGGGGTAACTGCTCAAAGCCTTGCACCACCCTCACTCTGCACACACACGTTGCTCCTGGTAGAAAGCACACAATCTGTCTGTCCTTCATATTCTCATCAATTTTTACCCAGTCTCTGGCTTTTGCTTCCCATGGGGCAATCACTCTAACTGTCCCTCTCACTGTTGCTCAGCTTTAAAGACCACACTCTGAACCTGCCCCTCTTTTAAGCTAGCAGTATGCTGAAGAATCAATAACATTTCAATCCCTGTGGAAAGTTGCTCGTAATAGGCTCCTCAACTAGTTCAATTACCTTTCCACCTCTGAGAAGTGTTGCCTCCACTCAAATTCCAAGTGGCATGAACACAGCAAGCTTCCAAACATTTTATAGCTTGGCCTGACTCCCAAGCCATCACCCTAATACAAATGGGTTCTACTCACAGTTTAAAATAGAATAGATCTTTTTCATCAACCTGTTCAGATGTGTCATGGCAGACATTTGGAGCAAATGGGATTTGAAGTTGAGCGTTTTCTATCACAGGTGTGAAAACTAATGTTGTGACATATAACCCTTTTTGTACAATAACGCTTTACTTCCTGATCAGGCGTTGAAACTGGGCCACAGCAGTCCTAACTATTACACCACCAAGGAAGTTGCTCTAACGCCTTGCTGATTTTAAAATTGAATATGCATTGTAAAATTGGAAAATGAGGGATTTTCCACAAATACAATATAGATTTAGCTTCAGATTGGGAAGAAGCAGTCGATACCATTGTTCCTATGTCAATGCATTGTATATTCTGAGTATAACAGATATTAAGAGAGAGAATGTCACATGCCTGTAAGGTGGTCCCATCAAATTACTGTCCATGATTGGGCTTTAGTGTTCTGGTATTCAAAATGCCCAGCATGCAGGAAGAACAGGAAAATCTGCTCAATGACCTACACTGAAAATTAGCCATTGAATCACCACCACTTTGGCACCACAATTTGCCCTGTTCCAGGAGTGTGAGGCCATTGAAGGGTATATAATACTTCTTCCACACTACAGTGATGAAAACACAATGCCGACCAGCAAAATGAAGATTGAATTCTACTAATTTTAACCATTTTAATCCAAGCAGAGAACTAATGCTCTGTCATTTTTCTGCTAACCATCAAATTTAACTCTTTTGAATATCCATTAACAGAGCTTAATACACGTATGACTATACAGTTTAGAAAATTATTTATTTCTTTTTGTAGATATTTCACATTCCACCTGCTGTACTGTATTTAGTTCTTTCGAAAAGGAGTTCCACATGCATAATATCCCTTTAAAAAGGTTATAACCGTATTCAATCAACATAATCATGCAGGAAAACGTATCATTAATTACTAAGTTATAAATACAAAAGCAGATTAAAATTAAAAATTATTTGGTGAATAAAATATGAGGATGTAAATTTGATCTTGGCCACTGCTAAAATTAGGACAGCTACCTCACAGGCTAATTGAGCAGCAGCCTGGCATAGTCTAACCCACATAATTATACTTAAATACAATGTCACAGACATCACGATCACCTCTCTGTCCCACCAGCAGGACAGACACAGCAGAATATTCAGTCTAGTATTCAGTCAGAAGGAAGTTGCCCAAGGAGTCCTCAACAGCGACTCCTGACCCCTTGAGGTCTCATGGCATCAGGCCAAACAAGAGCAAGGAAGCATCCTGCTGATTAGCACATACCAACCCCCGATGAATCAGTCCTTCTGCGTGTTGAAAATCACTTGGACGAACCACTGAGAAAGACTGAATGTACTCTGGATGCGGGACTTCAAAATCCATTACTAAGAGTGGCTCAGCAGCATCACTACTTATTGAACTGATCGAGTCTTCAAAGATGTAGCTGCTAGACTGGTCTTGCAGCAAGTAATGAGGAACTAATAAGGGGAAAAAATATGCTTGAGGTCATTGTCACAAATCTATCTGCCATACATGTCTATGATTGCATTGACAGTAGTGACTACCACACAGTCCTTGTGGATGCAAAATCCCTTCCTCACATGGAGGATACCCTATATCATGATGTCTGATTCTATTTCATGCTAAATGGGTTAGACTTTGACCAGATCTAACAACAGAAGACTGAGCTTCCACCAGGTGCTCTAGGACATCAGCAGCAGCAGAATCATACTCCAACGCAAACTGCAAACTCAAGGCCCAGCGTATTCCCTATGCAACCATGAAGATCAAATTTAGAGGGCTAACCCTGGTCCAATGAAGAGTGCAGAATGGTATGCTAGGTCCACACATATCCCCACCTTCAATATTTGCAACAATCTTCAGCTAGAAGAGCTGAGTGGATGATCCATCTCAGCCTCCTCCGCAGGTGCTAAGGGTCACAGATGCCAGTCTTCAGCCATTTTAATTCACTCTGTGCACTATCAATAAATTATAGAAACATACAGACCCTGACAACATTCCATCAATAGGACTGAAGGTAAATGCTCCAGAACTTGCCACACCCCAAGCCAAGCTTTCTAGTAGAGCTACAATACAGGCATGTACCCAGTTATGTGAAGAATTGCACAGGTATGTCCTGTACACACAAAGCAGGAGAAACATAACCCAGACAATTACCACCCCATTAGTCTACTCTCAATTATCAATAAAATGATGGAAGGTGTTGTCAACAGTGCTATTAAGCAGCACTTCCTAAGTAATAACTTGTTCACTGACACTCAAATTTGGGTTCTACCAGGGCCATTCAGTTCCTGTCCACATTACTGCCTTGGTTCAAACATGGACAGAATTCCAGAAGTGAAAGTTACTGCCCTTCCCATCAAGGCTGCATTTTACCGAGTGTGGTATCCAGGAGACTGAGCAAAACATGAGTCAATAGAAATCAAGGGGAAAACTCTCCACCAGTTGGAGTGACACCTAACACAAAAGGAATATGGCTAAAATTTTCGGAAATCATTCATCTCAGGTCCAGCACAAGTCTGCTCAAGTTCCTCAGGGTTATATCCAATGCCCACATAGTTTCAGCTGCCTCATCAATGACTTTCCATCCATCATAAGGTCAGATGTTCGCCAATAATGATCGCACAATGTTCAACACCATTCATGACCCCTCCAATACTAAAGGAGACCACGTCCAAATACTGGATAATATACAAGCATGGGCTGAAAAGTGGCAAATAACATTTGTGCCACACAAGTGTAGGCAATGACCATTTCCAACAAGACAGAATCTAACCATTGCCCCTTGACATTCAAAGCATTGCCATTGCTTAATACCCCTCTATTGACATCTGGGGGTTACCACTGACCTGCAACTAAACTTGTCTAGTTGTGACTACAAGTGCAGGTCAGAGGCTAGAAATCCTGCAGCAAGTAACTCACCCCCTGAACCAGCGGTCCCGACTTCCTAAAGACTGTCCACTACCTACAAGGCACAAGTCAGGAGAATAAGAGAATACTCCACACTTGCCTGGATGAATGCAGCTCCAGCAAATCTCAAGTTACCAACCAGGACAATGCAGCCTACTTGGATGGCACCACATTCACAAGCATTCATTTCCTCTACCAGTGATGTACAGTTGCAGTGTTGTATACCATCTACAAAATGTCGTGCAGAAATTCATCAAGACTCCTTAGACAGCACCTTCCAAATGCACCACCACTACCATATAAAGAACAAAGAACACCACAACCTGCAAGTTTCTTCCAAGCTCACCATTCAGTGTTGGAAATATATTGCCATTCTTTCACTGCCATTTGATCTAAATCCTAGAACCACCGCCCTAATGGTGTTATGATCTACCTTGATCAAATGGATTGCAGCAGTTCAAGAAGACAGTCACCACTACCATCTCAGGGGAAAATAGGGATGGGCAATAAATTCAAGCCCAGAGAATGATGCCAATATTCCATGAATGATTTTTGTAAAAGTCAAAACCTTAACCCTTACTTTGCAAGTCCTTCTTTGTTTTGTCTCCGCATGTACCAGTGGCATCTGCCCAGCCTGCAACATCAAAGCAATGGCCCGCAAGACACCTCTAGTTCCAACTATGAGGAAGAAGCCATGGATCCCTCAGAGGATGCACTGGCAAGCCTGCCTCCTGCATTCTCCAGCAATTGAAATACTCAGCCAATTCAGAAGGAGACACTGTAATTGCAGGCAAGATTATCGAAGGCACTGGACAAACTGACTCAAAAACTGGAAGATACCCCCAGTGCTGTTTGTACCATGCTGCCTCTGGCAAGTGAGTGTTAGGCTGTCTCCTTAGACAGATTGCTAACTCTCATGGATAACCAGGTCCAACAGACTCAGTGACTGCTGGATATGTACACTGACCTGCACTCCATCACCCCAACCATTGGTGCTCAGGACAAATGGCAAGGGGTCACTCCGGGAGCCCCTTCCTCACAAGGAGACAAGGCAGTGCCAATAAACACCCAGAAGGAGGAACAGATACACACAGTCCCCCTGAGAGGTCTCCTCTCATGTTATGCCAGAGGTACCTTTCCTCCACCTCCAATCTGCCTGGCACCCTCACCACTGTAAGAATTCAAGAAGAAGAGAGTGAATATACATCTGGGCAGGACACACTCAGCAGATTAGAGTCTCTAGTCACAGTTTTCACATTGCCCCCAGTGTCACCTGACCGAAACTCCAAGGTTCCACTATGGGGCATGCTCCCACTACCCCAGGTATGGGCACTGGGAATGCACCAAGATGTGTCAGGGGACAAAGCAGATTTTCTGAGCTACATAGGTGGCACGGGTGACACTTCAACGTAAATACATTCTCACATTTGTAAATATGTGTTCACTTTTCATCATAACCTGTGGGAGTAAATAACATTTTAGCTGCAAAGAAAAGAATGAAGGTATAGAGACTAGCCATCCTTAATGACGCCATGAAATTCTAATTCTATCGAAGCAACAGCAATGCTTTTCATAGTGCCCATGCAAACATGTAATGTTTATCAAGATTGAATGAGGAAGCATCAGATGTTGTAAGGGCTTCCATCTGTTTTTAATTCTTTTTTATTAAACAGCATGAACTGTGTAGAAAGATCAGAGCACTAAACTGCACTTGTTCTTGGGTAATACTGGGGTGCTGGCCTCAGTGGCATCAAACCATTTGCAGTCACTGACTGCATGACTGTAAGCTTCATGACATCATGCAAATCAGCTCCATTCAGCGATGTTTACAATGAAGTCCTTCCCAAGTTGCTTAGGCCAATGCTGCTGCACTGTAAGATGCTGGAAGTGCTGTTTTGTATTAAGAGCATCCTCATCAAAGCAGCCTGCAGATTATATGGATCCCCATCATCCTTCCATGCGTTCTCCAGCTGTTGTAGCACAAGTTCCTAGGGGCAAACTGCATCCCCTGGTTGGATGGTCCCAGTACGAAATCCCAGTCATGAGCTGCATGGAAACCTGATGTCAAGGGCCCATCTTATCTTTCTCATTGGGGCCTCAACTGAGCGAAATTGCCCCTCCCTCATCTTCCTCTTTCTCTGAAGATCAGCATTTGTGATTGTCCTGTATCTTCACCGCATCATGAGGTCAATTATGACTGAAAGCACCGCTGTAGAGGGCTACTGCATATTGACTGGAGGCTGATGCTGATCCTGGGCTTGCAGATGCATGTGTTCCTCATCCATTTGTGTAACAGCCCATAGTACAGCAAAGACAGGGATGACCACAGCTTCTGTGGCTGGATCCACTGGGGATGGTTCCAACTAACCAATGTGGGTAATATCAGAAACAAGGTTCAATGATGCAATCATTCAGCATGCACATAAAAAACATTTGAACAGCATCCTGTAAACATGGGACATTGACAGCAGGAACCTTGGGATGCATGTTGGGCCAATCCCAGAGTCAGGATATTGTCCTTGCACATAAAATGCCCCAGAAGGTTCTGGCGCACTCCAAAATGTAACAATGAATTGCAGAACTGTATTGCAAGTGGCTCACAGATATGCCATGATGATGTGGTAAGACGAGTACTTGTCCAATATCAATCTCCGTGTACACGGTAATTGCTGCTGATTTGCTGGAGCATACCCCAAGATGTTGGAGACCGCTGTCCAAGTTAAAAGCCAGAGGAGCAAACAGTGAGCTGCAGTCACCAGGAACCTGCTCTGATTTTCATTTCGGGAATCATTACCATCTAGCCTCTCTCTGGCACGTGTGAGAATCAGAAAATGCATATCAATGAATCGAGGTTAAGTATTAATAGCATGCAAATACATGCAACTAAGTCTTTCATTGTTCATGAGCAAGATTCTCACCTCACCATTTAAAACTTGGCCACAGAATCAGACTTTCTTTCCTCTTGACATGGAAAATCTAATCTTTCACCAAATTTTCCCAACCATTCCGCCATTGCCCACACCAACCAGGGATTGGGAAGATTCTGTCCATTATGCAATCAGCTTGGGTGGGGGACTGTTACGTTTTCACATCATGTTTTACCCAAGAATTAAATGCTGCTTTAAATTGAATTTTCTAGTATTAAGCTAAGATCCAAAATTCCAGTTAAAAATCCAAAAATAGATTTTAAAAATAAATATGCCTCATTGTGCATGTAGTAGATTTGTCTTGATACTCCTGCAGCATCATGTAGCATAGATTCAATTCTGTTACTCAGGAGGCTGAGCAGCTCACAGCAAGGCATCTGTTATAGGGTCAACACAGGTCAGATCTTGACATGAAACAAGCAAGCCACGACAAAAGCAGAGACTGCTGGAAACCATATCTTCAGTTTTGCTTTCAGAACTTAGCTGTTCAGTTGATCATATACATCAACAAATCACCAGTGAAAAGCAGCTTCCGTTCTTACTTACATGAGTTATATGTTTAGTCATATAATCTCTCACGTTGTTGAATTTGCTTCATAGAATAAGTCAGTGAAGGAAATAAATTAGCACAATTGATGATACTGAATACAAATAATAACTTTATGTTAACCTAGAAAAATAATCTGCAATTTTGTTTTGAAAAGCATCAGTAGAATTCTGTTGAATTATTTTTACTAAGATTGCAATCTCAATTAATCAAAAGTGAAAACAATCTACAATTTAATTTTGCCACCTGCTGTCTTCTTTGAAATTCACCCATTCATAAGTCTAACTGAAAATGTTTGAATGCTTCCATACAAAAAGAAACCTTTTCTTAAAAAGTAAAGAGAATACATTACAGTAATGTTAAACACGTTAGAATCCATCACTTGTATAATGCAGATATCATCATGGTTTCCTTTTCCTCAGCCAAGGATTTCTCTCCGTTGCAGTTGATAAGGCTCTCAATCACGTCTGTTCCATTTCCTACACTTCTGCTTTCACTCTCTCAGAACAAAAGTCGGTTTCTTCTGACCTCAACTGCCACTGTAGCAGCCTTCACATTCAAGTGCTCATCCTCTATCACATCCATTTCCATTCATTTTGAGTATTCAAAAAGAATTATTCCCTCTCCATAACTCTGGTCCATTCTTCAATCATGCCCAATATCTGACCACCCCCCATCCCCTTCCATTGCATGACCTACTAGTTTACATTTTTCTTTCCTACTATCCAGATCCCAAATCACTGCTTCCAAGAGAGCAATGATTTACACGCACTTCATTTATTTCTTTCAATTTAATTGGCTGCATTTGCTGCTCACAATGTGGAGGCTGAACATAGATTTAGTAACCACATTGCAGAAGGTTTCCTTCCAGTCTGCGATTCCCATTTTGATCTTTGGTCCTTGGCCTCCAGCATTGTTCTAATAAAGCTCAAGGGATGCTCAATGAACAGCATCCAATCTTCAAATAGCCACTCCAAACATTTCCAGAATCAGCACTGAGTTCAATAATTTCAGATCATAACCACTACTCCCATTTCTTTTTCAAATCGTAGCTGTGGGCTCTCTGAACTCACTTGGTCAAAACCTTAAATGGTGTTTGTTTGTTCGTTGTACTAACTGCAATATATAGCAGGCAATGGTTAGAATTTTAGGGACAGGGAGGGCTTAATTAGAGAGTCATTGAGACATAGAGACGTACAGCACAGAAACGGATCCTTCAATCCAACTCATCCATGCCAACCAGCTATCCTAAATTAATCTAGTCCCATTTTCCAGCCTTTGGCCTATATCCCTCTTAACCCCTCCTATTCGGGTGCCTATCCAGATGCCTTTTAAATGTTGTAATTCTACCAGCTTCCACCACCTCCTCTGGCAGCTCAATCCATACACACACCACCCTCTGTGCGAAAAGGTTGCCCCTTTGGTCCTTTTTAAATCTTACCCCTCTCACCTTAAGCCTATTATCTGACTATTGATAAGCTCGTACCATGCAGCCAGCATGTGATTCCAATTGAGGGAAAATGCAGTCAGAGAAACCTGTGAGCAGAGTGAGAATGGTGGAGGTTCCATGACAGTCTCACAGCAGGGCAGAATAACCTGCTGGATGAACTTCTCAAAGTTCCTGCAGCTCTCCATGAGGTTATATTATAAAGATCATAGCTATTCATTTTTCTCTGTTCGTGATTTGTGGACTGAGGTAGGAAAAGAACTGTTTTAAAACATTTTAATTTAAAAATTGTCGAAGTATTGTTGCACTCTTTAAAAGCAAATAAGCAAACACCATTGTAAGTGCTTTTATACAGCAGCTTATTTAAGCAGTAGTGGAAGTCTGATCACAGATAAACGAAATTCAGGGACTGTGCACAAATGAAGATTTGACTGGCAACAATTAGCTGATTGATCAGCGAACTCATAAGCTGTTATTGATGAGAAAAACTTCCTGCCTGCCAACAATGGACTGGTTGGCTCCCAGGCAACTAGACGTCTGTGGGTGTGAATGTTTGGAAGAAACAATCAGGCATGTAGAAAAGAATGAGCAGTGGCTCTGCTCTGCAGCAAAAGCCACCTTAAGCCCGAAGAATGTGAGTTTATTTTTTCCCTCAGTAGTCGCATTAAGCTGTGGTTATTGACTAGTAACTAAGAGACTTTAGAAGTGTAAGCCAGTCAGCCTGTACCTTCTGCATGCAAGTTAAAGCATCTGAAGAAAGAGAATCAAGGAAAAGTTCATCCAAACCAGCCAAAAGGACCCTGTGGTCAGGGACCATTCAACCACTTTCCCAGTCTTTCTCTCCAGCCTTCACACCCATGATTTATTTTCCAGTCTATGTTGTATCTATATGTACATACATCAGTCTGTTTATCACATGATTAGAGTTTTAACTAGTAAAGTGAATATATTGACAATTCATCATCATTTATTTGTAGCTGGAATGTATTATTTGTTATGAATAGTAATTCTTATTAAGTATGGTCCATGCTTTCTGCCAACTCAGGTCTGAAAGACAGATAAATTGGGGATTTTTGTTTGCTTTTATAAAGTCTTCAACTTTTGTGATGTCTCTGGGAATGACGGAGCTTGATTCCAGTGTACTACCTCAGTAAGACATAAAATATATCTAATCTTTAGTCATTTTATTCCATATTTGTGTTTCGACGAATGAGGGAGAGGGTTAGTGTGTAAGTTGTGTATTTGTCATGGGAGTGGTGATCTTGAACATTCTAATTTGGGGTGGGAAAGGTTAAGAACTGTTGCTACAAACCTCAGTAAATTTCATATGCTTAAAATACAACCAGGTCTGACCCGAAATACATTGCATATTGGAATGTAAACTCTACTGAAAAAGCAACTTCCAGCTAATCATGGGACACAATATGATCAGTAAGTAATATAATCTCCAGTTGTAGTAAGCAGTGCAGTATCAAATGTATTGACACAGTGGAATGAGTCAAAGGTGGTTATACTGCCTGACCGCATAACTCAAACCAGCAGCGTTCACCCTGTCTTTTGTATGTTGTAATGTATGCACAGAGTTCTACACTTGGGCATCAAACTGATGGTTACTTTTTGAATAATAATGATAGTTCCTGGACTATAGCTCTTTTCTGAAATTTAAAATCTCATCATTTAAAGCCTCATCAAGCAACAATCTGACATTGTCATTCTCACAGAATAGCTTACAGACATTAGCTCAGCAACCACCATCAACATCCCTGGGTATATCCTATTACACAGAGAATACTCCTTCTAATTTCTTTTCAGTGCACAGAGATCTGAGGTCTGAAACAGAAGTCAATGCATCATCACACTGATCAGTGAATGCATGACATCAGAACATCAGAGCAGCCTTGCATCTGCAGAACTTAGAAGAAACATTGTCCACAGACTGGACAGACAGCAAACGAGGTGTCACATTTATACACAGATGGGAGGGTGTCATCCTGGGAGTCCTCAAGATTGACTCAAGGCCCATGAAGTCTTATGGCAAACAGGCAAGGAAATGTCCTGCTGATTACACCCATCTCTCCTCCCACAACTGATGAATCATTTCTGCTCCATGCTGAACAACGCGCGGAGGACACACTGATGGTAGAATGAGCACAGAATCTTAGTGGAGAACTTTAATATGCATGAGCTCTCGTGGCACCACTAGCTCTACTCCTGAGTGAGCTGACTGAATCCTAAAAGACACGACTGTTAAACTGTTACTGTGGCAAGTGGTGAGGGAATCAACAAAAAGCAAAAGTGACTTCACTTCATCCTCAGCAATCTGCTTGCAGTAGATGCATGTGTCCACAACACTATCAGTGTAAGTCCATAGAGAATATCCTCCACCATGTTGCATGGCATTACCACCATGCTGAATGGTACAGATTTCAAACAGATCTAGGATCCTAAGACTGGATGTCCAAGGATTGCTGTGGGTCATCAGCAACTGCATTGTATTTGACCACAATCTATAATCTCATGGTCCAGTATATCCCCCTCTCTATAATTGCCAGAAAGTTATGGGATAAATCCCGGTTCAACAAAAAGTGCAGGAAGGCCTGCCAGGAGCAGCACCAGGCATACCTAGAAATGAGGTGTTAAATTGGTGGAGCTGCAACACAGGACTATTTCCCAGTAAAACAGTGTAGGCAGCAAGTGATATCACTATGTGATCACAGACCCAATTAATCAGATCTAAATTCTGTGGCCCTGCCACATTCAGCCATGAATGGTGTTGGACTATTAAACAACAGACTGCAAGAGAAGATTCAACAAATCCCCATCTTCACTGATGGGTCAACTTAGCACAGACTTACTCAACAATAAACAGCTCAGTGGCTCTCAGCTGAGGTTCCACTGGGCCCGCTCATAGTCTGATCTCATTACAGTCTTGGTCCAAACATGGTGAAATGAGCTGAACTCAAGACACTAAGTCAGAGTGACTGCAGGGCAGCAATTTATCAAGTGTGCCATCAAGGAGCTCTAGCATAACTGGACACAATGCAAATCAGGGGAAAACCTCAGGGGATGACTTTGCTAGTTGCAGTCATATCTAGCAAAAATGAAGGTGGTTGTGGTTGCCGGCGGTCAATCATCTCAGCCACAGGATATCACTGCTGGAGTTCCTCAGGGTAGCGTCCGAGGCCCAACCATCTTCAGTTGCTTCATCAATGATCTTCCTTCAATCATAAAGTCAGAAGTGGGGATATTCACCAATGATTCACAGTGTTCACGTCTCTTCAAACACTGAAGCAGACTGCGTCAATATACAGCAAGATCTGGGCAACATCCTGGATTAATCTGATAAGTAGTAAGAAACATTTGTGCCACACATCTGCCAGGCAATGACTGCCTCCATTAAAACAGAATTCAATTATCAACTTTTGATTTTCAGTGTCAATACCAGTGCTAAATCACCTACTATCAACATCATAAGGACCAAGTACCAGAAAATGAACTGGACCAGCCATATACTCTGGTAATAAGTAGGAAATTACTGCAAATGCTGGAATCCGTACTGAAAACAAAAGATGCTGGAAATCACAGTGGGTCAGGCAGCCTCCATGGAGAGATAGCAAGCTAATGTTTAGAGTCTGGATGACTTTTTATCAGAGCTCATGTCAGCTCTCTCTCCATTTTTGCTGCCTGACCCGCTTTGATTTCCAGCATTTTACTTCAGCTCTGGTAATAGGACCAGATCCGATTCTAAGAATTTTACAATGGGTAACACATCTCTTGACTCCTGAAAGCCTGTGAACCATTTCCAAAACACAAATCATGAATATGACGGAATACTTTCCATTGGTCTGAATGGGTGTAGATCCAACAAAACTCATGAAGCTCAACCACATCCAGAACAAAGCAACCTGCTTGATGATCATGCCTTCTAACACCTTCACCACTGATGTGCAGTGGCAGCAGTATGTACCATCTACAAGATGAACTACAACTACTCACCAACACTTCTTCAATGGTACCTTCCAAACATGCAGCCTCCACCATCGAGAAGCGGAAGAGCACAATACACATGGAAATGCCACCACCTCTAAGCTCCCTTCATATCCACACAGCATCCTGACTTGGAAACTTATTGCCATTGCTTTAGGAGTCCCTGGGTCAAAATCCTAGAATTCCCCCCACTGCACTGTGGAGTATTGCTGGTAGAGCAAAATATGTGAAGTGCATTTAAATTAAGATAATACGTCATATGCACAGAGCTGACATGCTTATATCCCAGTAACTTATATGAACCATATTTTGGAATAAGTATTCATGTTATACAGTCCAAAACTGAAATGAACTGATTCTGTTTTGTAGAATAACTTGTAGTAGCAATAGGAATGGAAAATTTTGGCCCAACATACAAGTCACGACATAACCAGGATGTGAAATATCATTAAAAAATGTGGATTACCTTGTGAGATAATGCATTGTGCAAGATTAGCAGAACAGGCATGTGCATCTGTGACTTACCATTCAGCAAGATCTATTTTGGTCAAATGACCATTGTGAGGTGATGACTGAAGGTGTTTTAGTTACAAACAGAGAAAGAAAGAATGTAATGATATAATGATGGTAAGAGATCAAAAGTTCTGAAATTTACATTCAATGGATGGAATATCTTACCTCTTTGCCTCCTTTCTCACTGTCAACAACTGACAGGCCCAGACTGCGCAGTCAGCAATGAAGTACTGATGATTACCATTGACCTTGAAGAAAACTGTCCACAAAGAATCCATACAGTGTGGAAGCAGGCCATTCAGCCGACCTAATCCACATTGACCCTCTGAAGAGTATCCCACCCTAGACACTACGGGCAATTTAGCATGGCTAATCCACCTAACCTGCACATCTTTGGACTGTGGGAGAAAACCAGAACACCCAGAGAGGACCCATGCAGACTTGGGGAGAATGCACACTGACACTGGAATCGAACTTTGATCCCTGGTGCTGTAAGGCAGCAGTGCTAAACGCTGAGCCACCACACTGCCCCAAAGGTCTCTGTTCTGTAGATGTCACCTTTCCCTTTGGTAACTTGACTCTTATTCCAAGGTCGGGTATCTCTAGGCATTCAATAACAATACTGTCATCAAGCAGAGTGAGCAGCCATTTATATTGAAGCATTCTCACTGGCAGCAAACCAAGCCAGGAAAATGCACTAATTATCCATTATCTTTTATAAATTTTACATGGAGTTAAATAAATGATTGGGGGACACACACATGAAAACGACATATTTCATAAACAACCTTTGTCACTTGGAAATTTCTGGGGAGAGAGAAATGTTGCTGAAGATGTTCCTTTTGCATTCATCAGAATAAATTCAAGAATGTAAAATTTCAAATGATCACTACATTTTACGCTACAGGAGAAAAGGATGTGTATTGGTTGGCAAAGTCATGCTGATTGAAAAAGTGAAATCATGGGAATGGGAAACTACGGGTTACCCAAACCCCGAGTACTACAATTCAAGGAAGGTGCAAGCGTTGAACATATTCCATTTCGTCGCTGAATTTGTGTCCATGTGTGTCAATTTACATTTAGCAGAGATAAATGGGCCACTTTCTGAGCTCAATCATTTATCTTTTTTTACATTAACAGCCAACTTAAGAAAATAAGTAGGTTCGAACATTGGACATAGAGCATCATGAAGTTGAGAGTAAACTGCATACCCTACTTCGAGGAAACTGTGTCTGGGTTCAATGAAACACAGGAAGAGGAAAAGGAAATGAAAAGTAGAAGTGAATCTATACCTTAACATGTTTAAGGGAGAAAAGATGTTATGAACTGATAAGAATTTGTAAATCTTGATGACAATTTAGTTTTCAATTTCAATAAACAACTCAATAAACAACCAACTTTTTACTTCAAAATCTATGTCCCCTCTGGCTCAAAAGACAAATGCACAATACGGCATGTATAATTCCATAGCACATCAAGAAGGTCTAGTTCAACCGTATTAGTGTGTTATGTTAGTTATCTCAGCAGGTCAGCTGTACAGCTGCCATTGCATTAGCATCTTGGTTTACAGAGTGATTTATTTTTATTGAAAAATCAGCTATGGTTCCTACGCCTGACTTACTATTCAGGGATGCTTACTGGAAATGTGTACATGTGTAAACGTGGGTAAGGAGGGCAAAATGAAACTTTGGTAAAATCGTTAACATTTCTGCCTATCTCCAAACAGCAGTGTACCCACTGCATTTATTCCACACATTGAAAGTATCATTTTCTTATTGCAATAATTATTGTCGCAAGAATGATGGCATTGCGTATTATGTTTATATATTGGTTATCATGGTGTATTGCCCTTTGATATTATATGAAAGGATTACCCCTCTCAGTGTGCTCCTCTCTTCATATGAAAATAATTCATTTTTAATCTTTCAAAAATTATGTCCAGGGACAAAGACAAATGCACACTTTTTCTTCATTTGAAAAGCTCTGAATTTTTCAAATGGGGGTTTTCTATACTAATTACCTTAAAGAGGAAAATTTGGATATTTCATTGGGTAAAAAAATTCAAAAATTTCTGTATGACTGAGATACGTGAATTGAAGGAAAGGCTTGGGCCTTTTACAGCACTGCTTGAACTTTTATTAAAAAATAACTCTTTGCACATTATAGATGTAACTCACTTCAGTAATGTTGTAGATTGAGCAAGTAAATTATCCTCTTGAATGACCATTAGGACAATGAAAATTATGAGCCATTCAGAAAGACAATGCGGTTGGGAATAAACAGTTGTTAAAACAAATAGTTATGGACCCACATAATAATTTATAGGAGCATCATTGCATTATTTAACACGTTAAGTGAAGATCACTTCCTGAATCTGCATATTGTGAATGTTTTGCTTAAAAACTGCTTCATTTCCGGCCAGAGAAAGTTTAATTTTCAACAGGCAGAACAGTTGTTTCTGACCAAAGTAATTGCACCTTTTTTTTTAAATTGCTGAACACCAGGAATGGCACACAATCGTTATTGTGTTGGGTGCATTTTGAAGGCAAACGTTAAAGAGAATTTCCAATTTTGCCCAAATGTTTCCACTCTCTGGCTCAGAATTGGCTCAAAAGAAATACAGATTTCCAGTATCAGAACCATATTTTGTGGAAAATGTGATCCTAAAGAAGATACCTCTAAATTCATAAAAATATTTATGTGACAATTATATTAGGTCTTAGTTTGCAATATATAAAATTAGATACTTGCATTTGACCTTTAGCTTCTCATATTGAGATAGCTTATTTTGGCGGAGGGATGTTAAAAGCTATTGCAAAACCATAAGTGACAACAAATGGCTAGTATTAAATTGACATCTACAACGGACATTGAGAATACCTTGTAGGTAGCAGAATTGAGGCCGACTCTGTAATCCAAATTTCAAGAAAGTGGCTGTTGCATTACAAATGCAATTCTATGTACATCTTGACAATATTTGTTCCAGAATGGTCTAATTAACTTAGGCATGGAACATAGAAACATGCCTTAATTTCACAATTGTAGGCATAAAAATTGTGGTTCTTAGACTAATTGTGTAGGCTATTTTCAATGGTGAAAAATATGGGTGAAAATGTGATGCCTGCCGTAGATCCTTACACACCTGATCGTTATCACAAATTTTAATTTGATATTAATATTTTCCTTTTGGAATTCACTCCTACAACAATATTGTTAAACTTTCACTAGGTTGTCACAAATACAACTCCATGGGACCAGAAGTGAATGAAGGCAAAGAAAGCTTAATGCAGCTGACAGCAGACACAATGACAGCAAAGACACCTTTAGAACTATTCAGTTGATTTCTATTTTGAATGTGCATCAATATGAGCACCAAAATATTGTAGCTCTAGGCATTATCTTCCATATATAAAGCAGTACTTCACCCATCAAGAAAATGTCTGATTTTATATGATTGCTCACTGAGCTTTTGCATCTGTACACCAACATTTTAGAGACAAAGGAAAAGAGATACCTTTCATGTTGCACCATAAATACTCAGGTCATTTCTTCCCTGAGGTTAAAGATACTGCTTTTCAATATGCATACTGTATATCAAAAGGGTTTATCATGGCTCATTTAATCAACAAATAATGATTTTCTACTCACAAAATTTACATAATTTTAATATTGTTTGCAATTTGTTGCTTATGCCTTAATCCGTACCCCCATGTTTTAACATGACGAGTTGTAAATCAAATGTTCCATGGCAAAGAGAGGAAGATGGAACAGCTGAATATATTTACATTGCCTCAAAAGGCATTTGTGTCACAAACTGAGACAAAATGCATTTTGCTGTGACACAGAGGAGTTAACAGGGTTTAAATGATCTGAAGAAGTGTTTAAAGAAAAAAATCAAAATGCTCAGTTCTGGCCAGAACTCCAATGGCATTTACCTTTTCAGTTGTGATGTTATCGTTCATTTCTGGAATGTCTTTTTTCTCATGTAAATATATATCAAATTGTCAGCAATGGCGCATCACTGTTCTGAACATTCCATTGCACCACCGGCCTCAAAGCCACTTGGGAAGAATATTTAGTAATTGGTTAAGCTGTCCTCACAACAATAATGCCAGTGAGTTGTTTGATTGACTGACTTACCATGATTAAATTAATTATTGTTCCTGGGATGTTTTCATTAAATCTTCTAGATTATTTAGCCCCATGAGCCCAGTCGGGCTTTTTCTACTATTTAAGTGTTCTATGGACATACACAAGCTGTTATTTCATATAAATTCACACAAAATCTGTAAGAAGAATTGACCCTGTCCAGTCAATACTTTTATATTGCACTTCCGTATTTTAGTGTAAACTTTAAATATGGAAACAAAATATAATCATCACAAACAAAATTGGGAAAACTATGAGGAATCAATTATAAATATTTGCATCAAAACAGTTAAAATTTGGTTGCTCCTGAACTCTTCAAAAATTTACAATTGATTTGCCTTTATTGCCTCAATTTTTTTTTGTTAAACAATGTGTCTGTGATGTTTTTGACATCCCTGTGGCCACCAGTTTGACACACAATACAAATCATATCAGACATATTCAAGATAATGTAATAAAAAAGCTACATAATTTGCATTCAAACTGGGTTTTTGACAAGAGCATAGCAACAGGCACCTAATCTGGTTTTAGGTCTCCACCTGCCCTCTCCTTAAACCCGTGATCTTGAAAAGGAGCTTTAAATTGGAAATTATTACACATTAGAACCTCAACATGGGTCAGATCGAAATGGATCGATATCTTGCCGAGTACAATAAATCAGCCTTCTTCTTTGCGGTTACTGTTTGCTGAACATATTTAAATTTTCTTGTAACAAATTAATTCCAACATTTTCTGTTGATTGAATTAGGGCAAGTGTTGGTGCTGTCACAAGTATTTCACTGCTTCAGTGAGACAAATTGCTCGTCTGGACATGGGTAACAAGCCAAAGTGTTGAGTCCCTGATAATCTTCCCACTAATTCTCCATTACGGCAAAATGAAGCCATAAATCACCATGACAGCTGATCGATGTAAACATTGTTTCCGCCATGATTGCCAGAGCTCCCTGTGGAGTTACTGTCCACTTACAATTCGCTGAAATTACTCCCACTGCAACCTCCCTGGAAACAAAGTAAGCCTTGGAACCAAAGTCACTCCTGTCTAAAAGTAGCCATCTCATTTCAGCTTTCAGACCACTCACAAAATAGAAAATATTAATCAAAATGCCCTATTTGGATATAGGAAATGTCTTTTTTTCAGAGCTAAGAAAAATACTATAAGCAATCATTCTATGTGAAGAAAAAAATGAAATCTTAAATTTCTATTCGATAAAATATATTTCTAGAAATGTAACACTGTCATCCTCAACTATTGTCATTTTTCCTTAACTAACTAGTGGCAACTTGGATGAAATTACTTGACCCTTTATCGAGTTCTTCTAAAGTCTTCTTAAAAAATAAATTAAACTGCCTTATGGCTTGCCCTATGGCATCAGTCTATACACATAATTCTAAAAAGATGCATTTTGTGTTACTGTGAAAGATTGTACTTTAAGCTGAGTTTGTGCGCAACATTGTCGTGTAGGGAAACTAAGAAATTCCATTTGTACTGATAATGTGACATGTTAACATTTTAAATAAAATAATGACTTTTAATACTGAATAAATTGACATATGCCTAATAAGTCTCAGTTTTTAAAATGGTGAATGTTTTTGAAAAGATTTACAACTTAGCTCCACAAAGTGTTACACTTTGATGAGCCGGTCACAGATCTTGTTAAATAATGCCATTTCAGTCACATCACAATTATTATGACATCATCAGAAAGACAAGTTGGGAGAAAGAAACCGCTCACAATCATCTGTCAACGTCCATCTCGGGTTACCTCTCAACCAATCAAGTGAATTGATCAATAGTCAATCATTAAGGAGGTGAAGAATTTATGAGGCGCACATTGGGAGATAAAGAATAACTGATCAATAAATAATGATGGATTTATTTTTTTTTTGAACTTCTCTGCTCTGAGGTACCTAAGTTCACAGATTTTTATAACACAAAGACAGGACTCATATCAGGAAAAAGCTCTGGAGAGCACAGAAAATGTGAAGATTTGTTGTTTATGTTTCATTTTAGTTGACAACAGTACCTAAAAAAGGAGAAAATAGTTTTCTCAGTTTTATATATGAAACAATTTATCCTTTTCTCTCTAAACATGGTCAAGAATCACCGAACTATATTGACAAAACCTGACACAATGTTAAACACTCATCTGATTAATGATATTGTTAAGTATTTAAAAAAACCCTTTGATAATACTTCAATTTGCGTTTAACTGGGTAAGTAGAAGTTGATTGATTATTTAAAAATACCCAAAGAAGAGACTTGTATTACTGAGTTTACGATTCAATTGAAAGGTCATAGGATGCTTTATTCCTGAAAACTGTCAGTCATTCACAATCATGTCTATACTTTTGCAGCATAGCTTGAATTTTACTGCCCAAGTAAAACAGAGAACTTACAAAATGATCACAGCTTCTATTCAGAGCTGGATTTTAGTAATATTGTAGTCTTGTTGATTTGGTGCTTTTGACTCAAAGGGGGACAAAAGTGTGGAAACATAAAGCACAATTTAATTTGTGCATCTGTGGTTGCAAAGTATTTTAATTCAGACAGCTGTGACTGAAGAGTTAATATTTTACTTGTCAGAAACCGAAACGAGGACAGTGAATCACTGTAATTCTCATTAAGAGGCTTTCCCCCAGTAGCACCCTAATTCAAAATAATGAAAGAAAAGACTGAGCACCAATCTAATACCAGTTGAGGCCTATCTTTTAATATTTCTTCAATGATGGATTAGAGATTGGAGAAATTCATCTCAGATCTTACAGCCTAATTTAATAAGGAATCGTTCCAAGAGTATTGCATTTTATAATAATGTCATTTAATGTGTCGTCTTCCATTTTTACTGTCCCATATGTATGCTTACATAATGGTGCCACAGGGATAAACTTTTAAAGAGACAGTCATCCCTTTTGATGGAATGTACAGACTTGATTTCAAAACTACAACCAAATAAACTTACACATTATATTTCACACCCTTGCAGTGTCACGAAGAATTTCAAAGTCTAAGTAACTGTAATTGAAAAAATTGGCAGAAAAGTAACCTGCATAAAGACTAAAACATTTAATCAAAAACAATAAATTAATTTGATAATTTTCAAACATCGTTTAAAAACATTCAAAACTTAACTCAAGGCTATTCACATTTTGAAATGGCATCTTTATGCAGTCACCAATTCTGATGGCTGGTAAACTGATTAAGAACATCACAACTGATACTTCTTCAGCCAACTTGATATGTTAATATATTTTCTAGAATTTGTTAAAACTATTCGTTTTTAATTGAAATTAAATTATTGATTCATGAATAAAATGTTCTAACAACAGATCTGAAATGTGTGCTGTTATGTTACAAATAAATCCAGTTTACAACTTCATCATGGCAGACATATCATTGCTTTTCCTTGATCGCATAGATGCTTGGAAAGAGCTCATAATCATACCATTGGTTGAGGTACGCCTGCAATTTTTTGCTTTACAACTTTAGACAGAGTTCATAAAATAGAAATGTTTTGCAAAAAAATTGGATGCACTCAAATTTTAGAAAGATCACAAAGAAATATTGCTTTTCACCACTTCGTTCTAAGATCTTGGTGTGTCCCAATTTTCGGCACTTGCCCCAGTGGCTGCAGCATGGCGAGCGAAACTCTGCTGACTTTCAAAGGGAATGACTGCAAACTGTCTTGAAGGACTCCTTTGAATGCTGAACATTGAAGAATTGGTTACAAGCTGCATCATCTTGGCATGGGGGTTGGTGGATTTGGCTAAGGGGCATCAGCAAGCCTACAGAAGGAGTGTCAATAGTTGGAGTAAAAATGCTCTGGCTTTCAGATAGGATAAACAGTTTGGTCTCCAAAAAGACTACTGCGACAGTGCAACATTTCTGTAATCCTCACACTCTGTGGGATGATTGCTAAACTGCCAAAGCAGCAATATGCCCCTTTCAGCACTCAGATCTGCAACCATGATCCAGGAGTCTGAACCTATAGGTAGCATGCTCAGATCAGATAACATCAGCTTGAGCTCCCACTACAGCATTGAAAAAGTGGGTGACTGTTTGCCTTGTGTTAAAATGGAAACTGAGACAGTGGCCGCTAGACACTCCATTATGGCCAGATGTACTCATGCGGTGATGGAGTTGTTCATGAATTTCACAGTGGAAAGCTCCAAGTTGTGTGATTTTCTCCACCCTGTTGGAACTGGGCACAAAGCTGTCAGGTAGGCCTAGCAATGCACAACCACCTCTCTGTGCACTTCATCAGCACCCCCATGTCTGTCACCCTCAATCAAGTCACTTGTACAAGAACTCAATTATCACCTCACCCTCCAGGGAGATGGTGCATAAATCAACTTTTTCCAAGAGCTGGTTGCAGTGCTCTAAGGTTTTGGAGTAGATTTGTATCTCGGGTTGTGGGTGTTGAGGTTGGTTGGCGAGCCGAGCTAGTTTGTTGTTCCACAGAACAACAAAACAGCTCGGTGAGCCAAGCAACCTCAACACTGGTTGCAATGCACTTATGTCTAGTGACCCAACATGTAAATCCCAATTCTATACTATTCTCCAAGGTATGTACAGCCCCAGTGTATGAACTGGTGAATATGTGACGTGAATGTTAGATAAAGTGATGGTACTTTTTCATCATTGTGAGGTTGTTCTCTTTCTCTTCCTCCTTGGCATGCTGTAGCTTGGCAGGCATTAGTTCTTGGCTATACAGAAGCAGAAGGTTGGGGTGAGAAAGGGGGTATGTGGTATATAGCAATATATCCACAGTCATTTCCAAAGAAGTTCTGAAGATGAGTCATACATGAGTTGAAGCACTACCTCTGTATCTCTCTCCACAGATGTTGTCAAACCTACTGAGTGTTTCCAGCATTTGCTGTGTATGTCCCCCATTGTCATACCGTCTGCAGTTTTCACTATGTGCCAGAGTTGAGAATGATCTCAATTACTCAATGTGTTTTGATCTCCTGTGTACAGGCCCACCCATGATGCAGAGAATGAAGACACGCCAGTCTTCTTAGGATTCCCTCAAGCATTGGCAAACCTGTCTTGCACGAGGCAATTCAGAATGTATGGGGCCAACTTTAGGTGTTGTGCTTGCCATAGCTATTAGCTGGAAGTATGGGGGAGGTTGTAAATGGGAGGAGTGAGACACCAATGGAAAATGTGTGGAAGTGAAATGAAATATGTAAATAATAGGTATGTGTCCTGAAACTAGGAACTGCTGCTATGTGAGTGATGGAGGTGCGATGCATTGAACAGCATGGAAGGTTGGTTGTGAGATGGGTATGAAATGCCATATAAAGATGCAGCACACATGTGGGGTTATTTTTTGAACACTGCTGCCAGGTCAGCAAGAGTGACAAGATCTGAAAGTGAGCACTTACAGTGGTCAGTGAACCCAGAAGCCTTCCTGTGGTCTGGTGTTTCATTTCTTTTGTCTAGAATTGCTGTAATATAATTCAGCAGCTACCTTCTGTGAATCAGGACAGCTTCTTTTTAAGAGGGGCAAATTTCCTTTAAGACCTGTAGACGCCAACCTTGCATGTTAACAGGCATCCAGAATTCATGAATTTCGCACCAAAAATTAGGGGCTCATCAATTTTTCACATTGTGACTCCAACTATTCCCATTTTACAGAACAAATGCTTCAAGAGTTCCAAAAACACACATATTTTGGGCCCCTCAATGCTCCATAATTTCCCCAATAATATATACTGAAAGTAATTTTGTATCTGAAACATGGGGGCAGAATTTTCCCAGCATCTGAACAATGTGGTCTATGGCAAGAAAGTTGGGAGAATGCAGCAAAAATGAAAAAAAGTGAGATTTTCAACATGGAGAAGAAAATATTTGATCTTTTCCTGAAGGTTTAGACAGCTAGATGAAAATCTCATTAGTGAGTGATGAAGGGTACTTTCATGCATTAACATCTCGCGATTATCTGATTTTGCCTCATTTACACGCAGGTAAGGTTCTCCCAGAAGATGGTGAGAAACTAGACAACACCAATTGCTGACTCGAAAGTCAGACTGGTAACCGAACAGCTACAGCTCACTGGCCTCCATTCCCCACAAACCTCAGAGAATGCTCCAAGTGCAGCAAGCTGCACCCTACATCCTCAATCCACCAACCTCACCACATCATCAGGGCACATGTCAGATTCACTTGTAATTTGGTTTAGCACTTCATTACTGCATTTGGAGCTCACTGACATTTTACATTACAATGCTGACAGGCTGTTTTGCTTGCAAGGATAAGTATCCATCTCATGCACCAGAACATGGTGCATGCTGGGGCTATTAGCTTTCTTTCCTTACGTTCACTCATTTTGCGCTTACGCAGACAATCCCTGAATCTGTGCATTACCTTGCCCTTTTAGTACAGGCAGAAAGCCAGGCAGTATGTCATATTTTACAGCATTGAGCAAAGGGTCTGACAATTTGATACACAGCACCATGCCATATATCAATATCTGGAAAACACACTGCAATATGCTTCGACCAAATAGCCAGGTCTGAAAGTCTAAAGGAGTAGCACTTAGTCCAGTCAAGGGACTTGTGGTCAGTCAGGGCACTGGTCCATGCTCAGTCAGGAAAAGTGCTGTGGTGTCCCAAATGAATTAGTAGGAAGCGCGGAGGGCATGAAGATTTAATAGTTTGGGCAGAATGCGGTGGAGGAGAGCCAATGAGGGAAGATGCTTCATGGATTAGTTAGAATAGCACTTTCATTGCTGCTGAACACAAAATAGCCTAACAGTAGTGAGTCAAGGTGGGATGCATAATTAATTGTGAGCACAAAGAACTAAATGAGAAAAGTCACCAGAGCTCACGGAGGAAACGCTCTCCAAAAAAACTCCTTGAAAATGACACTGAGCTAAAACAGAGGAATGAATATTCAGCCCCTGGTGATTAGCAATTCCAGAGATGGGTGAGCCTACTGGCATCAGGATTACTCCGTCCTGCAACATGCATACTTCACACTGCCTTTTTCCATCAACTCTGATCCAACTATTAGCAAACGAAGAAAAGATTCATTGGAAGCCTTTTGAAAACAACCCAGCTGCCAGGAATATATAAAGTTGAAATGCAGTTAACCAAATTCACTTCACCTACAGCACCCTTACAGCCAACAGCAAGCTAAGTATGGAAGTGTGGTGTGGGAGAAATAGAACCAAGCATAAGGAACATGGGTTGGCAACAGTCCAGATTATTTTTTGTGGGACACTCTTGTTGCTTTTGGCCCACAAAAACAATTTTAAATTTAGCCTTTGCAGCCTCTTCAACTCCATGAAAGAAAAGAACCATCAAAGCCCAGCAGCACATGTTCTGACCAGTTCTGCCCTATCATCAATACCTTCTAGTCAAATGACCTGTATTTGATGTTAAAAGGGGTCAAATATCTGAACTGATAAACTCTTCACCTACTCATGGATAGGTGTCTGCAGATATGATAGCAGCATGTATTGGTATTATTAGAGTAGCAAAGGGTAGATATCCATTAGCGTGAATTTTGCAAAATTTAAGATCCATTCCTATGAAATCCACCTTGAATTCACTGACGCAGTCAATCAAAATCTTAAAAACCGAAGCTCCAAAGGCTAATCACAATTATAATTAAGTAGCAACAAAGTAACTGCAACTGCGGATGTTATTTTCTCTCAGCAAAATATTAACTTGACTTTTAAAGAACCGGAATGATTCTGCACCCGTCACATTTCTCAGCAGCTTGTTCTGTAATACAATGACTCAGTGAACAGAGATATTAACTGGCATCGAAATGAACTCCTAGCCTTTGGATTTTATAGGTATGACCTCTAGTCCTTCCAGCCCTTGTTTCGAACAACCTTACCAACTGACCAACTCAGTCTGTTCTATTTCAAGTATCTATTTCCTGAGATTAATATTTGTCCATGTAAATAATGAGAGGAAACTTTTCATTGAATCAAATAGCAAAGCTTACAAATTGTTATGAGAAGATTGTTAGTTTTATTTTGCAGCAACATTTCATTCTTATTCTTTATCCTAATCAGTCTCTTTCCTCTTTAAGAAAGAAACATTCACTCTAAGTTATTAGAATTGATCACTGACCAATCTTATTTAGTGTATGGTATCTAAGTAGACACAGACTACCAGAGGAAAGGTAATCAAATTAAAGAGAATAAATAAAAGGTTACCAAGGGCAGGGATGAAGATCACCGAAAAATTAAATAAGCTTCAGTTTTTAAAACAATTTGTAATGCATTTGACATTTTGATGATGTCCAATAGTTTTTATTGTGATATTTATGCATTATCTATCATAATTAGAATTATAAAGACAGTAATAAAACCAAATGAAATGAAATAAATGGGCTCATTTAAAAGTACCTGCAGTAAAAGACTTCTCTAGTTCCCCTATCCCTTGGTATCTACCCTGTACAATATCAACATATATTTCTTTTCTGTCTATGATGCTGTTGGAAGTTGATGTGTCACATGCAAATTTACGCTGTTAGATGCTGTTGAGATGTTGAACGACAAAGGTGTCATTGATTTTACTAAGATACATCTATAATATCGGGAGGGTTTCATTTGAACCATGCTAGAACTCGTGTCCTGGAGAATTGTATAACTTGTTTTGCAGTTAGGGAATTAAACTAATTAGAGGGAGTGAGACAGGATAGCGAATAGGCTACTGACAAAGTGTAACAGGTAGAGACAGAAAATATACACAGAAGATTGTAGCGAAAATTAGTACAAGAGAGAGTAATAATGGAAAAGGTCAAAGCTCAAGACTCTATGTCTAAACGCATGTAGCATTTAGAACAGAATAGATTAGTTGACAGCACAAATAGAAATAAATGTGTATGGCTTGATAGCTAATACAAAGCCATAGTTAGAGAGTGGTCAAGACTGAGAACTCAATATTCAACTATTTGGGATTAATCAAAGAATAAGGAAAAAAGAAAAAGGATGTGGGGTACTTTTGTTAACAAAGGATCATATCAGGGCTCTGGCAAGTAGTGATTAGGTGCAACAGATCATGATGCAGAATCAATTTGGGCAGAAATAAGGAATGGCGAGGGAAGTATGTCATGGATGGGAATCAACTATCGACCTCCAAAGAGTTGCCTCACTGTGGGACAATGTAAAAATCGGCACGTAATGGATTCATGAAGAAAGGGTACTATAATTGCCATGGTTGATTTTGATCTGTATATGGATTGTACAAATCAGATGGGCAAGGGTGACCTGGAAAATCAATTTGTGCAGTGCCTCTGGATTGCTTCTTAGAGTAGTAAGTCCAGAATCGACACAGGAACAGAGATAGCATTAAAAAGAAATCTCACAGTTACAGATCCTCTGGAGATAACAATCACAATGTGGTAGAATTTTAAATTCAGTTTAAGGGACAGCAGCTCAGACCTCAAACCAGTGTTCTCATCTTAAATAAGAACAATTGCAAAAGTATGAAGAAAGAATTGTACAAAGCAAGCTGGGAAAATAGACTAAGGAGAAAGTCAGTAGATGAGCAGTGACACACATTTAAGCAGACATTTCACAATGTCAACAAAAATTTATTCCAGTCAAAAAGAACTCGATCAGAAGGATGAACGACCTCTGATTAACAAAGGAGGTTAAGGAGAGGATCCAATCAAAAGCTATTGCATATAATGAGTGAAAACTAGTAGTAGGCCAGAGAAGTTTTTTTTCAGAACTAGCAGCAGATAACTAAAAAACAAATAAACAGGAAGAAAATTGACTGTGTGAGTGAATTGGCAAGAAATATAAAAACAAACAGAAAGAGATTTTATGGGTATATACGAAGTGAGTACCTAAGCTAGGTGTGGGATTATGGGAGAATACAACTGGCAAATTGATAACAGGGAACAGGAAACAGGCAGATAAACCAATATTTAGCATTGGTCTTCACCATGGAGGACATTATAAACACCCCATATAGAACAGATAAACAAGGTGCTAATGGGACGAAAGACCTTGTAACAACCTCTATCGCAAAGATCATAGTATTTGACAAATTAATGAAACTAAACATAGACAAGTTGGCAGGACCTGATGGCTTGCATTTAAGGATTTTAAAGGAAGTGTTGGCAGAGATAGTGGATGCATTGGCTGAAATATTCCAGAACTCATGGAGTCCAGGAGGATTCCAAGGGATTGGAAAACTGCTAATATGGCATCGCTGTTCAATACGAGAGCAAGTTGGAAAGCGTGGAACTATAGGCCAGTTAGCCTAATATCTGTCATTAGGAAATGCTGGAGTCCATCATTAAAGAAACAATATAAACGGCATTGAAGAAACAAAGAAACTAAGAGCAGGAGTAGGCTTTTCAGTCCTTTGAGTGTCATTCAATATGATCATGTCTGATCCTCTGTCTCATTGCCATATACCCATATGTCTCGATGCCTTTAAAATTGAAACATTTATCGAATCTCTTTCTTGAAATATATTCAATGACATGGTCTGTACAGCCTTTTATATCAGAAAATTCCACAGGTTCACAACCCTTTGATTGAAAAAGATTTTCCTCATCTTAGTCCTAAATGGCATACCCCATGTTCTGAGACTGTCCCTTGCATCCAGTCTGTCTAGTCTGTTAGAATTTTTTACATTTCAATTTCATCCCATCTCCTCGAAACTCGATTTGAGTACAGGCGTAGTCAAATCAGTTTCTCCTCATGGGCCAGTCCTGCCCATCCTGGTATCAGCCTTGTGAGCCTCCACTGCACTCCCTCTGCAGCAAGTATATCCTTTCCTGGGTATGGAGACCAAAACTGCACACAACACTCCAAATGCGGCCTCACCAAGGTCCTATAAAACTGCAGTAAGACATTTCAATGAAGGCCAATATACTGTTTCCCTTCCGAATTACTTGTTGCATCTGCCTGTGTAATTTCATTGACTGGTGCACAAGGATACCTAGATACCTTTGTATTATCCACATTACCCAATATATCACCATTTAAGTAAAATTCTTCCTTTCTATTTTTCACACCGAAATGTATAACTTCACATTTAGCTATATTGTAATGCATCTGCCATGTCTTTGCCCACTCACTCAACTTGTCTAACTCACCTTGAAGTTTCCTTGCAGCATCCTCACAACTCATAATCTGTCCAGTTTTGTGCCATTAGCAAACCTGGAAATGTTGCTTTTGATACCTTCATCTAAGAATACATTCATTTTGAACAGCTAGGGCCCCACTAATGATCCTTGCAGTACACAACTAGTCACTGCCTGCCATTCAGAAGAAAGTCCATTTCTTCCCATTCTCTGTTTTCTGTCTGTCAACCAATTCTCAATCCATGCCAATGTAATATACCCATCCCATGAGCTTTAATTTTGTCGTCTAACCTCTGTTGAGGAACCTTATCCAAAGCCTATCCAAAGAAAGCATTTAGACAAATTCAGAAAAGCTTAACACAATCAAACAGAGAAGAGCAGAGTTTTGTGAAAGGCATATCATGCTTGACAAATTTGCTAGAGCTCTTTGAGGATATATTTAACAATTCAGTGGACATGGCTAAGCTGTTAAATGATTACTTTGTTCTGTTTTTACCAAGGGAAGAGGTGCTATCCAGGCCATGGTGACAGAGAAGGGAACTCAGTCAGGAGAAGGGTTCAAATAAATCCTGTTATAGGATGATTGTGATTGCACCAGAGTGGTGCAGAATGTTGCCTGGGCTGCAGAGTTTTACTTATGAAGAGAGATTGGTAGGCTGGGCTGTTTTCCTTGGAGCAGAAGAGACTGAAGGGGAACATGATGGATAAAATTATGAGATGCTTAGATAAGGTAGACAGGAAGGAACTCTTCCATTTGGTAGAGGATCAGTGACCTGGGCATAGATTTAAAGTAAGAGGCAGGAGGTTTAGAAGTGATGTGAGGAAAGTGTTTTCACCCAAGAATCTAGAACTCACTGCCTGTAAAGGTGGAAGAGACAGAAACCCTCATAACATTGTGCCAAGGCACAGGAAGCTATGGGCCAAGTGCTGGAAAATCAGATTAGAATAGTTAGATGCCTGTTTTTGACTGGCACAGGTGAGCAGAAAGACCTTTGTTCTGAGCTGTAGAATCTGAGAGTCTAATGTGCAAGGGTACGGGGAGAAAGCAGGACATTCGCACTAGGTAGTGATGCTCACTTAACAAGATGGTGCAGGGACAATGGGCCAAATGGCCTCCTTTTACACCATAACACTCAAAGTCATAGACACTTGGAGTCACACAGCATGGAAACAGACCCTTCAGCTCAACTCGTCCATATCGACCAAGTTTCCCAAATTAAACTAGTTCAACTTGCCAGCATTTGGTCCATAAACCTCTAAGCCATTCCTATTCATTTACCTGTCCGAATGATTTTCAAATATTGTAATTGTACCTGTACTTACCATTTCCTCTGGCAGTTCATTTCCATGTATGAACCACCTTCTGAGTGAAAAAGTTGCCTCTCAGGTCCCTTTTCAAACTTTCTCCTCTCACCTTAAAATTACACTCTCGAGTTTTGAACTTCCCCAGAAAAGATCTTGACTAATGACCTTATATGTGCCCCTCATGATTTTATAAACCTCTATAAGGTTACCCCTCAACCTCCTATGCTCCACTGAAAAAAAAGTTCCATCTTATCCAGCTTATAAGTCAAACCCTCCAGTCTCAGTGACATCCTTGTAAATCTTTTCTGCACCCTCTCCAATTTGTGAACAACTTAATAAGTAGCATACCCCAGATCCTGAGGCCAGGTTCCCCAGCTCTAGGTTCTCACAAACAGGGAAAACATCCTCACAACAACTAGTCTGAGGCAGTTCTGAGGAAGGGTCACCAGATCCAAAACGTTAACTCTATTTTTTCCTTCACAGATGCCGCCAGACCTGCTGAGCTTTTCCAGCAACTTCGTTTTTGCTCGCTACAACTAGTCTATCCAGCCCAGTTAAAATTTTATCCCCTCTCACCCTTCTAAACTCCAGTGAATACAGGTCTAATTGAATTAATCTCTTCTTATAGTTTAGCCATCCCTGGTATCAGTCTAGTGAACCTCTGCTGCACTTCGTCTTTGGCAAATATATCCTTTCTTAGGGAGAGACCAAAACAGTATGATATACTCCAGGCATGGCGTCACTAAGGCTCTGTGTAAGTGCAGCAAGAGTAGAGTTCTGAACTGAAATCCTCTTAAAATGAAGACCAATGTATCATTCTCCTTCCTGGCTGCTTGTTGCACGTGCCTGCCCACTTTTATTGACTAGTGTACAAGTACAGCAGTTCTGATGGGTGCAACATGAAAAACTTCGGCAAAATCTATCTCGTTTAGCAATACCTGTATTCAAGATTTTGAACCCTGCAGTTGAAGATTATTGAGAACAAGCAGGAAAGTAAAGTTGAGTCCCAAGTCAGGGCAGCCATGATCATACTGAATACCGGAACAGTTTCAAGGGCTGTGCACCTAATATTCCTAATATTTTTCTTGGTTTCAGTTCTGTCCTCAAATTGTCAGAGCAGGGCTTGAACTTACATCTTTTTGAGTCAGAGGTGAGCTAAAGTTGACAGCAGTTATTGGGAATGCACTCTCAAAAGGATAGTACAATGTTACATGAAGCTCAGGAGATGACGATAAGGTTGTGGAGTATTCCAAGAGTTAGAATATGAAATCAAAAATTGCCATGGCATCCCACAAATTAAGAAAACTAGATTCAAGTAGGCAGTTTCAATGCAAAGCTAACATCAACATAGTCACATTGGACACAATATCTACTATTTGCACTAAATTTTAGTGATGCCTTGAGCAGGCCTTTGATATTTGTTTGCATATCTTCCAACAATTCCGAAGCTGAAAACCATGTCACTCAATTCGGAAAAAAGAAATAGATTTCAAACAAATTTCATTTTTCACCTCGTCAGGAATAAGAGACTAAAGTTTGACTCAGCTACAACAGTGGAATGAATAGTTAAACTCTTTTACAAATGAAGGAACCAATTACAAGGTTCTGTTGAGTGAAAGAAAGTGGGATTTTATTCCTTATGAACCCCAAGAAAAAAATTAAACATAACATCAAACACACATTGCAGTTGTTCAATGAATGTCTTGTGTTCTCTGCCATAACAGAAGTTTTGGGTGTCTTTAAGTTCTCTGTACGTGGGTGTTACTTAAATTTCTTTCATCATTTGCTTTCTCAAAGCTGAGAGTAAACTTGGGAAAGACAGCAAGCTTTGCAGTTCTACTGTTACAAATCCATATTTCATTTATGTATTTCTGTGTCCAGCTTCAATATTTTTCAAGCTGGCTAATCTTCAACCAAGTCTTTCATCACAATATCTGAAACTTCCAAAGGGGTGGATATCAAACAGGAGCTAAAGATCTGAATGACTGGTTACAGTCATTTTGATGCGATGTTAATTTCAGTTCAAAACCGAAAGAACTGCAGATGCTGTAAATCAGGAACAAAAACAGAAGTTGCTGGAGAAGATCAGCAGGTCTGTCAGCATCTGCGAAGAAAACAATCAGGATTAACATTTTGGCTCCAGTCATCCTTCCTCAGAACTGATGGTAGTTGGGAAAACGTCGGTAGCTAGGAAAATGTCTACCCCATCCCCCCCCTCCCTATTTTCTGCACATAAACTGGCGTTTTCCCAGCTACCATCAGTTCTGAGAAGGGTCACCGGAACCGAAACATTAACCCTCGATTTTTCCTTCACAGATGCTGCCAGACCTGCTGAGCTTTTCCAGCAACTTCTGTTTAATTTCAGTTCAGTCTGAGTCTTATTTATTGATGGTTTCATTAGCTGGCTCCACTTGTGGCCACTGCAGCCATCTTAAGTTAGTGTTTTTCTCTTTACAGAACCACTTTGGTCCACGGAAGATCCCAGGTATTATTCCACATAATGGAAGTAGAAAGTTGATCGTCCATTTTTACCACTATGTAAGAGAGGAGATTCAACGCCAGATCGGTTGTATTAGTTCAGTCTCCTATAAACTAGGGAATCAAGTGTTTGGCAACACAGATCTCCACAAGTCAATAAATTTCCTATTTACAGTGTAGTCAGCACCAAATTCCTGTACTGCAGTGAGCTCTGGATAGTGCATCAGTAATACATAGGAATGCTGGAGCAATGCCTCCCATGTATTATTCAGATTCAATGGGAAGACCATTGAATAAACAGTAGTCTCTGAGCCAGCTCCGCAAACATTCAGGCAAAACTCCTCAAAATCAGCTACAGTGGACTTGACAATGTTGACAGAAGTCTGAGAAGCATTTCCCCTGATAGGTCCTGTTTTCCAATTTTCAGATGACAACATTCCAGGAGAGGACAAAGAAAAAAAACTACAAATACCCTTTGTAGCTCTCCTTAAAGCACAGCAAGTATTGACATGATTAATTGGGAGGAGCTTTAGAATTAGAATTAGGTTTTATTGTCACACATACTCAAGTATAGGAATACGGCGGTATGGTGAAAATCGTACAAAGTCACCATTTTCCAGTGCCATCTTAAGTACAAAGGTACCTAGGTACAAAAACTTAGGTATAAAGTAGAAAATAAAGAAATAAAGTTCAAGGTTTAGCGTGACAGTCCTTCTTAAGTGCTTACCCATGGGCTTGGATCCAGACTCTTCCACCTTGAAGCTGAGGCCATCACCAACATGAGACCCCTCACCAACACCACCACCACAGATCCATTTCACCATTCTTCAGCACCATCTTGCCTATACCAACAACACTGCCACCACGAGACCGTGCTGGGCCAATCTTAGCATTGCAGCTGCCACAGAAGCTGCCAAGTCCTCTCCACAGAAGGTAAGTAAGGTTAAAGTAAAAAAAACCAGTGATAGAAAACAAAAGTAATAGCAGATGGAGCAGGTGAGTCAGCTCTGGGCTACCAATTATATAAAATGGCAGTGACTTGTCCATCAAGTTGCATCATTCTTTGAACCCAAACAACTTAATGATGAGGCAGAAAAGGAAAGAAACGGAAACAAAGTGTGTACTCCAAGTTCTTTCCAGTTTACTCAAAGATCTGTGGATTGAGAGTAGATCTGTTCAGTCACTCGATGAACAATGGCAGAAACTCATAATCCTGACTGGACGTCATCTTTGAGTCTAGGTACAACCAATGATGATAACAGTATACAAGTCTGTTGCAAAATCACCCTTTAGAGATGATATTAGGCATTTTTTTAAGTTTCTAAGTTCCCTCTCAACTCTGGAATAGGCAGTGGGAATAGAGGTGCAAAAACTATCCAAGGCAAATATCTTAGTGTTTATGAATGGAAAGAAAAAAAGACTAGAACATGTGAACAGAGCTGGAAAAAGGACTGACATGCAAAGAATTTAAGAAGCAGAGGCATAAGTTGTGGAAAAGCACCAACAGAGCACATACAATCAGAATATTTGTTCTTTTTATGCGAAATTGTGTTTTAATTGTTTAATTTTCAAAAGCTGTTGCTGAAATTTCATTTATTTCATACTCATTTCTGTGTTGTATTCTGAATGACAATCTCAACGTCTTGAAGGCGAGTTGTGAATCCTCTGTGCTGTCTAATTTGTTATTTAGCCTAAAATATTAGTGACAGTAGCTGTTTATAACAGGCTGCTGTTTATGCACATGGATGGTAAATTTACATTATATTCTGGGGATTTGTCATTGTTCAATCAACCCATCATCCTATATTGGTTATACTAACATATCCTCCTGCAGATTCTGCATCAACTACCTTCAAAGTGCAGACAGTAGTAGTCCTCAAGGAGAGGAAATCCTTTTGGCAAGAATTTACCATTCACCATCTGCTGCACTCCCATACTGCTGACTTAGATCTAGCATTGACCAATTCCCCTGATTACCTGTAAGAAAACAACAGCTGGCACATCTGACCACAACCTCATTTCTATCTAAGTAGCCTTTTATAGTATCTTGAGAGAAATAACAAATGCGGGGTTCAGCTATGTAACAGAGATAATTGGAATTGTCTCAACTACTTAGACTGGCATCCTCTCTATCAGGAGGTCAGATTTTGTTTGATTTTAGATCAAAAAATATATTTTTAGACCATTGGAATGTCTCTCTAATCTAAAGATTCATGCCTTGGCTTTGCATCACAAGTTAGTTTGTTTATGAGTTGCTTGTTTTTCTCCTTACTATCTCTTCTCTCCAGATGTCACTGAGGTATAGCCTCATAACAGGCCAGCAATTATCAGCAAGCTACTTAGCCATTGAAACTACCACACTTGAGCCTAATTCTATTCAAATGACAGCCATATATGCACTATTGTCAGTTGGGAGCAATTCATGCTAAAAGATGGGGAAGTCAAAATGCTTTTAATATCAATATGTGACACAAAAACTAACTCTAGTGCTCCCATTGCTGCCACAGCTAGATTTATGAAGACACACTGCAACTTAGCACTGTTCAAAAGCTACTTTGGTTTGTTGGGTGATCAGGCAAACAGAAGGACTGGGAGCTGAAATAACTCCACAGAGGCTAGTATCACATCACCAAGTCATCTTTAATTTACATGTGGAGAGTCCTTGACACTGATCCAGCTCCCTCTGAGCCAGCTCTCAGACTGAACCAGACGTCTGACACTCCTGTTCTTATTTGTCAGCCTGGGCTCCCAAATTGAGGCTGTTAATCTGGTCCAATCAGTAACCTCATATTCTATGATGTCGACCTAGCTGACCTTGTTACAATCATTACAGGAGCATATTTTCTTTTAAAGTCCCAATATTGCTGTCATTGGATTGTCAGAATCTCAAATTCAGGATTATCTCCAAGCTGCTTGATGTCAGATAGGCTGTAGAGCCTTGTGGAAGATGGCCAAATGTGATCCCATTGTCTTTTGTTTTAATAAAGGCTGAATTTAATTTAGCAATTCCAGTGAAAAAGTAGTGTTGTCAAACATTATGCCTTTCAAAAAGCCTTCTGATATTCAAGATTACAAGTTCAAAACATAATGTGAGATAAAGAAACTTAAACACTCACTCAATCACTGGCTGTTTAACAATAATGTAAAATGGCTAACCAATTTGCTATGGCACATTTGTTCTAAAGCTGAAGATCTTGTTTCTTAAAGAAATGTGGTTAAAGAACACTGAAACCATTCAGCTCATTCTGTGTCACAAAACCTTTCCAAAACAGATTAAGAAGGTATAATGAGAGTGTATGGTAGCCCAAAATTGCAGCAGTTGGGTGTTGACTTTCGTTCCAAACACAATATTGCAGTGAATTATTTTGTACCCCAAGGGATCAACTATTATTCTTTTTAAAACAGAAGACATACTAACACCATGACTCTGTTGAGGTGTTCCCACACTGGCCTTGACAGCTGTTGCCTCATGTGACGAGATCATTGAGATCCTTGTAAACAGCAAATTCAGTGAGTATGAGCTCAGGAGGGACAACGATGTATTGCAGCATTGCAGCTGTAGCTGAGGTAGTCTTGTCGAGACCAATTAGCTTTCTATTTGTCCACATTAGTCAAGGTGGGGTAGGGGTGTTGGTGAAGGAGTAGAGATACTGATATCCTGAGAAGGAAAATGTGTAGAGCTCCTGCTGTGCTACTGTTATTGGTGCTGAATTCAGCGTTTCTAGTCATCCATGAGAGAGCAGACTGCTGAAGATGAGTGGTGTCTTCAAAATGTTTGCCCATTTGCCCCATCACCTTCTCCAGGGCAGATACCTGCCTCAATCTTTAACCCAAAGCAAAGTCACAGCAGTTATTTAAGCTTCCATCAGAACTACAGCTGCTACAACTAGTGACTACTATTGTAGCCTGGCTTTAACCAATGTAGACTGCAGAGTGTCAGCACAATGCAATACTGAGAGACAGATTGAAAACTGACAGCTGACGGTTTTACAGAGGCTCAAATAAGAAGAGAGGTTGTAAAGAAAAGCAAGAAACCCTTTCACAGAAGTGTCTAGCTTCCTACACTCCTAGCCAGTGACAAAACCACAAACTTGTATTTAAACTGTGCCTCAACATACCAAACGTCCCAAAGAATTTCAGAGAGGTATTACCAAACACAATTTGACACAGAGACACATGGGGAAATGTTATGGCAGATCACCTAAGAATATCAGTGAATTGGGTTTTAAGGTGCGTTGTAAAGGAAGAGAGAGCAGTATATAGCTACGCAGAAAGCTTTCAGAGCTTTGTCTCTTGGCAATTGAAGGCACAACCACCAAAGACTGAGAAGTTAAAATCAAGACTGTGCAAGAGGCCAAGAGTGGAGATATCATGAAGGGCACTTGTATTCTCATACAGAATGTGGGCATCTCTGGAAAAGCCATGATTTGTTGCCTATCCATAACTGAATGGCTTGTAGGCCATTTCAGAGATCAGCTAAGAGTCAGCTACAATGCATGAGTCTGAAGTCAAATATAGGCCAGACTGGGTAGGAATGGCAGATTTCCCTCTCAAGTGTGAAGCAGATGGATTTTTACGATAATTGACAATAGTTTACGGTATCATTGATGAGACTACATTAAAAGTATAGATTTATTTATTGCATTGAAATAGCAACAGCTGCTAAGATATGATTTGAAACTATGTAGCCAGAGTAGTAGCCTGAGCTGGATTACTAGCCAAATGAGATTAAGTTTACCACAACACCACCAACTGCCCCTGTAGGGCTGGAGGATTCACTGAACTCAGGAGGCACAAGGTCATTGAGATAAACTATTTCAAAAAACTGAAGGAAAATTTTAAAGTTGAGATACAACCGATTCAGGAGTCAATGTCAGGCACACAGCACAGGAATGATTCATGAATGGAACATGATGTAAACTAGGACACAGGCAGCATTTTGGGATGGTCTGATCACTGGAATACAGGAGGCCAGCCAGGTTCATTAGAATGATCATTTAGAAGTGACAACGGTATGGATGAGAGTTTCAGCAGCAGATGAGCTTAGGCAAGGCAGAGTTGAGTGGTGTTATGATTGTGGAATTGATGGTTTTAGTGATGGCACAGACACGGGGTTAGAATCTCATCTGGTGATGAAATGTGACATTATGATTGTGAATTGTTTACAAAACCAAAATATGCAGATGTTAGAAATCTGAAACTTTCTATTAACTCTGTTTCGCTCCACAAATGCTGCCCAACATGCTGAATATATCCAGCATTTTCTGTTTATTCATAAACAGCCCATTTCAGCTTTAGTCAATGCTAAGAAGACGTCACTTGAAAATGAATTTGTGGTGGAATATGATGACAATAGTTTCAGTTTCTTCACATTTAGTTGGAGAATATGTCTACATTTCCAGTACTGGATGTCTGCTACAAATAGTTCACGATTCATGGATTTTTTAATGCAACTTTTAGTTAAAGGCATTTAAGTTTTAACCATAGAAAATGGGGTTCTGATCAAAAATCTAGTACAAATGGCCAGCACTGGAATAAATGTAATGATAACAACCTTGGAGTCTATTTGACTTAAAGGCTTGGGACCATGTTGCCTTAAGAGATTAAGAGCTAGAGAGGTGGGTACATAATAGAACAAGTGGAAAATCTTAAACAATGCATATTATATTTGCGGACCTCGCTTTCCTACTGCATTTTGATTTAGCCCCCTTTTCCTCTCCCTACCGTTTCTTCGCTTTTGATGGTTTGCATTGCCCCTCAGTGGGCTATGTATGAAAATAAATCAATTGGAATACATTGGTGATTTTCTGGTTGTGGTTAAAAGATGGGAAAAACAAAACACAGGTGATTTGGTGACAGGAAAAAATCCATTCAGTTGTGTTTAGGAACGCTTCTGGATATAAATACAATTTTTAAAATTTGTGGACCTTTTACTGGAAGCAAGAAATCTCCCAGAAAGAGCAGTCCAAAGACGGTTTTTGGGAGTTAAAGCTAAATTAATTTAAAAGCATTTGTTAAACCCCAAAAGACTGTAAAAACCATTCATTTCATCAGATCAAAAAAAATTAGATGATGGATGCTTAACCTCAAAGTCTGTTCAAGAACATTCCAGAACATCTTCCATCAGCATGCAAATGGATTGAGCCTAAGGAGGTTCTCTGGTTTCACTTTATCCAGGCTTTTGCGGAAAAGATTAGTTTGAACTTGAAGTGTGCAGTTGCAACTCACTAAGAGAAGACAGTCAATATAAATGACAGTCATCTACACTGCAGCATAAACATGAATAAAGCTACCTTCATAATTAGCCATGTGGAATGCAGGTGATGCTTAATCTCAGTTTGAATTTTGGAAAAGCAAATCAGGGCAGGACTTGTACACTTAATCGTGAAGTCCTGGGGAGTATTGCTGAACAAAGAGACCTTAGAGTGCAAGCTCATTGCCTTTATTGGTCAGTGCATTTAGGAGGTCATGTTGCAGCTCTACAGGACATTGATTAGGCCACTTTTGGAGTACTGTGTGCAATTCTGGTCTCCCTGCTATAGGAACGATGTGGTGAAACTTGAAAGGGTTCAGAAAATATTTACAAGGACGTTGCCAGCGTTGGAGGGTTTGAGCTATAGGAAGAGGCTGGATATGCTGGGGCTATTTTCCCTACAGCGTCAGAGGCTGAGGGATGAACTTATCGAGGTTTATAAAATCATGAGGGGTATGGATAGGGTAAATAAACAAGGTCTTTTCCCCGGGGTGAGTGAGTCCAAAACTAGCAGGCATAGGTTTAAGGTGAGAGGGGAAAGATTTAAAAAGGACCTAAGGGGCAATTTTTTCACAGAGGGTGGTTTGTGTATGGAATGAACTGCCAGAGGTGATGGTGGAGGCTGATACAATTACAACATTTAAAAGGCATTTCAATGGGTACATGAATAGGAGGGATATGGGCCAAATGCTGGCAAATGGGCCTAGATTAATTTGGGATATCTAGTCAGCATGGATGAGTTAGACCAAAGGGTCTGTTTCCATCCTGTATATCACTATGACTTTATGAATACAGTGGGGGAACTGAAGATAAACATGGCCTAACTTCAATGTAGCACAAGAAATATAGCGATCCTCATAGAATCCTGTGGCAAAAGAAAACGATCAGCAGAATTAGGTGCACAGTTTTGAGAAGGCAAGCAGAACAAAGGATTAAGACATCCACAGTCCAGAGGTACCAAATTAAATTTTGCCTTCTCAAATAGCTGGAACACTGGGGAGACCTAAAGTGGAATTTTAGAGGACTGTGGCATACTTTTTAAGGTCCTTTCAGAAGCTAATAACTCATAGCCTTTACCATAAAATATTTGAAAATTCTTGGGGGAAGTAAGAAGCAAAACTAAGTGAATAACACATCTAGTTATAAACCAAATTGTTAAGTGAATTGTGCTTGCTTTGTTTAAGTACTATAGACACTAAAACATTTGTTTACGCTTAAAAATGTAAAAACTTGTGACTTGGTTCTATCGGTTAAAATAAGGTGCTCAGATTTCTCTTTAAATATTAATGATCTCTGGCCAGAGTGTAAATATTAGATACTAGTAGGACAAGTTAGAGCATTGGAGTGGTTGAGTGAGTTGCTAGTGTGGGAGAGATGAGTTTTCAATGCTTGCTACTCCAGGTCTAACAATCAATGAGGTTGTTTGGTCTGTCCTTGCTATACGCTATTTTGACCTTCAAACAGAGAGGGCAAATGTCGATGAAGGTCTTCTTCAGAAGAAAGTATAGTCATGTGGTATTCTATTTGTTGTGCGGAAGCCGAAAGCAAGACAAAGAAATAAGCAATCCTGGTTCACTTTTATCGAATAGAAAACAAAGATTGTTATGGGGCAGTGAGTACACACACATTCAGCTGAAAAGTCTGTGGGGAGCTCACACACAGGATGGTGGCAGGATTTTCATCCCTCAAGGACAGAAAGCCTGCCTCAGAGAGATGCCACCAATTAGATGGCCAACAACTCTGTAGTCCCAACAGTGCCAGGAGGGACGGGTGGCCACTATTTACACTCCAGACAGTCCTCAATCGAGACAAATACTGGAGGCTAGGCACCAAAATAAGCGGCAGAGACAGAGGTGGGGGGGTGGATTTTCCTAGGTCGGGCTGGCAGACACCAGTAAGGAGTTTGAAAGACAGGCTTGAAAAGCCTAAGAGGGATGATTGAGGGAGAAGTGTGATTTTGATGAGAAGGAGGGTTATTGTCGGCATTGACAGACACGTGGATCCACAGAGGAAGTCACCTGGCTTAGCCTGACTCCAACCTGCATAGCTAAAGCTGCCAGGCTACTAGATGGTGTAATCCTACCATTACTATGGGTAAAATAGTAGCAGGGAACAGAATACGGCCATTAAACTGACCACTTACAAACTTCAACAAGCACTGGAGTGTGCAAGCTATCCCACATCTTCACCAATCCCATATAATTTTAAACAGATCAAAAGCAGGCGAGTAGGTGATGGGGAAACCTTGCACTGGATTTTATGAGGGCTCACCTTTGAATATGCCAGCACGGGGGAATAAAAACCAGCCCAGGCCTGTGGAACAAGAAATAAGGAAGGAGCCATGAGAGATTTTGCACATTGCATAAAAACTACTAAGTGTGAAGAGAATTTAAGAAATTATTCTATGTTAGTACAAAGATTGAGAACGTGGTTTGATGTAGCCTTATGCTGAATGGTAAATGATAGAGCAGAGGGAAGGAATACAATGACAGTGGTCGGGAGGGGAGCAGCAATGAAGAGCTGTTTCCAAGAATTCTTGATAGATGGAGTTAAAAGGAATTTTGATTATTTTTGCTACTCTTGAGAGGTTATTCAAGAACTTCCCATGATGGTCCTGGGATTCGTGCTTCCGGAGCTGATAATTCTACCCCTACTCTTTGTGAATGTGAAGGATAAAAATCTATTCAACTAAAAAAAGACTTGTTCCAAGAAATGTGTAGACTGATATAAAGATTATATTCATAAGTCTTCCTTTTGGTCTAGTAGATAACGTAGTTTTGAACTTATCATCTATAATTGTTATCTTTATTATTCCAATAACCCTTCTTCCAAGAAATAGCAATGATCATTCCCCTGTGCACAAGGCTGTGCATAACATATTAACGGCAAAATTAAAAGCACACAAAACTGATACAATCCTTGTGATGTTGTTGAGAGTTGGATAAATGGTTTTGGCTCTGGTAGACAATGACATAGTCTGGTAGCACTGGCTCCAGGATCAGGCTGGTATGGAATCAGCATCACAAGAGCATATCAGATCAATTGCTACTAAGATCCAGTTAGAATGTGCCAAGCCAAATAATGAACCCAACACAAATAGTGATATTTGAAAAATGGTTAAAGAAAGGCCAAGTTTAGGCATCCATTGATGCAACTAGAAAGTATTTTCCAAAAATACCAATGCTATCAGTATTTGTTTAATAATCATTGTTTATAAACCATTAAACTGATTTATGCAATTACTTGCTGTAGTTTGGGAACAAGTTAAATTAATACAAAACTGAATATAGTTAACATGAACACGCTCTCATACAGGTGATTATTAGTTTTGAACTATTTTGATGGAATGGATTGCAATTTCAGGAAGTTCCATTTTGGAGGGCAGACTCATAGCGGTGTTATCTTTTAGTGATGACGAATACCTCAGGGTTTCTATTCATGGTGGAACATTAATGATAGAATTTATCAATGCCTCCACAAATGAGTTTAACTTTTTAGTACTATGTGTTGCAGAGTGACGCCAACAGCATGGAAGCAATTCCCACACCAGCTAGCATTACCGTGAAAGATTCACCTTCTCAACCTCTCGCCTCACCTGAGATGTGATGACCCTCAGTTAAACCACCACCAGTTCTCTCGCTCTCTAATGAGAAAACAGCCTTATGGTCCACAAGGATTACGGCTACTTTACTTACCGTGGCGGCTCCAAACTACAGTAGCAACATTTCTAAATAAGTTTTTAAGTCTAACACTTGCCTAAAATGTGATCCCAGTACACAGAGAATTTGTATAATCTCCATGCACAAAAAAATTGCAAACATGTCAATGTATGAGATAAAAATAAATTGGAAGTAATTCTGACGAAAACTCATCAACTTGAAATATTAATTGTGATTCTCTCTCCACATATTCCATCGGACTTGCCTAGTATTTCCAATATTATTCAAAAAGTGACCTCCTTGGCAAATTAGGAAAGGTTATTCCATAGACTTCAGTAATTAAGACTATCTTCCTTGCACTAATGTTTAAAGTAGCATTTACATTTGTAGAAAATTGTACATTGTTCCCTATCTCATAAACATTTTAAGAGAAAAGCGCTGAAGGCAATGATAGTGCAGTGCTGGTATAGACTGAATCTCAAAGTATGTGGACAGCGTATTATAGTACAGAATTTGCAAAGGAAATTATTCAAGTAAACAAATATATTGATATTAGTCAAGAAAATAACTGAAAGCAAATTATTTTATGAGTAACGTTTGCCTATATAGAACAGTAGTCTTAGAATGATAGGAGAAAATATGTTTATTTTCACCAACACATGATGCAGCAACTCCAACAGCAATGACTTGTAATTATGTAGCACCTTGAAAATAATAAGGCATGGTAAGGCACTTCAGAGGAATTTCATCAAAAAACTCTGGCCCTGAGCCACATAAGGAACATCTTTCCTATACCCGTACTCATACTTTTATCCATCATGAGAAAACAGTTGTCAATGAGGGGAGAGCAGCAATGATAAGAAAGCAGGAAAGAGGTAAAAGCAGCAATGAAACAAAACCAACACAGCTGCTGTTGTTTCATAGTGATGGTGATCTGTAGTATTGAGTCAAGGAATCATCACAGCATTGTGCAATAATGCCACACTTAATTTGTTGTAATGTAAAGTTGATACTGATATATATTTCTCAGAAACCAGAATGGACCCAATGACTTGGAGGATAATCAATTCTCACATCACATTTACATCATCACAAAATCTTAAAAGTAAAATATAGGTTTATATGTGATCTACTAATGAATATAAATATCAGAACATGAATCAGTTGGTAATAAGAGACAGAGGAACACTGGGCTAGATTTTCAGTCCAGCGTTGAGTGGCTTCTAGGTCCTGCATCAACAATACTGACACCAAGAGAATCCAGGAATGGGAGAATGGAACCTTATGATGGGATGCAATTTGGAATTGTAATTAATAGCGATTATTGGGCTTGCCATTTTTTCGGTCAAATGGAGCAGCCAAGATATTGAACAGATACTCAGCAGTTTCTTAGTCCAAGCAAGTGCCTAAATGTTCCTGTTCAGGCGACACTGATCAAGTGGCAGCAATTTGTGCCACTGCATGAGTACCTCAGTTTGACTATTCCTTCTTATACATACTTTTACATCAGTGGCTACAATGAATAATGGATCCATGCCATGCTCTGAACAGCTGTGCACTAGTATGCCCCAGATTGTTTGCTCTTTCCATTTTTAAATTTGAAAGTTTGATTCTGTCCCTTTCCAGATTGTTAATAAGCTCTTCAAGGAGCCTAACAGAAAATTATAGATGGTGCAGGTGGCAGGTTCCCCACTGTTGCCATCCCTGTAAAAAAATCCAACATTTCCCAGACATGTCAGAGACTGAAAAAAATTGAAGTGTTAAATTTTCTATTCATGGACCTCACCCCATTGCCAAACAATATCAACCTCATTATGCCTGACAAAAAAGATATCGCAATTGGGTTAAAATTTATAAAATTTTTCCTCAAACAACTTATGGTAAAATGCAAATTGTAATTTTGTTCAAATATTTTATGTCTGTAAATACTGAATATAATAACACAAATAAAAAGCAAACAACACCACGATACTCAATGGATCACATTTTCCATGTAAACATCAGCTTTGTCTATTCACAAAATACTCCTTCGTATTTGTAAAAGAACCATGGTGAAAATACACTGTAGTATTCTACGAGACACTGTAGGCCATAGGGAAGGCGAACGGAACTTTAACCAAATACACCCAACTGATGTAACTGACTGGATTGAGTAGCCACAGCTTTGGTACCCTATCCAAATTAAGTATCAGGTAGGATAGAAAATGGACAGTAGATCCCACCATGTCAGTTTCCTATGAGATGCACTAGGTTAAAATTCATCTCTTCATCATCTCCATAAAGTATTGTGTAGTATGAAATTTATGACTGATCAACTGTCATCTGTTTTGCAGTCCTGTTAAGGTTCAATTTTAACACTCCCTCAACCCCAGAATTAGCTAAATTCCTTTTGGAGTTCAGTAGATCTTAAAATAGTCTGTCATCAAGTTATTTGCTATTCAACCGGTCATCCATTCTGATCCCCGCCAATATGTTTGCAGCCAAACTGTAATTTCACAAACAAAACTATGCAAAACCACATAACAAACTTTGCAAATAAAAACTTGTTGCAATCTTGTGCAATCAATTTATCAATCTGCAGCCAGAAATAACAAATAGATGACCTTTTCCAACTTCCTCGTGAGCCACTCAATATCAGAGAATCCAGCTTTCAGCGGTTTTGAGCTTTTCCATCTTACATCAAGAAATAGCTGACTGTACTAAGTACAACAAATTCTATGCATTCAGCATTATTTCGGTTGTAGTGCTAAAACTAGAGCTAACTGTGTCCTTATCCAAGCTGTTTCAGTACGGTTACAACTCTGGCAACTCACCAGTAATGTGGAATATTGCCTAGCTATGTCTACAAAATGCAGGACAAATCCCTGCCAATTATAGTCCTATCAGTGTCCTGCCAGTCATTAGCAAAGTGAAGGTAGGAATCAACAACAATTGACTGAATAACATGCCTCAATAACCTGCTCACCAATGCTCAGTTGTGTTCACCTGGTGCACCTTGCCTCCAGACTTCATCAGAACCTTATCAACATAAACAAAGACTACCTTTGAGAAGTGATATTAAAGTGACTGCGTTTATCATTGGGCAGCATTTGACTGCCCATAACTCCATGGAACTCAAGTAAAACTGAAGTCACTAGGTGGTCACTTAAAAAACTCTCTATTGGCTGGAGTTAAACCTGACGTAGAGGACAATGGTCATACATGTTGGAAGGTAGTCACGTTATCACGAACACCCAACCTCCCTATCAACCTCCCCCATCCCACCCTCCCAGGACTGTCAGAATCCCTCAGGGCAATAATCTTGAGCCGTTTAATTTTTCCTTCACAAAAATCAGAAGTTGGCCAGTTCACTGATAACTATCACTATTCATATCTGAGTGCAGTTTCTCAGACAATGAATCAGTTCATACCTATTTGTACCATGGCCTAAACAACATTTGACTTGGGTTAATTAATTGCCAGTAAGATTTCTATGATCAGTTGTCAGGCAAAAATCACTTTCAATAAGATTATTTCTTTAACCACTTCTGTTGGCTATTCAATGCTATTACCATAGCAGAGTTCCTTCTATCAACATCCGAGGAATCACTACTGACCAGAATCTCCACTAAATCAGTCTTATAATTACTTAGCTAGGAAAGGAGCAAAGAGAGTACTCTGCAACAAGCAGCTTACCCCTGACTTGCCAAAGCCTCTCCACAGTAATAAAGTCATAGAGAATGGCTGTGATGGAATCTGCATGACTTGATAGATATGCATGTAGAAAAACAATTAATAACAATGAAGAATCCACAATAACACTCGATACTGGAGCCCCCAAGGGTGCATCCTCAGCCCCCCCTACTGTACTCCCTGTACACCCATGACTGTGTTGCCGACTACCAGTTTACTGATGACACCACCGTAGTGGGACGGATATCTAACAACAATGAGTCAAAATACAGAGGGGAGATAGAGGGCTTGGTGACGTGGTGCAATGAAAACAATCCATCTCTCAATGTCGGCAAAACTAAAGAACTGATCATTGACTTCAGAAAGAAAGGAGGAGAACACGCCTCCATCTACATCAACGGAACTGCGGTTGAGAGGGTGAAGAGCATCAAGTTCCTTGGGGTGACAATAATCGACAAACTATCCTGGACTTCCCACGTAAATGCGACAGTCAGGAAGGCACAACAATGCCTCTTGTTCTTCAAGCAGGTCAGGAAATTTGGAATGTCCCTCACCAACCTCTACAGATGCACCATTAAACGCATACTGTCTGGGTGAATAACGGCCTGGGATGGCAACTACTCTGCCCAGCAATGTAAGAAACTACAGAAGGTGGTGTGCATAGCCCAGACCATTACGGAAACCAACCTTCCATCCAAGGACTCTATTTACATAGCCCGCGACCATGGAAAGGTGGCCAACATCATCAAAGACCCATCGCACCCTGAAAATGACCTCCAACAACCTATTCCATCAGGCAGAAAATACAGAAGCCTGAACACATGCACAAGCAAGTTCGGGAACAGCTCCTTTTTGGTTGTTATCAGACCGTTGAATGGACTCTAGCCTCAAATAATGTAACCTGTATGCCTCTAAGTCTTTATGATCTACACATCCTTTGCTGGCTGTGATCTGCCTGTACCGCTCATAAACAAAGCTTTTCACTGTATTTCAGTACTCATGACAATAAACTCAAACTCAAATTAAATCAAATCAAGAAACTTGAACTGTCCAGGTTAATGTAGTTTTCATGATGTATCCCATTCATTGGTCCAAATACATCATGCATTTCAGTCAAAGCATCTTCAGCAGCATGGGCCAAACCAACAACTTTTACCACTTTGAAGAATAAATAAGGGCAAGACTTGCAACAGCAACACTATCACAACAAGTTCCTCTTCAAGTCACACGCCATCCTGACTTGGATATATACCATTCCTTCATCAAAATGTGGCACTCACCACCATGCACTGCATGTGGACATCCTCATCAAACAGATGGCATTGCTTCAAGACTACCAGCTGGTCAGGACATTGGCAAAGGGCAAGAAATTAAAACCATTGTCAAGGAATCATATTCCCAGAATGATGTGTCTAAAGAGAAACGGTCCAAGTTCCCAACAGTGAAGGGGGTGAATTGCATATTAAAAGAAATCAATCGCCTGAAACAAAGAGGGTTTTGGTAGATCATCCCAGCGACTGAAATCGATGTTAACCGGGTGAAAAATCCACCAAACCCACGTGGGGGGAGGTGTAATCGCCCTTTTAACGCCGATTTTAGCAAGTTTGAAATAGACGCACTGCCTTCCAGCCAAATCGGCACCATGGCAACTTCAAAACAAAATGTCATAACAAACTTGAATGGAACTGGCTGCGGAGTTGAGCTTCAGTAAACAAAGCAGGGTGCCGCTGGAAAGAGGCTGCAGAGCAAGTAAAAAGTCAGGACAGAATCCCTTACCAGTTTCCCCTGCTCCTGGCAGCTCGGTGGCCCAGCGGTCGCTGTGCGTCTCCAGATGCTGCAGTCTCCTCTCCCCGAGGCCTCTGGAACCCAAAGCTTGCAGTGGTTCAGCGAGTATTCTGCTTTCCGAAGTGTTTCTTGTCTTCATGTTAAACAGCAGTTCCTGTCTCCCCGACGCTCACACAGCGGGTGAAGTGAGTTTTGCAAACGGAACACTTTATGATATAAAGTCTTACTAGTACGTGGCTGGAGATTAATTTTGAATGTTATGTGCTCTTAGTGAGGTGCATCACCTGAACACCTGTTCCCTCCCACAATGAGCTGAGTAGCTGACGAATTCCAGTAACTGTCAAGTGAACAGACAGCTCTTTTCACCTTACAGGTACGGTCAGTGTGCACATCCGCGCTAAAATCAATGGGCCTCATGTACACCTTGTTTGTTGAATAGAGTGGAATTTTCTACTTTCCGGGGTGTTTGGCACCGAAAGAGTTGAGGTTGGAACATCTGGAATTGAGCAGTTTATTACTTAATAGTTAATTACTTAATAATTACTAATTTTCAAGATGAAGTATTAAGACCTCACTCCAAAAATGCCAGATATAGTCTGTGTGAAAGTCTCGTTCACGGCATTTTTTAAACGAAACTTTCCTGTGGCAAATTTAACTGATTTAGTTCTATTCTTCATTCGTAATAATTACCCTGAGGTAAGAATTACTTCACCCGAGTTTTTTAATACCAGTATAAAAGTTTATAACTGCAATTTCTTATTAAAATGCGCTAAAATAAATCCAACCAATAGGCTGTGTATGAGTGGTAGATTTTCTATTTTCTCTTTGTCTGTCCTTCCCAGATCATTTGCTGTTGTGCATCGATGTGACAATTTAATGATCAGTTTTTGTTGTTCCATGTACTTATCCTTCAGCATTTTGAACTGCATATTACTTTCGAGAAGTACAACCAACGAGGAATGAAAGTAACGTTCACATTAGTTTAACATAAGATTGTAGTACTCTCACTATAGGCTAAGAGAACAGTCTTACAGACTAATCAGTACAAAACCACGGCAACTTTTGATACATATCTGTGTACATGAGTCACTGACGAATTTTGCAGCTTGTGACGTTTCCCTGCCTTTTGTACCTAAAAATAGCAATAAAACGAAAATGCCATAACAAAAGTGTAAAGGAGAACAACGTCAGTTAAAAGGATAAGCCTTCTTATTTAGGCTGCTACAGTGAATTCAAAAATATCTTCGTGTTCTTGAACACAAACAAGCCATGTACAAAATTTAACCACGCAACCTCAAATTTGAAAGTCGTGTTCAGGAAGGTATAACAGAAAAACGATGATGGATTCAACATATTTTAATTAAATATATATAAAACCATTTCACTCTTCCTTGGCACTTGTTGCAATAAATGCAACATCAGATCGATATCAGTTGCTTTTCGTTAATTAATTTCATTCAAATTAATTGCATTGACATTAAACCATAGAACTGTACAACAGCGAAGGTTTTGTTTCATTTTAGAGTCATTGTTGAACACTTGTACAAATAGTCTGTTCATTTTATTATAAATAATTCTAGAAGGGCGCAGCATCTACGAACTGCAAAAACATTTTTGTTTTCAAGGTCTACCATGACGGTGGGGAAAGGCGGTATTACTCTGAGCAATATCCCTTCACAATGGGCTCTTCAAATTCTGATCTTCATTGATTGAATCAAGGTTTCAATGAAACCAACACCTCATAGAAATACATCCCATAAACATCTATGTGAAATAAATTCCCACAACAGCACAAGAGAAATATTTATGAATAAACACACTTCTATGAAATAAAAATTAAATACTGACAGTCTATCAGCCGTACACAATTTTAAACAAAATAAACTTTGTTCGTGTATCAACATTTTTTTTTTACAGAGGGCCGTACCTTATCTTATGGTTTAAAACTACAAGAGTGCAGTACGGTAAGAATGTAGAATACATAATTTATATCTTTTTGATCTAAAACAAATGGACATCTAGGTAGAATAGTTATAATTATCCATTACTTATGTTACTGGAAGAAGAAAATAGTACACATGAAAATCTAAAATGAGAACCGTTGAAACTATTTTTCCTCTCCACACTTGTGAAAGCAATGGTTTGTTCCATCTAACATAAACCAAGTGCAATTCTGACTCAAAGGACATAAGCATCATTGAAAATAGTATAAATATACATGCAAGTGTAATTCTTCGTATTTCATTTGATTGTTCACTCTTGACTCTCATAAACGGTTCATAGCAGATTAGCGATCCATTTTCCATCTCTGAATAATTATTCCAGTGGTTTATGGGAAGCAAAAGCATACGTAAGGAATTTCCATTATGCTATAGGAGACCAGCCCCCGGGTGTATCAAGTAAAGTTGTGCTAAAATGGATTTGCAGAAAGCTCACTTCTGAACTTTTCCCAGCTGCGAGTCCTTCCTCCTTCGGAGGCTTTTGTTTCGAAAGATCTGTGTATTCGGAATCACTGTTCAGATCACAGGCCTAGTGCTGCAGCGTGTTTTTTCGCTTTAAGTCTCAAGTCTGCAATGCTGGAGTTTTTACTGGTGGTTTTGGCTGCTGCTGCCGCTGCCACCACCGTGGCGGATTCTGCCAAGGTGGCAAGGGGCAAACCAAAGGGCGGTGGAGGGAACATCATATAGGGCGCATGTGCAGCCAGGTGCGGGTGGAGGTGGTGGTGCGCATGCGCCACGCTGTCCAACTGCAGCTGCGCCTGGACCTGAAAGGACAAGGGAGTCATGTTGCAGTGATTCTCCTAAAACAGAATAAGGAGAGAACATTATTACAAAGATACCCTGTCGTCAAAAAAAAAAGACAGTGGTAGCAAATATTTAACTGATTAAAAAGCGAGAACGTTTTTGAATGGTGTTGGTGCATTGCTCAATAGAGGAGAAGGAAATGAAAGGGTTTAGCAGAGTTTGTCCAGTGCCTGCTCGCCAATGCTGCATCCAGCAAGCTGGGGGCACCACTACAAATATTGTACATATATCCAAGACTGTCTGGTTACTGGACTCTTATTTCTTCCAACGCGTGAAACCACAAAGAATAATACAAGAGTTTTAAACCATTGCTTCTGAGGGACTGAAAAGGACAGTGAAAGTGGTTCATCGAATACGGCATTTCCCCCACAATCGGCGGTTCTACCACTTGAACACAGTCATCGAACGGACAATATAGTGGGGTCGCAGACTGTGGAAAACAGATTGCCTTACCAATGTACAGCAGTTAGTCTCCATTGTTTCCTAGAATGGTGAACACTTTAGCTCCGAAGTGATAAAGATACCAGTCAGCCAAAGCACATTCCTTGCAAAGTAACAAATTGTGTACTCCAGGGCGCGTCACCATGCAGACAGCTCTAACCAAAAACGGAGCAGAGTCCACAAAGTATGAAAGTGCCACTTGAAACAACACTTTGCCCTCCCACACCATGACGAAAAAAAAACACGTGGAAGATCGCTGAAGTCAATAAAGTATTTGAAAAGCATTTAGAAATCTCGATTTTAAAAAGGGGTTGGAGAGGAAAGAGAGACAACACCGGAATTTAGATTTTTGTTGGAGTGTTCCTTACTTTGTTGAGAAAAAAAATGCCTGGCATTTCGACCACTTTAGGGGCATCTCCCCACCCGCATCCCCACGTCCCCTCCCCTCCCTGCGCGGCCGGTCCATTTCACTTTCTCCCCAACTTGTGCAATGGACAGCTGAGGGAATTAAAATTTGTTGAGTAATCACTTCACAAGACCTTAAGGGATGAGAGAATAACATTCTTAATTCAACCAGCAAAATATCGAGGGAAGATAACACATTGAACAAAAAAAAAGTTGACAAAGTTTCAAGACATAGTCTGTCATAATCTGTGACTGTTGAGGAAGATCATTCAAATTGAGATGTAAATCAAATATATTCAGAATCAGCGTTGAACTAATGAACATGAAATCAACATTAGCCAGGGGAAGTGGATAAGTGGACTATGAGATCTTGAGCCATATGAAGTAGAAATCTCCCAAATCATATAAATGTCGGGCAGGCGTGTTACATCTGGATTTACTTCCGATTTGCATCAAGTAAAATGCATGCTGCTTGAAAGCGCACGTGTGTTGACTTACGGCTACACTGCAAAGTCAAGGTAACCTGCAAAAACAGGTGCAGGTTCAAACGTGTAGAAATCACCTGGTCGAAATCTCCCAGGGTTGCCAGCGTAGGTGAAAACCTGTTAACATTTCTGCCACCTTATTTAATAGAAGGCTAAAAGTTGTGCATGAAAATAAATAGGTTGATGCCTTTTGGGAGATTAACTATGTTAATATGGTGATATTGATGCACTGCAGAAATTCGCTAAAGCTCTTTGGACAGCACATTCCCAACACGTCACCACGTCCATCTCGAAGGACAAGGACAACAAATACGTGGGAACAACCTCTGCAAGTCCCCCTCCAAGCCACTCACTACTCTGACTTGGAAACACACATTTCCTTAAGTGTTGCTGGGTGAAAATCCTGGAATTTCCTCACTGAGAGCGTTGTGGGTCTACCTACACCAAATGGATTACAGCAGTTCAAGACGACAGCTCACCACCACCGTCTCAACGGCAAACAAGGATTGGGCAATACGTTCTGGCATAGCCAGCGATGTGAACATCCTATGAATGAATTTAAAACTCAAATTGTCTATGAAGGATAAAAAGTAACACTGAAGTCGAATGTAAAATATACAGTTAGATGTGTGCAAATGATTAAAATTCCGTTTCAATTGGTCAAGCATTTGAAAGTCTACACAAAGTGCAATTCTAAAATGTAATGTTGTTCAATTCTAAATCATGGACGAAAATGCATACGCAAAAACAGGTTGTTCTGCGGTAATGGGAGTCCCTTGAGCAGGATGGTAATCTCATAAATAAGGAATACAGCAGTTGCACGACGATTAGTGGAGTTCAGACATTTAAAAACACCTCGTACTACACTAAGCATGTATCAGTATTAGCAGATTTTACTGATAAAATGGCAGAACACGCCACATAACACGGACATTTAGGCGATAATCAAATACAACTCATGGAAAATGGCGACTGAACCGAAAAAAAATCCCCGATCAGATCGGAAAACCTCTTTGGTTTAGCTCCCTCTCAATGGTCACTTAAGACATGTTAATTTTGGGGGCGACGTGCAAGGACAGGTATTGATACGATGTATACATTATCAATATCGTGTTAGCGATAATATGAACAGAACTGCTCATAGAATAAGGAAGATGATACCTTTAAATAATTAGTCAAATTTTATTTCCAAAACAAGTTTCGTTAAAGCAGCTTTAAAAGATCGTGCATCTTCCCCAACGGAGATTGTACGCAAAAAACTTTGATGGATTTATACTTGCCTGTTGAAATGGCATTCTCAAGGCTCCCACATTAACGTATGGTGCCACTCGACAAGCTTCTAACTGACTGGTGGTACCAATGAGTACACCTGCAGTAGAAAAAGCAAGTTCAAATGTAAGGAAAAGTTCTCGCGTCACGGTCTGGAGCCACTAATCTTAATTAATTTTTGTGACTTCGGATACAACGACATTATACTGATGAGAAACATCATAATTCTGCTCAAAGTCCTGCTACACAGTGTATGCATAATCAACGAATGAGTGAACAAATGACTAATGTTTACTATTTTTGTTCCACTATCCAATTCCACTCCCCCACCCCAATCCCTTTCCATATCCCGTCCCTTCGCCCCCAAATCCAGATTAAAGTTTGACTCTTCTTTTGTTGGCTTATAACCTTGGTCGAAGACATAGCACGTTTAAATTTTACATCAATGCATTAAACTGCATGTGGATTGCTATTAATAACGTTACCTCGCCGGATCTGTAATTTAACAAACATACCTTTATGAAGTTGATTCTCTTGTTTTCGACATTTTGCTCTTCTGTTCTGAAACCATACCTATAGGGCAAAAACGAAGAAATTTAGTGGCAATGATTGGCAGTTGCATCTCAGATGTACGAGTTGGACTGTTCAAACTGACAACTATGCGATGCAATATCCCGTCGGACTTATTAATTATTAATATGATTGACCTCGTTTATTTTAATTATCCGACCCTTGTATGCACGATGCATGGCAGCCTCTTCGGAAAGAAACAACGGTGCAAACGACCGAAAACATGCAGAATCGTGTTTTTTGTTGCTTTTTCCTGGTTCATGAGAAATTTGTTTCATGTCCTGTTTCATTTCTAACGTAGGTTGCCATCCCAGAAGAACTAGATATACTTTGATACCCAATACTACAGCGATAATGGCCCTGACATTTGAGAATGAGCTCCGTCCAATAAGATTCAGCTCATTAGCAGACGAAAATAAAAGTACTATGTCTGTAAGCAAAATAAAAATGTTGTCCTGATACTAAAGGATATCGATACCTGGTAATTAGCATTATTCAAGGTTAATATATCTATCTATATATAATCGAATGTTTATTCCTTGGTTGATTTTTGCAAGGCAATATTATGCTCACAAGGACACAGATTAAACCCCATACAATAAATACCACATTAATATGTTAAGCTGCTTTGCAATTCTCAAATGAAAGTCTGGTGTTAAATTATGCATGTACGATTTCGAATCCTTTCTATCTGCAAGTACCATCACATGAAGAAGTTTTCCAGAATCATACTCTAGCAGAAAAAAATACTTTGATGCGTTTTGGAACTGGGATACCAAATTTACTTTCGATCAAATTGAACTTCATCGTTTTCCATCTTCAAATCACAATGCACTGTTTTGTTACCAAACAGATTATTTGTTTACTCTACCGTTCAATTAAAAAAAAGTATAATTTAACGTCTATAAAAATACTCAATCTTATGAAAACCTTTGATCTATTATATTCCAGTGATTCTTAATACCATATTTTATTGACCCCGACAAAATGGCAAATAAATCATACTGTGGGTACTAAAATGACCTTACAAAGCAGTTAAATGTAGCTCTGATTGTCTCTCCAATGATTACTGTATCAACATCCTACCTCCATAAGATGTTTTCAGATTTTCAACACGTACATTTGGGAATAGGTTTTGTTAACATCAGAGAACCAATCAGGATTGCATTTAAAAGCGCACAGACTGTCAGCAAGATATAGTTCACCTTGGCAATGTATAAACCATTACTTTACACCAATATGTAGAATTGTTTTCGACAATTGGAATAGGTAACAGAGAAAGTTGTTGAAGACGAATTATTGCAATGCTACAAAATATGTAGTTTTCAATGCTGAATGTATAACAAATATTGAAGACAGGAAGACTGTATAGAAACTAATACACATTAATCAATATAGCATTCCATATAACAAAAAAAAACTCAGTTCAAATATTCGTCACAAATACTGCTTAGGATTTGTATTACTACACGGTGAAGTTTGTCCTCGCCTTTCCGATGCGATAATGCAAAGTCATCTATGCTGAGCACAAGTCAAACAGGAATTTGAAGAAAAAAAAATGTAATCTTATTGTGTACAGAGAAACCATAAGGAATACGCAAAGCGATGACAAAAATAAGTATCCGACATCCCTCTCTCTCCACCTCCTCTACCCCCTCCCCCCCACCCCCATGGTTCTTGACGCAACAACCTTTTTCTTTTGCAGGTCTGTTTGATGGTTTTGAACGCTGGTCGATTTGTTCAGGTCAAGTTGCTGCTAAGTTTACCTCGTTATCGTATTACAAGCTGGAAACCCCCCTAAGAATACTATACAGCTTGATGCAGATGGTACTGTAACAGAGGGCGCATGCTAGCAATTTCCCAATAGCAGCTGCAGCTGCCGCTGGCCTATCAACCACAACTTCTCCGAAACTTCCAGTAAATTAATTGTCACTTCTTACGGCACAAACCTATTTAATTCAGCACAGCGGTATACAGTTTCAACATCTGAAGGATTATTTACGTAAACATAAATCATTTTATTCGTAGGCTGAACCTGTTGTGTAGATGTTTTAATTTGTTTCCTTTGCACTTATATCTGATTATATACCGAACTGAATTACTTCTAACAGAAGTGCAACCCACAACGTTAGCTTAAAAATAAATAATAAGATCACCCAGTAAATCAAAACGTTATGCTATTTATTTTTGCTATATTCTAGTGTACCAGATGCTTGGATCATAGTGTATATTTGCCTTACTTGCACTCTGGCTTCTGAGAGCCCCAGCCTCTGACTCAGCTCTTCTCTCATAAATGCATCCGGATAATGGGTTTCATCGAACAACCTTTCCAGCTCGTTTAGCTGCTCCAGTGTGAAGTTAGTCCGACTTCGCCGTTGTTTAATTTTTGTCTGCGCTTCTTCTTCCACTGGTTTGGCGTCTTCTTTTCTGTCTTTAATATCAACGCTTCCTATAAATGACCATCAAACGCTCTAATTACACAAATGTTTAAGGTCCAGATATCGGCAAGAATGTCTTGGACCGAGCATATAAAAAGTTACCAGGTAAATGAAATTAAAAACAAGTTGCCTCCATTGTAATTACATTACGACAACGTTAATTTTAAACGTAGACTAATTTCTGCCTTTTCCAGTGCACTTTTTGCTGAATTATATATAGCTTTTACTATCTCCACATGTCAATGTTTAATCCTCAAAAGAAAGCCCATCATTCAGTTGTTTTTAAAGTGTTTTGTCCCAGGCGACTTATCATTGTTCAAGTTAATCTTTTGCTTTCATAATTTCCTTCTAGTAGTACACACTAAGCTAATAATAAACTTCGATGCTCATGGTGTCGGCCACATTATCCTTAATATAATAGACAGCACTTTTGAGTATTACAGATTTATCGCTGATTGCATTTAGAATATCTAAATTTGTTTAAATCAAATAACAAATGTACTGAATCAAGTTATTTCATTTAAACAAATTTAGATATTCTAAATGCATTGTTAGAAATTTACTTTACAGCTACTTTAGCTTGCTCACTCCCGTAATTTGTCAACAAGAGTCAAAAGCTGCAAATTGCAGTAGTTTGTGAAAAGGACCAATTTTGAACAGCTGAACTGCTATGTTTACAAATTATATGTTGCAGAATTTGTTAAGTTAAAGCTAAACAAACATTGCGAGGTTTAGGTTTGATCATGCGTTTTTGTTTTACGAAGTGCATAAACAGTGCCCCAATCCGCAGCGAGTTCAGGTTCGAATACTTTGGTACAACGCATAGATTAACCAGGTTACATAGTATTCAGAGCCTATTTTGGACGTCGCATTTTCAACCAGGACACTTTGTATTAGAGCGATCTTTGTTCGGGTTTCTGAGGTGTTCGCATTTTTCAGAGAACTAAAAATACAACGTTCACGTTAAGTCTCCACATAAGGTACTGTACAGTGACATAAGCATTAATGCGCTTTGTTGCCTGAAGCTCCAGAAACTTGCTTACCGGTGCCATTATCATGATTATTGTTTGAATGAATAGTACCCTTTTTTAAGTGGGCCAGCATCTGTCAACTACAAGTGCACATTAAACAGTGATGAGAAATAAACTGTGCCATACATTACAGATAACGTTAAAGTGCAAAAACATTACACCTCGCACGGGAAAGCAATCACCATTTTTTGTTGTTGCTTCAAAGTATTCAGAAGTCAGATAAAAGGAGCAAAAAAAAAAGAGCAAAATTGTTTGAAAACATTGTCTGTAGCTAAAATGTAATGACATTGATTGTATTAAGGAGAGCTTATTCGTTTTATTTAACCACGAGAATCTCATTTATTATCGTAAATTAATTTACTGAAGAAAATAACGCAAAATGATTAATGAAGTGGATGTATTTAGGGAGCTTAGTGAGCACTGTATTCACATCGCTGTAGTAGTGTTCGGCAGTAAGTTTAGCATCCATAAATTGGCAATATTCTGTGATGTGCAATATAGTCTATATAAATACTTTGATGGTAACGATTGTTTAATAAGTCCCCTTCGAAATGGCGGCCTGTATAAAGTGACAGGATTTGTTTATTATATCATTTCTGGACGATGATTTGGAATTGTATTCCTATTTCAGCAACGGGGTAGGGGTGGGGGAAACTTAGTTGTACAGCATGGACTCGAAACATAAGAACAAGATCAGTGCCGTCATTGTCATCTACCTATCGGTAAACGTCTATAAAAAAAAACAATGCATTGCAACTGGCGTTAAAATGTTTCTTTGCTAAACCACAACCGTGATGTTATTCTCGGTATAACCAAATCAAATCTGTTTAAAACCGATGTTAAGCAGAATTACACATTCTTTAAAAACAGAAACCAGAAGCCATTAAGTTTTTCGCAATAATTGATATTTGATTGACCTGCATGCGTCACCGAACCTTTCTGTAAACACGCTATTCTCTGGGTATTACCGCGGACACATTGCTTATGAAATACAACTTCCACTCTGTTTTATTTAAATCATTGATTGTATCGTAACTAAACACCAATCGTATGTAGTTACTATGATTTACTGTACTTGAGTTGCAAAAAGAACCACTGACTTTTAAATGAGTACGTTAACAACGCTCTGTAATTTGCTCTAGATTTGCTCATATTCTTTGAATTTAAGAACAAGGTCCATATCGTGGAAAATAATAAGTAAGTCCACATATTGACAACGCACCACGCGGGTCATCTAAAGACACTCTTAACTACCGCGTGTACGAGTATGAGACTTGTTTTACCCGGATCGGTCAGTTTCGGTGTACCGCTGTCCCGCGGTCTTTCTGGCCCGATCTCTGGCTCACTGCTCGGGGATCGAGACGCCCCACGCTGTGCGCTGATCATTTCATCCCGGCTGCCTTCACTCAGACTCGGCTCTCGAGCTCGCACAGGCCCGCTCTCCAGAACTTCCCGATACGTGATCCCATCCTTCTTTTCTTTCACCTTTTGATCAAAAGACTTCGAAACAAAAGCTGTAAGTTCTTCCATAGCTGTTCAGAGGAATATGTCCTTGTCTGTTCTTATTCTCTGCAATACATCAACCGTGCAATGTTTATCTGTTGTACGTCGTCTTGGAGTTGAAATGCAAACCTGATCTTCCAGAATTCGGTTGCTCGGAGATGCAGATCTAGTACTGATGTGCTATTGAAGTCAGACTATTTATACTTTGCAATGCTTGCCCAGCTGCGCCCCTTGTACTCAGCAATTACCTCCCCTTGTAGTCTTGATGTGTCCCCACTCCTGGAACACAGTTATCATCAGCCCCTGGGCTGCAACTCATACCTAGCGGCTGCTATTGGCCATTAATCCACCACTGACAAGCATTCGTAATTAATTTAATTAGCGAGTATTACTGCTATTGTTATTACTTAGCTAAACACGGGGGAGCTGGGATGGCACCGGGGTGGGGCCAAGAGGAATGACACATCGGAGAGCGCGGTGACTGGATCGTCCCTAAAGCCGGCGACATTACAACACCAAAGCACGCTAAAATCAGGTAAACTTTTGATTTGCTTATGGAAAATCAACATGTTATTTACAGCTTACACAATGGTTAACAACAGATGTTTACACAATACACGCACACTAATAGAACACTTTCAAAAATGCATATATAAGATTTGATAATCTGTTCATCGTTTTCTCCTGAATCGTGTCAGGTTTACGTTAAATGCTTCGTAGTCATTTTCATCGCTAATTTAAATTAAATGAATACTTACATGCTAAATAATACAAATGTGGTCACGTTTCTTTATTGTTGCTGGAAACGGAATTGTACAAAAAAGTAAATGCATCACTTCAGTCGCTGTTTTCTTGAAGGTATTTTAAATCATCAGTTGGCAGGTATCGCACCTGATAACGTGTGGAAGAAGCGTGTGGAAACGTTTTTTGATGTAGAATTTTTGCGAAAAGGGTACACATTATACAGACATCCACTGGTCTGTGCAACGTGTGAGGAGATGTTTGGTGTGTTGTATGTAGTGTCTATACTTTCCGCGTACTTCACTGAAAGTACAAAATTGACCATGCAAAAAGGAAGGTTAAGAGCCAAGCGTTATCTTTGTCCAATACCTTCTCTTTGTGCACAATTTGAAACATTAGACACTTTAGAAGTATTGAAGAATAAGTCGCTGGCTCTAACATTTGTAAAGATAGTTTATGCAGCTTTTATTCCGCATAAATACCGACAATCCCATGCGTAGTTGATTGAACCTTAAGTAATTTAGCTTTCAGTACCATTGTTTTCAATTACTTCATGACGGTTTGGAGATGAACAATTCGCACTGTTGATCCAACAAGTTACCTATTTATGTTGTATCTCAGTTGGATCGATTACCTGCAATTCTGTCACATTCTTCATCAACTTAATATTTGTAAATAACAAACCTCGACCCTTCGTAGAAAATGCATCGAATTATTGCAAAGATGACACTAGATCCTAGTTGTAAACATAACTGCGCTATATCTCTTCAAATGTATTTTCTGATTGTTTGGGACTGATATTTTGTTGAACGTTGCAATAAGGTAGCATTTATTTAAACATATTCCGTGTTACTCATTCTGAAAAGGCCGATAAGTTAATTTTTGCCTGTAATTTTAATTAATAAGAAACAAGACCAGAGGGAGCGGGCGATCATCGTCTTAACACTGATGTGGAGATCAAATGTTTTAATGCCCTATGCCTAAAAAAAGTTCACAAATTTGTTTGACTAAAAAAGAAACGATGCAATTTCTATTCAGTAATGTTTACATAAATCCTGCAATTCTGGATAGTTTGAAAGAAATCAAAGTTTACATCTGGTTGAACTGTCAACTGACGAACACAATCTTATGGATGAATAGAGCAAATAACTGAAGATGATGAAAATCTGAAACAAAAACAGAAATTTCTGGGGAATTCAGCAAGTCTGACAGCATCTGAAGAGGGAGAAATGGGGTCACGTTTCGGGTCCAGTGACCCTTCTTTAGAACGTACTTCATAATTTTATGGATGTTCTGCACTTCACAGAATAACAGTATTCAGACTGTAACAAACACGTAGCACAATTTATCAGATTTTTTTACGCACTCCGCGGATAACATACAGATACATTACGTTTTAATTCGCATCTGTTCTCCTCGGTACGTCACAATTAAATACAAATAGTTGTTAAATTTGTTGAATACGAAAAAGAATGTTAATGGGCACGAAATGAAAGATTGTGAAAATGCAGAGGTATCACAATAAAAACAACTGTCGTATGCGAGAGCACAACTTCGTTTCGATTGCGATTTTGGTTTAAAATTATGCAAAATAATTGCTTTTATTGTATGACAAACACTAAAATATACTTTTCATAAATTCCTACGCGTTTTACTGAGGTTATTTACGGCATAAATCGGTTCGTTCTATAACGCTAACTAATCTGTTAGTATTTGATAATTTGATAAATAAATTTTATTTTCATACGTCAGTAACTTCTATTTGAACATTATTTTAATCCACGAGTCACAGTTTTATGTGCGAACTGAAATTGTTTCTTTATTTAGTAGGTGTAAATTGCACTATAAGATTTTTTTATTGTTTCCTTTTATTGTTTTAAGTGCACATAAACACTTGAGGTTTTATGATGAGTAGTTATTTTAATTAGTTTGGAAGTTGCTGCATAAATACATTAATTTACAATACAAATGATGGACACCATCCGATGAGAAAATTCTCTGTAACAGTTATAGCTTTCCACTTTTCCAGGACGTTAAATATGTTTCTGATGACGTACCGGAGTGTTAAAAAAAGGTTCAACTTTCCCATCGCCACCTATATCACTGAGTATGACCATTTCTGGGTTTTATATTTACAAAATAGTCATTATTAAGTTTTAAAAATGCTAACGCGCATATATCGCACTATTCCACGACTCGTAAAAGTAAAATTTTGACACCAAGAAATATATTTAACGAAGAAATATCATTGCCCAATTCTACGCGCTAGGGCAAACCCTTGGCCAAGAAAAAAAAATTAATTCATGATGTTTGAAACAGCTATTGCACTGCTTCCAGTCACGCGGCTCAGTGAGTGCAAGTACCAGAGTTATGAGTGTAGATTTTCCAAAGCGATTTATTCCCTTTTGTGTGCTGAATATCTTTTTCAGTTCCACCACAACTTAAAACAAAAACAACGCTGTATGAGTTAATCCTTCTTTCTTTTCAATTTTAATAACTGTATAAACATCCCTCATTGCTCTGTAAGCTTAGTAATTTTGCCCATTGAGGGAAACAGAGATGGTTGTAAACTTTACCAACAGCAGCCCACGCTGAACAGACTGGAGGTCAGCAATCGATGGCTCGGAGATCAAACTTCCTTCCTTATTCGGGCTGGAGTCGATCGACAGTTGGTTGAACGAGTCTGTTAACAGATGGCGCCGTCCTCGAGCCGGAGATCGCAGTCTATTCGGTTCCGTTAAAGCCCATCGATCGCGCAGGTATTGACCTTGATTCAATTGATAAGTGACAGAAAGGACAGATAGATGTTGGGAACGGTCGGCAGCCGTTTGTCCCGCTGCCCGCACTTTGTATCTATGTCCTTGTGGAATGTGTAGAAACTGAGGCCTAGAGACTACATTTTCGCCGTGACTGTTTTGCCTTTTTTCCTACCAATATGTTCAGCTCGGGGAGGGGGAGAGAGGTTGGGGCAGGAGGAGGAAGGAGGGGGTAGGGGTCGGGGGGAGGAAGGAGGGGGTAGGGGTCGGGGGGAGGAAGGAGGGGGTAAGGGAGAGGGAGGAGGGGGTAAGGGAGAGGGAGGAAGGGGAGGGAGTGGGGGTGGGGGGAGGGGGAGATGGAGTGGGGAGGAGAAAGTCGGGTGGGGTATAGAGGATAAGAGGGTGAAGAGAGGGGATGGTGGGAGAGGAAGGGTTGGGGGGAAGGAGGATGTGCTTGGGTGGGATCAAGGAGTGGGGCTGGGGAATGTGTTTGGGTTGAAGGAGGGCACGGGGAAGAAGGTGGGGAAGTTTGGAGAGGAGGATTGAATGTTGGGAGGGAGACTGAGAAGGAGGGGGAGGTGTGAAGAGGGGGTGGGCAAATGCATCGGGCAGTGGGGAGTTCAGTGAGAAGATGACAAATTGTTCGAACAGAATAAGGCCAATCGTAACCTTAATTAAATTATAGCTTCTTTTCATTAAATTAAAATAATTTGTTTAGGTGTTCTTTACATTTCTTATCCACCTCTCTTAATCCCATCTTGCTCTTCCTGCCTATTTTGCTTTCTAAACCTGATTAGGTTCAAATAGATAGGCACAAAAAGCACTGATCAATGAACAACAGCAGTGTGAATTTTTTGACAGCCCACTTCTGGGTCCAAAATTCTCACGCTAACTCAGAAATGACAAATTGGTGATTTAAGTTTTAAAACTTTCCAGTGTGAGATTTGAATTTAAGACGTCAAGATTACTAGCCATCTATTATATCACTAGTTTTGTGGTTAGTTGGCTCGCCGAGCTGGTTTGTATTTTTTCCGCAAACGTTTCATTACCCTGCTGGGTAACATCATCAGTGCAGCCTCCGATGAAGCTCCACAACCCGAGCTACAAATTTGTTGTAAAACCTTAGAGACCTATGGGCGAAGCACGCTCAAATTGGCACAAAAATGGGAGAATTACTCCATTTGACAGAGCGCGACCCGCTAACAACTCCATATCACTAGTTTTCTGCAACTGTTAAATAGTGTAACTATTTTCTAGTGACTTCAGAGGCTGATGACCGTTTATCAATCCTATCTTCTCTCAGAACTAAAGCTCCTCATTCATGCCACCTTTAGATCAGTAAATCTTTGCATACACTTAAGTTTTGATATAATCACACAGAAGAGATGATTGCTGTGGGTAAGGAAGTGGCAGATGGGAGATTAACAGCAGTGTAATAAAGGATTGGGCTGGTGGCAGAGACACATACGTTCACGAGCTCCATCCTTAAGATAAATGGTGATGAATGAGTGGTTCATGGAAGAGGTATAACTAGCCATATCCTTCCTCTACATCAATTAGGATTTTAGAGGCAGGAAATATTTGGCCAAGAGGAGGAAGGAATGATTGTGCTTGTCCTGATTAAGCCAACTCTTACAGTGAATGAATTGGCTAGTCATTTTCTAGGTGCTCTTTGACAAGAAGGCACTAGTTGAGCGAAGTGGGGTGGGAAGGGAAGGAGAGAGTGAGAGAAAGTGAAAAGAGTGGGAATTTGGGGGTAGAGAGGAAGTGGGAATGGGGTGGGGAGGAAGTGAGAGAGGAGAGGGGCCAGTGGGTTGATGGGAGTGGGAAGAAGGGTGGGATTGTATTAGAGGGACAGTGGTGGGAAAGGGAGAGAGAGGGGTTAGATGAGAGGAGAGGAATGAGGAGAGAACGGGAGGGGGTGTGTGGGGTGAGAAGGTGAGGAGAAAGGAGGATTGGGGGATGGTGGGAGTTGGAAGGGGTGATTGGGAGGAGGATGGGTAGAGAGGAGAGGAGGAAGGGGAGAGGGAATGGGAAGGACAGTTAAGTGGGGTGGAGAGAGGTCTGGATTGTGGGACAGGAGAGGATATGAGAATTGAGTGAGGAGGGGAATCAGAGGTGCAGGTAGGTGATGGAGAGATGGTAGCCAGGAAACACCTAAGTCCTGTGGTTGAAAAGTGCTCACGGAACGTGATGCTTCTGTCTGCGATCTGCAATTTGGTTTTGTTTTAATATGTGGTTTCTGGCTTTGCCTGTACAGTACAATGACTCTGGCATGATTAATATTTCCGCTACGCAAATCAGAAAATGCTGTTGACAAAAATAGGCCCTGCAGTTCAAAGCGCAGGTTTGAGCTTTATTGTCAAAGTTTATGGAACAACTTGAATCTGCTGCATTTCTGATTTTTTTTTATTGTGTTTCAGCTTCAAAAAAAAATCTCCTTTACCTGTCAAAGATGTGCTGTCTTTTTGCTGACAAGATAATAGACTGGAGTATCTTATTGTTTAATTTGACCCCTGTTCGGCAGGGGTTTATACTGAGTAAAAAGTAATATTTTCAATATCAGCGGCATCTTTTTGCTGAAACCTGAGCAAATGATCCTTTGATCCACCCACATAAATTTTATTTTCCCAAACTTACAATTCTGTATCAAAAGCAACACATTATTGATGCTGGAAATCTTTAAGGAAAACACAGAAAATACTGGCAGTACTCTTTTTTTTACCCTTTCATGTTAAGGCTAGCATTTGTTGCCCATCTGTAATCACCATTGAACAAAATGGCTTTCGAGGCCAGTTCAGAGCCAATGATACCATCTCAAGTCATGTGAGTCAGAATAACAGATTTCTTTCGCTAAAAAGCATTAGTGAATCTGGGTTTTTACGACAATTAGGGATATAACCATATGAATCAGGATCACCTACTCTCCGGCTCCAGAATATACAGTCCTAAGAAGATATCCCAAAAACATTCTATGAACTCCTCATATAGGCTACATTCACCCATCTTATTTACCCAGTATATATGCAGATTAAAATCCCTCATGGCTATTGCTGTGCCTTTCTCACCAGCTCCCATATGGTGACGCATAAACTTTTCATTATACTCATTGAGTATATGTGACAATAAAGACTATTCTGTTCTGTTTTCCTTTGCACTCCATCAAGCCATGTGGTTTCTGTAAGGAGGCTTGTACACCAGTCTCACAACTGACTTTTTGCTTCTTTAATTTCTTGTCTGTACCCAAACCGCTTCTATGTCCTGGTTTTTTTGAACTTGGGTCATTTCTCTGCACTGAGCTACCCTTCTCCTTTTCCTATCTCCCTGTCTGTACTCCCTCTAATACTTTTAGTGTGTGGACCTCTGAGGTCTGTGTGTGGCACTGACTTCTGAAACCAGAAATCAGTGCATTGACTTGCATATGTGTACCATCTAACAAATGTTGGAGCAGCTGCACCACTTGAAAGAGAGCATTGCATCCTGTCTTTCCCAAATATCATGTACCCTTCAACATTTAAGTCCCAGTCATCCTGCAGCCATGTCTCTACAGTGGCTACGTGATTGTATTTATTTATTTCTATTTGCACTATAAGTTCATCTGTTTTGTTTCAGTAGTTTGATAGTCATCATACTGAGACTAGCTTTCAATTCTAGATTTATTTGTGAATTGAATTCCGTTAGCTGCCATGGCAAGATTTGAAGCCAACTGTGGAAAGTGAAACAGAGTTAATATTTCAGATTCTTCATCGGATATCTTTGCTCAATGTCCCTAAATTATTGTAGTGGGAATTAGCGGGTGCCGGTGTTGTAATGCATATTTGCCTGCTGCCCACATTCTTGTAGGTGGTAGGGATCATGGATTTGCATGCTACAGTCAAAGGAGCAAGTTACAGTGCATCTTCTACATGGTAGAAGGGATTCATGTAAGTGATTGTGGGCAGGTGCTTTGTTTTGGATGATGTTGAATTTCATGGGTTTTGGAGCTGCACTTATTCCAGCGGCAGAAAAGGACTGTATTACCCTCTGGACATGTGCCTTGTGAATGGTGGACAAGTTTTGGCGAGTTACTCTTATCTGTGACCTCTTTTTGAAGTAACAACAGTTATGTTTGATAGTAAAACATGATTTTAAAATGCTAAACTTTTTTTTGAGGTCACTCACAAGCACAATTTTTCTCACTGCCTCAGTCATTCACCCTAGTATGGTATAACTCTGCACACAAGCCAAAGCTTTGGAAGGATCAAATCTATAATTTTATTATCAGTTTGTTTTTGCAGTTCAGTTGGATATTATTTGAGAGGTTCATGCAGACGTGTTATGTTACACCAAAATCTGAGGAGAAAAACCAGAGTACATCTACATGAAAATTCCATCTACATTGATATTGCAAGGGAAACGTATCAGCATTTGTTGTGAACTAATTTTGTATCTATTTAAAACTTGCAGATAGTCCTTGTCAGTCTATTACATTAGATTGTTTAGAAAATTTTCTGGACGAGATTTTAAGTTTATTCTTCATTATGAGTATATGAGTTAGGAACAGGAATAGGCCACTCTGCCCTTTGAGCCGGCAATGCCATTCAATAAGGTTGTGGCTGTTTTGATTGTAACCTCGCAAATATATTCCCACCGACACTGATAACCTTTCATCTTCATGCTATCAATAATCTATCAACCTCTGTTTTAAAAATATCCATAGACTTTGCTTCTGCCACCTTTTCAGGAAGTTCCAAAGCTCCTCATAGGAAATGTTTTGCCTAATCTCTTTTTTAAATGATGATCCCTTCTGTTTAAACATTGAACTCTAGTTGTAGGTTCTTTCACGAGAGGACATATCATTTCCAGTTGCTCCCTCTTAATACCCCTTAGACTGTATGATGTTTTGATTAAAATTCTTCTAAATTTCAGTAGATATAAGTTTAGCCTGTCCAACGTTTCCTCATAGGACAGCCTGCCCAATCCCGGTATTAGTCTGTTAAGCCCCCTCAGAACTGCTTCCAATGCTTTCTTTATACATCCTTCCTATATAAGGTGACTAATACTGTACACAGTGCTCCAGATGTAGTCTCACCAATGTCCTGTATAAGTGAAACATAATCTCATTACTTCTGTGTTCGAATCCCTTTGTAATAAACAATACATTCTATTAGCTTCCCTGATTGCTTGCTATATCTGCGTAGTAGCCTTTTGTTTGTTCTTGTGGGAATGTATCTGTTTTGTATATTCTGAAATATCTCCTTAAATGTCTGTCATTGGATCTCTATTGACCTATCCCTTAACTTTATTTTCCGGTTCACTTCAGCCAAGTCAGCTTTCATGCCTTCATAATTGCCCTTTATAAGTTAAAAAAAGTTTGTCTTGGGTCCAGTCTTCTGCCCCTTAAACGAAATGTAAAATTCAATCTTTCAATGAAAACTGCTCCCTTGGGGTACCTTCACCATGACATCATTAATTCTATTTGTTGCATAATACCAGGTCTCTCATTGTCTGCTATCAGCTTGGTTCTAGAACATGCTGTTCTAAAAATTATCCTGAAAACATTCTGTGAACACATCATCGAGGCTACCTTGCCTATTTGATTCATCCATTCTATATGTTGATTAAAATTCCATTATTATTTCGTGCTTTAAATTTTTGAATTTTAAACATCCTGATATTTGTATGGAGTGTTTTAAAGTATTTTTTTCAACCGCCATCTGATAAATATCTAAATACGTGCCTTTCTGAAGCTGGATTAAATGTCTCAAGAAAAGATTTTAAAGTATATGTTGTTTTCTAGGATACTCCAGAGCACATTATTTTCACAGTAGGATTCCATTTACAGGTTAGTAAAATAATGAAGGTGTATTCATGTAGAATAATGTTTTATGTTCATACAGAATATTAGCAATGTTACTATATGTTATCAGTTACTTCTCCATGTATTTTCTTTTAATGACACAGCAATGTTTTTTTTTATATGTCCTCATATTGTCATAGATTTTATTTGGCATTGTTTTCTGGCGATGCATTTGGGCAGGAAATTCCCTAACAAAAATGTGATGTATAATTCCATTTCAGATGAGGGAATACCTGTGTAAATGGGGCTTTGTTATAAGCACACTATTTTCTTCGCACTGGTGTTATGTTCCTTACATTGATGTTTCTTAGCTGGAAAAGACAAATTGTCAAAAATATGATAATAGTCCATCAGTTGAGTTTTTCACTTCCTACTTTTGTATCATTTTTAAGTTTTAAGTCTGATGGCAGGAGGAAAATAGCCTGCATCCTAATACTCCTAGTGAGTGATTCTGAGGTTACTGGTGGAAAATTTAAAATACATTTCTAGGATGTTGAAGTCTCTGGCAAGGACTGCATTTGTTGTCAATCACTAGTCGTCTTGAGAGCTTGTCAGTACAAGTCGGTGGCTTACTCAATGGCAAGCCGAATCTGTGCACCTTCCCTCATGAGACTATTCCATACACCCATTCCAAGTATTAGTCTTGTAAATCTTCTCAGACTGCCACCAACTCATTTTCATTCTTCTTTAAATAAGGAGACCAACACCATACACAGTACATCATATGTGAACTCTCAAATACCGAGTGTGACTGAAGCGTAACCTTCACATTTCTATTCAATTGCTCCAGCAAATACTTCTGACATTCTATTGCATTCATGATCACTTGATGCACCTGTATACCTACCAGATGTGATTCATGCTTGAGGACACCCAGATCATTTGCATCTCAGAGCTCTGCAATCTTACTTATAAATGATATGCTTCTTTTTCATTCTTCTTGACAAATTGGATAATTTCATATTTTCCCTGCTTCATACTCCACCTGCCAAATCTTGGTCCACTCACTAACCTATGTGTACTTTTATTTTGCAGCCTCTTTACAACTTACTTTCCTAACTACATTTGGGCTATCAGCAAATTTAACAACAATTTAACAATCTTTGGTCTCTAAGTCCAAGTCATTGATATAAATTGTAAAAGGTTGAGAATCCAGCCATCATGATTGGAACCAGGTGGATCACATTGACTATGAGATCATTGATTGGGGTTGTTAACCTTGGCCAATCAAGGAGCCCTGGCTAACCGATATAAACAGGGTGTTCAGAATCTCCTCACTTTAGGGACTGACCCCGAGCTGACTGACCGCAGCCAGTGTACTGTGTACATGTAAATAAAGGATGACTTGGTGACCAGGTATCAGCCTCTGTGCAGCTACTTCAGTGGCAATGAGGGTGGGAATGACAGCTGAAAAGCCGTGAACATCTTTTGCGATACGCAAACCCCTGCAAATTGTGGTCATGGACAATGGCACGTCATTTATCAGCAGGGAATTTGAGTATTTGCTAAAGTCGAATGGCATTGGTATGTAGGATTGGCTCCATACCATCCATTGTCCAATGGTATGGCAGAAACAGTGGTCCAAACGTTAAAGGCAGGCTTAATGAAACAGCTGACACTGTCACTCAATACCAAACAGTCCTGGTTCCTGTTCAATTATAAGACCACCCCTCATGCAGCTACAGGTTTGGTTCCAGCAGACTTGGTGATGTGGAAAAGACTTCACACTATTACCGTCCACTCCACTGATATTCCTGGACTTTGGCGGGGGCGCGGGTGAAACCACAGCAGGAATGCCAATTCTGGCCACCTGCTTCCTCTAAGCGAACGAGGAAGTTTACTTCAGTGGATGAAGTTTGGTGCCAGAACCATGTAAATGGCCTTTCATGGGTATGAAGTGAAGTTGACGTGAGGCCAGGTCCTGTGACATACAAAGTTCAGAGAGGTGAAGGAATCCTGAACAAACATGTGGATCACCTGAAAGCAGCTACCTCGCAAAAGGGGCAGGAGCAAAACGTACCCACCCCTCAGAATGACCAGAAGACCTGTTAGAAACCGTGGGTTCTCCCTCTCCACCTAGTGTCGAGGCAACCTTAGAATCTGAGATGGTTACAGACTCAATACCTTGGGTGCTAGAAGAAGAGACGGAAACTCTCCTGAGACGCTCCGAATGCAAGAGACGATCTACTGTCCGGTACTGTCCGCCCGTGTCCCAGTCCAACTTAGAGGAACCAGACCTGGGTCAAAAACATCCCTGGAGAAGCTACCAGAGAAAAACCAGGCCCATATCCCTGGACTTAGTCAGGGACTGATGCAGTCAGTGGAACCAGGTGGATCTTCTGACTGAGATTCTTGATTGGTGTTGTTAACTTGCGCCAATCAGAGAGCCCTGGCTGACCAATGTAAACAGGGGATTCAGAATCTCCTCACTTCAGGGACTAACTGCGAGTTGGCTGGCCACAGCTAGTGTATTGTGCACGCGTGGATAAAGGGTGACTTGCTGACCAGATGCTGGCCTCTGTGCAGTTATTTCACCAGCACTGATCACTGTGGTACATTCATAACAACCAGAAAATGACCCACTAAAGCTTACTACTTCGTGTTGGCTAGCCAGTCTATTATCCCTGTCAATATGTTATCCTCTATGATCCGGCTCTTAATTTCCACAATAACCTAAGGCATCTTACTGCCTTCTGGAAATACTGACTAATTCCCCTTTATCCACAGCACATATTATTTCCTTAAAGAATTTCAATAAATTTGTTAAACATGATTTCCTGTTTGCAAAGCCATTTTGACTCTGCCTGATTGCTTTGGACCTTTTTAAATAACCTATCATAATGTTTATATTAATAGCTATCAATATCTTCCCCGTGACAGATGAACCTTCCCCGAATATCGGGAATTTTGGACATGAGAAGCAACTGACCAACTATCTCACTAGCTATTTCTTTTAAGATTCTAGCATAAAGCTCATCAGGACTTGGTAATGTCTCAGTTCAAATCTCCAACGCTTTGCTCAGGACCACTTTCATGCTAATTCTAATTCTCTTGAATTCCTACCTCCCACCTATGACCCTGACGTACAGCTATTTTTGGGATGTTCTGTATATCTTCTATAGTGCGGATGTAAAATACCTGTTCAATTAATCTGCCGTCTCCATATTGTCTGGTATTCATTCCCCATCCCAGGTTCACTTCCTGTCGGACAACTCACTTCAAGTTTTAAAAACCATAAGAATTGCGGATGCTGTAAATCAGGAACAAAAACAGAAGTTGTTGGAAATGCTCAACAGGTCTGGCTGCATCTGTGAAGAAAAAATCAGAGTTAACGTTTCGGGTCCGGTGACCCTTCAGTTCTGAGGAAGGGTCACCAGACCCAAAATGTTAACTCTGATTTTCCAGCAACTTCTGTTTTTGTTCATCACTTCAAGTTTTCTTTTTTGTATATTCGTAGAAACTTTATTTGTTTTTATGTTTATAGCTAGCTTTGTTTTGTTATTTTTTCTCCTGATTAATTTTAGAATAATACTTTGCTTTTTTTTAATATTCTGTCCAACTTTTTTGGCCTACCATCAATTTTTGTGTAATTATTACATAATTATACAGCGCAGAAGAGGCCTGTTGCCTCATTATGCCTGTACCACCAAATCTATGCTAAATCTACAGGAGTCCCTCTTTTCCGCACTTAGTCCCATAGCCTTGAATGTTATGACTTCTTATAAGTTGTGAGGTTACCTGCCTCAACTACCTTCCCAGGCAGTACATTCCACACTTGCCCCGTATCATATGCATCTTTAAAGTTGATACAGTCTTGAACTTTTTTAGAGTTCATTGTGGACATTGGGTTCCCCTTCCTGTTTGAATGGTAAAGCTCCCCACTTACCCTTGTACTGGTGCTAGTATTGTGGGTTTATCGATAGCACATGGGACTGCAGTGGTTCAAGAATGCAGCTCACCAACCCCTTCTCAAGAACAACTAGAGACAGTTAATAAATGCTAACCAGCCAGTGATGCCCAGGTCCCATGAGTGAATAAAAAATATAAGTACCCCACAAACCAGTCTTTGGACCACGCATTAATTTCCCTAAGCTCTTTACCCAGTGTTAATTTGTTCAGGTTATTATCCTTGAAGTTCTGCTCATTAATTTCTGCCTAGCTCCTCATACTGAATATGCAGGCACTCTTTTCTTGTCCTGCCTAGTTTGTGGTACCTACATGGACCATGATGATGAATCCTTCACCTCCTGCTGTCAGTTCCTCTGCAGCTCTAATCAAATGTCGTAAACTGCAGGCAATCCTGCCTTTTGTCTCTCACTCTTTGCTACACAAAACAGTATCATTCCTCTGTATTTTACTGTCCACTCTTGACTGGGGTGTTTGTTTTTGCTGTCTCAGCTTGAACGTTATCATAAACCATGATGCCTCGGTCAGTTAACTCATCCACTGTGAAGCCCTCATTCTCATCCAGACAAGCTGAAAGAATCTAAACCTGTTGGACAATTGCAATAGATGAGCCTCCTGTGCTCCTGCCTTCGGGGTCCCTTACCTGCCTCACTTATAGTCACACCTTCCTTTCCCTGACCAGTGACCAGATCAGAAGACGGCATCCTAGAGAATGTGACCACCCTATGGAATAAAGTGTCCAGGTATCTGTTGCCATCCTGATGTCTGGTAGTGTCTGGAAGTTTTGAGCCAAAACTGCTTGAGCTGCAAATACTTGCAGCAGCCATGTTTGCCTTGGATCACACTGGCCTGTAAATGCTACCCCATTTTGCAATCACAATAAACTACCTGTCTTGCCATCTTTGTTATCTTAATTATGTAATTAATCAATCAATCATAAAATGATATTTTTAATCAATGTTTTTGGACATATTATAACTAAGGATAGGTAGGCCTCTAAAATGGACCTTTTGGCCCAGAGTTAGGGATGCTACCACTGGGCCATGAGACCCCACATTAATTATGAACTAATTATCATTAATTAGTAATTAACTTGAAATCTCTTCTTCCTCGCACTAGCAGTGCTAGCTGTGAAACCTTAGCATCCAATCGTCTTTACCACTTAAGAATAAGATAAATATTGAACTGGCTAACTCCTTTCTTCCCTTCTCCTAGAATTTCAGGGTATTCCGGATGCTGCTGACACCCTGTCTCGGGTCCTCCCTTACCTGTTCATCTGAGAGCTGCTGACTGCTTGTTTCAGGTTCCTGCATTCACCTAGTTCTCTTGGTACTGCTGATTATCTGTCTCAGAGTCCTCCAGTGGTCACCTCCCTTCAGTGCTGCCAACTGTCTTATAGTCATGTTTATTGACTTTGGGTATGGCTAAGTTCTTGCGAACTTGCTTTACCTCCTAAATGTGATGAGTGTTACATTTTTATGAAACTTGGCAAAAAATTATGGTAAGCTGGAGCTGGAAGCAAACATGGAGGAAGTCGACGTAAAAGTGGATGAGCTGAGTAAAGAAGAAAAGAAAGCTTGACTTTGTTACTGCTCTCCTGTGATGACCAGTTTTCAATATCCATTGCGTGGCAATTTAAAAAGATATATTTGTAACATTGATCCTCTGATGAGGCACGAGAAAAAGAGATTTAAGTAGGGTTAAATCATGAGCGACTATGATAGAGTATATACAGAAGCACAGTTACTGCTGACTGAAGGAGCAATAATTAGAGGACACCAATATGATTAATAATAATCCGGATTCATGGCTCGAAAGTGCTGTGGAAGCCACTTTGATCATAACTATCAAAAGGGAGATAGATAAATACTTCAAGGGAAGAAAATTATAGGTCTATCGGTAATTGGTACAAATTGAGAGCTAACAATGAGTTGACACAGGTGTGATGGACATATGACCTCACTTTACGCTGTAAGATTCAATGATCAGTATTAATATAGATGTTCCCTTATGAATTTAAAACAAAATTCACAAGAAACTAATTTATTCCAAGACTTTTACTTATAAGTAAAATAATTCCTATGATGCACTTATTCAAGTGTTTCTTGGATGAATGTTAAAATCCGTGGAAAAACAATGAATATATGTTCATCACAATTTCTGAATATTTTCTCAAATATGATATCTTTTGAACTTGCTCAGGAATCACTCAAAATCCAACATTACATACCTGGGAGTGTTACTTGTGAGTATAAGTCCTCCAATGAATTAGTTTATTGTGAATTGTGCTTTTTAACTGGGGGGGGGGAATATATCGCTTTGGATGGGGTGAACTTAGTACTTAGAATAATAGGTTCGTACTACACAAGGGTGCCATTTTCCCAACATGTCTGTGTAAGCTCAATGATATCAATTTAAGTAATCCCACTTTCCAGCTCTACACTATGTTCTGTAATTTTCACTCGACATTTATATCCAACTCCCTTTGAAAGTTATGATCAAATCAATGCCTTGGCAGTGCAGTTCTGATCACAATAACTCAGATCTTGCAATCATTAGGACAAATGGCAAATTTCAAATAATGGCAACAATTTTTATGATAGGAGGCAAAAAAGTACTGATTGATTAACAAATCAACTATGATTAGCTAAGGCCAGTAAACCTAGAAGCTTGGGGAGGTTTTTGATCCCTGTTGCAATCCCCAATCAGAGTTGACTCACCAACTAAACAGCATCTTTGTTGTGGTCATTTGAAATTTGGCATTCTTGCATTTGTTCAGATTACTGCAAGATGAAAAGTTTTAACGGCATGTTTCTCTTTGTTAAAATATTCAAGAATTATATTAGTAAGCTACTCAAATTTGTGAACTCTAATTATTAATCCTTTAGTGAGTGAAATCATTTTGTCTTCATTTGTTCTATAATAGTTCTTCATGATTTAATTTCTGTCTAGCCTTATCTGCTATCTGGCAAACAAACCCTGCTTCTCTTGTCACTCTTTCTCTCATTTCTGAAATCCATCATATAATTCTGTGCACATTCTCCAAGGCCTAGAAGTACTTACTAAAGTGTGAAGCATAAAGCCTATATAGTGGTGCGTAAATGTTTAGCATAATTCCTGTCAACCTTACATTCCTCTGGAAGCCTGGAAGTGCTGTCTTTCAAAATATCTCAGGCACTGTGCATTGGTATTCTTCATATAGCTAGCCATTTTCCATGTGAATTGAGGTGAAGACTTTAAATTAATGGAAAAATAAACAGACAGACACGATGTTAATGCTTTTTATTTAGAAGTGTTTGAAATTACTTGTTGTGAATGCAAAAACTTCACAGGTAAATTCCATGTGGAAAACAATAATTACTTTTACTTTGCAGTCTTATTCTATCCCAGAATTTAATTTTGATATATCTTGATAAATTTCCAGTGAACTGGCTGCCCTGCAGAGTCTTATGTATGAGCAGATCCATTGTGACATTTTGGCCAGTGCACATATCTTTCATGTAGTTATGTTATGTTACAGTGTGGTATCAAAAGAAATTTGGCTGAACCGCTGCATTTACTGGCAGATATAGTAATAATCCCTCTGAAAAGTGAAAATTAGGTGAGTTTATTTCAATTTGGTTGTGGGACTTGGTGACCGATGACCAATAAGAAAGCAGCTAATGATGCTCTCAACTGGAAAAAAATTCCCCTTAATGGGATCCTGGCTGGATTTCATTGAGGTATCTACTAAATAGCTCACCTCCTGCCTAATTCAGCTGTTGTTATGAGCTTTTACAAGAGGACAAAAGGACCATCATGGCAGCTGTAAAATAATATGCGATGTGGGAGAAATAAAGGAAAAATACATTAAGCAGTCTAACAAATTGTTGAAGGTTGAGTATAGTGGGACTGCGTCTGCTCTCAAAACTAAGCTTTGCATAACTTTCTGCACTGGAGTTTTAACTAGTAGAGTTATATGTTGATGATTCAAAATGGTTTATCTGGAGTTGGAATCTACTTATTTGTAATAAATAGTAGCTCTTGTGAAGTGCAGAATCCTCGTCCATGCTTTCGATCAACCGGGGTTTATAAGACAGGTAAACTGGGAATTCAGAGTATTTTTAAAAGGTTTTAACTTCTGTGATGACCCCAGGAATAGAAGGGCTTGATTTTCAGTGTGCTACCCCTTTGAGGCATAACACATCCTTGCTCGAAACCTCCATCTCCCAGGGTTTCAAGGATGCGGTCCCCATCTTAATTATGTGTGCTTCAACTGCTAATGATCCCATTACTGAGGAGCTGATTTGTTTCTGATGTTGGTCACATATGCTTATTAAATCCACCCTCAATGGATCCAAGAATAGAACGTATGGTTGTCACTGTGGCAGCTGCATTAAGAACTGCACAAAATGGGAACCCAAGATCATCATCACCCTTCAGTTGATGTGGAGCCATCTTCAAATACAGAATTTCAAGCCATAGATCACCTCATTATGCGACCAAGATGCTCATCTTCCATATAATGGTGTACAGATGAACAATGGATAGTGGTGCATTTAGAAGTGACAGTCAGAATGCCATGGTATTGGACCAACATATTTGCAGTGCAGAATTTTCTTCCACTGGGGTTAGTACAGGCCGTAAAATTACTCCTCCACATCAGGTTTCCTTGCAGGTTATTACTTAGTGATTTGTTCTGGTGCTGTGTGGTAGAGTTTGCTACTTAATCCTTGTAATCTCTGCATTGGATAACTGGAGTATACATGGAGGCTATGTGCTGGGCCATGAGGATCCTTGAGAGTAGCAGCGTTCTGCCAACTGGTTTTGGGATGCGGTTGGGGGAGGGGAGATTTTGAAGATGCTGCTTGGCCTGCTGTGTTCATCCAGCCCCACACCTTGTTATCTAAGAAAAAGAGGTCATTTTTCAGACAGAACAGTACCTTCAGCATCCAAAAGCGCAGAAACATTGGACAAAGCGATTCAGGAAGGCTTCCTTTGTGAATCTTATTCAGTGGAACGAGAGTTGTGTGAAGTCATCTTCACTGACTGAGTGTTTTCATGCTGAGTCCAGCATGTGCTGTGTAATCCCAATTGTAAGTGCACTTTAACAGTGTGATTTTTCTATTGGTTTATTGCTATTCCATTACAAACTGATGGAAGCCTTCACCACATCCAGTGCACCTTCATTTAATCCTGACAAAGTTCCATGCCAGTATGGACCTATGGAAAGGATAGTTATCGTTCAGACAGGGCCAGAACATCTTGTGGTGATAAGGATGGCTATGTTCTTTGCGTTTACTTTTGCAATTTTAGCTAAAATGACATTTGCAGTCACAGCTGATGATGAAAAGTGAATTTGTATATACAAATGTGATAAAGTATTTAAAATGAAGTTTCACCCGTGCCGACTATGTGTCCTCACAGGGTTTTCTTTCTCATCCCACTACGTCTTGGTACAATCCCAGGGTCTGCAACTGTGGTGCAATGAATCAACCCTAAAGGGGAACCTATTGGCATTGGCATTTTGGACAGATGACTCCAGTGACTTTTCTGCCTAGAGTTTATAGGCATGTTAAGAGTGTTGTACCTGGATATAGGCTTCCCTTCTTCAGCTCGAACTTCTCCAAGGTTGGGGGTTTGCAGGCACAGTGGAGGTGGGCAACACTTGGCACCTGCGAGCAGATTCCTGGCTGGGTACCTACTGTTCCCACCTTGATTTTTTGAGGGGAAGGGGCACCTGAACTGAGGTCAAGGTACCTGTTGCCTTGACTAAGCACTAATGGCTGGAGCAATGGAGATCAAGTCTGTGTGTATGCCCAGCAGACAGTTGTTCTGCTGGACCTGCAACTCTGTGGCATCCATTAACCTGTCCACTCAAGTGACCAGATGCCAAAGGCTGCATAGTACAAAAAGCACTGGTGGCATACTTTAACCTTGAGCCAGTTTTCCAAGCCTCCATTAAGCTTGCTTGCTGCTCCCGTGTCTGCTAGTGTGTTTGGATGAATTTTTAATGCCCAACATCATGCTGTTCTCTCATGCCCAGGACTGAACAGGTGCCTAGTTGCTGGCTAGTCTGAATGCCGGTGACCTGGGATGTTTTCCTCAGACAGCTACAGTGATGAAGCAGTGATGCAGAACATGATCTTAACTGTAATTTTGCCCAAGTACTCACTGAAGCCTCAGTGTCTGAATTGGTGGGCAATGCAGGAAATAGCCTTGCCAGTGCTTCCTCTGAGGAATCTTTTTCAGGAGTGAAGGATGAGATGACATCTTGAAGGGCTGGCCTCTTAATGGTGGTGATTGTACGGATGCCAGTGGTACTTGCGGGAGGTAGAAATGAGAATGAGCTGTGAAATAGCAGTAGAAGTTTGACCATGTTAAGGGGACATTTACAGTGCTGGTAATAGGAGAACAGTGGAGCCCTTGACATAAATCTTTCCTGGTTGCATGGTCTTGGAGGTCTCAGCATCACTACTTGAACAATCACAGTCCTCTTCCCACTAAGGCAAGTAGTTTCTCCTCCTAAGAGGTAAGGAGACCGAATGCCAAGCAACTCAGAATCTGTCTTGGCTCTCTTTGCCATAACATGGCATAGTTTCTCCTAGAGTCAGAAAAGGGAAGATTTAGTGAGATGAAAGAGGCTGGCACAACTTTTAGTGTTGGTGCAGGTGGAGGAAAGGTGGTGTGGTGTCCCGAGTAAGTGAGTAATTCAACGGTGCAGTGGACATACAAATTACTTTCTCAGTCAGAGCAAGTGAGAGAAGATGCTGCATACAATAGTGAAAGTAGACCATAAGCCTCTGTGGATGGTGGGTGCAGTAGCACAATTAGAATGAGTGTGAGATAGCAGAAAGAAATGGTGGCACTTCGCCTGTGGAAAGCAGAAGGTCACCTCCTTGCACTCCTGTGCGCTCCTTCAGACTGTGGACATCTCACTGTGCCAGGTGGCAACGTCAGACTATGCTGGCAGGGTCTGAATACTTGGTCTCGTCTTGGTAACCCTGAGTAAGGAGGTTCCCACTCCCATCATAGGACCTCCAGGTTCCTGTCAGCAAATCGGGATGCAAACTTGCCAGTGGCAGTTTTCTAAAATAAAGGTGTTACTAGGTTTTGTCCATATTTGTACCTCCTGCCAATGAAGGTGGGCAAAGAAAACGGTTTTGCTCCTTTGCTGGTTTGTTAGATCATCTGTAAACAATAAATCTCAAAAACTAAAAGCTGGCTTCAGTAAAACTTTAGTACGCAGATGGGGAATAGCCCATGGTAATACTGGTCGGTTCTTGGCAAAGCCGTGGATCAGATCATTGAATCCATTAATATTAGGATACAAGGCAAATTTACATTTTTCAGCAGTGTTGTCGGTTGTTTGATTTAGAATATTGTGGATGATCTCAGCTGCTGTGGTGCAATTTGGCACATTTCAAAATGTGAGCTGTGTTTTTGGAGCAAGTTGTAGGATTTAGATTGGCATGAAGCCTCCTCAGTGATATGGTCTTAGATATTAGTGAAAAGAATGAACTTTTCAGAACTGTCTAATTGCAATAGTTCTGGCAGCATCTGTGAAGGAGAAAATAGAGTTAAAGTTTCGGGTCCAGTGACCCTTCCTCAGAACTCAGTTCCGGACCCGAAACGTTAACTCTGTTTTCTCCTTCACAGATGCTGCCAGACCTGCTGAGCTTTTCCAGCAACTTTGTTTTTGTTCCTGATTTACTGCATCCACAGTTCTTTTGGTTTTTATTTTCTAATTGCAGCAGTGTTGAGTTCCCACAGCATGGTGGAACTTTGTGCTCTCCTGAGTGCCCTTTCCTTGTTTGCTTTTGTCACTGTGTGTTTCACTCAACTTTCCTTTGTTGCTTTTTGTTTAGATATTTGTGCTGGCTCAATACCAAACTGGCGCACCCTTTCAATTATTGAGTTTGTATCATATGAGTAGAATGTTTCCAGAAAAAGGCAATTCCATCGGTTTGTTTTGGACTTGTTCCTCTTCACTGCCTGCCCCGTCTCTATTCTCATTTTGCACTTGGACACTGGGAGTTAAATGCATGCATTTCTTATGATAAATCTAGTCATTATCTCAGCGAAAATGACACTGTTGTGATATTCTTGAAGTTTGCTTCAAATTGCTGATATAGCGTCATGTTTCTGGGGATTCATTTGTGGTATGATTTGGGATAATCAAGATGTGTTGAATCTCTGTGTGTTATGAGAAGAAGTGTTTACAAACCGATTCCAGTTAGTGGTTTTCAATGCATAAGACATAATAAGTTTGCCCATTTTGTAACAATATTATGTATGTAGAATATATTTTGTTTATTTGGGATGCACCGAGATATTCATTATGTTGAAACATATAAGAACTGTTCCTACCCTAAAAATTACATTGTGAGGCAGGGCAAATATTTTGAGTGAAAGATCGCATATACAGGGGGTCCCTGATTTACGAACATCTGACTTAGAAATGCTTGAACGTAGGCACGCAATCCCATTCAGTTGTGTACTTTTGAAGATCTGATATACAAAAATTTCCTGTATTTATGGGCAGCTCCTTTATATTGTCCTGCATTGTGTCCTGACTTGGGTACAAATCAACTTGCAATACCCAGAAATATCACCTGTTTGCATCCTGGGGACTGCAAATAATGTACTTAACAGAACTCCATAATATATGCAGCAAGCAAAGAGCTGGACAAATGTTGCAGCAGCATTCAAATTTTATTTGTCCTTTCTAATTTTTGCTTTGCTACTTTTATTATGGCTCCCAGATCGATGGATATTGCAGTTTATACAGTACTGTGCATTTGACATGACATTAGTACAGTTTTGGAATGGCACTAACCTAATATCCGAGGTGTGCTGTTAATAACAGTAATTTGTGGAATCATTTGCATGAGCATTTGAGGAGTAAATGCAGACATCTTTTGTTCTGTAGACTTTACCTATACACTGCCATATCTGTATGTTTTTCGCAACTTATATAAATAACACAATTGAGATTTTAAGGTTGCAGCTTTTGCATTTAAATGTCACTGTAAATGTTTATCTGTTCTGTTTTAAAAGTATCCTAAGTGCTTGGCATGAATATTTCCCTGACTTATGTTACACTCTACATTTTATTATGGACAGTTTTCTCGTAACAAGTCAGCATTACTGTCTCCTTCAGGTGGTCTCGGCCCTATAAAGACAAGGTATTGCTTTAAGCTGAGCATTGGGGAAATACAAACAAATGAATTACGAGCAGGATGAGGCCATTCAGCCCTTCAAGCTTTCTCTGTGATTTAAAAGATCATGACTGGACCAGTTGTGGCTTCTGCTTTGTTGTTTACCTGCTATGCCCTTTTACTTTCTTGTCAGGCAAGTATCTATCTATTAGTATCTTAACCATATTCAATGTTTCAGCCTGTACTGCTCTGTGGGGAGAAAACTCTGCAGACTAATAACTTAGTCTTCTCTGTCTAAGGTTATTTTTAAACTGTGTCCCCTTATTTTTTATCTCCCAGAAGTAGGTTATTGCATTGATATTGGGATGAAAATTGATTTGTATTGATCGAGAAGTACGTTAACTAAAATAAAATTAAGTTGCACTTGTATAGCAGCCTTCACAACTTCCGAAGTAGTCCCTGCAGACAAACATGGCAGCAGCTGTATGCTAGGTGTGATAATCTAATGGTATTATTACTAGATTATTAATCCAGAGACCCAGATCATGATCTGGGACCTGAGTTCAAATCCTGCCATGGTAGCTGTTGGAATTTTGTAAAGAATAAATCTGAAATTGAGAGTCTAATGATGACCATGAATTGTTGGAAAAGCCATGTGGTTCACTTACGTCCTTTAGGGAAGGAAATCTCCCGTCTGACTTATAGGTGACTCCGGATTCTCAGTAATGTGGTTGGCTCTCAATGCCCTCTGTTAATTAAGGATAGATGTTAAATGTTGGCTTAGCCAGTAATGCCCGCATTTCATGAATGAAGTAAAAAAAAATGCATGGCAGAATTTCTTAGATACCTGATTGGTTCATCTGTTTTGGTGGTGTTATTTGAGAGGTTATTGTTGAACAAGATATTATGAAATGCTTTCTTGTTTAAATGGCCTTGTTTTATTCACTCATAGCACCCCTTAGTACAGCAGTCAGTGCACTGAAGTGTCAGCATAGATTATGACCTTAATTCTTACAGAAAGAACCCATGATTTCCTGACTGAGAAGTGAGACAGATTAAATGGGAATTTTACATCTGTTTTGGTGTTAGGAATGACGGAACATCAGCATTGCTATATTATTGGACCGAAGATTTGTAAACTGTGTAAAACTTACCTTTTCTTTAAATAGTTCGTAGGTTTTATGAAATCTCTTCCTTGTCAATGTTTTGCATTGTTCCGTAAATGAAAGTAACAGAAAGTCTACATAACAGAATAATGAAAAATTAATTTGGTAATTAATTTATTGGTATGTTTATCTTTTTAATTTTTAAGAACGCAAGGATAATTTTTTCACAAAGCTTTCCCCCTTTGAATGCATGATTAATGACGTCAGATAATGATTCTTCATTGCAAAATGTGGTAAATAGGTCATTAAACACAAAGCAATACTGAAGAAGGAGGGATGTTTGACGTAAGGGCAGACTCATGACATGGTCTTCATAGTATTTGTTGAGCACTCCCCATTTTGCCACATCCCTGCTGTATTACTACATGGACAAGTTACATTTCTGCAAAACCTTGCAAGGTGCTTCATAAAACTGAAAACTGTGGCCAACCAGCATTCTGGAGGCGCATGTAGAAATGAGAGAAGAAATTATTGCAGTTAGAGCTCAAAAGGCCTGGCAGCATCTGTGAAGGGAAATCAGAGGTACCTTTTCTGGCCTGGTGACTTTTTCTCCGGACCCAAAACATTAACTCTGATTTCTGTTCACAGATGTTGCCAGATCTGTTGAGCTTTTCTAGCAACTTTTGTTTTTGTTTCTGATTTACAGCGTTTGCTGTTCTTTTGACTTTTAAATTATTGCAGGTCTCTGCTATGTGTGGACGGAATTGAAATGGAAAATTTAAACATTGCCTTTAAAATAGAAAACATCCCAAGGCACGCTACAGAAAATAAGGGTGAGACAGAGGGAAGGCATTATTGAATACATTCGAGGCCAGGAGAGGATGGATGGATAGATTTTTGATCCCTTGGGAAATTGAGAGATATGGGAAGCAGGTAGGAAAATGGAGTTGAGGCAGAGGATCAGCTGAGATGATAATGATGCAGCAGGTTGAAGGGCTTTATGGTCCAGTCTTGCTTTGGTTTACCTTCTTTGAAGGAGGATGGAATTGAACTTCATGAACACTATGAAGGGAGGCGAGACAGCATCTAATAGACATTTCAATTGCTGAGTAGATTCTTATAAAATATATGAAAACAACCTTCAGGTTCCTCAACTCAATATTTTAATAGAACAGTCACAATTTTAATGTACCTGGAATTGTAATTATCTAATGTCATCTCAATCCTTTGAAATGCCTGTTAGACTTCAAATGAACAAAACATCTTGATTGTTGCATAATATTCTTTCCCACAAGTTCAAATGCAAGTCTTGGTGATAATGAGAAAGGCAACGTGCTGTATGTTTTTTTCCTCTTGTCCATACCAGACCAAAGTTAGTTGATGGCATTGATATTGTCTTAGTTAAATTCAAATGTACATAGGTGTGGCTTCTATTTGGTATTGAATTCCCACAGAAAGGAATTTTGAAGTGCAGTAAGTTAAAAGTACTTGTGTATGAATAACAGGAGTTAGAGCTGGGGAAAAAATGACTTTGCATATTTGGAACCTAGAAAATGACAAAAAGAGCTTGTGTTTTATTTACCATCTTGGTAATTGCATGACTGAATGAAATGGAGCTGTTGACGAATGATATTCAATCTCTTACCAGTTTGCTGACAATAGAACCAGACACGAGGGCAGGGTAAATCCCAGTGGTGGAAAGCTTTGGAACTAAGGTCCATAGTTACCTGTTTCCTCCAGGCAGGCTATACTGACCACATATGTCATAAGTTACTCATGTACAGTAATCTATTATTTTCTGTAAAACAATCTACCCAACTTATTTTTGAAGGAATCAATATTATTTGTTTCACAGTCATCCTTGGGAGCCTGTTCCAAAAATTGAGCACTTGGCCTTTGAAATAATGTTACCTCAGATTGGTTTAGAACTTACTTTACTTTAATCACTTCCTCTGGCTCACCTGTTCAGGGTAAGGTAAAATTAAACATTTTGCCATAGTCTACATTATCTAGACCCTTTAGAATCCTGAAAACAGGAAGCAATTCACCTGAAGTTATGGATTTGCTCGCCGAGTCGGTGTGTTTGATTGCAGATGTTTTGTCACCCCGCTAGGCAATATCGTTAGTGTGCTGCTGGTGAAGTGTTGGTGTTCTGTCCCGTTTGTTATTTACATGCCTTGGTTTGCTGGCGTGGTTGACAGCACTTCCGGTTCTGTTTTACAGTGGTTTGTATATTGAGTCCAGTTCAATGTGTTTGTTGATAGTGTTCTGGTTGGAAGGCCAGGCCTCCAAGAATTGCCTAGCATGTTTCTGTTTGGCTGATGCTCTTATGGATGTGTTGCCCCAGTCGAATTTGTGTCCTTCTTTTTCTGTGTGTATTGAGACCAGTGAGAATTGATCATGTCTCTTGGTGGCTGGTTGGTGTTTGTCTGCAATCAAACACACTGGCTTAGCAAGCAAGTCTACTACCTTATCCACAACCTGAGCATTTCACGTATTGACTTCTCTCTAGTTTACATAACATGCTTCCCAGTGTGATCTTTGTGTTCCTACAATTGCCTGGTTGGTGTTTTTTGTGTCATCTTTAATAACTATGTTGTGTTTTTGAACGGTGGTAACCAGAACTTTACTCAGTGCGGAAGAAATGAAAATGATGGAATTTCTTTGCTTTTTTGACTTACCAATGGCCTTATAACACCTCTCAACATCTGATTTACTTTGCTAACTGTTATGAATATTGTTGCAATGGTTTTTTTTTGTCAGGACCTTGTGAATACTTTAGTCTCCTGACAGGTTATTTTCTTAGTTTAGTTTATCGCAGTACATTAATTTGTAATGACAGACTTGTGCATTAAATTAAAATACATGCTTTACTTTTTTGCTATGTATATTACCTCAAGATGGGAACCATAATATGTAGTTGAAAGATAGCTGTGCAAATGAATAAAATAATAGTAATAGCATGCAGTACTCACATTTTAGTGAAATGGATCACATTTTGGTATGACTTTGTTTTCATTAGTTGTACAAAAGTTGCTGAAAATTACTCCTGTGAAATGTCCAAAACAGATCAGTAGTTGGCATGTGGCCGTACACTTAATATTATGATTTGGGCTTTTTCACAATGTGTCTAAAGTATTCCCAACATAAAATTAATTTGTATAAACAAACTCTTAGATGAACTGAAACCTTATAACTTTCAACCTGATGTGAATTCATAATAGTTTACTGCAACGCCAACAAGTTATTTGTTTACCTTGGTTGACTGGACAGCTGGTTTGCAGAATAGTGACTCGAACAGTAGGGGTTCAGTTCCCACATTGGCTGAGATTACTGTGAAGGATTTTCTTTCTCTACCTCTCTCCTTGCCTGAGGTGTGGTGACCCGCAGGTTAAACCTTCTTCAGTTGTCTCTTTATAATGAGAGAGCAGTCCTATAGTCTGGTAAGACTATGGTGACTTTAGCTTTATGTTATAGAGACCACAGTATACCACCATACTCTCCAAAGATCAGAAAATGACTGTTAAACTACAATTATTTAGAAAAAAATAAGAATTGAATCATACCACAAGGATTTCAAATATCTTTTGCAGTGTATATTTCTTATCTTGCCAGATCATTTGCAAAACCTGGGGAGAAAAGTAAACTTTTGTGGAGTTGCCTTCATGGTTTGACTAGGTGAGATTTTATTGCTGCCTACCACGTGCCAATCCTGAAACTTAACCACAGAACTAAAGGCATGGATGAGGTGTTCTATTGTCATACACCCAAATTGCACTACCGTAATTGAATAGGGGATAAATTGAATGAGCAAGTTTGTGAAATATAAAACTCTCAAAGGAGTGATCTGAACTACTGTACCATAACAAACATGAAAAACAGACCAAAACTTTTAATCCTGTAAATTATAGCTGCAAAAGTGTTGGTAAACAGAGAGTAATTTATGATTTAATTAAAAATGTAGTATTTGGTGGGGGAAAGAAATTAATTTGGAAAGAAAAGTGTAGTGGGACAAAATCTGATAGGTTCAAATGTTTATGGTTGCTATATTTCTTCCTTTTTCCTTTCTTTCATTCGTGGGACGTGAGTTTCACAGCATTAATTGGCCAGAGTGACTTTTCCAAACAACAAAATGGCATCTGCACAGGGACTGATCATGACCGAACACAGTCTGCATGTGCACTCCTGACAGAACCATGTTCTTTCATGGTGACATCACTGTCATGCCTCAGGATAGCTAGCGCATCTGCTTTCTGTAGCCATGCAGCTGGACCCTATTGAGCCACTGCTCCCTTGCCACCTGGACCTATATAGCCATGACCCTCAGCTTCCCACCCACCTACCTTGAGTTGCAAAGCATAAGCTGGAGCCAGGGCTGTTGCTTCTCCTGTTCATCCCTAACTCTTTCGGAACTCCAACACTCATCCTCAATGTAGGATCAGAGTGATTAAGGCCTCCCAATTCTAAACTCTACTGTTTACATTATTCACAGTGCTGGCAGCATTGTTTGCTTTTTTTGTTTTTGGACATTTGCACTGGATACAGCTTTTATTGGCCATACCTGACTGCATTTTAGAAGTGGTAGTGGAGCGGCCTTCTGAACTACTGTAGACCATGTGGTACAGGGGCTACCCACAGTACAGATAGGTTGGGAATTTCTGAATTTTGGTCTAGTGATGGTGAATGAGAGGCATTATAGCTCCAAGTCAAGATGGTGCGTAACTTAGAGGGGAGCTTGCATGCAGTGACTTTCCAATGCATATGGTGCCTGCGTAATCAAGGTAGTGGTGTGGCAAGGTGCCATCAAAGAATCCTTGACACATTACCACAGTGCATCTTGTAAATGTGCCAGTGCTGGAGGGAGTCAATATTTAAGTTGGTAGTCATAGAGATGTATAGTGCGGAAACATCCCCTTCGGTTCAACTTGTCCATGCCAACCAGATATTCTAAATTAATCTAGTCCCATTTACCAGCATTTGGTCCACATACCACTAAACCCTTCCTATTCATGTACCTATTGAAATGTCTTTTAAATGTTGTAATTGTATCAGCCTCCACCATCACCTCTGGCAGGTCATTCCATACACGCACCACCCTCAGCATGAAAAGGTTGCCTCTTAGTTCCCTTTTAAATCTTTCCCCTGTCATCTTAAACCTATGCTCTCTAGTTTTGGTCTCCCCTACCCTAGGGAAAAGACCTTGGCTATGTACTCTATCCGTGACCTTCATGATTTTATGCATCTTTATAAGATCAGCCCTCAGCCTCTGACGGGCCAGGAAAAATAGCCCGATCATTAATATTTCATAATTTCTTACCATTTTAAATCCATATGTTCTGTCTTCTATTCTTCTTACAGACATGACTCACATTACAGCTATTTATAGTTCCTCCACCAATGTTTTAAATATACCTCACATGATACGGATAGCAAAGTAGATTGTATGATGGACTGTAGTGAACTCTGTTACACTCAGTACCTTCACGTTGCAATGTTATTATATCCTGGCTTCCCTCTGGACAAATCCTCATTGGGTCTGGAAGTGTGGGGCTGAGCAGGGAATGGAATTTTAAAGTGCCACTGAAATAATTTGTCAATCCTTGGTATACAAGGACATTTCTCCAGATTATATTCCATCTGCCAATTACTTGCCCGCTCAATGAACTTGTCCATATCTGTTTACAGCCTATTTGGTTGTCCCCATAGCTTTCTCTCCCACCTGACATGGTCTTGGAACCTAGAGACATTACACTTGTTTCCTTTATCCAAATAATTTATATCGATTGTAAATGATTGTGTCTTAGCAGTGACCTTCTGGCACCCACACTACTACTAGCTCACCATGCTGGAAGTGAGGAAGAGTCATCTAGACTGGAAACATTGGCTGGTTTTTTTCTCCATGGATGCTGCCTGACCAGCTTTGATCTCCAGCATTTTTTGTTTTCAGTCAAGCTGGAAATGACCCTGTTTACTGCTCACCGGCCAATCCTCTATCACAGAATCCTTACAAAATCCCTTCAATGTGGAAACAGGCCATTCGGCCCAACAAGTCCACACTGACTCTTCGAAGAGCATCCAGCCCAGACCATTCCCTGACCCTATCCCGGTAACCCTGCATTTCTCATGGGCAATCCGCCTAACCTGCACATCTTTGGACTGTGGGAGGAAACTGGAGCGTCCAGAGGAAGCCTATGCAGACACCAGGAGAATATGCAACCTCCACACAGACAGTTGCCTGAGGGTGGAATTGAACCTGGTTCCCTGGTGCTGTGAGGCAGCAGTGCTAACCAATGAGCCACTGTGCTGCCCAGGACACAGCAAACACTGTTGCACTGAGTATGCAGTTTGTTTTACCATTATTATAATGTACAGTCAAAGAACCGTCGGAGATGGGGATGTTGGGGGAGACAGAGAGGACCACAGAGGTAAGCAGAGAGAGAGAGAGGCAGGGGGGTACAGAGAGAGAGAGAGAGAGACAGACAGACAGACAGACAGACAGAAAACAACAGACAGGGAGAACTGGAACTGTAACTCTCCACTGCATCTGTCACTCTGTACATAAACCACCCCAAACCTCCCAATTAGATTTCAACCTGTGACTCACTTTCACACACCTGTTATACTAGATATAAACCACACTGAACACCTCACTTAGATTCTTGTCTGTACCTTACTCCCCAGTATCAGTTATTCAAGATGTAAACCACATCAAACCCCTCAAGAACTTCTGAGGATGGGTCACCGGACGTTAACTCTGTTTTTTCCTTCAGAGGTGCTGCCAGACCAGCTGAGCTTTTCCAGCAACTTTGTTTTTGCCCCTCAACTATACTGTTTGTAACTCACTCCCTGGTACCTGTCAAAGTACCAAATTAAGGTTGCTTTGTTCTGACTGATGTTGAGCTTCTTGATTGTCAACAGAGTTGTACTCATCCTACAGCTGGAGAGAATTCCATCACGTTCCTGACTTGTGCCTTACAGATTCTGGATAGGAATGAGGAAATGAGTTGCTTGTTCCTGGCCTCTATTCTACTCTTGTAATAGAATTTATATGGCTGATCCAGTTAAGTTTTTGGTTGGTGGAAGCTTCTAGAATGTTGATGGGAGGCGAGTCAGCGATAGTAATGCAGTTGACTGTCAAGGAAGATGGTTAGTTTCCCTCCGATGGAAGATCTAATTGCCTGGCATTTATGTGGCAGAAATGACACTTGCTTGTTAGCAATCAAGCCGTTGTATTGTTTAGGTCTTGCTGTATGCTGTATCCTGTTTCAGGCATGCATCCCCACTTCTGACTTAAGTTGGAGTGAAGATCATTGGCGAAGTGGCTGGAGATGTTTGGACCTAGGAGATAATCCTGAGGAACTCCTGCAATGATGGTCCGGAACTGATGACCCTTGGCAACCAAAACTCTCTTTCTCTATGTGGGTTACTCTGCCAGCCCAAGAGAGATTTGCCTTTGATTCCCATTTACTTAATTTTATTGAAACATATTTTGAGAGTTTAAAATATATAGTTTTTTTTGGGAACTTGGATCCTAAAGTTGAGATAAATGGGATTTTCGTTTTCATTGTTGTGAAGGTCTGATTTTTTTTTAAAGAAAGGATCAGAAAGTTATTTAGAACAGTAAGTTAAAGTCAGTCTTTCCAATAAATCATCTGACTGAGCAAGCTACTTGATGAGATAGCTGCTGCCAATTGTTGACTTGATTTTACAATGGCAGGCCCACGGCCATAAACAGATTCAGTTAGGAAGGAGCAGCCTGTAGGCCAACAGAGTTGGAAAGAACCTTCAGAGTAGTTGAAGTCATGGAAAAGTCATTGAATTCGCCTGGCCATGGGTCTTAGGAGAGCCAGAGGGAATTGTGTGGTGAATCTGCAGAAAGTTTCCAAAAGGAAATGCTTACAACCTGGCCAGTTGAGCAAATAATTTGGAAATGAAGATAACAGTGACTTCACCAGGCTTCAGTGACTTCAAAGGATGTTGATGGGAATCTATCTTTTTACTGTTAGTGATAAGACCAAAATTTTTTATCTGTGCTTTTTTTCTTCTTTTATGTAATAAATCTATGAAAGCATTTACGGCCTTGTGTGAATATGTGCAGAGACTGACCACCGTGGGAACCAAATTGCAAAAATAAAGCTTAATGTCTAAGAAGTCAGGTTTCACCAGTATTACCATCACATAGGATCATCATAACTCTTTGTTGCCACAACTTGACAAAAACAGCCTTGATATCATGGACAGTCACTATGATCTCTCCACTTGATTTTAGCTCTCTTGTCTTTGTATGGACAAAGGTTGTAATGACGTCTGGAACTGATTGGTCCCGGCAGAAGCCAAACTCGATATCGGTAAGCGGATGATTTCACTTGACCAATGGCATCTTCCGTCACTTTGCCTATGGTTGAGTTGAGACTTATGGACCAACAATTGGCCTGATTGGATTTGTCCATCTTTTTGTAGACAGAACCTATTTGGACAATTTTCTGTGTTGTTCGTGGACCCTTTTCCTCCAGGTTATTGCTTGATTGGCCATCACTATTGATAACTGGATGTGGTAGCATTGCAGAACTTAGATCTAATCTATTGGAATTCATGCAGTAGAATTAACTTGAAAATTCAATGTGTTCTTTTTCATATGATGATTATTTATCTTTATTTCTTAAGCAGTTTTGAAAGACATTGAAAAATGGGCCGCCACTCCTCAGATAGTGAAGATAATACCAGAAGTCGTCGTAAAAAGAAACACCGGAGGAAATCAACTTCCAGTAGTTCTTCTGATAGCAGAACATTCACCCGGAAAAAATCTAGTAGAAGGACAAGATCACACTCTCGTGGTCATCGCTCCCATTCCCGATCCAAGGACAGAAGGTGGGCATTATCAGTTACGTCTTGTAACGTTAAGAAAGAAGAGTCATGAAGTTATGAAGAAGAGTCATACTTGATTTGAAATGTTAACTTTGATTTTGTTTCCACAGATGCTGCCAGACCTGCTGAGTTTCTCCAGCATTCTGTGTTTGGACCTGTTGTAAGATGCTATTTACAAAATCAGCCAATATACCAGAGAAACAGCCATGTCAAAGATTAACTGATAGGGAATTAACAGGTTGCGCTATAAGATCCGGATTGAATAAGGGATTTCTCAAAAGCATTGTTTCTGTCTTGTTTTCTTTATGTTCTGGATTTACACTTTTGAGTGAAAGATTTTATCTGTTGTCGTCCCTGTTTTTTCCAAGCAATTTTCGGTTTCCCCTCCTAACACATCTTGTTTTGACAAATTTCATTCTTTTCATATGTCACTACCAAATATTGTTCTGTTTTTCTTGTTTTGTCTTTTAAGGCAAAAGACAGATCAAATATTTGGAAACAGTTGTTATTGTCAGATACAGAGCGAGCAGCCAGAATTCTTATGACCAGTTGGGCAGCTAGTTATTGTGAAGTTTGGATCTGAAGTGATTTTATTCCAATTTAGATAGAATAGAAATCACTGATTGTAGGATGAATCTAGTTTAATTCACATAGGAGCACTGAAAATTCAGGCAAGTTAGAAACTTTGGAATTTGTTTTGTTACTTTGCTTTCCTTAGAGCACTGTTGTAAGAAATTGAGAATGGTATATCTGCCACACTGTTGAAACTTATTTTACATTTCCATCTCCCAGAGATAACTTTGTTTCTTTGGTTGACTTTGGAAAACTGTTTGTAAAGGTGAATTCCAGTTTTTGGTGAGTGTGAATTTGAGAAAGTCAGGCAGATACAATAACTGAGAAGATGTTTTGTCAAGTGAGGTGAACAAAGTGGTATTTCTACGTATTCATTTGTTTATCTATTGAAATTAGTGCTAGTTCACTATAACCAATATATTTTAGTTCAAACAGTAAAAAAAAAGGGTTAGAAACCACAATTTCTTCTGAAATTGAAAACGATAGTTGTGAGATCCCTAGTAGTTCAGCAAGTTCAGAGTATCATTTTGAAATCAAATTCAGTAAAGTGTGTATTCTTGGACAAAAGAATGTATCTGCTGATATGAGAAAGTTTATGAAGTCATTGGATGATTGTTATGTCCGAGAGTCATGGAGATATACAGCATGGAAACACACCCTTCGTCCAACTCGTTCAAACCGACCAGCTATCCTGTGTAAATCTAGTCCCATTTGGCCCATATCCTTCTAAACCCTTCCTACTCATATACCCATCCAGATGTCTTTTAAATGTTGTAATCATACCAGCTTCCACTACTTCCTCTGGCAGCTTTTCCCATACACGCGCCATCCTCTGTGTGAAAAAGTTGCCCCTTAGGTGCCTTTCATATCTTTTCCCTTCACCTTAAACCTGTGCCCTCTCTGTTACGGTTTTAAAGTTGCAGAAGATGAGTTGAACGGAAACGTCTGGTATGTTTCAAGTTATTTACTTCAGACTAATTCTGTAAATTGTTGATGTTGAAGTGGTAGTTAAGAATTACAGTATTTAAAACGTGCTATTGCGCTCGTGTTTTGCTTGTTGCCAAAGCTGCACTTAAATGATTTTTTTTAATTTAGCAAAGGAGATTCGATGGGTAAGAGAAAGGATTTGGTTGAGGAGTAGCACAGTAGATAACTCCTAGAATCACAATTTATCAAATACTTAAATGTCAGTGCCAATATCAGAGACTTTGTCCATTATGGTAGTGTTTTCTTTAGAGAAACATTCAAGAATTTGCAATAAAGCTACAAAGTGAAGTCATTTTTTTGGAGTGACTACTGTTGTAATTTTGAGAAGATTGTGATAATGTTGCTCATTTAGTGGTAGCTACAAATGTGACTGAATTGAGAAGAAAGTGATAAAATGTAGATGAACACGAACACCTAATGTTCAAAAATGATAATAGCTGGAAATTGACAATAAAATGATACTATCAGATTAAAGATGTGAATGGGGATCTGTTGGAAAGAATTGGGAACTTGTAGAAAATGCAGATGGTGAGTAGGAAAACTGTAAAATAATATTGAGTATGTAGAATTTTTAGATTTGTAGTAGCACAGTTGAAAAGCACCCCTTAAAATTTGGAAGCTCATGATAAAAATATCACTAAGTCAAAGATTGTAAATCATATAGTGTAAGCTTAAAAATACTGAACATGGTTGGAAGAAAAATGCAATCTTGAAAATATTATGCTGATTTGATATGCTGGGTAATTGACTACAAATGATACAATATATACAACACTTGCACCATCAATGATTAAAATTCAAATATATTTAATTTCTGACATTTTGAATTGTCACTGCTTTGGTTGAAGTTGGACCTGATGTTGATATACGTACCAAGAAAAGAACAAAGCTATTAATATTTTCCTTTGAACTGTTGGCTAGTACCTGTAGTACTTTCTTCTTTGGTTAGAATATTCTATTCATTTGTTCTTATCAGAATAGAATCCCATCAGTTGTCACAGGCGTTTACACATGATTAACTGTGAAACTGCTTCTTCCAATGATTTCTAGCTGAAGTTCTTTTTAAAATCTAAATTAAGATAAGCTTTTAAAAGATACATCATTACAGATTGTAATATACATTAGTATATTCTATATCTTCAGACGTAGACGTCGGTCTAGCAGCAGCTCATCATATGAGGTCCGAAAGAAGCGAAGCAGTCGTACCAGATCACGGGATCGAGGGAAATCCTACAGATCACGGCGGTCTAGATCAAGAAGCAAGAACAGAAGGTATGGATAAGTTATAATTTCTATATTGCAGGGAATGGCAATCTTTGTTTTGAAGACTCATGGTTGTGCGGCATCAAGAAAGCAAACTATGCAGTCCGAGTACAAGTCAACCTTTTCAAGTTATTGCATGGGTGCAGCTATAGTGCACTTCAACAAATTGTTTGTTTATTACAAAAAACAAAATGAAAGATCTTTTTACTAGGGGAGAAGGCTGAAAGCATGGTAATTTTTTAAAAAAAAAGTACAAGCGTGATAAACATAGGCAAAGGAACAGCTGAGCATCCCAAAAAGGGCAGAACAGTCTTGATTGATGGCTACTAGAAAGGTTAGAGAGAGAAATTTGAGAATAAATTTATGAAGGAATTAAGTGTGAGCTTTTTTCCATGTGAGCAAGAATGATGGAAGTATAAACATATGAATTAGGAGCAAGAGGCCACTTGGCCCCTCGAGCCTGTTTCATCATTCAAGAAGATTATAGCTGATCTGATCACCGGACATACCTGCTTACTGTTGATAACATGTATGGTTGGCAGAAGGATGTGAGTTATAAAGAATGGAGAGATGTCAATAGAGATATCACTGTTGATGACCAGCATCTTGAGGCACAGAAACTTTGAGGTGGTGTGGTCAGAGATTGGGGGTGAGATTTCCTTCGAAGGGTGCAAATGAATGAACACACAAATCCAGCAAAGTTGGAGGACATCGGAGTAGGGAGCTTAGATTAGGATGAAATCACAAAGGTCGAAGGGCATATTGATAATTAAGTAACCATGGGAATGTGCCACATGATATGTTTAACCAAGAGACATGAAGAATGAAGGAGAATGAGCTGAGCAGAGGATGAAAAGATGCCAGATTGTGGAAGTCAGGGTGAAACTTAGCAATTATACCTGTATTGGTGCTACAGCAGTTGTGTAGGACAAATGTTGGATGACCATGAGTGATAGGGATGGTTGATGTGATCCTTAATGGTTAATTTGGGAATTGTTCACTGGCGAGAAATGTTCAGGGGGATAATTGTGGAAGGCCAGTGACAGGGTCAGGAAGGATGGTAAAAGAGAGTTGAGAAGGTACGTGAACAAAATTATTCACCAAAGAATGAGGTGAGCAACCATGAGACCGTGAAACATAGAAGCAGAAGTAGGCAATTCAACAAGATCATGGCCGAACTGATAATCCCCATTTCCACTTTCTTGCTTTTTCCCCACATTCCTTGACTGCCTTCCTGGGTAAGAATCTGACTATCTTATGCTTGAATATACTTAATAACCCAGTCTTGACATCTCTCTGCAGTAAAGAACTCCACAGATTCACTACCCTATGTGAGAAGAAGGTCCTCCTTACTTGTGTTAGAAATAGGTAACCTCTTACTCTGAGCTTATGTCTTTTGGGCCAAATGGCCTGCTTCCACACTGTAGGGATTCTATGGTCCTGGGCTTTCCAAACTAGGGGAAACAATCAATCACCATCTATCCTGTCAAGTCCTCTAAGAATCTTGCATGTTTCAACAAGGTTCTCTCTCATTTGTCTAAACTCCAATGAGTACATGCCCAACCTTCTCAACCTCTCTTTATGAGAAAATCCCTCCAAACCTGGGATCAAACCTTCTCTGGATTGCCTTCAATGCCATTGTATGTTTTCTTCGATAAAGAGGCCAAAACTGTTCACAACATTCTAGGTGCGGTCTGACTAGTGCCTTGCTTAGTTTTAGTAAAATATTCCTGTTTTTATATCCATTCCCTTTGAATGGACACCATGCAATGCACTGTGTGAATTGAGGATTGAACATTTGCATTGTTACTCTGTAACCCGCTATGAGATGATGCCATTAGGTTGTAGCAAAAGGAAGAACTACAAGGAAGGCGTTTAACTGGGCTTGAGTCTATGGCAGGTTGGTAGATAAGCACTTATAAGTGAAGAAATGTCCATTGGGGCAGAGTATTGGAACAGACGATGTTGGAAGGAATTCACAATTGGATATGGTGAACAGAGGAAAAGGAATGGAGCCTGAGGGTATAAGTTCAGAAGAAGCTTTCAACAAACATCCTGATCTTAAAATAAAAGTCCTCTCTTTAGCATTAAGAAAAATCTTGGTTCCTGATTGATGTGGTAACACTGATTCTACTCCTCAAGTGAAATTGGAAAGTCAAATATGAAGAGCTAAGAAACAAACCACAAGCAGGATGCGTGTCCCTATCTCTTCACCAAGGCATTTGAGTAATTGTTGTTAAGGTTTAGTACTCTTTCCACCTTTAGTAATGGAGTCTGATTAACCAAATTTAATTTTACAGGAGCTAGGTTATCCCCACATCCCCACAGTCCTACTTCCAGGAGTAGTTCCTGGCAAAGATTTATTGTGGCAACAGTCTTTTTTTTTTACCCATTTCCCTTTCTCAGAGAATAGTGAAATCACTCACGGCTACACTAGTTGCTGTTCTGTGCAGAATTGTCAATTTAGGCACCAACCAGCAATCAAACTGTAGATCTTACTGGTCTTTCTGGCTAATGTAAAGAAAGATGCATTCACATTCGCTTTCCTTCTTCAAAGTTTTTAACTTGAAGAATATCGTCAAATTGATACTCTTTGAATCAGTGTTAATGTGACGAAAATTAATGCTTTTCCCACTGAGTCTATACTCCTATGAAACTGAACTGAGATTGTCCAAATTTCTTTCTTATAGGCTTTTGAAAAAATCTTAAAACTTAATAGCTGGAAATCTGAAATAAAAACTCAAAAATTGTGAAGAATCTTAATCAAAACTAGAAATGTTGTGTAAGCAGTCCCCATTATGGGCCAGAATTAGGTGAAGGGAGCAACAGTTGAAGGTTAGAATTTTTCAACATTAGTGACTTGTGGACAAGTTCATGGGAAAAGCTACAAACAGTTAAAAACTGGTGATTTAATAGATTGTCTGAAAGAGGCAGTGGAAACATCCTCAAAAACTGTAGAGTAAGAAAATTGTCAAGTAAACTATGAAAAGCATGAGAAAAAGCATGAAACTACCTCAAGTTGAAGTGAAAGGAGGTGGCAAGCATAGATAAGGAAATGTTGAAAAGTTTCCAATACTATTGTTCAGAACAGAGTCCCCAGAAGATGCTATAATGATGTGTGCTTTTTTAGAGGGTTTTTTTTCCTGACCTGCTTCTCTTGAAGAGGTTATAAACTTGGTGCAGAGATGTCTGCTCTGTGGAATGCAGAGTAACTAGCTTTGGATTTTTTTTAGAAATTATACAAAGGAAGCATGAGTGGGGTGGAGTCAGGCTTACACCGACCCAGGGTTTTTGTTTTGCTTTCAGTTGTTGAGATTGAGGTTTTGGAGTTGAAGCTGCTTAATACTGCTGCAAAAGCTTGAGTTCTCTCTCTGCTGCGAGATACATTCTTTCAGTATGCTGTTCTCCTGGACTAGATGAGATAACACATGAGGGAAATCTGTTTTGCTGAATTTGCCTTTGCTAAAGGTGTGTTTATGGGATGCTGCTATATTAGAACAGCTGATGAGTAGTAGTTAAATAATATACTATTTTGTTAAGTATTTCAATAGAGTTAAAGTTATGTCAATTCTTTTTGTTTGTATTCTAATTGTGGTGCAAAAATAAGGTGTGTTTTGCTTAGAACCTGGTAGTTTGATCAATCAAAACACATCTGGGATGCAGTGCCTTACACTTGCCTCCAAGTAAGATAAAAGTTAGGGTGTAGGCGATCTCCTTGATACGTTTGGAGGGGGTTTGGTCATGTCCCTAACAAATTAGGGGGTTTGGTCAGGATCAAAATCTCCAATTTCTGGTTGGGTTCGAGGTAATTGGACTCAGACACTGACTCGTGAGTGTTGGTATTCACATTTCAGATGTTGCATTTGGTTGGTTTAAATAGGCTGTGCCTTGTATGATAATGGCTCTATCTGTGGCTAAGAGTTTCCTGGGTGTGGAAGAAGTCACTTGGGATGGTTTACAGAGGTTCGGAATTGGCGGATGTGCTGGAGTTAAGATTGCCTGTGCCCATGAGGAAAAGGGAGATGCTTGCAGCAATAGATCACCATTTACAATCAACAGAAATGCAATCAGAATAATGGGAAATGGCTAAAATTCAATTACAAATAAAACAGCTTGAATATGAAAAGGAAATGAAACAGTTTGAGTAACAATTGAAAACAGAGTAAAACGAACAAGAAAGAATAGCCCCAGCAAAAGAATGGGATAAAGAGTGAACTTTTGAACTTCGGAAGTTGGGACTGAAAAGCGAAAGTTGTCATTTCATTTGAGAAAATAGCTAATCAAATAAAATAGCCAGTGGCCATGTGTGTATTGCTGATTCAAGCAAAGTTGGTAAATAGAGCTAGTGAGAAGTTTGTATCACTATCAGAGGATGTTTCTGGGGTATATGATGAGGTGAAAAAAGCCATCTTAAGTGCTTATGAGCTAATGTCAGTAGCCAACAGACAATGTTGTAGGAATCTAAGGAGGGAACCTGGTCAAATGTATATAAAGCTTGAAAGGATCAAATCAAGTAATTTTGAGATGTGGATAAGGGCATTGAAAACAGATCAAACATTTCATGCTGTTAGATGTTATTTTGGAGGAGTTCAGAAATTCACTTACTAAAGTAGAGAGATCTCATGTGGAAGAACAGAGTTAAACTGCAAGATTAGCAGCAGAAATGGCAAATGATTATGAGTTAGTTCATAAATTAGTATTTGGTTTCTGCATCAAGTTCGATCTGTAAGGGATAGAAATTGAGGAACAGAGAAATCCTCAGGTGGTAAGGGGATCTCAGTGAAGATGTTAAAGATGGTTTACTGCAGGCTAAGAAGGAAAACCATGGTCAGGAAAAAGAAGTAAAAAATCTCAGTTGTTTACACTGTAATAAAATAGAACACATGAAGTTGCAGTGTTGGTGGCTTAGAAAAAGCACTGGGAGGACAGATGTGGGAGAACAGAATAAGACAGTGGGTTTTGTTAAAGTGGAAAAGGAAGGGAAAGGGGAAGCTAAAAAGCTGCAAAAGAATGTACAGCCTGATCAGGGGTTGGTTGAGAAGAAAGTGCCTGACCTCTTTAAAGAATTCATTTGTGTTGGTCAGATTTCCTGGTGTGCCATGAGGAACAGGTAATGAAATTAAGTTTTTAAGAGATATGAGAGCAAGTCAATCTTTGGTGAAAGATGAGGTGTTATTCAGAAGGAGTATTGCCTGAAAAGGTGAATTCACGGTCGGAAGAATGGTGTTCCACTGTATAAAGTGAGGTTGGAGAGCCCGGTGAAAAACGGTGAAGTGGTGTTCAGAGTAATAGGGAAATTTTCAGTTCCAGAAATACAGTTTATCCTTGGGAATGATATAATGGATTGCAGGTGGGAGTGATGCCAACTGTGGTTGAAAAGCCAATGGAAAATCAGACAACAGAGGTCTTACAGGAAGTATGTCCTGAGATTTTTCCTGACTGTGCATAAACAATTCACAAAGCCACAGGTTGAAACAGGAAGAGATCAAAGAGTAAAGACACAGAAGTTGAAGTTCAATTGTCAGAAAATATGTTTGATCAAATGATTGAGAAAAATCAAGAACAGTTGGAGGACAAACATATTTTTAGTTCAGAGAAGTTAGCTGAATTACAACAGAGAGATGAAAAAATAAATCAGTTGTATCAACAAGCGTATACCGAAGAAGAATTTGAGTGCATCCCAGAATATTACTATCTTAAAAATAAGTCTTGATGAGGAAATGGAGACCATCACATATTCAGGCAGTCAAAAAATGGGCAGACGTTTATCAAGTTGTGTTACTGGTGGATTATGGAAAGGAGGTGTTGTATAGGAGATAATTTGGGAGTAAGCAAAACTCAAGCCAACATGAAGAAACATTTTTATTGGCCTGGATTGCAAAAAGATGTAGTTGAACTTTGCCAGACACGTCACGCGTGTTAGCTAGTAGGAAAATCTTGGGCTGTGATAAAACCAGCATCTTTAATATCCATTCAAGCGTTTGATGAATCTTTCATAAGAGTCTTAATAGCGTGCATAGGACACCTCCTTAAAGCAAAAGGTTTGAATCGGTATTTGTGGACCATAATCGATGTATTTACTAGATTTCCAGAGGTCATTCCATTATGCAGTATCATGGCTAAAAGGATTATAAAGGATTATAGTAGAATCATGCAATTTTTTTGTGAGATACGGACGACCCACAGCGATACAGTTGGATCAAGGATCCAATTTTACATCAATGTTATTCAGGGAAGCTATGGATAGTTTAGGAATAAAACCATTCAAATCCACTCTATCATCCAGAATTGCAGAGAACATTAGAACGGTAGCATCAGACTTTTAAAGACTTTAAAGGGCTTATAATCAAGACTATCCAGAGGATTGGGATAAAGGAATTCCATTTGTAATTTTTGCAATTAGGGATGCACCTAATGAATCAACTGAATTCAGTCTATTTGAATTGGTTTTCAGATATGAAGTGAAAGGCTACTTAAATTAGTTAAGGAGAAATTGGTGAGTCAGAGTTCAGAGACTACAAATTTGGATGATGTGTCAAATTTTAGGAAGAGATTAAATAGAGCAGTGAGTTGGCTAGACAGCATTTAACAGGAGTGCAGCATGTGATGAAACAGGGAGCAGATGAGATCAAAAATTCTGAATTCCACTACTGGAGATAAAGTGCTTGTATTACTACCAGTGGTAGGTGAACCTTTAAAGGCAAGGTGTAGTGTGCCTTATCAAATAGAAGGTAAGTTGAATGAAGTAAATTAATTGATAAGAACACCAAATTGAAGGAAAACTGTCATGTGAATGTGCTCAAAAGGTATTTTGATAGGGAAGGGAAGCAAAAGGAGAATGTGCAACTGGTTACAACTCAGAATGAAGAACCATATCCAGATGACTCTGAAATTGACATTCCTCAAATTAAATTGGACAATGAAGAATTTCTCAGAAATTGGGATAAATTACTGAGTTATCTTCCAGAGGAAAATCAGACTGACCTGAAAAAGAGTTATTACAATCAATGGAGAAATATGTGGGAACGAGCTGGGAAGTACCAAATTGGTAAAGTGTATTGTAGATGTAGGAAATAATGTTCCAGTTAAGCAACATTCTTATAGGCTAACCCTCTAAAATTGGCGCAGGTTTAAAAAGAGATTGAAAGGGTGTTCAGAGATGACGTAATCAAAGTGAGTTGCACCAAGTGGAGCTCACCCAAGGTGATGACGCCAAAACCAGATGGTACCCAACGATTATTTTTGAATGATTGCAAGTCAATGCAGTTCCGAAATCCGATTCGTATCCTATTTCACATTTGAAAGACTGTGTTGAGAATGTCTGAGAAGGAACTTGTATTTTGAAGCTAGACTTACACAGAGGACACTGGAAGTGCTTTTATCTAAAAGAGCGAAGGAAAGATTCATCTCTGTGACATCAAATAGACTACCCCAGTTTAACGTCATTCTGTTTCACATGAAGGATGCACCAGCCACATTTCAAAGACTAACCAATAAGGTAATTTCAGGATTACTCAATTGTGTGGTGTACGTAGACAATTTTTAGTCACACTTGGAAGGAGCATTTGGAGCATCTAGCGAAATTGTTCAGTCGACTTCAGGAGACAGGCTTGGTGATAACTCTGGATAAGAGTGAATTTTAAAAGCCCAAGTCACGTTCCTGGGCCATATCATTGGACTTGGAGAGATGGCCCAAATGGGATGTGAAAACAGAGGTTATTGGCGAACTTCCATACAGTCAACTAAAAAAGAAGGACTGTGATTCCTGGGACTGAGTGATTTTTTTATCAAAAATTCGTACTCATTGACCTGTTGAAGAAGTGCAGAAAATTTCAGTGATGGAAGAGTTTCAGATGGAATTTGATAGCCTGAAAGCTGTGACAGTTTTGTCCACTGTTCCAGTATTAGGAATATCTACCAACACAAAATCATTCAAGGTGGCTACAGATGCAAGTGATGTGAATGTCGATTTTGTACTTTTACAGGAAGACGACAAGAGGGTAGAAAGAACTATTGGGTATTTCCCCTGCAAATTGAATATTCATCAAAAGAAATATTCCACCATTGAGAAAGAGACCATGACTTTGGTGTTGGTGTACAATATTTCAATATTTATGTTGCCATTAATTATACATGAGACAGGATGAGCGAACGTAATTGACGATTCATTGTCGCAATTTTGATGACGGGACATGTTCAGTGATGGAAGAAACAGATTGATATGGACTGTAGTATTGATTGTTTGCATGGCTAGGATATATATATAATAAAGTAGTGTACAAATAATGTGAGAGTAAAGTCTTTGAAAATGAAGTCATCTTTATATATTGATGGTTAATTTCTTTTAAATGGGGAGGTGTGATGATATGTGCCTTTAAAAAGGGATTTGTTCTGTCCTATTTCTCTGTAAACTTGGTGCAGAGGAATACGCTTCATGGAAAGCAGAGTTAATAACTTTGAAGCTTTGTTTTTAAATTAGACAAAAGAAACATGAGTGAGTGGAGTCACACTCACATAGACCCAGGGTTTTAGTTTTGCTTTTAGTTGGTGAAGTTGAGGTTTTGGAGCTGAAGCTGCTTGACACCGCTGTCTTTCTGCTACTGCAAAAGGGGCAGCATTGTGGCTCAGTGGTTAACACTGCTGTCTTTCACTGCCAGGGACCCGGGTTCAATTCCAGCCTCAGGTGACCACACTGTGTGTAATTTGCACATTCTCCTTGCATCTGCATGGCTTTCCTCTGGGTACTCCAGTTTACTTCCACCGTCCAAAGACATGCGAATTGAGTGGATTCGCCATGCTAAATTGCCAATGGTGTCCAGGGAAATGTAGGTTAGATGGATTAACTATGGGAGATGCAAGGTTACAGGGAGAGGGTTGAGTCTGGGTGGGATGCTCTTTGGAGAGACGGTGTGGACTTGTTGGGCTGAATGGTCTGTTTCCACACTGAAGGGTTTTTACGATCTAAAAGCTTGAGTTCTCTCTCTGCTGCTTGATTCAGAATGCCAATGTCCTAGACTGGAGGTGATAGCAAGTGAGGGAAATCTGTTTTGCTAAATTTGCCTCTGCCAATGGAGTGCTTGTTGGGTGCTGCTGCATTGGAATAGATGATGAGTAGTAGGTAAATAATATATTACTTTGTTAAGTATTTTGATAGAGTTAAAGTTATGCCTATTTTTGTTTGCAATTCAACTATGGTATAAGAACAAAGTATGTTTTACATAAAGCCTTGTAGTTAGACCAATCAAATTACATCTGAATGTAGTGCCTTACGCTCGCCTCTAAATAAGATAAAACTTAGGATCTAGGTTATCTCCTTGATATGTTTTCAGGGATTTGGTCTCAATTAATTCTAAATAAAGTTTGACTGGAGCAATGTGGAAGTCTGCTGGAAGGAAGGCCAGATCGGAAACGGGAGGGAGAATTGAAATGTTTTGGTACCATGCATGCTGGGATCGTAATCTACATTCATGATGAGAAGGCAATATTGTGAGTAGCTATTGAAGTAAACTGGATTGCGAGGATTAGATACAACTTGCAGTGTACCATTGAAAGAATGTTTGAAGTGCTGAACAAAGGGTGGGGATGAAATTAATATAAGCAGTCCACTTTCCAAAGTTGCATAGGAAATATCAGAGGAAAGATGATGTCAGGTGTAACGAAAGAAGAGGCAGAGTATCCTGAAAGGAACAGTTACTTGTGAAATTGAAGTGAAATGTAATTAGTAATGAGACCATGGTGTTGGTGGAGCAAGTGGTTGAAGATCTTCAAAATATGGAGGCCTGTGGTTTGGAAATTCAGAACAAGCAGGATCTTGTGATAGTAAGAACGTGAGAAAAGAAACTGCAGTAGACCATTGGCCTCTTGAGCCTGCTCCCCTATTTAACATGATCATATTAATATGATCATGGCTGATTTTCTGATTCAACTTCACTTTCTTTTCTGCAGCCATATTCCTTAATTCTTTGATGGATCAAAATCTCTTGATATGAGTCTTGAACGACAATGGCAGAGCCATGGACAATTGATCTTTCTGATGTCTCTGTGTAACTTGCTGTTGGCATATACCCAGAAAGTGTTATCTTTATTCACATGGTTGCTATCTCTCTTAGTTACTTCTTGTCTCTGCATGGCACTTTTTTACGTTGATGGCTTAATTTCCATTGACAACTTGATGTGTGGAGAGGTGCAGGAACAAAGTTATTCTGCTCTTCTGTGTTCTTGCTGCTGGCTGTCAACATAATGCATAGTCAATGTGCAACCTTATTTAAAAACAAACCAGTTTAAAATCTGACATTGTGACTGAGCAATAGGACAGCTAATTGGATTTATATAGGCCTATTAATGTTGTGAAATGGCTCCGGGTACTTCACAGAAACATAATCAGTCAAAAACTGACAGAAGGAGGAATCAGGACAAGAGTCACAGAGGTCGATTTTAAGCACTACATGAAAGGAAGAGATATGGAATGCTAAAAAGGTTTGGGAGGGAAAACTCAAGAGCTTAGGGCTTTAACATCACAACACAGGTATGTGAAGGAAGTGGGGGGTGCAGAAGAAACTGCAGTCAGGTACATACGGATTTCTTGGAGGTGTGTAGGGCTAGAGAAAATTACAGAGTGTGAAATCTGAGCATAGGGAATAAGGATTTTAAAATTTGGGCTTTGTTGGACTGGGAGCAAAGGTAGATTTACAAGTATGGCAAACTGAACTTTAGTTAGGATAGGGAACTTAAAACTGTTTGATTACCTTGTTCTTTGGAGCACATTGCCAGTAGATGATAAAATTGCAGACCAATTTGGAACAATGACACCTTTTGATGAAGAGACAGAAAGTTCAATTCTGTAGACGGACCATTTTAATGTGTGCTTAAAGGCCAACAAAATGACTGAAGACATAATGGTACTGGCTTCTTGAGCACTGTTGGGAGTAAGACCTTCATGATTCTGAGGATTCTGGTGCAACCAGAGAAAGCCATGGAGAAGACATAGTAAGTACAATGTGATGTGTTGGGACGTTATTTTGCATCAGAGCCACAGACGATCACAGAACGTTCCCATTTTTATGAATGGATACAACACAAAGGAGAGCCCATCACTCAGCTTGTGGTTGCCTTAAAAAGGTTAGTGGAACACTGCGGATTCGGAGTGTTCCTCCAAGATGCCTTGTGGGATTGTTTGGTTTGTGTGGCCTCTGCCATGAAGACATCAGTCGGAAACTGCTAACAAGGAGAGGCCTGCACATCAAGGCAGTTTTCAAAATTGCTGCCTCAATAGAGTATGGCCACCAGTTAAGCAACACAGTTGATAATGACCTCTAGGTGCATAAAGTAGCAGATACTCAGCAGAGTGCGGTACCACCTGTAGAATGCCATTGATGTGGCAAGAGTGACAAGGCCATAGTGTGTTCAACTCAAGAAGCCTAGTACCGTAGGTCTAAGCAAAATGGGCCATTTTGCCCAGAATTTCCGGGTACAGTTCAAACAAGAGAAGGGTTGTCTAAAGGGGACAAGCAGGAACAGTTTCTCCTTATCCACTCTGTTTGTCACTGACCATTTTACTGTATGACATATAAGTCCCCTTACAAGTCTGT
>JAHRHZ010000268.1:18361900-18381840 GCA_024137785.1 Ginglymostoma cirratum
ACTGGGAGGTGCAGTTGTTTGTTGCGAACTGAGCGCAGGTGTTCTGCAAAGCGGTCCCCAAGCCTCCGCTTGGTTTCCCCGATGTAGAGGAAGCCACAACGGGTACAGCGGATGCAGTATACCACATTCTCAGTAACAACAGATCAATGGGATGAAATATTTGTCACGTTCGGTAACTCTGAACAAGCTGTGATCGACAATGGTCCATAGTTAGTGGTGCCAACGATCAAGGAGTATCATGGAAAATCATGGAGTCAGATATATGAGATCGGCTGCATATCACCCTGTGACAAATGGCGAGGTGGAAAGATTTATTCCAACCTTGAAGTAGGCCTTAAAGGCTTCACAAGGGGACGGTTTGCTAGGCTAGTGACGCAACAAGTTCCTCAGCATGTACAGGAACACACCACATGCGATGCCCCAGTGCTCGCCAGTGTCCTTAATGTTCAGCCACCGCTTGAGAACCATGTTTGACTTACTGCAGCTGAAAAAGACCAGAGAGTTGGTCGAGCAAAATCAAGAAGGACAGATGGTCAGAGGGGTGGGAACTTCATGGTTGAGAGTATTTCAAAGAGGAGAGACTGTTTTGGCATGGAATTATATATCTGTGTGAAATGGATCCCAGAGGTTGTGGTGGCTCAGATAGGACTGTTGTCAGAGACAGCGCAGACTGGTCTGGAGGAACCACATGGACCACCTGGTTACCACATCTCACCAATGATAGAAGTCCATCAGAATACTGAGTTGTTCCAGATGGGGCCAGTGGTGTCGATGAAGTCATGTGTTTTGGAGCCAGAGTTGAGCGTTCCCAGGGAGATGACGACAGCAGACTCACAGGGCAGCAACAGCCAATCAGAGAAGGATGTATCTGCAGAACAACAGGAGTTGCCAGAAAACCAGGAGACTACACTAGAAAAGGTCTTTGAGAAGAAGAGAGACTCTTCTTGGAATCGCCATCCCCTTGAGAGACTGATCCTGCCAATGTAGATGACAGAAGGGTTGTTTTCTTTCTCCTTTTTGTTAGATATTTGTGACAATGTACATATGTTACCTACAGCGCCTGTGTAATTGTTATAATTGTTGTTAAGGGAATATTGAAATAAATGTATGTAGTTGAGTGTGTGTTGACCCCTTAAGAGAGTGGGACAGGTGACCTGGAGCGGTTGCTACAGAGGGCAGTCTAAAACCAACTGTAGAGCTGAGAGGATCCACAATAAAGTTTGCCATGTTCAAGTTTACCCTCCCTTCATGTTCTGCTTGAGGTTCCAGTGAATTGCAAAAAATAAATTTCTCATCACTAAATTGTGAGTTTAGATGTCCCATAATTGGCTGCAAATCAGAAAGGGATGGGATGGCTGAAACATAAATTCATGTAATGATAAAATTTATGCATCTGTGTCACTTGATACTTACAAATGTGCCAGACAATTTGGCCAGAGTATTGAAATTAATTATTTACTCAACAAGAAAGCAGCAGAATTTAGGTGTTAATTTAAAAAAAAGTTTCTTGATTTAATGAGGAAAAATACTGGAAGATTTTACAATGAAGTCAAGATTTGCTTTGGTGAGTAGCAGTCATCAGAGGGCAGTGCTGTATTTGTTCAGAAAATACTAATGCAATGGCTCTCATAAAATATATTTAAGTATTCTCCTGAGATTTGCAGTGTGGAAGGGATGCCATGGTAATGATGTTAACACATGCACATGTATTACTGTACAGTATATGGTGGTATCCCTGTTGTATAGAATATACACATAACTACAGCCACATCATCTGCATGTGGCTTTCCTGCAATAGACTGCCAGCTTGTCTGATGAAAGACAAAGTTTCTTTCACAGATTTAAGGATTTTGTTGACACAGTTCTCTTGTTTGATTGTTTTGTACTACTTCCTGTATCACAGTCATTACAACGGTAAAAATCAAGTGTTTATGCAAATTCATTTGGAATTTAATATTTGTATCTTGTATCTGTGAAGTGTATAATTTTGCTGAACCAACTTTTCCCAATGTCCTATATTTGGTTTTGAGGAACTAATGAGTTTGTGTTGAGCACATTTGCTCAGAACTGTGTTGCAAAGCAGTTTTGAAAGCACATAGATTGTTACAAAATTACTAGAAATATATTTCTCATGTTTGTTACCAAATTCCATTTTGTAAAATACTTTGTTAGTACAATGCAATTCAAGTATAGTTTAACAATCAATTTTAAATGTTCTTTTATTTCAAGTATATGATATATAAAGCCTGAATTAGTGTAATTCAGTGTTCTAAGTGGAAAAAATTAAGATGTACTAATTAAAAATAGTTTCGTTCTTAATATTTGACTTTTAACATTTTTAATCCTAAAAATACGATTTGAAATGAAGAAAAAGTAGAAAAAAAAGTGTCAGTCTCAGGGCAGTAACAATAGTAAATGCCTACATGATAGCACAGAGAAATCTTTCAGCGTGCCAAAATTTAATAAATCATTCCATTTCCTAATTTGATCATATTAGATGCTGATGTGGAAGAAGGGTTTCAAGTAGCAGGTCCTCATTAATATACATCAGTCTGGGGAATAGAATGTAATACTTATGCAGGGATGTCATAGTTACTGTTTCTTAGTTTACTAAGTGGAACAGGTTGATGTGATATGGGGTGTTATTTGTCACTGTCGTATTAAAATGGTTTGGGTCGAGTTATGGAGTCCAGAAAGACGTCCGCTGATAAATCAAAACTGTATTGAGTGGACAGGAGGTAGTGATTGATATTCTGACAGGATATGAAGAAAAGAATCTTGATATAAGGATGCAAGATATTGAAAATGAGAGGAAAATGGCCTTGGAGTATAGTATTATTCAGAGGAATGAGAATAATAGCAGTGGCATGAAAATATTGCTGAGAGAAAATTTGGATAGTAATTATTGGGATATTACACATTTAGCTGTAATAGAAGCTGTTAGCAGTGCTTTCCATGAAGAAATGAATCACTCTCAATATGTTTGTTCAAGAACTATTAAATACATTGCCTCGATAGATATAATTTATATTTTGCATATTTTCACATTACACACTTGCAACTGACTGGTGTACTTTAAAAATCTCGTTAGTGTTGAATATTGAATATTAAACTTGAATTTTCAACTGTATCTGCTGAATTTAAATTGATAAATAAACAGTTTTCATGTAATGCAATTTAAATTATTCAACTTTATTTCAGACTTTATTAGTAAAGGCAACCTGTAAAACAAATATCAAAGATTTTGTAAACTTGATTTTTTTAGGCAATAGTAAATGTTCATTAAGTTTAGGCAATTTACATCCATTAATGTCTTGTAAAAGTTGTGTGACTTTTATTTTTAATGCATTGCTCAGTAGTGGTAGTACAGATAACAGCAGATTTGAAAGAAATGGAAGGGAGAAGAATTTACTTCATTTACACTTAAGGACCAATTTTTAAAAATAAGATTGTACTGCTCAGTTTAATGATCTATGTTGGTTTAAGCATTTGGATAACAACATTTTACGTTTGCAGCTTTTTTCCAAAGAATGTAAAAGATGCATGAAGAACCAATGTGCTGAATCCCTTGTTATGTTGACCTATTGATTGAAGTCTGGATCTTTATGTTTGCAACATATATTGCCGCAGTTCTTTGGTCTTGCAATAGGACAGTCCTATTGCAATTGTGTTTAAAAACCTATTCTTTAAAGAGATTGCTACTTTGAGTATGAATGTATGAATATCTTTGCTAATCATGCATTTGTGACATATTGTAATATATATTGATATACACTGGACAGAATTAATGACGCATCTTACAGTTTAGATTTGAAGTGATTTTCATTTAGCTTCTTTTTGGTGAGAAGTCTGAATTTCAAACAGATATTCTTAGTTACATAACATACTTTGAAAATTAAAACTTTCTTGACAATATTTTAGGGAAAAATGTATGCAGTCACGAATTAGGGGACACTTTGTCATGCAGTGAACAGGTTATTGCTAAGCAAGAGCTGCTTAGGAGCACTGTTGGTGACATCTTCCATAAATGTACTGATTTGAGAACAGATTGATGGGATAGTATCTGGCTGTGTTGAATTTGTCTTGCATTTTGTGTATGGGATTTACCTGGGTAATTTTCCATATTTCTGTGCAGATGCCAGTATTGTAGCTGCACCGGAATATCAAGGCTTAAAGGTTGTGGACATTCAAACAAAGCTTAAGTATGATTTAAGAAATTTCCTGAAGAGTAGAAAACAGTGGAGTACTTGTTTGACAGATAATGCCTGACTGAGGAGGTACTGAATATGGAGCCCCAAGGCTCAATGTTAGGGGTTTCTGTTTCCAATTCATGTCAAGAACTTAGATTTTGAAACTCAAAATTTTTTAAAAATAGAAATAATATCCCTACAATTAAACAATTAAGGAGAGTCAGGGGGCAGAGTTGAGTATGGTAGGCATTACAAAAGAGAGAGTGCTAGAAAAGCTAAAAGGTTTAAAAATTGATAAATCTCCTGGCCCCGATGGGCTGCATCCTAGAGTTCTGAGGGAGGTGGCTGAGGAAATAGCAGAGGCGTTGGTTGTGATCTTTCAAAAGTCACTGGAGTCAGGGGAAGTCCCAGAAGATTGGAAAATTGATGTTGTAACCCCCTTGTTTAAGAAAGGATCAAGACAAAAGATAGAAAATTATAGGCCGATTAGCCTAACCTCGGTTGTTGGTAAAATTCTAGAATCTATCGTTAAGGATGAGATTTCTAAATTCTTGGAAGTGCAGGGTCGGATTAGAACAAGTCAGCATGGATTTAGTAAGGGGAGGTCGTGTCTGACAAACCTGTTAGAATTCTTTGAGGAGGTAACAAGTAGGTTAGACCAGGGAAACCCAGTGGATGTTATCTATCTAGACTTCCAAAAGGCCTTTGATAAGGTGCCTCACAGGAGGCTGCTGAGTAAGGTGAGGGCCCATGGTGTTCGAGGTGAGTTACTGGCATGGATTGAGGATTGGCTGTCTGACAGAAGGCAGAGACTTGGGATAAAAGGCTCTTTTTCGGAATGGCAATCGGTGACAAGTGGTGTCCCGCAGGTTCAGTGTTGGGGCCGCAGCTGTTCACCTTATATATTAATGATCTGGATGAAGGGACTGGGGGCATTCTGGTGAAGTTTGCTGATGATACGAAGTTGGGTGGACAAGCAGGTAGTACGGAGGAGGTGGGGTGGCTGCAGAATGATTTAGACAGTTTAGGAGAGTGGTCCAGGAAATGGCTGCTGAAATTCAATGTGAGCAAATGTGAGGTCTTGCACCTTGGAAAAAAGAATACAGGCATGGACTATTTTCTGAACGGTGATAAAATTCATAAAGCCGAAGTACAAAGGGATCTGGGAGTGCTAGTACAGGATTCTCTAAAGGTTAACTTGCAGGTTGAGTCTGTGATTAAGAAAGTGAATGTAATGTTGTCATTTATCTCAAGAGGGTTGGAATATAAAAGCAGTGATGTGCTTCTGAGACTTTATAAAGCTCTAGTTAGGCCCCATTTCGAATACTGTGTCCAGTTTTGGGCCCCACACCTCAGGAAGGACATACTGGCACTGGAGCATGTCCAGCGGAGATTCACACGGACGATCCCTGGAATGGTAGGCCTAACATACGATGAACGGCTGAGGATCCTGGGATTGTATTCATTAGAGTTTAGAAGGTTGAGGGGAGATCTAATAGAAACTTACAAGATAATGCATGGCTTAGAAAGGGTGGACACTGGGAAGTTGTTTCCGTTAGGTGGGGATACTAGGACCCGTGGGCACAGCCTTAGAATTAGAGGGGCTCAATTTAGAACGGAAATGAGGAGACATTTCTTCAGCCAGAGAGTGGTGGGCCTGTGGAATTCATTCCCACGGAGCGCAGTGGAGGCCGAGACGTTGAATGTCTTCAAGGCAGAGATTGATAAATTCTTGATGTCGCAAGGAATCAAGGGCTATGGGGAGAGTGCGGGTAAGTGGAGTTGAAATGCCCATCAGCCATGATTAAATGGCGGAGTGGACTCAATGGGCCAAATGGCCTTACTTCCACTCCAATGTCTTATGGTCTTAAATCAATTTTGAAAGATTGAAAAATATAATCTAAATCAACCAAATAATACGAATGGGCCAAGCAATGACAAATGAAATTTAATGCAATTTCATACAAATTATTGTGTACAGGACAAGGTGATAACAAATATACTTCATGAATACTGAAAAATTTAAATCGGAGGTTGAAAGGCATTGATGAATTCTAGTAAATCTGATGCACTGCTAATGCACAGAAACAAATAACAATGACAATAGCAAGTTGACACGTGACCAAAACAGTTGGCCACAAGTTGACCAATACAAACTATTTGTACTTCGATTTGGTCTGACTCAGCATGCTGTTCAGTCCTGATTGCTGAGAAATATGGGAGAAATTCAAAGGTCGGAGGAAGTGTAAGAGACTGATCAAAAGTGTTAGGTTTCTGATTTCTGTGAAAGACTGGAGAAGTTTCGACCTCCCAAATCAACATGAAGCAATCTGAGAAGCCATATATATTTAAAACTTTATAACAGAAAAGATTATTGACGTGAAGCATTAACTCTGTTTGGCTTTGCATGTGCTACCTGCAAATTTCAACTTTTCAGAATCTGTAGTATTTCACTTTTGCATGTTGAAAGCTTTTGTAGTTTACTAAAACATCCTAGCATGCTTTTTTTTAAAGGTTCGGGCTAAATTAAATGTAATAATCCCCAGACTACTGTGTGAATCAGGGTAAATAATATTAGAAACGTAAATGAATGACTCAAAGATTGGTGTGGGAGGAATGAGTTCCGACTCATGGGTCATTGGCAGCAAGAAAGAGAGGGTTGTTCCGTCAGGACAGGCTTCATTTAAATGAAGCTCAGACTGATGTCTTGTTGAATCATTTATCTCTTGTTGTAGGTAGGGCTTTAAACAAGTTGGGGTTGGGTGTGGAGAAGGAAAGGTTGAAAGAGGAGGATAGTTCCAATTCAAGGAATGTTTCAAGTAACATAAATAAAAAGAGAGCAGAGGCAAGCGATGATCTGAGTATGACAGAAAGGAGTAGAAAATATATGCAGAAGAGTGCAGTAGAAATCAGAACCAGAGAGAGTAACAATGGAAAGGTAAAAGCTATCTGAATGCGCGCAGTATATTTTTACAAAATAGTTGAGTTGATGGCACAAGTAGAAATAAATGTATATGACTTGATAGCTACTACAGAGATGTGGTTATAGAGTGACCAAAAGTGCAAACTCAAAATTCAAGCGTATTTGATGTTTCAGAATAATAGGCAAAAAAAAGGAGTCATTGGGGTCGCTTTGTTAATGAGGGAATATGTCAGTGCTATGGTGAGTAATGATGTGAGTGCAACAGAAATGGTATCGTGGTCAGTGAAGAAGGTTATCTAGGATTATTAAGAGATCTTGATCAATTGGGCTAATGGGCTGGTGGGTGGTAGATGGAGTTTAATTTGGATAAGTATGAGGTATTGTGTTTTGGTAAAACAAACAAGGGCAGGACTTATACAATTAAAAGGAGGGTCCTAGGTAGTGTGGGAGAACAGAGACCTCGGAGTTCAGGTACATAATGCTTTGAAGTTTGCATCACATAGATAGGATGATTAAGAAGGCATTTACATCCTTCCGAGGAAGGGTCACTGGACCCAGAATGTTAACTCTAATTTTTTCTTCACATGCTGCCAGACCAGCTGAGCTTTTCCAAAAACTTCTGATTTTGTTCCTGATTTACAGCATCCGCAGTTCTTTTGGTTTTTAATTAGCATGCTTGTTTTCATTGCTCAGACCTTTGAGTTATAGAAGTTAGGATGTTATGTTGAGATTGTACAAGACATTGGTGAGACCTCTTCTGGAGTACTGTGTCCAGTTCTGGTTGCCCTGTTCTAGGGAGGATATTATTAAGCTGAAGAGAATTTAGAAGAGATTTACCAGGAAGTTGCCAGGAATGGAGGGTGTGAGTTATAAGGAGACACTGGATCGACTGGGACTTTTTTCACTGGACCATAGGAGGTTGAGCGATGACCTTATAGTAATGGGTGTGAGTTGTCTCTTGATAGTTTGTTTCACTTCAGGAACAGGTATAAATCGACTAATTGTGGAAGCATGTAAGTAGGGCACTTTAATTGTCATGGACAATTTTAATCTGTATATTGATTGGAGAAATCAGATGGGCAATGGTGATATGGAAGATGAACTTCGAGAGTGCATCAGAGATTGCTTCTTAGAGCCTACCAGGAAACTGGCCATTTTAGATTTAAAATGTGCAGTAAGATAGGATTTTGAAGAGATCGCGTAGATAAGGGTTCTCTAGGGAATAGCAATCACACCATATAGAGTTTCAAGGACAGTTTCAGGGAGAGAAACATGGTCTCAAGCCAGTGCCCTCAATGTTAAAAAGAGCAAAGTACGGAGAAAGAGTTGCTTAAAGTGGGCTGGGAAAGTAGACTAAGAGGCAAGTCAGTGGATGAGCAGCGGCAGACGTTTAAGCAGATACTTCATAATGCGTTCACCAAAAATTTAATACAGTGAAAAGGAAGGACTTGATGAGAAGGATGAACCACGTGTGATTTTCAAAGGTAGTCAAGGAGAGAATCTAATGAAAATTAGGGCATACAAAACAGCAAAAAGCCAGAGGATTGTTTTTTCTTAACAAACCACCAACAGATGAAGGAGAAGCTGTTAAAGAGGGAGCAAATTGATTATGAAAGTAAATTGGCAAGAAGTATAAAAACAAAACCTTCTACAAACCTATGACAAGAGTAACTGACGTAAGTATATGACCTTTGGAAGATGACTAGCTGGTGACAGGAAACCGTAGGACAGTTACCTTAACATCTGTCATTGGGACAATGTTCAGCTCCATTATTAAGGAAGAAATACAGCACTTAACGTGATCAAACAGAGTCAGCATTGTTTTGTGAAAGGGCAATCATGTCTGACAAATTTGAGAATATAGCAGGTAGAATCGATACAAGGGAAAACAATAGACGTAGACTTGAATTTTCAGTAAACATGCGATAAGGTGCCACAGAAAAGCACAAGATAGGATCTTGTGGTATTCAGATTAATTGAGTGGCACGGATTGAGGATTGGTTGTCACAAAAGGCAGAGAGTCAGGATTAATATGTCTTTTTCAGTTTGGAAAGACATAACCAGTGGATTGCCACAAAAATCAGTCAAGTATTAACTATCTGTATTAATAATTTGGAGGAAGGTGCAGCGTGTAACTCATCCATGGACTGGTTGGACGAATGGGTGTGTATCCATGCTATATGATTGTATTCCTTTGAAACTGAGATACATAGGAATTTCTTCTCCCAAAGGGGAGCGAATGTATGGGATTCTCAACCCAGAGAATTCTGGAGGTTGGGTTACAGAAAATATTTAGAAGAGGTAGATTTGATGGCTGAATAGGTAAGTGTTGTGATTTAAAAACTCAGACTGCACCCCAGGTACATACGCTCACTACTGGATAAAGAAGTTTGCTTTGAAGTGACAGTGTACCGAGAAGGTAAATGCTGACCGAATCAGAGCATCACTTGTAGAACTCTCCTGTGTTTGGTTGGCATTTTTGATCTTGATACTTGATGTACGTGAGACAGTGTCAGTGTGACTTGCACTAATAGTAAATGCACCCCAAGATGGAGAATTGTTATGAGAATATACCTTTTGTTTAAAAAAAGACTCATGTCCAATGGATGAATAAGTAATTGAACCAGATTATCACAAAAGGTCGACAGACTATTAATTGAATATTGTGATCTTGCCAGAAGTTACCTGACAAAAATACAATAGAGTTAAGTAACTTTTTTAAAGTCACAACAATATTAGAGCTACATTTAGGTAATAAACTATTATAAATGTCTTTAAGAGTTAAAAGATATTCAAGTGTTTGAAACGCTTGGCAGAAGTGTATCTAAATGACAAATATGTACTTTACTTAATCTAAGCATGTATTTGCAACTATTAGTTAACTTACTTCAGATTTGAGACCAAAATTGCTTTTCAACAATCCAAGCACGGCATTTGGCTTACATTTTTCAGGGATTGTAAGTATTTTTATGTCATATTTGCACCAAATGCAGAGATTGTGTGACAGTTCTTTGGTTGAGGTAACATTTTACTGAGCAGTTAAAGGTTAAGGGAACCTGTTTGTTAGTTTTTGTCAATGAGCAAGAGATAGATTTAAAGGGGTACATGTCCACGAAGTCAGAATGTCAGTGCGAACATTTTAATAGAATGGCATGTTGTATTATTTATTGTGCTTAGTAACTAATTAAATTCTGCACACTCGGTAGATTTTTCATACCTGAGGAGATTCAATCCTAACTTGTAGTAGATATATCTTAGTCAATCCACTAAAATATTTAGAAGAATTGTGGACTTTGTTTTGTACAAATAAACTCTGATGATTTTTTCATCTGCATCAGTACTTAGATGAAGTAATAGCTGATGCTGTTTTTAAAAACAAAATCCACTGCATGTTTTGTTTTATTGTCGTACATCCATTGTACATTGCTCAGTTCACAGTGAGTACCACCATTTAAAAATAATTTTGATATGAACAAAACTGTTGAAGATTAACATTATGATTGCAGATTTTTTGAAATGTTTGTTTGGGGCGTGGGTGCTGTTGGGGTGAGTTAAAAGAAACAATTAGAAACACATGTTTAAAACTCCGCAAGTTAGAAGTTGCATTCTTTATTGAACAACTATATTGGGATTTGAAACTAAAATGATTTTTTCTGTCAGTTTTTTTTCTTCAATTTAAGCTTGACGTTCTCCCAAATTGGATTTTAAATGCCAATTAGAAGGTTGAATGTAGTAAAATGAAAGCAAATACAACCAAAATAGCCTCACCTTATGGCTAGTTAGACTTCTAAGAGGAAAAATGAACCTTTGCTCCAAGCACGGCTTTGAGAAAGATATTCATCATAATGAACACATTAATTAGAACGATAACTATTTATAAGATGATAATTAGAAACGAAGCATGGTAAACTGGGCTTTTCCTGCAATTAATGGAGGATTAATTACTGTAGGTAATGAAGTGGATTTTTAAATGCATTAAGGTGAAGTACAGAGATGTGCAGGGCTTTACTAATACACATAATTATTTCAGGCTGTTTGAGCATGCTTATGTGAGTTGGCTAATAAGCATCATTGCATCATTATGCATGCACTTAAAAAGACTTGCCACCAAAATGACTGCCTAATTATTTCTAATTGGCAGGAGTCTATGTCATTATTGAGCTGTTTGTAGCCATTTTAATGTTCATTTAACTGTCCTCAGGGCATGTGATTGGGAAAAAGTTTGAAATATTTGCTGGCCTTGGCTGGCGCCGTTAATCACTTTTGGTGGACTACAGTTAAAAATGCTTTTACTTATGCAGAGGTCAAATCTTGAAGTAGTCTCAGTGAAGTTTTTCTTTTCTCAGGCTACTTGACAAGTGTTCATTTTCAATTAGTAAAATAATTGTGGGTGTTGCTTTGTTTAGCTTTCACAATAGCAGAGTTTTCTTTCATCGGTATCTTTTCTAGTGCCATATTAGTACTGATGGAATCAAAAATTCTCTTGAGTCTAGGTATGTATTGAATTTGGTACTATGGGTTATACCTTGAGTTCAAATATACTGTTCTTCTTTTAGGTTAAATGCTGATTACCTTTTCAACACTGTCATGTAATACCTTATTGACTGCTGAGTGAAACTTCTTTCCCAAGGATAAATTTTTTTAAGGCTTTTAAGCAACATCCCTTAGGAATTGGTTATTACTCTTGAAATGCAAGCAAGAAGTATCCCCATCCAATACTTACATTTTCCAGAAGAGTTTTGATGTGGTTTAGTGGCATCTAAACTCAAGCCGCTGACAGCTGTATAGGTTCTCAAGGCCAGCACTTAACAAGAAGAGAGTGGGACATAGTATCCGTTTTTGAGTTTCACTCACTACATTCATGGATGTATTGCAGTGCCATTACCTGTATTTTTGACAGCTAATAAAGAAAATTTACAAAGTAAGACAGTTTAGAAATGTCTGCCACCTATGTAATAAATTCAGCAGTTTTACTCCCTTCTTTACATTAACCCAGATTACATTTGAGTTGACATTCCATTAAGTGTACGTATGAGAAAAGAAATATAATGTGTATGTTGCTCAGTTGAACTAATCAAAACCATCTGTATGTTGTTGTCAGTGTAGAAATACCATTCTTATGGCTTAACTACCCAGCTGTAGAGCAAATTGTAGACTTTGAGCTGAAGACCAGCTTTGTCTTCAATTCAAGTGAAAAATGGCATTTTTCTTTTTTTTTGAATACGTATAATGTATACTTCAGTTGAGCCGACTTAAGTCGTCATATTCAATTTTACAACTAAATCCGTATTTAAACATCATTAAAGAAGGATAGAAATACAATGAAACTGGAAAACAATAAATCAAATAAAATAAGAAGAGACATGCATTCAGTTTAAGGAAGTAGGAAGAGCGTGAAAGGAGTGCCAGAAATGTTACAAATAGGCGTGAAGAGATTTACAGATTAAGTGGTTAAAGTTACTTTAAGATTGTTGTTTACTTTGAAGCTAATACAACAGTTACACACTGGCTCAATAAGGTGAATTTATATTTACTATCATGTGAAATTCAGATCATTTATTGTTCACTTCCAGAAGAATATTTAATATTCATTGTACTCTGATTTTTAATACTTTATTTGAATTGAAAATTGGAAATGGTTTGGTATTGAGTCTCCTCCTTGGTTCATTTTTTCTGTTTTTAATATTTCATCTTTATCACAAATGCGATGTATTCTCCTATCTGTAATTTTTGTATATTTTTCCACCACTCTTTGGTTCCCTTTAGCTTAATATGTTTTCCAGTCTTCTTCTTCTTTGTTCAAGTAACAGAATTGTGAAGTAACATAATGGTTATGCCTAAGATTGGTCAATTTTTATCTTATCAATTTATTTATATCATTTATTAAATGTATTGAATAGCCTTATACTGTGTACATTGTGTGTATAATGTTTCGTTGAGAATGGATGGGATAAGGCAATGTCATCCTCAGTTGACAGTTAAAGATTACTGAGGATCCAATTAAAAAGCAGTGCTGAACACATCATCTTAGTTATAAAAGAGACATCTTTATTTTAAGCTGTATTTTTTTCTGTCTGCAAAGTTTGGGTCTTTTCAAATATTTGTGTCAGTGTGTGGATCTATTTTGAATGAAATATCAAACATTTGCCACTAAATAAAGGGACTATGTTATTTAACTCAAACAACAACGTTATGCAAAACATTCACCATTGATTTGAATTCTTTTATTCATTTGGATTTCCTCAGTATTTAAAGATAATGCACTTTTTTTTCACTTTTACCTCAATGTAGCCATTGTCCAAGATCAAACACTTTACAGTGTGGATGATGTGGAACTTTGTAATGATATCAGTCACTACGCAAAGCTGTCTTTGTACTCTGTTTAAGTGTACATGCTGTTGATGAGCAGTTGTATGCCACTGACTGTAAATAAATTTTAAACTTTCTGAATTTTTGTGGCTTATGGCTGTGAGAGAAGACTTTGAGCTAATGATGGATTTTAACCTGGGTCCCAGATTGAAAGTTCATTTGTACTATAGTACTGTACTTGGCAGTTTTTTATAAGAAGGATATAACATCAGTGAGAAAAGCTCAGCATCAAATCACTAGAATATTACCAGTGTTGAAAGGTAATGTGCAAGGAAAGCATAGGAAATTAGCTTTCTTTTTAAAGGAACTCTGCAGGTTTTGAAATAATTTGATAGAGGCCTGCAGGATTATTAAAGACTGTTAAACTGAACTGTGACAAATTGTTTCCATTGATCCTGATGCAGTTATTGTAGGGTACAAAATTTAGGATGAAAGTCATAAAGGAAGGTTATAGAAACTTAAAGGATAGTTAAGTTGTGGCATTGTTTTGCCATGGAATGTTAGACCGGTATTCCTAAATTTTAGTAACTACTTGAAAAAGAGAAGTATTCAAATATTTGTTGAACAAACAGGAGTGAGATTAGAATAGATAGCTCAATGAAAGAAAAACACTTGCACAGACTTACATAGACCCGTGCTTGTGCAGAAATTAATCTGAAGTACCTATTTTCAATAGATACTTTTTCTGATACATTTTTCTGAAGAAGGGTCTAGGCCCGAAACATCAGCTTTCCTGCTCCTCTGGTGCTGCTTGGCCTGCTGTGTTCATCCAGCTCTGCACCTTGTTATCTCAGATTCTCCAGCATCTGCAGTTCCTACTATCTCTACCTATTTTCAATCCCTGGATACCAAAAGTATGCTTGTCAAGCTTAATCTTCTAAACATATAGGGGCATCTAGTGGCACTAAAGGGCTACTGCATGGGTATTGATAATTGATAACAAGACAGTGACTCGATTTGGGTTGTCGGCTCAATATAACATTTTTAGTTCTTCTTATTTTACTGAAGTTGTATTGTCAAAATTTGCTTTTTTTTTGTTTGGAGAATTGGAGTTATGAACCCATATTCTAGTTTCTAATGTGCATGCATCAAAATTTGTATTTTCTTTATTAAAGAATTTAGTGTTCGTTGAACATTGACCTGAAATTTAGACCGAGAAAATACAAGCTTTCTACTTGAACGGCAGAACAGACTGATAACAAAAGTTAATCACAAATTCTGTTGTTTTCTTCAAGCTTTCCGTTCCCTGCAATATTTGGCTACTCATGAGGAAAGTTTAGCATGTTGAATTCCACTTGTGCAAAACACTTGTTATCAATTACTGTTTCCTGAATCATGCCGTGAAATCAGCCTTCGTATGACTGTAGTTTATTTCACATAATCTAATGTCTTTTTTTTATTGATGCTTATTATGGATTTCAAAAAAAATTCATTCGTTGGAAGTGGGCATCACTGGCTAGTGCCAGCATGTATTGTTCTGGAATTGAGTGGCTTGCTATAGTTAAGAGTCAACCATATTCCTGTGGGTCTGGAATCCCATGTAGGCCAGACAGGTAGGCGCAACCCATTTCTTTTCCTAGAGGATGTCAGTGAACCAAATTTCTTTTACACCAATCAACAGTGATTACAAGGTTACTGTTAAGCCAGCTTTTAATTGTAGATGTTATTGAATTCAGATTTCACCATTTGCCATGGTGAGGTTCGAATCCATATCCACAGAATATTAGAGACTGAAGTTCTGAATTGTTATTCCAATAACACTAGCACCATGTCACTATCTCCCTATTAGGCTGGTTATTTCTATTGATTGGCAATTAAAATTACTGGATGTGGGATTAAAATGCCCCATAATTTCAATAGTATGCATTTTACTGGATAGTATAAATTGGAATATGATTTGAGAAATTGTACACTCAGTTCACATGATAATGAAAAGCTTTTTTGAGCGAACTGTTTGGGATATTATCTTGCCCCTTTGTATTCTACTGTCTTGTAATGTGCTTCAGCCTACATTACAATTCCGCATGAAGCATACTTCTGATTTTATTCATCCTGAATATAGTCTGTATTTAACAATGCCTGAAGTCTCATCTTTTTTTTTATCAAAAATGAAATAGTGGATCAATGCATGAATGCTGTGTTCGTTAGAATTTGTCATACTGGGCCACCATAAAATATGGGTTCATTTTTGTGTTTCTAAGTGTCTTAATTTACCTGTCTAAATCAAGTTGCTATGTGAAGACCTGGAATTTCACCCGTAAATGTTGGGAGAAAATTGGAATGAGTCTTGATAATCTGTTGTTGTAAGCTGAGAAATAGTACTTCAAAGGCATGGCTGGAGATAGAACATACTGCAGTAAGTCTTGAAAGAAGAAAATGACTGCCAAATATTTAAAACCTAACCTTTGACAATATAATTGATGTTATAACTGATAACTTAGATGTTTCTAAGTGCAGAATTTGTCATAATATTTTTTCTGATTTATTTTAATGTAAATTTTCCAGTAAATCTCAGCAGCTGATATTTGTTGGTGCAAAATACAAAACTATTGATGTTATTCATGCAAAATAACTGCACCTTGGCTGACTAATGTCATTCAGGGGCCATCCTCACTTGATCTATCCTAAATGTGACTCCAGATCCACAGTAATGTGGTTGACTCTCAGCTGCCCTCTGAAATCGCCTAGCAAGCCATTCAGTTTAAGGATAGCTAGGGACAGACAATAAACGCTGCCTGCCCAGCCAGTGATACCCATGTCCCAGTAATCAATTTAAAAAAATGTATTTTACTCAAAATTTTAAGGATTCCAGATTATTACTTGGGTTTGTCAAATAGCCTTTTCAAAGTTTGTATTTACAAGAAAATAAAGTGTTTATCTAACATTAATTTGAAATATAAACAGAAACTCAATTAGATTGCAATAAACACGTGAATACATTTTTAAAATTTGTAATTTTGTAGTTAGTTCCTTTTCTGAACAATGTACATAAAAATCAATAAGCGGCAAAGTTAGGTAAGACATTGATGCTGTTGATACTTTTGTTTTGGATGTTTGTTGAAGAACAGACTTTTTCAATTAATCCATCTTCAGACAAACTCCTAGCCCAGTTCTGTTCAATACATAACCTGATGGATCAGCAGCCTAATGTGATAGTTCACCTGAGATCATCAGAAAGTAATATTCTCAAAAAGATTTCATGTCTGTTGTGAATTAACTTATCGGATATATTTTTATGCCCTGGAAGTATTACAAGACAGTTTGCAGTAATGTTAATTAATATAGAGAATCATTGATTTTCTTATTAGAGCAGTTCATTTGAATATATTTTCTCATATCTAAGGTTCCCTGAGGCATGATGATTTTTATCAACCCTATGGAAAATGTTTGAAAAGCTAGAGTATATCTACCACAATTCTGAAAGATTCTATTTATCCTTTTTTTTTAAATGTTGTGATAACAGTGTCATTTGTGGTTTTGTGATAGTTCAAGTAAAGACAATTAAATGCATGAACATACTAACAGGAGTAGAGTGGGCCATTCAGCATTTTAAGCCTGGTCCACCATTCAATAAAATTGTGGCTGATCTGTTTATGTTCCAAATTCTACATTCCCAACCACCCCCAATATCCTTTGATACCCCAACCTAACAGAAATCTTATCTACCTCCACCTTAAAAAATATTCAATGACCCGATCTCTAACACCTTCTGAGGCAGATAGTTCCAAAGTTTAACAATTCCATGAAAGAAATATATTTCCCTCATCTTTGACCAAAAAGGGTAACCCCTAATTTTAAGAGTGTCTCTAGTCCTGGACTCATGTACAAAAGGAAAAATCCTTTTCACGTCCACTGTGTTAAGATTGTTCAGGATCTCTCCATCTTCAATTAAATCACCTCTTGCTGTTCTCAACTGGAGTTAAAAACAAGCCTTACCTGTCTAGCTTTTCCTCATAAGACTACCTACTCATCCAAGGTATCAATTTAGTTAATTTAGATATCAGCTGAACCACCTTTGACACATTTACAGCTTTCCTTACATAAGGAGATCAAAAAGAACACAGTATTGAGATGTGGTCTCGCCATTGCTCTGTATAGCTGAAGCATAAAATCCTTACCTTTACAAAACAAAGAACCACATATGCTGGAAATCTGAAACAAAAACAGAAATTGTTGGAGAAATTCAGCAGTTCTGGTAGCATCTGTGGAGAGAAAGCAGAGGTAATGTTTGGATCCAATGATCCTTCAGAGGACGAAGGACCACGTTTGATTTGATTTATTATTGTCATTTGTATTTTCTTATAAATACGGTGAAAAGTGTTGTATCATATTGGCACTCTCTGGCGCCATCTTGAATCACAGATAATAAACCAAAGCATGGAAAGTAAAGGCAGAAAGTAATGAAATGTTCAATTTGGCTTAAAAGCATGGTAGGCTGCTTAGTAAGGTTAGATCACGTGATCCAGAGAGAGCTAGCCAATTAGATACAAATTTGACTTGATGATAGGAGACAGAGGGTGGTGGTAGAGAGTTGTTGGTCAGACTGGAGGCCTGTGACAAGCTATGTGCTTTCAGCTTTCGTCCTGGGTCCACTCTTGTTCATCGTTTGTACAAATGATTTGTATGAGAATATTGGAGGCATGGTTAGTAAGTTTGTGGATGACATTAAAATTGGCGGTATCGTGGACAGTGAAGAAGGCTGTCTGAGAGTATAACAGGATCTTGTAAACTGGAGCAGTGGGCTGAGGAATGGCAGAAGGAGTTTCATTCAGATAAAAGGGAGGGGTTATATTTTGGGAAGACAAACCAGGGCAGGACTTGCACAATAAATGGTAGGGCCCCAGGTAGTGTTGTCGAACAGAGAGACCTAGGCGTGAAAGTACATGCAGCAGCGTCACAGGCTGACAGGATGATGAAGAAGGCATTTGGCACACTTGGTTTCATTGCTCAGACCATTGAATACAGTATTTGAGATGTCATGTTACAGCTGTACAAGACATTGGTAAGGCCACATTTGGTGTTCTACATACAATTCTGCTCACCCTGGTATAGGAAGGATGTTATTAAACTGGAAGTTAATACAATAAATGTATAAAAGGATGTTACTGAGAATGGAAGGTTTGAGTCATAAGGAGAGGTTGGTGACTGGAACTTTTCTCCCCGGAGTGTAGGAAGCTGAGGGGTGATCATACAGAAGTGTATAAGATCATAATGGGCACAGAAAAGGTGAATGCTAAGGTCTTTGCCCCAGGCTAGAGGAGTCCAAAACCAGAGGGCAGAGATACAAGATGTGAGAAGACATAAAAGGGACCTGAGGAGCAACTTTTACACAAGGAGGATGGTGCATATATGGAGCGAGCTGCCAAAGGAAGTGATAGAGATAGGTACAATTACAACATTTAAAGACATTTGGACAGATACATGGATAGGAAAGGTTTAGAGGGATATAGGCCAAATGCAGGCAAAAATGACTAATTTAGTCTAGGAAACCTGGTCAGCATGGACAAGTTGGGCTGAAGGGTCTGTTTCCATGACGTGTGACTCTTAAGTGTCACTGCATGTGTTTTTGATCCTTACTTACATGTTCAGTTCCTCGTGTACAGAAGGATAGCATTGTATTATCCTTCTTAATCACTTGCATGTGCAGACTAACTTTCTATGTCTCATGCACTGAAATACTTAGATCCCTTTGCATCTCAGAATTCTACAGTCATTCTGAGTTTAAATAATGTTTTTCAAGACAAATTTAGTTGGCACTTAAAAGAAATTGGTTGAAAGGGAAGTTTAGCACAGCCTTGTAAATGGTAAATCATACTTGTCAAGTTGAATCTTTTGAAATAACAGGGCTGGTGTGGATAGTACAGTGGTATAGTGCATATGAATTTTCAAAAGGGATTAATAAAACACAACATAAACATATTAGCAAGATTTAAAGAGGCAATTACTTTGTGAAAGCAATAGTCGCGAAAGGTTGTTTTTCATAAGATCTTGGGAAAGAAGCCACATGATAGCCTAATGAGAGGAGAGCTAGCACTGAGAAAGAATGAAACATAATACAAGAAAATATTAAACAAGAGATAACAAAGTGTGGAGCTGAAGGAACACAGCAGGCCAGGCAGCATCAGAAGAACAGGAAAGCTGATGTTTCGGGTTGGGACCCTTCTTCAGAAAAAAACGAAGCATCCTGACCCAAAACATCAGCTTTCCTGTTCCTCAGATGTTGCCTGGCCTGCTGTTTTCCTCACTTTGTTATCTCTGACTCCAGCATCTGCAGTTCTTGCTATCTCTAAGACATCAAACAGTCTTACAGACTGGGCAGGTAAGTGGCAAATGAACTTAAACATAGATGTGAGTGACGTGATATATTTCCATTTGCTGGATAGTAACACCATTTTCAATGACTTATTCACCAGCTTCCCTAGACTCTATTGTTTTTCTATCCCAATCAGTTTTTTTTT
>JAHRHZ010000268.1:18382240-18475867 GCA_024137785.1 Ginglymostoma cirratum
AAAAAAAAACTGATTGGGATAGAAAAACAATAGAGTCTAGGGAAGCTGGTGAATAAGTCATTGAAAATGGTGTTACTATCCAGCAAAGCAATTAACACTGCTAATATAGCACAGGGATTTATTGCTGGGATGTAGAATTCAGAATGAATGAAGTTATACTGTCATGATGATCAATTAGACTCCCAAAATGCTGTGTACATTTTTAGCTTTTAATTCCAATCTCTGTATTTAAATGAGGACTGCAACAGATGACAAAAGATATACAGCACTGTCTGGCAAAGTTCTATGGGAGACTCATAGAATGTCACACCTGTAAAGCATAAGAGAAGCCTCAAATGGAGATTGTCATGACAAAAAGAGATAACGAGGGGCTATTCCTCCCCTTTCAATAGAAAAGACAGAGTTGGATGGAGTAGACTGGGAAAGTTGGTTGAGGGAAAGGTGTTTAATTACCAACAGCAGACTGACTTTTATTCACATTATGGGATGTAGGTATTGCTGGCTGGCCACGTTTATTGCCCATCCTGAAGAAAATAGTTCATAACTCCCAACAAAGATTTATGTCAATGTCTAATAAGGATTCTAGGATGTGGATAAACCAACCGTGGTTAACCAAAGAAGTTAGCAATTGTATAATTTCCTTTCAATTTGATAGTATGTGACAAAGATTCATGGTGAGCCAGAGGATCAAGAAATTTAAAAACGAACAAAAGGTGAAGATTAATAAAGGAGAGAAAACAAACTTTTAGTATAAAATAACAAGTAATAGACAGTAAGGGCTTCTTTAAATATATAAAGAAGAGATAGGCTGAAGTGAACATAGACCTGTTAGAAGATGAGGCTGGGGAAATAATAATGGGGATCCAGGTAATGGCAGATGAGTTGAATGAATACTTTGCATCACTCTTGAAGGTAGAAGATGCTAATAGCATTTCAAAAATGCTAAGGAATCAAGAGGGTAAGAGAAATAATTAGAATAGCTTTCACTCAAGAAAACATACGAGGAAAACTAATGGGGCTAAAGGCTGATCGGTTCCCTGAACCTGATGAGTTGCACGCTAAGATATTTATGAGAGAAGCAACAGAAATTATGGATGCATTCTTCCATGAATCCATAAAGTCTGGAAAAGTCCCAGTGGATTGTAACACTGCCAATGTCACACCCTTAATCAAAACGGGATGAAGACAAAAAGCATCTAACTATAAGCCAGTCGGCTTAAGATCTGTCATTGGAAAAAATGTTTGACTCTGTTGGAAAGAATGCAATAGCACAATATTCAGAAATACATAATATAATCAAGCAGAATCAGCATAGGTTCCTGAAAGGGAAATCATGCCTGACAAATTTTGTTAGATTTCTTTGAGGAGTAACAAGCAGGCCTGATAAAGGGGAACTACTGGGTGTTATTTGTTTGGATTTCCAAAAGGCATTTCCAAAAGTCTATTTAATAGGATCAGAGCTCATGATGTTGGAAGTAGTGCATTAAAATGGATAGAGGATTAAGAGACAATCAGCATGTGATAGGGAAGACAAATGAATTATTGGTCTTTATTTGAAGGGGAATGGGGTATGAAAATGAGGAAGTCTTGCTAAAACTATCTAAAGTACTAGCTAGGCATCACCTGGAATCCTGTGAACAGTTTTGTTCTGTGTATTTTAAGGTAAAATATACTGACATTAGCAGCTAGGTCTGTAAATTTGTTTATTTTTATATTTCACGAATAAAGTATATTTTTTCAAAAAAAAATCTGTTCTTATCAGCGTTAATATCTGATATGTCCTTTATGTAAGGACCCTATATTAAACTGATCTTTTGGAGCAGGGAGTTGGAGTAGGAGCTTGCTCCATCCACTCCATGCATCAGCCTGGTATTGCAGTGTTTCCAGGAATGGTGCACTCTCATTAAACCAATTCATACTTACATTAGCAGCAGCCCAGAGAAGATTTACTCAGTTATTGGATTATTTTCTTATGAGGAGCGGTTGAGTAAATTTGGCCTGTACTTGTTGGTGTTGAGAGGTGACTTCATTGAAACATATAAGATTCTTAGGAAGCTTGACAAGGCAGATGCTAAGAGATTTTCTTCCCGTTCTGAGAGACCCTAGGACCAGAAGGCGTAATCTCAGAGAAGGGGTCACCCATTTAAAACAGAGATGAGCAATTTTTTTTCTCTCAGAGGATCATGAATCTGTGGAATTCTTTAACACAGAGGGCTGTGGGGCTGGGTCGTTGACTGTTTTCCAGACTGAGATAGACAAATTTCCAGTCAATCAGGGAGTCATGAGTTAGGAGGAAAAGAAAGTTGCAGCTGAAGATTATCAGATCAACCACGATCTCATTGATTGGTGGAGCAGCCTCGATGGGCTGATTAGCCTGCGTGTGGCCCTACATCTTATGGTGTAATGTCACATTTTGCTGACATTTTCTGTGTTTTACCCTTCCAGAAAGATGCAAATCAAAGTGTTTGTAAATGCTAGTGGGAGAAGTGTTGTTTGTGAATTGAGATACCTGTGTTCTCACCTGGGTTTGGGCATTAGTGTGCTTTGAAGGTCCCAGATGAAGAACCACTCACCAGCCCCGACTAGATTATAGGTTAACTCATTTGTTTGCTTTGAGTGCTAGAATTCAGATAGCTAACAAGGCAGTCAAACAGGAAGCAAGATAAGAAAAACTCTTTTGCCCCGAGTACTACCAGCCAAGCACAATCAGAAGGAAATAGAACAAAAGAATTTCAGTAACCACAAAACAAAGAATCTTGAGGTTGACTGTACAACTGTCAATGTTCCACTATCTACTCTTCACCAATGACTCAGAGAGACTGATCCATATAAAGAATATAGAACATAGAACATGGAACAGTGCAGCACAGTACAGGCCCTTCAGCCCACGATGTTGTGCCGAACTTTTACCCTAAATCTAAAGTCTGTCTAACCTCCACCGCTACCTTATACTATCATCCATATGCCTATCTAATAGCCGCTTAAATGCCCCTAATGAGGCCGACTCCACTACCCTCTCCGGCAATGCATTCCACGTCCCTACCACTCTCTGAGTAAAGAACCTACCTCTGACGTCTCCCCTATATCTACCTCCACTCACTTTAAAACTATGTCCCCTCGTAAAAGTTACCTCCACCCTAGGAAAAAGTCTCTGGCTGTCTACTCTATCTATACCTCTGATCATTTTGTACACCTCTATCAAGCTACCTCTCATCCTTTGTCGTTTTAAAGAGAAAAGCCCAAGCTCTCTCAACCTTTCCTCGTAAGACCTTCCCTCCATTCCACGCAACATCCTGCAAATCTCCTCTGCACCTTTTCTAACGCTTTCACATCTTTCACAACTGGACACAATACTTCAGATGTGGCCGAACCAGGCTTTTGTAAAGCTGGAGCATAACTTCATGGTTCTTGAACTCAATCCCTCTATTAACAAAAGCTAACATACCATACACCTTCTTAACAACTCTATCCACCTTAGTGGCAGCTTTCAGGGAACTGTGAACATGAACCCCAAGATCCCTCTACTCTTCCACACTGCCAAGAATCTTTCCGTTAACCCTGTATTCTGCTTTCAAGTTTGTCCTTCCAAAATGAAACACCTCACACCTTTCGGGTTAAACTCCATCTGCCACTTCTCAGTCCAGCCCTGTATTCTATCAATGTCCCTTTGCAACCTAGAACAGCCCTCCGCACTGTCCACAATATGACCCACCTTCGTATCGTCCACGAACTTACTAATCCACCCTTCCACTCCTTCATCCAAATCATTTACAAAAGTCACAAATAGAAGAGGACCCAGAACAGATTCTTGTGGTACACCACTCGTAACTGAGCACCACGTTGAATATTTTCCGTCCACTACCATCCTTTGTCTTCAAAGGGTCAGCCAATTCTGAATCCAATCTGCACATTGCCCCCTATCTCATGCCTCCTTACCTTCTGCATGAGCCTACCATGGGGAACCTTATCAAACGCCTTACTTAAATCCATGTGTACCACATCCACTGCTCCACCTTCATCTGTGTGTTTGGTCACCTCTGCAAAGAATTCAATATGGTTTGTGAGGCATGATCTACCCCTCACAAATCCATGCTGACTATCACGAATCAAACTGTGCCTTTCCAAATGATCATAAATCCTGTCTCTCAGAGCCCTTTCCAATAATTTGCCCACCACTGACTTAAGACTAACTGGCCTGTAATTTCTGGGGTTATCCCTGTTCCCTTTTTTGAACAAGGGAATGACGTTTGCCTCTTTCAAATCTTCCGGCACTATACCCGTGGACAGTGAGGACGAAAAGATCATTGCCAAAGGCCCTGCGATCTCGTCCCTCTCTTCCCATAGAATCCTTGGATAAATCCCATCAGGCCTATGGGACTTATCTATCTTCAACTTCCTCAGAATTCCTAACACATCTTCTTTACTAACATCAACCTCCTCTAGCCTACCTGCCTGTTTCACAACGTCCTCCTCTACAACTAGGTCCCTCTCAGTTGTGAATACTGAAGAAAAGTATTCATTAAGGACCTCTCCTATCTCTTTAGGTTCTGTGCACAAATTCCCTTTACAATCCCTGATCAGCCCTATCCTTTCTCTGGTCATTCTCTTGTTCTGCACATACATGTAAAAAGCCTCGGAGTTTTCCTTGATCCTATCCGCCAAGGTTTTCTCATGCCCCCTTATAGCTCTCCTAAGCCCTTTCTTCAACTCCTTCCTGGCTAACTTGTATCCCTCTAGAGTCTTTTCCGTTCCTCTTTTCCTAAACCTTACATAAGTCGCCTCCTTCCTCTTAACCAATCGTTCGACCTCTCTCGAGAACCATGGCTCCCTCACTCGACCACATCTTCTCTGCCTGCTAGGGAGAAACATATTGAGCGGTCTGTGGTGCTCTTCCCTGACAGCATCTGTTCTCAATTTATGTTCCCCAGTTCTTGCCTAACTGAATTGTAATTACCCTTGCCCCAATTATAAACTTTACCCTGCCGTATGTACCTGTTCTTATCCATGACTATCATGAAAGAAACAGAGTTATGATCACTACCGCCAAAATGCTCTCCTACAAACAGGTGTAACACTTGGCCCGGTTCGTTGCCAAGCACCAAATCCAAACATTATCATTATCGTTATCATTATCAGAAAACATGATCATTTTTTTGGGCTCAGTTCTTATTCTAATTTTGTGTATGTTTATTGCATTATTATTTCTTCTTGTAATTAGTAACTAATAAACTTAACTCCTTATTAACCCAGAAAGCCTGTTTAAATTGGCTAATTTTAAAACACAAATTCATTTGGTTTGAGAAAAAGGCACCAGAAAAGAGGGATCTTTCATAAATCAGCCTTGTCACGACCAACTGAGAGTGTCAATGAATAAAGAAGGGAAGCCACCTTTCATCCACCTTAGCTAGGATCACAATAATTTGGAACATCCGTAATAACTTGTGGAACCTCATCTGGGTTCTGATTGTATGAATCCTGCATGCGATCTGGGTCAAGCCATACTTCCTGTACTGTATACATAGAATCCTACAATGCAAAAAGAGACCATCCAGCCTATCACGTCTACACTAACCCTCTGAAGAGCATCCCGACCAGAACACCTACAGCCACCCCCACCCTATCCTCATAAACTCACACTTACCATGGCTAACCACCTATCCTAAGATGCCTGGACACGATAAGGAAATTTAGCTTGGCCTAATCTGCAAATCTTTGGTCTGTGGGAGGAAACCAGAACACTTGGTGGAAACCCATGCCGACATGGGGAGAACGTGCAAATTCCACACAGACTGTCACCCAAACCTGGGTCCGTGGTGCTGTGAGGCAGAATTCCTAGCCTCTGACTTGCTCTTGTAGCCAGTGATCACTACCTATGAAGTTTTTGGCCAAAAGTCAGGTTTCTGCCTTGCTCTGAGGTCTCAAAAATGTGAACTGTTCCAGTGTTTAAAGTGGTATTTTTTTCCATCCATTCGTCTCATGATTCAAAATAATTGGATATTCAGGTTTAGACAAGCAATTACCAAATCTCTCAATATTATATCTTGTCAACCTTTTATCCACTTAACGTTAAACATGACGAAAGCTAATGATTCTAGTTTGGAGCAAAAATTGTTACTTAGATAATTCATTTTGAATAATCCAAGCCGCAGTATGTTAACTGGATTAAACAAATTTAACTGTAAATTGCATCAGAAATTAACGATATTCTGTCTTCTTCATGCTTATTATCCCTAATCATCTTTGACTATTGTGGAGAGGGGCATCTAGCAGTTCCATTTGAAACTTCATGGTATCAACACTTGGCTCAGCCTATATTAAAAAAAAACCTTGTACTTCACATTTTCACATTGGCAGTTGTACAGTGTGATATTTTCAGTTATCAGACTCTAAGCAACATTATTTTTTTCAACTGTCAGCTGCTTTCTGTTAGGCTTTGCATTGATAGCACTGATCAAAATAACTCTGCACATCAATTATTTAGTTTCAAAACTATGCATTAGTTTGGTGTTCTAGCTTTGATGACTGTATTACACAGAACAATGCAGAAAGAAGGTCAATTTAAAAATCTGTTAATCTTGAACTGTTTCAGTAGATGTATATTTCTCCCTCAGTGTCCATGTATTTAACAAAGTTGTCCAGCTATTGAAATAGTAATGTTTCTGATTCACTTAAGAGTAAAGTGATAGAATGAGGCACCTAGTATAAAAATTGGCTGAGGTTTTATTACTCTGACTTGCTTCTGATCCCTGTACAACTGTTAAAAGGTAAGACTTTCATCCTTAAGGCTCTGACTGGGACTTTGAATGTAGAGTTCAAAGGCTGCTATTCAGGAAAAAATAATTGGAATGTATTTGTTGGTATGGATGAGATTATTTGTGTACAATGTATAGAACTACAAATTTTAGAAAACATCCATGATCAGTTGTAGAACTTTTACTCCATGTTATGACCAGTAAGTGTTTGAATATATATCAAAAGTGCATTACCTAAATTTAGTCAATATTTTGTCAAAATCTCCAGCAACATAGTCATGCCATCAAAATGTGTAAATTTGTAAAATTTTTTCCAACTGCATCATGCTGTTACAAAATTGTATGAGCTAATGTTGAAATGTTTCATTAGATCTTTTCATTTTCCTAAATATTTCTCTTGATAAAATTGCAGTCTTTTTGTGGATGCTTTTGTGGAGCTTTGTTACTAACAATGTTGGTAACAATAGTTGGAGCATGAACAATGCCGAACGTACTGATCTCATTTCCTTTAGAACATTACAAATTAATCATTTCACATTTTATTAGAGCAAGATTCCAGGTGTAAGTATACATTTAATTAAGTGTAGTTTCCTTTTGGTGCTGGTATGTGTATCTGTTTTTTGTCATGAGTCTGTTCTAAATATAATTGTCCTGGTGTTTTCTTTTGGTGTTTCTGTTTTCTCCTCTTTCTTCTTCCTCCCGGGCTGCTTTATTCTAAATGACCTGAGTTATCAAAGTGTGAAGCAAAACAGTTCACATGTAAGCTATAAATTTAGTTTAAAGAAGTCTTTGGGTCTTCAGGCACTTCATAAATATAAATCTACAAATCAGTACTGTATGTACTTTAAAACACATTTCCTAGCTGAATACAAATTTTGTAATACCAGTGCACCTTTAGTGTTATTCTTTGGTTTGTTTTAACTACAGTACTTTTCTATGAAGTCAACATACAGATGGTTCTTGTGAAACTAATTATGTGAGAAGAACAGCTGTTAAATTTAGTGCAACTAATTTGTTCTTGTATTCCAATTTTCAACTGATTACCTGTGAAGAATTAGCAAATTATCACTCTTTGGGCAGTTGCTTTAAGTATTTAAAATATAATGATTAGGCTAACTGCTTATAAAATGTGAGAGTTTTGCCTACATTATAGATTGCTAATCTGCAATTATTAATGTGGATTTTGTCCAGTATGTGCACTATTAAACAAACCAGGGATAGGGAAGTAGCAGGTTTCTGCAACCTTTTGGTGCCATGTGGAATTGTGTAGGTCTAAGAAACCTTTCAAGATTTCTTTTTACCCAGAAGCCCAGTTTGAATGCATTTTGTTAGTATGAATTAAATCTGAACTTGTTAACTACTAAACTGAATTAACTCTCTTTCTAACTGAGGGAAAGGAGTTTAATTTGCGTCAATCTAATGGCTACTATGTATATGCTTTTATATGCTGTTGTGCAATACTGAATGGGAGCACTGCAAATAGGTCGATGAGCATTGGCCACTAATGTCAAACACTTTGAAATTGATCATCTGAACAATCTAATTCTATTTTGAAGCTGTTTTCATTTATAAATTCTGACAAAAGCACCATCTCTAACTCCAGATCCTTCTGGTAAATATAATGACAAAACCGAGTAAATGGTTAGCCATCAAAATTTTGACAGTTCAAATGGTTACTGTTGCTGTTTAAAACTTGATTTGCAGTTTTGTTTTTAATCCAAATAATAACTAGGTTTATTAATTCATCGTAATAGAGAGCTGCTGCTGAATATAGCTTGGATCCTTGTGGCAGTGTTGCAATATAAATGAGGTGGTGCTAGTTCCTGTATCAGTACAGAAACTGAACTCTGGAGGCGGTATCTCCCTGCATTGCTGGAAGGGATGTGAATTGTATTCATGGAACTACAGTTTGGCTTCAAATTCAACATTTCTATTGAGCTATCTGAAGCTAGCTTATTTTGTTCAAATGTTTTCTCACATCCAGTCCAGTGATATCGGAGAAATCACACCCTCAGAATTCAGATTATGTATTACTGGGTCAGTGAAAATGATTTCTGTTCCTACGACAATTTCTTGATGTCTTTCTTAAGTTCAACTAATGCTACAACTCGGTAACATTTGATTTCTACAAATTATTGCCTCACCATCTCCGCTTGTAATTCAAGTCCTACATTGTCTTTGATTGTTCATTGTTTGAGGAATTTCTGCCTATTTTATTGTTTAATCAAAGACATTTCTTTTATGTGCAACAACTTTTAACTGTAATAAAGTGCAAGACAAAATTTGAAGGAAAGAACTTATGATACTCATATAAAAAGAACAGGACATTTTTTTTCCTGACTCCCAGCTTACTCTCCTCAGCCACATTCTTGATCGGCCATCCAATTTCTTTGTAGCAATCTTTTATGAATACTGCTATTGTTAATGACTTTCTGGATGAAAATCAGCTTGCAAATTACAAATGTGGCATTGTATATACTCTTCCTCACTTCAGTGCCCTTTTCAAAGTCAAGTTGCAGTGCAGTTACTTGATTTCAGTTCTCATGGGACGTCAACACTGAACTTGTTACTTTTGCCAGATTTTTTTTTCTGGTGTTATCTTTGGGTTCCGTAGAAAGTTTGCACTTCACTTTGTCAGGGTACTGTCCTGGCAACAAAGCTGAGCATTACTCCTTAAAATAAAATCACAAGTTCCTCATTTTCTGTATTCTTGCTTTATTTTCAAACTTGTTGGTGTTCTCTGTTTCAGTGGGCTTTCATTTTTCCCCTCAAATGGAAAAGCTGTTTTACTGCACGTTACTGCTGTAGAATATTACACTACACCCAATGTCAGATGTGGTATAATTTCAAGTTAAATGCATTATCAAGATTGAGTAGATGGTAGATCTTTTCTGAAGAATGCCTTTGCATGACAAGTAATACCAACAATGGCATCCATTCAACTTGAAATGGGTGGGAAGACTTTGGATGTCAAATGCATTAAACAGGACAAATGTTACAAATTCCAAATAGGTGTTGTTTATTTCGAATTTAGCTGCTTATGTTCCCTGGTTGATGATCTCAAAACTTCTTTGTGTTTGTAAGAAAGAGAATTTGAACAATTAGGAGCTAAATTAAAATGCAGACCCCCCAAAGTAAAAAAAATTCTCTGGATTACTACGCAGGCAATAAGCAAACTAGCATTGAGAAAATGAAGCCAAGGAAATAAATGGTGGCTCAAAGATCAGAGTTGGTGTAAGAAGGAAGCTATTCTGGTGGAATAGACTTCACTTGAACTGTCCTCGGACCATTCTCCTGAGGACTGAAATAACTGTGGCTGTAAAAAGGGCTAAACACTAAATTGAGAGGTGCAGAGGGTTCTGGGGAAGGGATACATGGGCATGCAAAGTAAAAGAATATAGCTGCTTTGCAAGGAAGCTATACAGGTAATGATACCCAGAATGTGAGAGGAAAGGCAGAGTTTACAACGATTTAGCAAAGCGGTAAAATAGGAGGAAATGTTGTAAAAAGGCAAAATTAATATCTCTTTACTTTCATACACTGTATTTGGGAAAAAGTAAGTGAATTAATGTCACAAAAAATGTTAATAGGTATGATCTATAGACATTATGGAAACATGGTTACAAGGAGACAAAGCTGGGAACAAAAATATTCAGAGGTATTTTTTTTTGAAAGGACAAGATGGAAAGAAATGGTTGTGGTTTGGCTTTGTTAGTAGGAGATGGAAAAGTATGATAACAAGACATTGTATTGAATCAGAAGATGTAGAATTTAGATTTAGATTTATTGTCACATGTATTTAAAAATATAGTGAAAAGTGTTTTTTGTGTGTTAAATGCAAAGTGTCACCATGCTGCGACACATCTTGAAATGTTGACACTATTAATCTCAGAGACCCATGTAATGTTCTGGGGACCTGGGTTCAAATCCCACCATGGCAGATGGGGAATTTGAATTCAATAAAAAAAATTTGGAAGTAAAAATCTCGTGATGACCATGAAACCTTTGCTGACTGTCAGGGAACAAACAAACCCACTTGGTTCACTAATGTCCTTCAGGGAAGGAAACTGTTGTCCGTACTTGGTCAGGCCTACATGTGACTCCAGACCCCACAGCAATGTGGTTGACTCTCAGCTGCCCAATGGGCAATTGGGAATGGGCAACAAATACTGGCCAAGCTAGTGATGCCCACATCTTGTGAATGAATTTTTTAAAAAATCCGTAAGAGCAGTTTTTAGCATTGTTTTTTCATGACTTATATCTGTGTAGAATGTCTGACTGCCTGTGTGGCTTACAACTGGATTCAAGAGCAACAAGCTTTTTCAGACAACATTGTACAAATTTTGATGTAGCAGCCCTGTTTTTTTTCACTATTTCCAGGACCTTGATCAGGCTTTTTTCCTTTGTTCCTGTTCTGGCTTGGCCTGATAAAATTGTTTGCTCTGACTGGACTTGTACTCCACCTGCTCCAAGCATGATGGTGAGAGACCGCCTCGTGGACATGGCTACGAATGGTTGGCATTAATTTAAGAACTGACTCTGGATTGCTGTCAGTTTTGCATCAACATACACTTGGAAGTAATTTCTATCAATGCAAGACAAATACTGTCAAAGAAGATTCAGATTTCCTTTTAAATTTCTAATGCTGCTAATTAATAAAATTACAATAATTCTGAATGCCTTTCAAAGTATTCCGGATTTTCTTTTCAAATTATTATGGAATAATTTGTTCATAGTGAATTACTTTTGATAGGAAAATGGAAATCAGTAAATAAGTTATTGTAGTACCGTAATGAAAATTACTTGAAAAATGGCCAAAATGTTTTCATGCTTTCAGTATTTTGTGTCTAACATTTTGTAATGAACATATAGTAGTAAAGTGCACAATTTGAGGTTTAATGTAAAATCCGGCTAGAATTATATCGCTTAATTTACGTAGATTTGCCTTTTTATAAGAAGCAAAACAATCTGGACTTGTAATTACTAATAATGAATTATGTTATTTTCTTTATGAAGTTGTGCTGCACATGATAAGTGATATGTTAATGATATTTAGGAAAAAAGGCATGTGCATTTAGTTATGATATGCAGTGTGCATCTAGAATATTTTAGATAGCAAAACCTTATCACAATAAAGCATAGTAACATGCATAGTTGATATTTGTTAAAAATTTGTGACGGCATCAACTGTGTTTAACAGTCAATCCTATTAACCCAATCGTATATGGTCTGCTTCAGGTTTCTATTCATGCATTTGTTGGAACATTGCGGATAAGCTGGTGTCTGCAGTTATATGGCAGTAATTACTTTATTGATAGTCCAGTGAGAAAATGGACAGTGCATTCAGAAGATAAAATGGGTTGACTGAAAAGTAATTGGAAGAGGAATGTGAATAAGATGCAGCTTGTGAACTTCTTTTTAAACTAAAAACACTATGAAACCTTTAAATTGAAAACATTTCATTTTGTATTGAATTAAGGAATTACAAATGCTCTTCTGTATGTTGTGACAAATCGCAAACTGCTCAGTGTTCCACTGAAATTGACATCTAACTGCAACTTGTGGATTGAGAAATGTATTAATGTTTACTGTAAAGATATTTATGCATATTATTGATAAGAGATGTTATCTGGAGCACGTGGGACTTGAACTCATGCCTTCTGCCTCAGAGTAGTAACACTGCCAATGCATCACAACTGCCCAACAAAAGTGCAAAGAATTGAAGTCTGGATGTTTAAAGTATATGGTCAGTAATTATTTAAAGTGATATAATGAGATAACATGTAATGGCCTTGCAAGACTACTTCTACAGTGAAAATTATATATTTTTTTAAAATTACTGAATGTTTCTAAAGTTCTTGAGTTGATTTGTAGCTTTGGTTGTGGATGCTGTGGTTGGGTCACTCACTGAGCCAGTTTGTTGGTTCACAGACATTTCATTACCCTGCTGGGTAACATCATCAGTGCAGCCTCCGATGTCCTTAAACCCGAACAACTGGATCCAACGATGCCTATCACGTGAATAACAACATGATACTGCACACCCTAACAGACTCATCACGTTACCATACATCAAGAATATATCCGAACTGACCACAAGACTCCTATGACCATTGGGCATCAGAGTAGCGCACAAACCCACGTCAGCCCTATGCCAACTGCTAACTCGAACCAAAGACAGAACCGACATGATATACAAAATTCCATGCAAGGACTGCGACAAACATTACATTGGACAGACAGTAAGAAAATTGGCCACAAGAGTACATGAACACCAACTAGCAACAAAAAGGCATTACCAATACTCACTCATCTCCATTCACATGGATAAGGAGAACCACTAGTTCGATTGGGACAACATCAGGATCCTAGGACAGGCCAAACTGAGAGAAGCACGGGAATTTCTAGAGACCTGGTTCTCCACCAAGAAGGCCATCAACAAACACATAGAACTAGATGCCACATATACACCACCGCAAAGGAAAACCAGATATGAAGTAATCAAATCCAACGGACCCCAGAGTTTAAATACCAGGTGGGTAAACACAACAGTGCTTCACTGGAGGCTGCACTGATGATGTTACTCAGCAGGGTAATGAAACATCTGCGAACTAATGAACCAGCTTGGCGAGCCAACCAATCACAGCCTTATTGAATATTAAGATAGTCTTTTTTATCTTAGTTTGATATACCATTTTAAGATAATTTAGAAACTGGTATTCTTCCTTCAGTCGGTGAGTTTTGAATACAGAAATGGTAAGTGAAATCAATCTTTCGCCCCTGAGCACCCACTCAGGTTTTTCTTTCCCATTTTGCCAGCTTCATGTTTAAAGCTTCAAACCTGAAGAACAATAAATGCCATTTTCCAAGGTATAGTTTCTGAGATGTGCATTATTCAAAACAATATTTATTGTAGAGCCCCTGCTATTAGTATTGTGTACACTAGAATAGAAAGTATGAGATTTCAGCTTTTGAAATTTTAATCTCACCAAAGGAATTAAAATGATCAAATATTTATATTCGTTCACAGTATGTAGGAGTCACTGGCTAGGCCAGCAGGTATTGCCAATTCCTAATTTTACTTCACTCCTTGAAAGGTGTATACTGTTCAGGAGGGAGTTCAGGGTGTTGATATTGTGACTATGAGGTAACGGCAATTTAGTTCTAAAGCCAGGATGAGAAGTGGCTTGGAGAGGGACTTGCAGGTTGTGGGGTTCCTATGTATTTGATGCCCTTCTGGATGGTAAACATTGTGGATTTGGAAGATGCTGTTGAAAGAAGGTCACACGGAGAGTTCCCGCAGTGTATCTTGTCGATGGTTCACATCATAGCCAGTATGTATTCATGGTGGAGGGAATGAATATGGAAGGTAGTGAATGGAGTGCTAACCAAGTAAGCTGCTTCGTCTCTGATAGTATTGAGCTTCTTGGGTATAGTTGGGCCTGCACTCATCCAGTCAAATGCAAAATATCCTGTCACACTTCAGACTGGAACCTGGTAGATGGTAGTCAGGCTTTGAGAAATCAGAGATTGAGTTACTCTCCACATAATTCTTAGACTCTGACCTGCATTTATAGTCATAGTATTTATATGTATTTCAAAAATAGAAAGACTGTAAAATAGTAGAGCATTTGCTGCATATCAGACATAAGATATAATTTCTGTACTCTGAAATCCTTAATTTATGTCCTCAAATTCTTCACGCTTTTACCTATCTGCTTAAATTTCATATTTGTTGGATAATTACAAATCAGAAATTTGTAGCTGTGAAAAGTAATGGAAATGTTTTTTTAAGTAAAAGCCAAACCACAAATGGTCTAAATTTTGAATATTTGGAGCCCAAAATATAATGTCTAACGTAAGTAAATAGTAGTGAATTGCATAATGAATTAATTAGGTTAAATTTATCTGTAAAATTCTCTATTATTGTTTTTTTCTGCCTCAATTCATACTCAGAAGCTTTCAGAAGGCTTTACATGGAGTTCATATTGTTCCCAGAGCTGTCACACAGTGAGATGAGGGAAATTATGAGTCACATTTGTGTTTACAGTTTCCAAGATGCCATAGTCTGAGCTCACGCAATGTAGGAAATTCCCAGACTGCATCACTATGATTTTCTCAGACCAACAGATGGTCCATGGCTTTCAACAGATGATGGCTGTGATAGAATTTGTTTGAGCGAATGTTAAGGCATGTGTTTTGGAGTTTCTTTTTGAAACAGTTTCCTAGAAAACTCCTAGCCAATTCAGAGAGAGGATATGTAGGCAACTAACTAGAACGCCAGTCAAAGTGAGCATTGTAAAGCATTGCTTATCCTAAACAATAAGTAGGGGAACAGTTATTCAATCTAGATGTGCATATAGCTATAAATAAAGGAATGGAAACATAAATCAGTCTCTACTGGCGTTGCAAATGAGGAATGGAGACCAAAGGGCCTCTTTAGGTGAACAAAGGTCAGAATTTGAGGATAAATGGACCAAGGCATACATATATACTGCAGTCGATATTTCAAATGTACATTTTACCTTAATTTCCATACATTTAAATTTTGTAATATTAAATATTAAATAAATATAGTTGCTACAATTTGGCAATTAAAGAAGGGGCTGGAGTATAAATGTTTCTCTGCAGAGCTAGCTGAGGAGTTGTGATGTTTAAGTTTTCCTGAGATGTTTTTCCCAAATACATTCTTGAGACATGGACATTGCTGTCAAGGCCAGAATTTAAACCCATTCCTAATTACAGCTGACAAAGTGATGGTGAACCATCTCTTTGAAAGTTGTATTTGATGAGCTGAAGTTGCTGCCACAAGCGGTCAGGCTGGGTGGTTCAGGAGTTCTCACTTTTTTTTTTGCAAATAACTTCGTCACGTTAAGAAACCAGCACTCCGATTTTGAAATAATTGCTATGAAATTGTCCAAAATTTATCTTCTCTTTTGACCTGCTGGATATAGGCCCCTTCCTAGATAACCTTGCGCCTCAGGTTTTTGTGGTATTTCTTTTTGTCTGCTCATAAATACCAAGTACTAACTTATTATTTTCAAGAAAACGTTGAGTGCCTTTCAAAAAATGCACCTGATTGTAATTATCTTTTACTTTATTAGGAGGAAATCTTTCAACAACATTGCTAGTTATTACCATTCCTGAAATTCAAAAGAATTACTTCTCCCAGTCTGTAGTAATTGTCTGGAATTTTCTACCTGAGAGAGTTATGGAGACAGGATCACTGAAAATATTTACCACTCTTAGAAGGAATTTATGCTAAATTTTTATTAGAACATAAAAACATTTAAAATAAGAGCAAGAATAGACCATTCAGCCCCTCAAGCCTGAACGTCTATTCAATAAAGTTGTGTCTGATCTACCCCAGGCTTCAAATCTTTTCCATGCTCGTTCCTCATGGCCTTCAACTCCCTGACACTTCAAAATCTATCTCACTCCTCTAAATATTCTCAGTGATCCAGCCACCACAACTCTCTGGGCTAGAGATTTCCATACAATTACTACTTTCTGGGAGAAGAAATTCCTTTGCGTCTCAGTTTTAATGAATGTCCCCTTATTCTGTAATTACATTAAATAGTTCAAGATTCTTCCGTGTTATCCTAGCCCATCCGATTTGCTCAGTCAATATGCAGATTAAAATCAACTTGACAATTGCAGTATCCTTGTTACATACCTTCATTATTTCCTAATTTATATTTTGTCTGACAATGAGTCAAATCTTCAGGATCGTATAGAGGACATCCACTTCTTGCCCTTGCTATTCCTTATATTCACACAAACTAGTTCCACATCAGGATCCCTTGCATCTGTATTACTGCACACCATTGCATTTACGCTTTCCTTTTCCTATTTCCCTATTCTTTCAGAATATTGAATGTCCTTGAGTATTAAATACCCAGTCCTGGTCACCCTACAACTACTTCTTTGTAACAGCTATGAAGTCATATTTACTTATTTATTTTTGTGCCATCAACTCATCTAACTTGTACAAATGCTGTGTGCATTCAGATAAAGAACCTTTTACTTCTTACTTTATACCATTGTTATTGCTCTGATTCTAATTTCTGCTGTACTTTTCATATATTTATGATCCTTTCCTGTCACACTTAGGTAATTATTTGCCTGTTCACTACCCTGCACCTCTGCTGTCTCATTTGTTTTTGAATTTTTAATCTTCCCTTCAATTGAATTTTCCCCCACTAATTTGTTGAAAGCCCTATCGATAACTTTAGTTATACAATTCACCAAGGTATCTTGTAGAACAGTGGTAATGCCATCCCCTACTCATAATTCCTCCACCGCTGCTGCATCTGCTCCCAGGATGAGGCGTTCTATTCTAGGACTTGCCAGATATTCTACTTCAGGGACCATAGTTTCCTCTCCCCTGTTATTAAGGATGGCCTTGACCCCATTTCCAGCGCTTTTGCCCTCACATGCTCTCCCCTCACCAACAATAAGGATAGAATCCCTTTAGTCCTCACACACCACCCCACCAACCTCTGAATACAATGCATTATCCTCCAACATTTCCACCACCTAAAATTGGACCCCACCACCAAAAAGATATTTCCCTCCGCACCCTTGCCTGCTTTCTGCAGGGACCGTTCACTCTCCGACTCCCTTGTCAACTCCACACTCCCCATCAACCCCTCCACCACACCCAGTACCTTTCCCTGCAGCTGCAGGAGGTGCTACACCTGCCCGCACACCACCTCAATCACCTCTGTCCTAGGCCCCAAACAGTCCTGCACTTCATCTAACCTCATCTACTGTATCCGTTGCTCCCAACATGGTCTCCTCTATATCGGAGAGACCAAACTCAGACTCGGGACCAGTTTGCGGAGCATCTCACTCTGCACGCACCAACCAGTCCAACCTTCCAACTGCCATCCACTTTAACTTCCCCTCCCCTGGTGACATGTCCATCCTTGGCCTCCTCCACTGCCAGAGTGAGCCCAAACACTTGAATATTGACTTCACCAACGCTCCTGTAAAAATGCCCCTGCCTTTGAGTTAGAGGGCTTACTCTTGAGGTGTTTCATGACATGACTGAATGGCTGGTTGAAACTAGTTGTATGATTCACCAAGTCATTGGTCCCAGCATGGTTGAAATGAAGCCCACAACAATAGAATAGCTCTCTTTCACATGGACTGGAGCCAGAACCCCAAGAATCAGAATCTGTTTCTCCCACATCAATCTTTGAACCATACATTTTCTTCTCTAACCTTATTTACCACATTTTAATTTGGATGTGGCTCAGGTGGAAATCATGAGATTATTACCTGTGTGACTCTGCTTTTTAATTTAGCCCTGGCTGCTCGTAATCTCAGCAGAACTTCTTTCCCAGTCCTACTTATAGTGTTGGTACTTACATGGACCACGACAACTGTATCTTTCCCCTCCCACTCCAAGTTTCCCTCCAGTCTGGAAGAGAGGTCCTTCATATCAATTTCATGGATAGAATGGAGAAACTGGGGTTGTTCTCCTTGGTGAAGAAAATATTGGGAAGGGGTTTGATAGATGTGTTCATAGTCATGAGAGATCTAGAAGGAGTAAATAGGGATAAACCGGCATGATTGAGAAAAGAACTCAAGAATCAAGGAGATTGATTTGAGTTGAATGACAAAGCGAAACAAAGGGTACATGAGGCAAAACCATGTCTGCAACAGCTGGTGAGGGTCTGAGAATGTGGTGGAGTTAGATTCACTTGTGACTCTGAAAAGGAAGTTGAACAAGTACCTGAAGGGAAATAAAATTGCACGTTAGGGAATGTGCAAGGGAGTGACTCTTGTGACTCTGAAAAGGAAGTTGAACAAGTACCTGAAGGGAAATAAAATTGCACGTTAGGGAATGTGCAAGGGAGTGAGACTAATTAAATTGCTCTTGTGGAGTTGTTATGAACTTGGTGAACTAAATGGCCTTCTCCTGTCCTAGAATTGTCCTGTGATACTGAGATTCTTTTATTCTGGCACCTCAACATCTATTCCACTGGTTCATCCTCCTCCTATGTCTTCAGTATCTTTTGTTACTTGAGTGTACTACATAAATGAAAATTGTTGTCCACAAGAAGAAAGGTGATAAAGATTAATTAGCTATCTGTGAAGTTCAAAAGATGCAGAACTCTGGTATTTATCTATGTAGACATTACTGAGTTTCAAACTAAACATTGTTACTTCCTTGCAATGTTTCAAAGTACTCCAAAATTCCTCCTGTGGGGTGTACATTGACACCTAGCAAGTAACTTTCATACCCTTGGACATGCTCGCAGCTGCCATAAATCTCAAACCTGTAACTGTGTAGTCAAAACAGCAATACAAAAGTCAGCGCATGAACAGTTAAACTTCCGTGTCCGATCTGCCTGTATTCCTATTAGTGATGCACTTTTAGAAGTACAGTGCAAGGGCATTGCTTCATGGCACACGTTCTAAATATGCTATCTCTACCACATTTTTTCCTAGACATTCACTACCAGCTATCATGATTCTAGCTTAGAAATTTTCTGGAATTTTGTGCTCTTATGCTCTCTCGGAGTAGCAGACTATTTCCCATTGTTGAAAACATGGTGCCTGACTGACCTGTTCCCAGTTCTGTATAATTACCATTCTTGGATTTGTTAGAATGCATATGAAGTTAGGTTCAACCACTTCTTTAAAATTGAAAAAGTAATTTATTTATTAATGCCTGTCCATCAACAATCCTCAAATCATTTTGTGGCTCACATGATGTGGGTGAGGTTGAAAATTTGCTCTTGGACTTGTTGGTAAATTGTCTATTTTTAATGATGTGGCCCATTTGAGTAGCTTGAGAACTCTTGTAAAAATTGAAATGGTAAAAGGGAATTTGACTTAACGTATCCTATGCTTTCACGATAGTTCAAGATCCGGACATCGCCAGCGCTCTCATAGTCGAAGCAGTGAACGGTCAAGCCGCAGACGAAGTTACAGTCACAGCAGGTCTAGAGAAAGGGAAAGACGAAAAGGCCGAGACAAAGGACGAGAGAAAGATCGGGAGAAAGAAAAACAAAGGGAATCAAGAAGCGATAAGAAAGGGTAAGGAAGCATTATTATTTAAAGGTTCCTGATCATGTTTTATTAATTTGGATGTTCTTCAATCAGGAATATCTGCAAAAATGGTTTGTATTCGCATTGTTTAGTAGTACTAGTAATATATCTGTACAAGCTGTGTGATTCAATTTGTTTATGGAACATTAACATAAATAAGTGTGGGAATTATGTTCTTGCTAATACCTGAGCACCTTCATGCCATAAGTATCCAAGTCATTATCTTCATGATGTCATCATTCCTTACTCTTCAAACAATGCTTGGTATCAAAATGAAACAAAAATTAGTAATTAAGTAATGTTTAATTTTGTCTTACTCAATTTGAGTAACTTCTGTTTTTAGTATGTTTTCCTGTTTTAACCATACTATGTACATAAATTGTGCAGCTTACTGTGTATGGGCATGCCTTTGGATTACGTGCATTTCAATGTGCCTCAACGCAAATCAAGAATGCAAATAAAACTAAACTTACTGTTGTATTTTAGGGTTTGGGAAAGATTTCAGAGCATTTTGATATTTTGATTCAATACACAATTTTTCTCTTGGTTTCCATAATGAAGTGGGTCCTTTCATCCAAGAGCTAATGTAACTTTGGCATCTAAAGAGCAAAAGTAAAACTGACTTTTCATTTGTCATCAAATAGTGCTCATGTTTTTATACTATTTACTAATTGAAGTCTTTAAAATTGCATTTCTAACACTGATGATTTCTATTCTGTGATATTAAAAACAGTTAGAGAGGAAAGTGTTGGCAGGATAGTCCTATATTCCCAAAGTCTGTGGCATTCTGGATTGGAAAATTGCAATTATTACTCCATTACTTAACACTGGTGGGCAAATCCAGTATCTACAGGTCTAGTAGTTGAAGTAATTTTCAGGTCAGGTGAATAATTGTGCAGATTTTACAGGAGCCTGGCACTGAACAGAATTTCTGAGCAATTGATAATATGAACTAAAAGAAAACGGCACACATTTTTATGACTGTGAGTTTGAATAAGTAAGGACTTTTTCAATATTTCAAAGGCATTTGATGAAGGGCATATTACAATTGTTGACATGTAATCAGTTGTGTTCCCAGGGATCTGCACTTCAGCCTAATTTTTTTAAACGAGTGTGGATGTTGGAAATAGTACTTTTTTTTTCAAACCTGATTATGGATTTGCAAGGGTGCCTGAGTCATAAAATTAAATGTTTTGGTTCAACCACTCATCTGTTTGATTTGTCTCTCACAGTTCAAACTTCATATTTTTTTGTTTTCAAATCACTGTGCAGCTGAAAGTAGTTATTGTCATAACTTTAACTGTATACCATTTAGAACAACATGAATTTGTGTATTTGTCTGCACTTAATGCATTTTGGAAAGAAAAACATATTTAAGATAGTAAAAAATAATTGGCTCATTTTTAAAGAGAATTCAGGTACAGAGGTTCTTGGAAGTTCACACCCACAAACCATTGAAGTTGGCAGGAAGTGTTGTGGCTATGAATCGTTGACTTTATACATAAAGGCATTGTGTATGCAAAAACAAGCAAATTATGTTGTATGCTTCTAAATTGCTAGTTAGACCTCAGCTTAGTAACGTATCAAATTTTGATCACCACACTTCAGGAAGGCTTTCAGAACCTTTCAGACTTTTAGAGGAGACTTACCATGATTTTAGTAAGGAATTCTCTGTGTGTGAGACAAGTGATTGTTCTTTTTACAGCAGAGAAGATTCATAAGAGATTTAGTAGTGGTATTCAAAATGATGAAGGATTTTGAATAACAAGAAGTACAGTTGGGATATTATTTCATTGAACAGTGAGTTGTTACAATTTGAAATGCTGACAGAAGCATATTCAAAAGAATCTTTTGAAAGTGATATAAATGTCCATTTAAAAGCAGAAATTTGCAGGGCAATTGCAAAAGGTTTCTTTTAAAAGATCCAGTTCAGATTCAAAAGGCCAAATGGTTTCCTTCCTTCCTGAATAGTTTTACATGAAATGATCTCCTTCTGCCATTTAATATGGTGTTTAACGGTGTCATTTGTTTGCTGGAGTTTCAAATGCGGTATTCCTTAACACTGTATAAATTGCATGTTCAAGTTAACCTTAATGAAATTTTTATTTTAAAAAATGGATTTCGGGATTAGTGTTGTTCAACACTTGCACTTAAATACTAAGTTCATAAACAATGACTTAGCAGAGACAGTAACTTCAAAATAAGTGTTTATGAGGTGTTAGGAAAGTACAGTAGTTGCATAGGTCAAAGATAAATACTTTGATTTGCAATGATTGAGCAATTTTTGCTTTCAAATCAGTTAAGTAACTGGGAACCTCCCAAACAAAACTCGCAGAAATGTGAGGAAAATACACCTTTGTGGCTTCATGCCAAATACATATAGCTTTCCTTTCAAGTCAACAGACGTGACTTATTTGGGCTGAGTTTTCTTCAGTTGTTTGCAGTAAAGTTGAGAGGACATTGGAGTGTCCTACATCTTAAAAAAAAGTTATGTATTACTTCTGAAATTAAATTCTAATGTGGGGGTGCTGATGTTGGACTAGGGTGGACAAGGTTAAAACACAGGATTTAGTCCAACAGGTTTATTTGAAATCACAAGCTTTCGAGGTACTGCCCCTCCATCAGGTGAATTTAATTTAATTCAACCTTATTTATTTGTGAGCATAACGTGGTACAGTACATCAAAACATTTATGTGGTGATCAGTGTGCTTTAAATATCTACATGATTTATGATATCCACATCTACATGACACCAGTGTATAATTTTTCACTACTTTTTTTTAGCAAAATTTTGACAGGATGTGTTTTCTGAACAAATAATATGCAGAATTTTCAGTCTGTCAGCATCTTTGAAATGTAGCAGCCTGTCACTTACTTTGTATTCTTTCCTCCTCACCCCTACTCATTCTTTCTCTCTCCCTTCCCCCAAAACGACTCCACACACTGCACCACCGCTCCCCCCCCGCCAGCTGTTGGCATCCTCATGATGCAGGAACTTATTATGTTAATTCTACATTATTAACATACAGGTTACATAGTTCTGCTGCATGAAGCCTGCACAGAACCTCCTTTAAGTGTCTGCTCAGATCAAAGCAAGCTTATGTGATTTCTGTTGTCTGACACCTAGCTGTGTGGTGTTGTTTTCATTAAACATTTATCACAGTTCCAATGTGACAGCAGGCAACGTTGGGCTTGAGTAGCGTGTTTTCATGCAAAATTTATTGGAGAAGACGAGACATTGTAAAGAGATCTTGTTGCCTTTCACTGGAGGTAAAAGGGTAAACTGTTGATTGGAAGGAAGGAAGTTATGTCTTTGACGTGGCATAATAACGCTTTCGTTTGACAGGGTCAGAAGAAAACAATGGAAGTATTAAATGGCTTGTTGACTTTTGATAAATAAGTGTATGCAGTAGAGAATCACCTGTTTGAAATAACTGGAATTCCGAATACCTGTGAAAGTTTATTTCAGTTATTTGTATGATATGTAACCGCTGCATATAAGAGAGCATAATATATATATTTATAGTTTTACCTGGAATCACTTAAAAGCCCATATCTGGGAAGCAAATTTTCATATTATACTTGTAGAGTTGTCAAGTTTTATTTTCTGTTTTAATTTCATCGCTGTATGACTGAACATAAAAATAGTGTCGTGAATTTAAGAGACTACACTTTGGGGGAGAGTGGTGAGGAAGTGGCGTGTTGGAGATAGGATTGTAAGTAAATGAAAATAGAAGGTACAACCTTGATTGTTTTTGTCAGTAGTTAATTTTTTTTAGCTTTATGTCTGTTTTACTTTTCTGTACTTTTCTGAAACAAGATCTTTATCTGACTACTTGAAAAAAGAGGCTGAGAATTAAATATGCTGATTACTTTGGTGATGTTTGGCAGGAATAAATTGCATTTATTCTGCCATCTGTTCGTAAATGGAATAGCTTTCTGTACCATGGATGAGGCACTCCAGTTATCTAGGCAGGCTGGGGGTTTTCTCTATGGAACAGAGTAGTTTATGGAAGGTTTAATAGAGGTGTTCAAGATCATGTAGAATTTTTATCAAGCAAATAAGGAGAAATAATTTTGTGTCATTACCCTAGGTGGACTGGAGCGGCTCAAGAAAGCAGCTCACCACCGCCTGTAAGAGCAGTTAGAATCGGGCAACGAATGGTGGTATTACCAGTGATCCCCACATCCAGTGAAAGTATAAAATGAATATGAAGCCATGGAGAAGTCCCTCTGAGAGTGAACATTAAAATGGATACTCAGATGTCATAGAAAAGTTGTAAGTGATAAAAGGCAGTTTCAAAAATTATTAACACTTCCAGAAAAATATCTACAGTGACCATATAGATAGGTTAACGAAAGAGGAAAAAAATTCTTGCATGATGGATAAGGCACCCGATTACTATGATGGTAGATTGCAGATTCCTACGGAAGATGATATAGAAGGTCCTTATAGTTAAGCAGAATGAGTAGAATTGAGGGTACAATCAGAATGAAAGTTGACGCAGGTCTGAAGGCCAAGTGGCCTTGTTCCTTGTTCATATGTTTTGTATGACTGAATGACTTTGAATGGCTGCTTCAAAACTTGCAAGCTAATATCCATTTGTAGGTTCCATCTTGGGCCGGGATAACTGACTTCTTTCTCAAATATCACATTCCACCATGGTGGGGAGGCAATGGCCTAGTGGTATTATTGCTGGACTGTTAGTCCAGAGACTGGACAACATTTTGGGGGACCCAGTTTCGAATCCTGCCACGGCAGATGGTGGAATTTGAATTCAATAAAATATCTGGAATTAAGAATCTAATGATGACTGTGAATCTATTGTCGATTGTTATAAAAACCCATCTGGTTCACTAATGTCCTTTAGGGAAGGAAACTGCCATCCTTACCTGATCTGGCTTACATGTGACTCCAGACCCACAACAATGTGGTTGACTCTTAACTGCCCTCTGGGCAATTAGGGATGGGCAATAAAAGCTGCCTAGACAGTGACGCCCTCAAAAAAAACCTTAAGATAGGGTCTTACGATTTGCAGTAGTCAGGCCAGGAGGCCGTTCAGGGGACCAAGAGAACAGGAGTGCCAGAGCTTCTGCCTTCGGAATTGTCCAACAACATTGAACATGTTTCTGTTGTTCTGGATGCGATTGAGCATTGCTGGGTGGATGAACTAATTGACCCTACCATTATCGTACAGGAAGCCATTCAAGTGGGGGGAACAGAAAATGAATGAGGTAGCAGACTAGAAGATCAAAAGAAGTAGCAACTGGAGTAGGCTGTTGGGCCCCTTGGGCCCACTCTGTCATCTAATAGGATCATGGTTAATGTGGCATTCCTCACATCTGCTTTCCTGTTCTTTCCCCATAACCCTTGCTTCCCCAACTGATCAGGCGTCTTTCTCGTCCTTAAATATACACAAGGACTCTGCGCCCACAGCTCTCTATGGCAAGGAGATCCAAAGACTCTCAACCCTCTGAGGGGTAGTAGGGGATAGTATAATCAAAGAGATAGACATTGTTCTGTACAGCCAAGAACCTAAATCCAGAAGGCTACATTGCCTACCTGGTCCCAGAGTCTGCAAAGGGTTGAACAGGAACTGAGAGTGGAAGAGGGGTGATCTTTTTGTTGTGATTCACAAGTAGTACGAACGATATAGACAGAACAGGAAAGAGATTCTCCTTAGATAGTATGAGGAGCATCGAAGAGCACAACATTAAGGGTAATAATCTCTGAATTATTGGCTGAGCTACATGTCAATTGACAGTCAGCACTTGAGATGAGTGAAATTAATACGTGGCTGAAAATCTGGTACGGGAGAAGTAGGGTCTACTGCATGGGGCTGTGGCATCAGTTCTGGGGAAAGTGGGATCTGTATCAAAGGGACAGACAGCACCTGAAACTTGCTGGAATTAGTGTTCTTGCAGATCAGATAAATTGAAAAGTAGAGAGGGTTCAAAACTAAACAGTGAGAGTGAGAGATCAAGTTCTGGTAGATGTAGCAAATCAAAATCAAAGTATAGCGTCAAGGAAGGAGAGCAAAAGAGTAAAGAAGGAAGTAAATTCAGAGAAGGGTAGGAAAGCACATAGAAGATAACAATAAGAACAGTCAAGACTAGATGTAAGAAAGATAACAAAAAGACACTGTAAAGGCAGTACCTGAATGCACACAGCTTCATAACAAAGCAAACAAGCTGACTGTTCGCATTGAAGTAAATGAGTTTGACCTGATAGCCATTCCTGAGACATGGCTGCAACTGACCAAGTTGAAAAGACATGGCTGCAACTCTTGGTCTGTGGTAGGTGGTGAGGGAGCCAACGACAGAAGAATATCTGTTTCATCTTGTCTTCACTTATCTACCTGTTGGAGTTGAGTCTGTCCATGACAATATTGGTAGGAGTCATCAGCTTGCAGTCATTGTGGAAAATTTGCACATTGAGGATACCCTCCCTTATGTTGTGTGGTGTGAACACTGTGCTAAATGGGACAGACTTGGAAAAGACCTAGCAACTTGAAACGGGGCATCCTTGGTGGACCATCAGCGCTAGAACTATATTTGACCGCAATTCATAACCTCACAGTCTGGGTTATCTCCCACTCTACCATCATCAGCAAACTCAGAGATCAACCCTGGTTTAGTGAAGATTGCTGGAGGGCATGCCAAGATTAGTACCAGGAACCTAAAAGTGAAATACCAACCTGTTGGAGCTACAGTATAAGACAGCCTTCTTACTTAATGGTGGAAGCAGCAAGTAACAGACACAGTTAAGCAAACTCTCAGTCAGCAGATCAGATCTAAGCTCTGCGGTTGTGTCACCTCCAGACATGCCTGGTTGTGGACAACTAAGTAACTAATAGGTGATAGAGGTTCCAAAAATATCCCCAACCTCAGTAAGGCCACATGAAATAGGAACAGGAGCAGACCATTCAGCCCCTTAAGTTTGCTCTGCCATTCAGTAGAAGCATGCTGATCCGACACTCCTTAAGTCTAGTTTCCTGCCTTTTCCCCTGTAACGGTTGATTTCCAGACTGATTAAGAATCTATTTATCTCAAGCTTACATACACAAAAGGACTCTTCCCCCACAGCGCTCTGTGGCAAGAAGTTTCAAAGCCTCACAACTTTGTGAGATAAGAAATTCCTCCTCATCTCAGTCTTAAATAGGCACCCTTTTATTCTGACACTATGCCCTCATGAGGGGAAACTTTCTCTCAGCATTTACCCGAACAAGCGCCTTAAAAATCCTATATGTTTCAATGAGATCAGTCTCATTCTTCTAAATTCCGATGAGGAAAGTACCAAACTGTTTAGTCTTTGCTCATAAGACAGTCCCTCCATGCTTGGGATCATCTTAGTGAACCTTCTCTGAATTACTTCCAGTGAAATAATATCTTTTCTTAAATAGGGGGATCAAAACTGCTCTCAGTACTGCAAATGAAGTCTTGACTCATTGTACAGTTGCAGTAAGACTTCCCTTTTGTTATACTGCAACTGTCTTGAAATAAAGATCCAACATTCAGTCAGCCTTCCTGACTTGCTGCACCTGTGTGCTGGCTTTGTGTTTCGTACACGAGTCCCCCCTCCCCCTCACACTGTTTCCTTTGTGTTTCAGCTTTCTGTAATTTTTATCCAATTAAATAATACTGTTGTTTTGTTTTTCCTTCTAAAATAAACAACTTCACATTCCCACATTATACTCCGTTTGCCAACTTTTTTACCCAATTACTATCAATATCTCTCTCTAAGCTGTTTGTATCCCTCTCACAAGCTGCCTTTCCACGTATTTTTGTGTTCACCAATGATTACGGAACCTAGTATGTTACTGTAAAAGACAAAACTGAAGCATTTGCACCTATCTTCGGCACCTCAGTCTCCTTTTGAGGTTCCCAGCATCGCAGGTGCCAGTAATCAGTACAGTCCGCGTGATATAAGGAAGCAGCTGAGTGCACTGGATGAGATTATAGACTCTGATAACATCCCGACAATAGTACTGAAGACTTATTATCCAGAACTAGCTGTGCCCCTAATGAAGTTGTTCAAGTACAGCTGCAATAGTGGCATTTCCCTGACATTGGAAAAAATGGCCCATTTCTAAACCAGTAATATCCCAAATAATTATTTTAAATATTACTGGAATCACTGTATTTCAAAAGCCCTTAACTAAAACTGTTTCCAAATGAATTAATTTAACTTATAGTTGCTCATGCCAAATCCTTATGACATGCACTGGTATGATATATATCAACTTGTACATACTTATATAAATATGCAAAATGTCCTTGCATCTTATGCTGCCTGAACAAGGCATTTGCTAGTCATCTATCCATTCCACTTGTCAGATCTGATAGTTACCTGCTGTTATAAAAATTGAGGAGAAAAATTGAACTGGATCATGTTAATTTTGATCATAGCAGTGCTGCATGAATTTTTGAGAGCTGCAGAAATCCAGTTAGTGTGAGCTGTAATCTCTACAGCACAAGAATCGTCATGGTACTGTTCAGATCCCCTGGAGACTCAATGCTGCAAAGATGAATAGTTCACCAATGATAATAATCCTACACAAAATGAAAAGAATAATTTGGTCTGCTAATACACAAACAAGTAGAAACCACTGGGAGCTTTTGGACTATGCTTATAACCAACTGCTAGATGTTGAGTTGACCATTTACTGTCGACATTAAATTATTTTATCAACTTAATATGAACAGCAATTTACTTAACAATGTGATTTGTCTTCCTGAAAATAAAATAGTATAAAAAATGACTTACTTTCCTTAATATATTACCGTAATGCCATTTTTTTTTCTAATTTTCTTATTCTCATTCCTGCAGTTTCATAATCACTGGTCAACTTTGAGTATCTCATACAAGTGGAAGTTGCTCTTGTAAAAGTCTTGACTGTGAATATTGATAGTGTATTTGGCTGCAGCTGTATTGTTAACTGTGATCTTGTCCTTGTCTGCTTTGCTGACAAATACGTACCTTGAAGCATTTCCAGGAAAGTGTTCAAAAGTAGGAAGGTCAACTAATTATTCTTTCCTGGACCCGGGCAACAAAGTCAGCTAAAACATCAGTGTTCCCCATCTGGCTGAAATCAAGTAACTTGGTACAAATAAAAACAGAAGTCTAGAAAAATTCAGTAGGAACACTTTGAAGGTAAATCATATTGGTCTCAAAATGTTTTCCCTGTTTCTCTCCCTCTGAAGTTGCGGCCAGTTGCAGACGTTTTGATCATTGAAGTTATAAACATTTTCATGATAATGTTAGAATTTTACTGTAGAAAGCACAAGTCATGGTTAAAGAGTGATGTAAACAAGTCTTTTTCTAAATCTGTATCATTACAACCAGTACATCTCTCAGTCACCAACTAACATACAGAAGAGGAAATAAATAATTTATTATATTAAAGCTTGCAGCAATTTTCTTCAAGCACAACTTGAAAGTGTTCAGTTGAAGTACTATGATTGTGCAAGCTCATCAACTGGGCTGAATTTTTTGCAGATACAAATGCTCACTTTTCTTTGCCATTTTTATAATCACTACAGAACTAATGAAAGAAAGGTCTGATTATACTAAAGTCAGCTTGTATGCAGATAAATTATGCATTGAATGAACTTATATTGTCATTTCCCACACCAATAAATTCTAAATCTCAGGTTCAGATAACCCTTATCAATCCAACCTTTCAACAGGATTGTACGTTTTATTGAGTTTTGTCATGGAAAGTGAAGGAACAAAATAAATCAATCAGTTTTTGGCTCAGCAGCTGAATAGGCTGCCAAGTTCGGTCCCTGATCTTTATTGTATTCTTGGTCTTCAGCAGCACGGCATTCAGTCCTGGTCAATGGAGTGCAAAAATCAACTAGATTGTTTCCTTCTGGAAAAGCAATCATTAAGGGGAGCATTAGGCCCAACTCTGATTTTGCCTGGAGTCAGGTAAATAGCTTTCATAACTGCTTGATTTCATAGTTAGGGTCATAGAGATGTACAACATGGAAACAGATGCTTCGATCCAACTCGTCCATGCTGATCAGATATCCTAAATTAATCTAGTTCCATTTACCAGTATTTGGCCCAATCCCCTTGACCCTTCCTATTTTTGAGTCCATCCAGATATCTTTTAAATGTTCTAATTGTATCGGCCTCCTCCACCACCTCTGGTGGCTCATTCCGTACATGTACCACCCTCTGCATGAAAACACTGACCCCCAGGTCCTTTTTAAATCTTTCCACCCTCACTTTAAACCTATGCCTTCTAGTTTTGGACTTTCCTACCCTGGGGAGAAAACTACCTTGACTATTCACCCTATCCATGCCCCTCATGACTTTGTAAACCTCAGTAAGGTCACCCCTCAGCCTCTGATGCTCCAGGGAAGAACGCCCCAGCATACTCAGCCGCTCCATATAGCTCAAAACCTCCATCCCTGGCAACATCCTTGCAAATCTTTTCTGAACCCTTTCAAGTTTCATAACATCTTTCCTGTAGCAGGTAGACCAGAATTGAATCCAGTATTTCAAAAGTGGCCTAACCAGTGTCCTGTACATCCTCAACATGACATCCCAACTCCTATGCTCAATGCACTGACCAATAAAGGCAAGAGTACCAAACACCACCTTTGTTACCCTGTATATCTGTGACTTCACTTTCAAGGAACAATGAACCTGCACTCCAAGGTCTTTTTGTTCGGCAGCACTTCCCAAGACCTTACCATTTGTTGTATAAGTCCTGCCTGATCCAACGCATCATCCTCCGACACTTCCGCCATCTGCAATCAGACCCCACCACCAAAGACATTTTTCCCTCCCCACCCTTATCTGCCTTCCGGAGGGACCACTCCCTCCGCGACTCCCTTGTCCACTCCACACTCCCCTCCAGCCCCACCACAGCCGGCACTTTTCCTTGTAACCGCAGGAAGTGCTACACCTGCCCCCACACCTCCTCCCTCACCCCAATCCCAGGCCCCAAGAAGACTTTCCACATCAGGCAGAGGGTCACCTGCACATCTGCCAATGTGGTATACTGCATCCGCTGTACCCGTTGTGGCTTCCTCTACATCGGGGAAACCAAGCGGAGGCTTGGGGACCGCTTTGCAGAACACCTGCGCTCAGTTCGCAACAAACAACTGCACCTCCCAGTCGCGAACCATTTCAACTCCCCCTCCCATTCCTCAGATGACATGTCCGTCCTTGGCCTCCTGCAATGCCACAGTGATGCCACCTGAAGGCTGCAGGAACAGCAAATCATATTCAGCCTGGGAACCCTGCAGCCCAATGGCATCAATGTGGATTTCACAAGCTTCAAAATCTCCCCTCCCCCAACCGCATCCCAAAACCAGCCCAGCTCATCTCCACCTCCCTAACCTGTTTTTCCTCTCATCCCAAGCCACACCCCCACCTCCTATCTACTAACATCATCCCGCCCCCTTGACCTGTCCGTCCTCCCTGGACTGACCCTCCTCCCTACCCCCCTACCTACACTCTCCTTTACTGGCTCCATCCCCGCCTCTTCGACTTGTCTGCCTCCTCTCCACCTATCCTCTCCTCTATCCATCCTCTATCCGCCTCCCCCTCTCTCCCTATTTATTTCAGAACCCTCTTCCCCTCCGCCATTTCTGATGAAGGGTCTAGGCCTGAAACGTCAAGTTTTCCTGCTCCTATGATGCTGCTTGACTTGCTGTGTTCATCCAGCCCCATGCTTGTTATCTTGCAACACTTTACATTTGTCTTAAACTCCATCTGCTACTCCTTGGCCCATTGGCCCATCTGATCAAGGTCCCATTGTACTCTGAGGTAACCTTCTTCGCTGTCCACTACACCACCAATTTTGGTGCCATCTGCAAACTTACAAGCCATACCTACTATATTCACAAGTGAGAAGGCATCATTGCTAGTTGATCAATATTCCAGAGTGAATTTGTATCTTCAAGGAGTGGTAGTGAGTGGAGAAATTTGGGAAAAATGAATTATTAATTCATTGACAATGTTTTTAGAAACAAGTGATATTGTGTTTTCAAAAGGTTACTTTGTGAACCGTGTGACGATGCTGTCACTTTACGAGATTATTTTATCCTTTTCTTTTGAAGAGACGTTTTAAGGCAGAGGCGGCGAGCAGTCTACCAAATTCTAGAATAAGCAACTTGTGAGGCCTTGGGTTTTTTTTAACAGCCTGAATGGGTGTGGCCAGCTCTCACTGATCAGGATTTCTGGGTTTTGGTTTTTTTCAGCAGTATCAGAAGCTGTTTGAGATCTCAGAGCTGGTGCTTCAGTGAACAATTCTTAGCTGCTCCTTTCTCTGAAATCTTTCGATGTTGTTTCCTTTTGGATTGGAGAACTGCATGTAAGAATCTGTGTGTGAATTTGCCTTTTTGCCAAGGGCTGTGTTTATGGAAGGTTACTATATCGGAACAGTTAATTAGTAATGGGTACTGTATCTATTATTTGGTTAAGTTTTCCAATAGTTAATTTATTCTAAATTCCTCTTTCTTTCGTTTGTATTTTCACGATAGTGTTCAAATAAATGGTGTTTTGCTTAACGTCAAGTAGTTTGACAAGTTGCATCTCATCTGGAACACGGCACTTCCCATTTACCTTTAAAATAAGAAAAAGTTAGGGTCCAGGCTGCCAGCTTAAAATATTTTGAGGGGTCTGGTCTGATCCAGAACAACTGTAAGACTCTGTTACGTTATACTACATTGATGGGATGTAGGAAGGAATCAGGTTGGCCTTCTGCTTTTGAAGACATTTTACTTTTCTAACCTTGAGGATTTAGCGCAAAAATCTAGGATTTGGTTCTGAAGTGTGTGCATTCTATATTTTATAATTTGTTGATTGATCCTTGTAGATATATCTACTTAGTGAAATTTGTAGATGTTTGCATCATTGGCATACTAAGAAATGAGGTGTGGATTTCAAAACAAACTGACTACATGCTTGGAAGACTTAAACCAGTATTAATATAAGATGAGCGGTAATACCGCTTCAAGCATATTTATTGCTTGGTTGAAGGAACAAAGCTGCTGAAAAAAAGCAGTAAAGGGTCAGAAAAGAGCTGACTGACTGGGGCAAAAGACAGTTGGAAGAGATTCTTTTGAACCCTTAGGCTAAAATGTCAGTTGTGGTTACCCAGCTCATATATTTGAGCTGTGCTTTGCATCACACTTCTGGCCTTAGTGTACACATGAGATGAAACCAACAATGTACCAGTCTCATTTGACTTTCTTTTGCTTTAGTAACAGAAGAAGGACACTCTTGATTAATAAATAACACAATTCATTTTTGAATTGGATTTTAAAAAATACTGATGTTATAGTCTGATTTGCAATTACTGTTGTACAGGCTCACAATGATAATTTTCTCATTTGGTTTGAAATCTATTGCTTGATAATTTCTGACGGTCTGAATAATGATGTAAAAAGTAAACCAGAAAGAAAAAAGAATGAAAACAGATGTACGCTTTTCACTGTACTCCTGTACTCCTGTACTTGAGTACAGATGACAATAAAACCTGATTCTACTTCTACTGAAAAGGAAGAGTAAAAACAGGGTTTCGGTTGGAAAAATGATCATACATTTATTTTGGTATGCACTAACCTGATCTGATTTAATTTGCTTCAGGCACCTTTAATCCCAATTGCTTATAACATTTATCCATAGGGTCAGATTAGATGAACACATCCCACCCAGAGAAAACCATTGTTCATGGCTCCTCCCGATTCTTGAAAGCTGCTGTCAGATGTCCCGATGACCAAATCAAACCTTGGTTCCTCCCCTCCTCACCTGGCACCCACAACTTGGGTGCCTCATGAGTCCTTGTGGCTTCAGCCATTGTGAGGATGGCAGAAAGGACAGGGAGATTTTGAGGCTTCACACAACTTTAGGAAGGGAAAGAACAGTTAGAGTTCAGGATTGTAATCAGGCCAGGGAGGGCTGAGAGCACAGTGATGAGGACACAGAATGGAGGAAGAGAGGACTGTGAGAAGGGCAGAGCGCTATCTACTGTCCAGTCCAGTTGATGGAAATATCAAAGTGTGATGCTACAAGGAAACAGGTAAAAGATTGGTTGATGAATATTTTTGCTAATTTATCTTTCAAAACGTGTGTTATTGATACTTGAAAGGAAGGAAATAGATTAATTCAGTACTTTCAGGAAAGCTGTGTAAATAGATGGATTGTTGAAAAAATGTAAAAAGTTTTACATTGCCAATAAATACCTTACTGGCACAGGAGAAGGAACTGATTTAATAAGTAAGGATGAGTAATTATGAGACTCCAGTTTATAGTAAGTAGTCCAACAAATAAGCTTAAGATATGGCAAGGCAACTTGTCCATGTGGAATGCCTACCCTGTGTTGCGTGAGGAGTTGTGAATGCTTCATGCAGCCTAGACACATATTTGCAGCAAGTGTCGCTTGCTGTAGAAAGTTTGGGTTTGCAACTGGTGCAAAGGCTAGAGTTATTGTCGTATATTGCAAAGCTGAGAACTACATGGGTGGTGTTTAAGGAGGTGGACAGATCATAAGTTAGGTGCGTATAGGCAGAGCAGGAGTGGGTGACTGTCAGGTAGTTTAGTGTAAGAGACTACATATTTTCATTTTGGTACTAGAAATGGCTAGAAATTGGACAACTGTAACTGAGATACAAGAGAGTTTTGCATCATAAAATCAAGTGCTGCATATTTTGAAGTCTCTAATACAGGTAGTTCTGCTATAATGGGTGTTTCATGAGCACAAATTGGTTGTAATGCAATTGATGAATAGTGGATGTTGTTTGGATAACGCGGACTTTCTGCTGTGCAGGTGTAGCAATATTCTATGGCGTGAGGTCACTCAAGAATGCAACTGTTGCGTTATAGGAGAACTACCTGTACAATATTGCTTTGTGCAGCAGTGACAGAGGTTTTCAGCATCCGCAGTACATTTCTTTTATCTGTAACTGTGGGTGTGTAAAGTATTGGGCCTCGTGTACTCAGGAGTTAGCCAGTGTGATTAATAGTCCTGAAGAAGGGTAATACCTGAAACACTGACTTCTCCTTTCCTCTAGATGCTGCCTGGCGTGCTGTGCTCTTCCAGCCTCCTGTTTATCTAACTTGGATTCCAGCATCTCCAGCAGTTTTGTCTCTAATCAATCGTATTTAATACTCTAACTTCCTTCGTAACTGTATTACTTAACTTCAATGGAACCCTTGTAATTCTCTGATTTAAATGCAGACTTCCAGATTCTTCCAAGCTTGTCGGAATTGCCCAGTGGAATCTTCAATTTCCTGGACCGTTCCTTCTGAGTCTGATATGACGGAGATTCTACAGGGTTACCATATGCAACTCCCATCTCCACTGGACTAACGACTGATCATCAGAAAATCTGAGCTGATGTCGCATTTAATATGAGAGAGTAGGACCTGGAGGCAAATTAGAGGTGCTCTTCTCTTTAAGATAGAGATGCAGAAAGTTTGGATCTCCCCAGAGGTTTGTGCTTCTGTGGAATTCTCTTCTCCAGAGAGCAATTGAAGTAATGGCATCGAATACTTTTAAAGCAGGTATAGCGTGGATTCTTGGCTGGCAAAGAAGTCAAAGAATTACAGAGGGTAAACAGGAAATTAGCACTAAGGCCATAGAGTCATAAGGCTTGAAAACAGATCCTTTGGTCCAACTAGTCCACGCTGACCATTTTCCCAAACTAAACTAGTCCCACCTGCCTGTGCTTGGCCCATATCCCTCCAAACCTTTCCTATTCATGTGCTTATCCAAACGTATTTTAAACGTTGTAACTCTACCTGTATCCACGACTTTGTCTGGTAGTTCATTCCACACACTAAGCACTCTCTTTATAAAAAAGTTGATTCATGTCCTTTTTTAAATCTTTCTCCTCTCACCTTAAAAATATGCCCCCTAGTTTTGTTCCCCCCCAACCTTATCTATTTACCTTGTTTATACCCCGCATGATTTTATAGATCTCTTCAAGGCTACCCCTCAACATCCGACACTCGAGTGAAAAAGTCTCAGCCTATCCAGCCTATTTTTAATAACTCAAACCCTCCCTTCCGGACAACATCCTATTCAATCTTTTCTGAACCCTCTCCAACTCAGAGTCATAGAGTTCTACAGCAGAGAGACAGACCTTACGCCCCAAACTGGTCCATGCCAACCAAAATATCCATACATCCTAACCCCATTTCCCTGCACATGACCCATGTCCTTCCAACTCTTTCCTATTGGTTCATTCATCGAAATGCCTTTTAAATGTTTTTAATGTACCTGCCTGAACCACATCTGCTGGCAGCTCATTCCAAATGCATACCACCCTCTGTGTAAACAAAGTAGCCCCTCAGGTTCCCATGTATTCTTTCCCCTCATGCTTTAAAATGATGCCCTCTAGTCCTTGATTCTGCAATCCTGGGAGAAAGATTGAGTGCATTCATCCTTTCCATGTCTCTCATGATCTTATACACTTCTATAAGAATCCCCCTTCAGTCTCCTATGTTCTAGAGAAAAAGGTCCTAACTTGTCCAACCTCTCCCTATAACTCAGTCCTTTGAATCCTGGCAACATCCTTGTAAATTTCTTCTGCAATCTTTGTAGTTTAATAACATCCTTCCTATAGCAAGGTGACCAAAATGGAACAGATAACAAACAGCAATGGGCCCAACAGCAATCTCTGAGGGACACCGCTAGTCACAATCCTCCAATCGGACAAGCATCCTTCCACTATTACTCGTACCATCAAGCCAATTTGCCAGCTGTCCCTGGATTCCTTATGATCTAACCTTCCAGAGCAGCCTACCATGTGAAACCTTATCAAAGGCCATACTGACCAAATCCATATAGACTTCATCTACTGCTTTGCCCTCAACAACCTTCCTGGTCACTTCATCAAAGAACTCTAACAAATTTGTGAGGCATGATCTCCCACACATGAAGCCTTGCCGACTACTCCTAATCAAACCCTGTCTTTCCAAATGCATGTATATCATCCTTCAGAATCTTTTCAAATAACTTACCTACCACTGCTGTTAGGCTTACTGGTTTGTAATTCCCAGGTTTTCTTTGCAACCCTTCTTGAATAAGGACACAACATTTGCTGCCCTCTAATCTTCTGGGATCTCACCCATGGCTAATGATGATGCAAATATATCAGTCAGGGCCCCTGCAATTTCTTCTCTAGCCTCTTGCAGGGTTCTTGGATATATCTGGTCAGCACCAGGAGATTTATCCACCTTCATACATTCTCATGCTTCCAACACCACCTCTACTGTAATATGGACTGCCCCTAAGATATTGCCACTAATTTTCTCAACTTCCCATGTCTTCATGTCTTTCTCTATGGTAAGCACAAAGGAGAAATATTCATTGAAGAGCTCACCCATCTCCTATGGATCCACACATACTTGTCCACTTTGGTCCTCGAGGGGTCTCTATTGTCTCTCTAGTTATTCTTTTTCCTTTAATTTACATAAAGAATTTCTTTGGATTCACCCTAATCTTCTCAGCCATAACTATCTCATATCCCCTTTTTGCCCTCCTGATTTCCTTCTTCAGTAAACTTCTGTATCCCCTATATACCTCCAGGGATTCCCTTGATACCAGGTGCCTGTATCTGAGACATGCTTCTTCCTTTTTTCTGGTCAAGGCCTCAATATCTCTTGTCATCCAGAGTTCTCTACCCCTGCCAACCTTGCCCATCACCTTCACACGAACATATAGACCTTGAACTATGGCTATCACACTTTTTAAGGCCTCCCACTTGCTGGAGGTCCCTTTGCCTGCAAACAAACTACGTCAATCAACCCCTACAAGCTCCTGTCTAATTCCGTCAAAATTCACTTTGCCCCAGTTTAGAACTTTAACCTGTGGACCAGTTTTGCCCTTCTCCATGACTATTTTAAAATTAATAGAACTTTAGTCACTGGCCCCAAAGTGCTCCCCCACTGTCATCTCAGTCACCTGTCCTGCCCTATTTCCCAAGAGTAGGATGGGTTTTGCCCCTTCCTGAGTAGGACCTTTTTATGCTGCTTGAAGAAACTTTCCTGAATGCACTTAACAAATTCCACCCCATTTAAGCCATTAAAACTATGGCTGTCCCAGTCTATGTTAGGAAAATTAAAATCCCCCAATATGACAACCCTATTGCTCCTGCAAGACTCCCTGCATATTTGTTCCTCTAATTCCTGTTGACTTTTTGGGGGCCTATAGTACAACCCCAATAACGTCACCATCCCCTTCTTATTTCTTAGCTCCACCCACAAAGCCTCACTGGATGACCCCTCAGTTATTTCATCTCTGACTACTGCTGTGATACTCCCATTAATCAAAAATGCAACTCCACCACCCCTCTTTCCTCCACCTCTGTCCCAGCTAAAGCACCTGTACCCTGGCACGTTAAGCTGCCAGTTCTGTCCCTCCCTTAGCCATGTTTCTGTAATGGCTGTAATATCCCAGTCCCACGTACCTATACATGCCCTGAGTTTATTGGCCTTACCTGTCGGCCCTCTTGCATTGTAGTAGATGCAATTTAATCCAACAGGCATTCCTCGCTCCCTGTTGTGTTCCAGGCAGACCTGTCTCTTCAACTTGCTATTTCTGATTACTGTATCTCTTCCTGCATCGTCCTCCATTCTCCTTCCTTGTCTCCCTGCTGCTGAGGATCCCAAACCCTTGCCAATCTATTTTATTCCTGTCTTGTAGCACTAGCAAATCTGCCCTCCAGGACAGATTTAATAATGTCCTTCCAATAACAGGGTGACTAGAACTGCACACAGTACCCCAGGAGAGGCCTCACCAACGTCCTGTGCAACCTCAACATGACGTCCCAACTCCTATTACTCAAAGCATTGAGCAATGAAGGCAAGTGTGCTAAATGGCTTCTTAACCACCTTGTCTACCTGTGATGCAAATTTCAAAGCATTATGTACCTACCCCTAAGTATCTGTGTTCTACAACACTACCAAGGGTCCTACCATGCAATACCTCACATTTGTCCAAAATAAATTCCATCTTCCACTCCTAAGCCCATTGACCTAATTGATCAAGATCTCAATCAGATCAATTGTGAACTTACCAAATGGCAACCCGAGTGGCTGAATGGCAGATTACAGTTTCGTATTCATATGTTTGTATGAAGCAGAATATTTTGAGTAAATTATAAAAGTCCTTTATGACATCATCAAGTGTTGCGCTGATTAATTGTTTTGGGTCTGTATTTTTATAATAAGCACTAGAAACTAGTAATAAACTAGAAAATCCATAGAAATTTTATCCTCTTAACCTTTTTTGTGCATTACTAAATGGTTCAGTATATATTAAATATTAAATTGTGAAAACTTCATTCAGAGCTTTCTTCGTTTGGAAGTTGCCATTCCTTTTGCAGCTTTTTGCAGGATTTCAGGAAGAAATTTGATTAATTACGTACACTACATTACTAATTGTAGGAAAATTTAACAGCATGCAAATTTCACTTGTCAGACATTTAATATGCTGAATTTGCTAAATTTGAAAAGACACATTTCAGATAAAATGGCAACATTTGTACATTATTAAGTTGTTTTATGAAAAACAAATTTAACATATATAACATATTCTTAAAGAGCAACAGACAAAGAGCAGTACAGCACAGGAACAGGCTCTTCGGCCCGCCAAGCCTGTGCCACCACGTTTTGCCCTTCCATACGAAAACTGTCTTCACTCAAAGGATCTGTACCCCTCTGTTCCCTTCCTATTCATATATTTGTCCAGGTGTTTCTTGAATGCTGTTGTGTTCCACCACCTTCTCTGGCAATGCGTTCCAGGCACTCACCGCACTTTGTGTGAAAAACTTGCCTCCCACACCTCTTTTAAACTTCTCCCCCCCTTGCACCTTGAACCTTGCCCCTCAACCTCCTGTGTTCCAGTGAAAACAAACTGTCTATCCAACCTTTCTTCATAGTGAAAACCCCCATGCCAGGGAACATTCTAGTAAAGGTTTTCTGTACCTTCTGCAAAACATCCACATCCTTTTGATAGTGTGGTGACCAGAACCGAGTGCAATCTTCCAAGTGTGACCTAACGAAAGTTCTATAAAACTGCAGCATAACTTGTCTATCCTAATGCTCAATGCCCCAGTTCTTGCAAGAACTGTTGGACTTTTACTTGCATTAGGCAGCACAACAAGAGGAGGCATTGAGAATCAGCAAGGCCTTATACATGTTGAATAATTAGTCTTGATGATAATTACGTATTTTTAGTGAGAAAAAGGGACAGATTGTTAAAATGTTTTGTCTTGCTCGAAGAGCAGGTGAGAAAAGGATCCCAGGGTGGCCGGTCAACAGCACCTCAAGGAGTGTACAAAGTAAAGATCCCGAGACTGGCAGTCAGGATCACCTGAAGGATGGGTGAGGTGAGGGCCCTGAGACAGACAGTCAACAGCCTTATTGGGAGCAAGCAACATGAGGATCTTGAGAAAGGCAGTGAGAGACAGAGCTGGACCATTCTGTATCACCTGTCCTTCATGGATGAATTTGCAAATAAGAACACCTTCAACCACAAGTCGATCAGGAAGTGGTCTGCACACAGCATCCTCAAGACCCTGTGGGAAAAGGAGAGGGTGGATCCTGTTGTGTTCCCTGAGCAGACTGTCAGTCATTTGGCAGAATGCCTCAACACCAGAACTTAGCAACAAGCACCAATACATCACTTGGCTGGCCGTGAGAAGGGCACTACCTATGAGATCCTTCTCTATGCCACTGCATTTGCAGCATCTGCGGGGTTGGGGGATGGGGTGTCACACATCTCCTTCTGGAATGTGCCTTTGCAAAGAAAATCTGAAGAAAGATGCAGTGGCTTTTGTCAAGGTTCATCCCGAACAGCTCCGTCATGCAGGACTCTGTGCTCTGTTCCCCGAGACGCACACCGAGAGAAACATCAACTGCGCCTGGAGGACCATTAACTCAGTGAAAAGTGCTGTTTGGTCTGCCCAAAACTTGCTGGTCTTCCAGAACAAGAAGTTGACCGACTGAGTGTTGCAGACGAGGAAATTCCCAACGTCCAGGACTATGTGCTGAGGTATGCACTGAAGCTTGGGACAGTTGCCATCAAGGGCGCAAGGGAAAGACCAGTGTCTGAGCTCTTCCTGTTGAAGTTAAATGGGGATCCATTCAGCTATCGGATCCACGTGATGCCTCAAATCCAAATAAGTATCGTGTAGTTCAAGTAAGGGATGACTTTGGTTTGTTTGGATAGAGTCAAACTCAATGTTTGCTTGTTTCCTTGATATGCTTCTGTACAGAATTGAACTGTGTTTGTGACTGTGTGTATATAAAGATTTTTTATGAATAAAGTATATTTTGAAATTTAAAAAAGGCAGTGAGAGGCAACTACGTTAATTGGAGATGATTTGTTCTTGCTGAACGACAGAGAAAGGACCTAGCTATTAATTAGCCTCTGATAACTTGTTAAGGCCTTTTCTCTTGTTAGGTTTTAACATAGTGTACAAATTATTGGTAAAGTTCATAAAATATATAAAAAGCCACTAAAAATTAATGATGTCATTAAATAATTAAATGTTGAAAAACTCAAGATCTGGCAGCATTTGCAGAAAGAGAAATGCAGGTCATATTTTGAATTTGGTGTGACTCATTTTGAGAACCTTTTCATTTAGAATTCAGAGATGCAGAAGGATTCAGATATTCTGGTGCATGAGTTGCAAAAGGTTAGTATGCAGATCACAGTGCGTTAATCAAGAAGCCTAATTGGATGTGAAAACAGAAAATGTTGGCGAAACTCGGCAGGTCTGGTGCATCTGTAAAGAGAGAAACTGAGTTTATGTTTTGAGTCCAATGTGACTCTTGACAGTTGAAAGAATACCAATTCAAGGGAAAATGACAAATGTGCTCTCCATAGTAATGCCCTTCCCAATTAGAGTCCACTTTACCAATCAGTCAGCACTATCCTCACATGCAATGTGAAGTTGATTTTACCCTTGAACTGGTATTCTTGCGAATTGTTCTGAGAGCAAGACAGAAGGATTTGACAGAATATTTCTTTCTCAGCAGTGCTTATGTAGGTTTGTGAATTTTAGCAGGTTACTTGCTGCAAGTAGCAGCCTGACCCAGTTACCATTAATTGTTCCCATCATAGATTTCTCAGAGAATTACGCGACTTTGATTGATAGTTATTTTTAGCCACATGATATACCATGAAATATGCTGTTGTATTGATAATTTTTTTTAAAAAAAATGTTGTTGTTATTGTGATGCTGTTTAATTTCAAGTTGTCATCATTTACTTGAATTAGTGAGAGCCTAAAATAGCAGTCAGTAATCTTTTCATAGAGTTTGGAATAATTTAATTGGCTTGCTATTTATGTAAGGGTAGCTTTTGTTGGCAGCTCATAATTCATGAATGTTTTACATGATACGTTATTGAAATCTGTTGTACATTTGGTCATGATTAGTCGCAACTTATGAATATATAATTCAGTATATTGCATTTCAATTGTGATGCCTGATTGTCAACAAATACAGGTGTGCATGAGACAGGAATTGTATGCTAGTCTGTCTTCTATGACATTGCACATTGGAAGGAAATAAATGACAATCAAGCAGGCCAGTGATTTACTTGAGTTGAGGATAGGAGACAAAACTAATGAAATGAGGTGGAAGGCAGGTGAAATTTGAATTTGCAAGTGCATGGAATCTGTTTTACTCTGTGGTAGGAGAGAAGAAGGAGTGATGTTCAGGTGTGCTAATGTAGTGGTGCTGTGTATCTTCCTTTTCTCCTCCTTTTGCTGCAGTTTCCAGCTACAGTACTGGATTCTGATTTTATCTTCCACTGGAAGGCTTTATGGCATCTGAACCTTGTCTTGTTTACTGTTGGGATCTGCTTTCGATTAGAGATGGGAGTGGATGGGTTTGGGGGGGCTTCTGTAAGTTTTGATGCCTTCTGTTTTGCCTTACAATACCCAGATATCAATTTCCATTTTCATTGCTATGATATGTGTTAGTTGCAGGATACTACCTCAAAAATTAGTGAGCGTTTTGTTGGGGCAAGATTTGTACTGGAGTGGGAGAGGAGCAGGTGCTTGATATCTAAGTTGTGTTTCTTTCATATATGAAATTGTTAATTATTCAGGTCAGTGCATTTAAGACTGTTGTGTTGGGTTTGTCTAAACCAAAAAAATTTCAAGTATGATCAGATGCGAGTGACAAAGATTTGGAAAGAGGTTTAATATCTGTGTGCAGCACATTCCCCTAAACCAGTACAGATGTAATACAAGGGAAAGCTCAGTACTTTAATTTCTCCCCTTTTTAAGGTGAGTTGTTTTTTTAAATTGAAGAAAAGATAAACCTGACTTGAATCTTATTTTGATCACAAGAAATTAGAATTATGAAGTGCCACTAACATCGGAAAGCATTCCAAGGTACGTTATTGGAATGTAATGAGACAAATTTTGATAACTAGGCAATTAAGGAATATTAAGATGAGTGATTTAAAAGATTCATTTGAAAAGGTCAGCTTTAAGATAGAGAAAGATGGCGAATGCCTGGCTTCAAGGACGGAAATCCAGAACATGAGATGTGTGTACATGAAAGGCGCAACTAGCAATGACTACAAAATAATCACTAAATGTTTCTGGAATTCCTGTTAGTCTGTGATTTGCACTAATTTCTGTTTACTTAATGCTCCTCTGTTTGATGATTTACATTGGATCTTTGTTCAGCGGCACCACATTTTGAACACCTTATTTTTTACTATCCATGTTTTCTCTCCCTGTCTGTGCAATTTTACTTCAGACTTGCAACCCACCGAGGTATCAGCACTTCTCCAATTCCAGCTGTTTTTGCATCCTGATTTTAATTGCTGCAAACACCAGTGACCATGTATTTAGTGAACTAGGTTAAAACTTTTGAATTCCCTTCCTAAGCTTCTGTACCTCTCTTTTTCTTCTTATGAGATGGTTTTAAAATCTACCTCCTTAACCAAGTTTTTGGTTCTTCTGTTCCAATATGTCCTTAAGCAATTCATTGTTAGATATTGATTGATGACAGCAACATGCAGCGCCTTTAGTCATTTTATGATGTTAAGGGTGCTACATAAATGAAAATTCTTATTTTTGTGGCCCAAAAGGACTGGTAAATTAGCTATGTATAACAAGTAGCACTCTTTCAGAATCTTCTTCCAAAATTGATTGGTAGCAAAGGTTGTGCGGAATTTCTTTCTGATTATACAGACTAAAGGTCTTTTTGAGAAATGCTCCTGGTAAAATGTATTAGCAAATGTACAAACGTGCAGAAAGTCGTTAAGCATGCGTATATCACCACTCTTTGAATTTCTGCAGTAACTGACTCCTACACTTGCTGGTTTTGTTATCGAGGATAGGTTGAGACAGAATTTTTTTTACTTCCAGGTAAAAAGTTGAAGAACTTATCATTTTTCTTCTGTTTTACCTTGTAATCATGTTATATACAGAGGTACAAATTCTGCTTATATTCACTGCTCCTAAGTATGGTCTTCCTGTTGGCTTTGTTCTCAGTAGACTATTGGCACACTTTACGACTAGTGACAATGTTGACTTTGTCATTCCTGAAAACTTTGAATACGGGGTTGCTGATGCTTGCTGAAACCTGCTATCTTGCGAAATCTGAACTGACACTGATAGATTTGGTAGCTCAAGGTCATGGGTCTAACGTTGACGTAAATCACTAACTTTATTTGATGTGGGCATTTGAAACACACAGGGTATCCTTTTCCATTAGTTCTTATTACATTGTTGTAAATTTAATAATTTAACAAAAATCTTCAGTTCTAAAACTTATATCTTGCCATAATTTTGTGGAGAAGGCTGGTAGCCCCTGAGACGGTTTCCTCCAAAATATTTAAAGTGATTCAGTTATTCCATTTTTGTTTTCTCCCATTGGTAGATTTTGTGACTCATCTTTTTTCTAATCTATCGTTTTGACACATGTTCAGTACTTTCCTATTAACATTTGTTCGCAGTCTGTTTTCACAACTGTATATTTCCTATCTCATGTGTTTCTCTCACATGTATAAAACAATCGGGTGTAAATGTGTCCCAAAATTAATGTATAAAAAGCATGAGAAATAAATAAGAAAAAGGTCTTGCATTTATTTAACATCATTCATGATTGCACGATTTCCTAAGGAAAATTACAGCCAATTAATTATTTCTGAATTTTAACCATTTATGTAATTACTTTCAAGCATGATGCCTAATTTTGATGTATCTTTACATTTTATGACCAGAAATCAATTTAATCAATTTCTGTTGTTAATTTGCCAATATTTATGTGTTCTTAAATCATTCTAGCTGTTTAGTTATACCATTCATGAAGTCTTTTGAATTTTGTTAATCATATGATTTGAGTATTTTGCATGCTTACTAGATCCAAAACATAAAGAAAATTGAATAAAAGCTGCACCTTGAAGTTTAATTTGAAAAAGTGATTATCAACTGTCTTGCTCTGAAGTTTTATATAAATAAAGGGATTTCTTTCAACCAAATTTGAATTTGAGAAATAAAAAGAAGAGATCATCAAGGTACTTTTAAAATATAATTCTTTTTAAAATTTTATTGATGTTGGATAGTCTTTTATCTTCCAAGGTCTTGGAAGCTACGCATTTAACAAATTCTTTTGAGGACAACTTGAAATACAAAATTTTAAGAAGTTCATGAATTTGACAGATTTCTAATGACCTTTGCAGCAAAATACTTAATAGGGTAATCTTATTGAATCATGTGGGCAAGAAAATAGATTTAACAGCTATTAAAATGTTTTTTCTTCTTTGAAACAGTATAATTGTCAGCCTTCCTGTGATGTTAAACTATTTACATATAACATTAATAACATCAAATGCTATAAAAGGCCTTAACTAGGTTACATTTAACTGGAGGAATAGCTGGAAACCTCACTGGAACTCTGTCCTAGATATTTATGTTACAAAAAGCACATCAGTTTTGGATTATTTTCTTAGTATTTTACCTCGGATTTGCATTTGTATAACCCTCATGTCTTGAAATGGTCCTCATTTGCCAAGTGCTTTGGGCCATTTTTCAGTTACTTCTGATGAAAACTGTGACTATTATAAAACTGTAGACGATATGAATAACAATCGTTTCCAAGATCTTGCCGTATCTCCCTGGATAACCTGCAGCCTGCAAACCAGCATAAGTAGCACATACTCTTTGTTACTGCTTATCCAGACTATACACTTGTAAGAGAGTGAAGGGATAATCACCTAAATCTAATTAGAGGTTAAAGTAGGCCATGACTGTGATGTGGCGGTCAGACACCTTGCTGTAGCAATCCTGTTTGCATCAAAAAAATAAGGTGTCATATTGATTATTCAAATTAGCTCTTAATGACCATAGATCATCCCTCATGGTGCAGCTGAACCAGTCTGAGCCTTGCAATCGCAAAGAAGCTGTGTTTTTTGCCCACCGTATGTTTTGCTTTTTTTTGTTAATTTCAGATTTAAGAAAGCCTTGATCACAAGAGAGGTTTGGTGCAAGGGAGATCAGCAGGGTTTAACTGACAAATGTTAGATTCCACGTGAGCTTTTGTGATCATTTGAAGCTTCATTAACTGTCAATTCAAGAATCTCATTACTTTCAGAACAGTTTTCTGATGTATCACTTACTGAGCTACAAAAATCAAACAATACCATCAGCAGTTCTATGAGGTTTAAACCAGAGAGAAATTATAGTAATGGTGTTTTGGAGCAACTGGAAACAATATACACCTTTATTTAATTATCTCTGAAATGGAGTCTGTTATTCCATATTCATTGAAATAGCATGATGATATGACTTTATCTATTTCAGTATTTCTGTATCTTTTAAATTAACTGCTGTCAATGTACTTATTTGCTTTTGATATGACAACTTGTGCTGCCATTACTTTAAGAAACAAAGATTTTCATTTCGTACAACCTTTTATGATGTTCTCAAATTGCATTTCATTGCAAATCTGATCTCGATTAGGCGACTGATTTTGGCTTGGTCTGTTTTTTAAAAGATGTAGTTCGGGTAGATTCAATCCACTCGGATTGCTTTTTTAAGAAGTAAACTTTTTTTTGTAATTTATTAGCTATATGCTCAGTAATGTTGCATTTGTTAGTTCACACGAAGCAGTTTCTTGCACTAACCCAAATTTTGCTCTGATCTCAACCATATTTAATGATCTGCTTTGATAAATCTGATGCATAGATTTCATATAAAATAAAGGCGGTGTACAGGTACCTGGTAAACAGATAATTAAGTTAATGAGGTCCTTTCGACTTCATCGTTTTATACCTCTGATATAATGCTAGATGTATGTTGGAGTGAGCAATTTGTTTTTCTTCACAATCTAATTTTATACCTAAGAATATAACACACCTTGCAATCTCCTCCCTGGTATGGGCGTCCATCTTTCAAGAGTAATTTAGGATGAGCATGAAAGCTTAAACTTCTAATCTAATCAGAAGTAAAGCAGATGATAAAGGAGTGTTTTCTTTTTTTAATCAGGAATGATGGAAAGCAATTTTGTTGTAGTTTGTAGAAGTTAGAAATGAATTAAAATGAATGTCGCCCTAGAGTTAAGATACTTGTAAGATGGAATTCAAATGTAAAACTGATCTCATATAGGCGTCCAAATCAATGCTATAAATTTAGGTTGTGGCTAGTTCCTGATTTAATCTAAATTAGCTTTCATGGGCAGAGCTGTTTGCAAATTGCACAAAATAACTTGAAACTGCTTTATTCAACTTGCTTTATGTTTTCTATTGAATTCAAGGCCTAAGTTGGTTTTGTCTTGAATGTAAAACCTAATCCGACTGGTATCTTACTTTCAAGAATAATAACTTTTCAATCCCTTTGTGGATTTTTATGTGAGTATAACCTTTGATGCTTTTTGTTTGTATAGAGTACATCAGGCATAATTTAAATAACAATGAGATGTTGTAAACCTGAAGCATTAAATATAAAATATAAATATGTCTAAGTAATGCAGGTTTATGTCAATAAGAATATTGCTATTTTTAAAGTTCTCTTTCACTGATCAAAGGCATTCGCTTGTTATTTACAAAACGACGAGTCAAAGTTCTTTTGATTGTTTAAAAAGGACTTTCCTGCATGTAACCAGTAACACGAGCATACAATAAGAACTGTTTACTGAACTTCTAAAATGATTTGCTTCATGCCTTCATAAAATCATTTTAATCTCATGTTATATCTTATTGGTTTAAAGTGGTGTAAGCCAGTGTATAGAATTCCATTTCTGGAAGTGTCTAGTGATTAAAGTAGTGGTCTTGGCAGAATGAGATTGTTTGAAACAGGGGTTTTATTGTTGGTGTATATTCCAGTCACATGCAGTATTTCAATGGTGCATTACTATAGATGGTTGTAATATATACGAGCTTCATGACAATCCAGTAATGTGAAAAATAAAACAGCCCCCTTATACGGTTGCAAAGTACAGTGTTCAATATTGTTTCATTCTCTATATATTTTGATTAAGCCTGATAATGCATGCTACATTTCTGCCTTAAAAGTCTCACACTTCTCTTTTGGACAGATTCTGTAAGCATTAAAAATTATGATTTATCAACATCTGATATTTACTACCTTTGTAACCTACAGTGGGATGTGTCTTAAACCCTGAAGGGGCCATGGAACTCATAGTCACATGCTTGGTTTCCACATTTTCAGTAGCCTGACAAGTTGTGTAAACAATTGAAAAATTCCCTTAAGGATATTGAGCATCATTATGTGACTATTCTGAAATATAAGGGCCAAGAATGGAGTTCAGTGTGTAATTTAGGATACAGATTCTGATAACATTAGTGAACTACACAGCTTTCCACTGTCAGTGCATCTGACATTGTGTAAATCATCGCTGATCGAATTACAGTCTTGTAACTCAATTGCAGACATCTATTACTAGTGATGTTACACAATTTCACTGGTCATTCTAATGTTGTGTATCTGTTTTGTTTACATTAGAATAATTTGTGGTACCTGTTTATTGATGACATTTGGCAAACCTGAGCCCCAGAGGAGAACAATTATGTCAGTTGATGGTTGTCTCAGCAAAACCTTAATTTTGTTTTCATAATCTTTCACAAAATTAATTGCACTTTGTGTACCAAAGGCTCACTTTAAAACTTGTTTCACATTTTAGAAAATGTAATTATTTCAGAGTTGTTAAGTCGTGTATGGCCATACAGCATGGAAACAGACCCTTTGGTCCAAACAGTCCATGCTGAGCATAATCCCAAACTAAACTAGTCCCATCTGTCTGCTCCTGGCTCAAATCCCTCCAAATCTTTCCCATTCATGTACCTATCCAAATGTCTTTTAAACATTGTAATTGTATCCGCATTCGTCACTTCCTCACGAAGTTCATTCCACGCACGAACCACCCTCCATGTAAAACTGTCAAAAAGACTGTCATCTTTTTGAAACCTCACTCCTCTCACCTTAAAAATGTTCCCCTAGTCTTGAAATCCCCTATCATAGGGAAAAGATAACTGCCATTAACTTTACCTATACCTCTCATTATTTTATAAACTTCCTACGCTACAGTGAAAAAAGTCCCAGCCTATCCAGCCTTCCTTTATAACATAAACCTTCCATATCCGGCAACATCCTGGTAAATGTCTTCTGAACCCTCTCCAGCTTCATAATATTCTTCCAAAACTGGGCGACCAGAACTGGACACAGTATTTCAAAAGAGGCCTCATCAATGTGCTACACCTCAACTTGACTTCCCAAGTTCTATGTAATGCACTTACAATTAAAATGCAATTGTTAATATTCAATTTTTACAGGGATTCATTAAAGGAAGTTTGATGTCTATAATGTATCCTGCATTTGGGTGACCTAGATTTTACTGTTATGTAAGTCCATTGTGGACTGAAACTGAAAGAATGGATTATTGCAGAAGGGAGGCATTTTACCCATCATGTCTGCCGGCTTAATGCCACAGAAATCCAAAACAAATCCCACTACCCTTCTTTATAGCCCTGTGTTTTCCATTGTTCAAATATATAGACTATTTTCCTTCAACAGATGTCTCAGCTCCTGTGTTGCTGCAAACCATGATTCATCAGTTCAGTGCGCAAAACATAATTCTCTTAGCTTCTTGTCTCACTCTCTCGTGACAATTTAAATTGATGACCATTGTTCGCTCGTTCTTCAGCCAAGGAAAATAATCTTTCCTTATTCACTGTATCAAAACATATAATTTTAAAGTTCTCCATTGATTCAACTGTTAGTTTTCCTTGATCCTTTGGGAATAGTTCCAGTATTTTAAATTGCGCCTTGTCACAATATTTCCCATGTCTGTGTTTGTGCTGGTGAATCTACAGTGTTCACCTTCTCTTGCTTTTATCCCTTCAATAAGGAGGCACCCAAAACTGCATGTAATGCTTTACTTTAACTATTGGCTCAATTAGTGTTTCTTACAATTTATCATTACTTCTTCATGGTTGAATTAATGTCCAGACCTGTATAACCCAAAAGGCTGTTTGGGCTATTTGACTTCATCTGCCTACATTCATGTATTTGTTGTATTTTTCTAGAAGGAATGTTCTTATATCTTCTTTTTTCTCCCAAAATATAATAGCTCAGTTAATCACATTAAATTGACTCTTATAACCTCTTTGCCCATTTCACTAAGCAGATTAAGACCTCCTCACTGCGTGTAAACCTACTACTTTGTGTTATGAGTAAATTTCAAGATTTTGTTTCCATATTCATTACCCCATCCATGTTTTTATTAGCTCCAGGCTCATGTTTTCCCATGCTCTCCTGGTCTTTCTCCTATTCTCCACACTTCATAAGCTTCAGAGTGATTCAGAATCCTCCAGTCTATCCTGCACAAGGTACTGTTCACCAGTAACACCTGCCTCATTGACCAATGTTAGGTACCAAACTCGAAACCTTTAAATTTCAAAATTTGTATCCTCATTTTCACATTGGTTCGTAGCTTTGTGACTGTTTAGTTCTAACGCTTCTTTTTGAGACCCCTATCCAAATAAATTCACTTTCCTCGACTCTGGCTTCTTGTACATCCACCTCTTGCCTTCAGCTGTCTAAGCCTTAAACTTTCCTTGATGAATCCTTCTGACTCCCCCTTTCCTCATTTCCCTTAAGATCTCCATTAAAACCTACACCTTTGACAAAGCTTGACATCAACCTTCTTTGGCTTTGCACCCATTTTTGTTTTATTAAGCTTTAATGGAAGCATCTTTAACATACCTTTCTACAGACAAGTTTGCTTTGTTATTCCTATGTAACATTTTTAAAAATTCTGCTTACTTTTAGACATTTTGATGCCCATTTTAAATTTCCTGCTGTATATCACATATTGACTATGCTTGTCCTTAGTGTTGTTAGCCCTTCCTTTGTCTTGTGTCCCACTGAAGTTTCAGTTTAGTTTCAGTCTCTTGATATATTTTGAAAAAGCTGTCAACATTTTTAACAAACACAGGCTTTTTTTAAAAAAAAAGTCAGTTTCTGAATTTCAGTGCAAGCCATGAAATTTGTTTGAAAAGAACACCTTGAATTTTCAACATATTCTGGGAACAAAGGTTTTCAGTTATAAAATTACATTGGATTTGTTGCATGGACTGTTACAGTTAGACTTTTGGAGAATAATTGCTGCTTTTGTCATTGGGGAATTGACAACTGTTCTCTGGTTGTTGTGTTGCTTCCAATTTTTAAAATGTCATGCAAATCTTTCACCATACAAGAGCTGTAAATGAAGTTACACTATATTAAGGCTGATCAACAGTTAAAACACATACATATTCTATTCACTTTTTTTCTTTTTATGCCAAGGGCTTTCAAAGTAGGAGTCTGAGGCCTGAAGCACCAGTGATGCTAAGTGGACACAGATGTAGTCAGAATGTCGTGTCCCGCCTGGTACCAAGTGCCGTCAGATAAATAGCCATAAAGGGATTTCTTACTTGAGCTCCAAGGATTTTTTGCCGTGACTTTTTGTGTGAGTTGTAAATGAAATGTATTCATCTTTTGCCCCAAAGAGAGAGACTATTGAATGGGATAACGGGTGTAATGTGCCATTGAAGGTAGGATTGAAAGTGATTATCTTGTTAACTCCTGACAGTTACGGCCAGCTTGAAATAGAACTGGCAGGGTTGATTTGCAAGTGAATTAGAGGGGTTTTCATTTTGTGCCAGGATCATCTTTTTATATTCTGATATGACAGATGCTATGTTTTCTGCTTTTGTTCTCTCAGTTTTATACTTACAAAAAAACCTAGAGATTTTGATGCGGATTTCATTGCTTGCATCTGTGTGTTTGGGATTCATTTTTTTGGTGCAAGTGCTTCACTGGACATTATACATTTCAAAATTTGGTGATGTTCATTCATTTTTCAAATTGCTATATAGATTTTGAAAGAAAAAATTAAAGTTTTCCTTTGTGTCTGAAATGGGTTACAAATGACATGAACTTCTTTGTCAGATCAGTGTTAAGATTACTTACACTTTTACAGTTTCAAGAACATGGACAACAGTGGAGTCACCATCTTCCACTTGCAAATAACTTTGATTACCAATTCAAAATATATTTTATAAGCAGCATGTATAGAAAATGAATGCAATTTTTATTTCCTTGTCTTCAAACTGGTTTTGGTGTGATCCTCCTTGTTGTCTGTTTTGTGATTTCAATTCACTGAAAAGATACTTTAAAAGAAGTCTGAAATTTGTTGTAGCCTGTATTTATTTTATTGAAATTCATGCTGACACAGATGGTGTGTTGCCAGTTATTGTAACCATTGAACACTTTATATTCTGTCATTGAGAAGTTGCCATAAAACTAAAGTTTAAAGTACTTCATTCTTTCCTAAGTATCTGTATGAGACTCTCTTGAATTTTTTTAACCGTGGATCAATGGTGAGTTCAAACTGGATCAGAATAACCATAGTGTCTATAAATTAATGATATTACTATGGTGTTTAATTACTGAAACCTATTCACTGCTATTTATAATTTTTAAAGGTATATTGGTGGAAGTTCTGTGATGTTGACAAAGTTGAATTTCATTGTTCTGGTCAGAGGGCTTTAAGGTAGAAAAATGCTTGTTTCAAACAGTCATCCTTCTTTTAAGAAAAGTAGTTTTGTTATGAAATGTAATTTCTAGAGTTTGATTTAAAGTAGAGGTCAGAAAATAGACCTCAGACTCACTTGTTCTGATGTGGCTGTTGGGGTACAGAAACTGTGGAACAGACATTGGGGTGGCCAGTGTGCAATAGGTAAGATGTGCTGTCAATTTTCTTCTTCTGAAGGACTATCACAAGTACTGACTGTGTAATAGTGGTGCAGCTGAAATACTGGAGTTGTACCCTTGCCCATCTTGCAATTGTCAATGCGTGGCTACTCAGACCGAGACTTCGTCTGCAAACTAACGGGCAATTTCTAACAACATCAAATACAGAGATTCAGTATTCACACAGAACAATGCATTTACAAGCATTGCTATTCAGCACAATATCTTAAAAAGAAGATTGAAAAGATGTTTCTGCTACAGGTCATAAGCTGCTGGCTCTTCTGGCACCTCTCAGTAAATATTATACAAGCTTTGTGAATTTTCACAGTATAGGAGGGTCCCCAATTTACAAATGTCCGACTTATGAATGCTGATACTTATACCCTGAATGAGATTATGTTCATAATTTTAAAGATCCGACATATGAACATTTCTTGTATATACAAACAGGTTCCTTATATTGTCCTGCATTGTGTTCTTGTATACAAATTGACTCCAAATTGGAATCTGTTTCCAACCCGGGGACTACCTGTAGATATCATTTTCATTAGACAAACGGCTATGCACAGATGCACAAAAGAAGGCATAGCTACATTTCTTTTCATGTGGATGGTCAACGTTTCTGTACTGACCTATCATCATTTTAGAGTAAATGGGTTGTGAGGTGATGCAGGCCATGTAATTTGTCCTTGTAGTCTCTTTACTTTGACACTACGAATGCTACTTTTTCTCTGCAAATGGCATCTGTGGCCCATTTCACAGAATCACAGAAGAGTTAGCATAAAAAGAGCCCATTTGGCCCACAGTGCCTACATCAGCTAATTAAATGAGCATTATTACCTCATGCCAATCTCATACCTTTTTCCCATTACCCCACACATTATTTTTATCCAAATTAATCATCCAATGCCCTCTTGAATGCCTCAGTTGAACCTGCCTTCACCACATATCCATACCCCAACTATTCGCTGACTTCAAAATGTTTTTCTCACTTCACCCTTGTTTCTCATGCAGACTACTTTAAATCCGTGCCCCCTTGTTCATGTTCCTTTGACGAGTACAGACAGTTTCTCCTTACCTACTCTATCCAGTCCATTTGTGATTTTGAAAACCTTTCCATGATCTCCACTTAACTTCCTTCTCTCCGAAGAGAACAGTCCCAACTTCTTCAATTTCTTCGTAACTAAAGTCCCTCATACAATTCTTGTAAGCCTCTTCTGCACTGTCTCCAATGCATCCAAATCCTTCTTATAATGTGGCACCCAGAATTGTACACAATATTCCATCTAATGCCTAATAATTGTCTTATACAAGTTCAACATCACCTCCTTGCTCTTATACTTTATGCTACTATTAGTAAAGCAAAGGATTCACTGTGCGATGTCTAATATGAGCTACCTTAGACACCATTTTAATATAGCATTTACAGCCACATTGGTTGGAAACATCTGTCAGGAGTATGCAGAATAAGTGGATTGTAATGCCAGTGCTGCCGATTTGCAGCTAAACGGTTAACATCCACTCTTAAACTCATACAACTGACATACATTCAACAGCAGAGAAGATCTTCACCAGGCTCATTAAAGGGATCATTGTTTACTTTCAAGTTAATTGCTATCTATACGTAATTGAAATTGCTGGACGTACTTGGCAGGTCAGGCAGCAAATACAGAGAGAGAAATAACGTTAGCATTTCAGATTGATGATAATGTCCGGTATTTTCTGTTTTGATGTCAGATTGCGACAATCTCACTATTTTGTTTCTTTATTTGCTGATTGATTACTCCTGCCTTATGCTATGATCATAAAAGTGCTGATTGTTTCCAGAGTTGCTTAAAGTTTTGAAGTGTACAGGGTATGGTGTGTGCTAAAGGGCTTTGTCTGATTTTAAAGAATTCCACTTAAATTATTTGCACCAAGACACAGATGAGCACAGGTGAAACAAAGCAAGGCATGTTTCTGGAAGGAAAGAAGAGGAAGACTTAGCAGGAGGCAATTGCTACCTGGGGTGTTCATGGAACATTTCTTATTCCTGCACCTCAGTGAGGATCAGTGTGTCAGACTTTTCCACTTCACTCCAATCTGTCACCTCCTGCCGCCAAAATCATAGCCTCAGCAGGGTGAGGACACCTTTGACTGTGTCCATGATTTCTTATAAGTATGGCCATATACGTGCTGGAACATGGCACATCTGTGACATTATTCAGAATCAAAACAATTCTTATCAAAATTACTGTTAACAAAGAACCTGTGTTACTGTCACTCAAACAACTATCTCTCCTCACCCTTGTCAATCTCTTTGCAGCCCTGATATGGAGGTGCCGGTGTTGGACAGGAGTGGACAAGGTCAAAAATCACACTACACCAGATTCTAGTCCAACAGGTTTATTTGAAGACACAAGCTTTCGGAGTCTCACTCCTTCAAGTGTCAATGAAAGAGGTGGCATCGGATGCAGAATTTATAAACGAAAGATCAAAGGGTCATAGAATTGGGTAGCAGTAGCTCAGTGGTTAGCACTGCTGCCTCACAGCACCAGGGGCCTGGGTTCGATTCCTGCTCGGGCAACTGTCTGTGTGGAGTTTGCACATTTCCCCTGTGTCTGCGTGGGATTCCTCCAGGTGCTCCAGTTTCCTCCCAAAGTCCAAAAATGTGCAGGCTCGGCGGATTGGCCATGCTAAATTGCCCATTGTGTTCAGGGATGTGTAGATGAGGTGGGTTTGGGGAATGAGTCTGTGTGGGATTCTCTGAGGGTTGGTGTGGACTTGTTGGGCCGAAGAGCCTGTTTCCACACTGTAGGGATTTTATGAAATTCTATGAAAAGAACTGGTGCGATGTTGAACAAAGCCAAGATGGCTGTTAAATCTTTAATCAGTAAGAAAGGATTTATGTGCAAATTCATGAATTACTTTCAAGTCACTGCCCCAAGATAACTAAAGGTTTTATTAGTTCCCTTAGTATACCAGAGGTGACATCCCTGGTCAGACAATGCATTTTAAGTGTGACACCTTGTTTAGAATCTGGCTGTGTATCAATTTGGAATCAGACTGGTTTTATTTCCAAAGTAGGAATCTATAAAATGCCGCATTGACTGTCTATAAATTGTGTGCTTTTAGAACAAAATAGAATGTACCTGCAAATGTAAATTCACCCCATAGAGTTGTGTGTTGTGTGTTATCTGTGTGTTGTGTTTGTGTGAGAGAGAGAGTGTGTAGGTGCGTGTGAGAGAGAGAGAGGTGGAGAGTGAGTGTGAGTGAGTGAGAGAGGGTCTGTGTGAGTGTGTGTTTGTATGAGAGTGTGTAGTGTGGTGGGGTCACCTGTAGTGTGACATGAGCCCAAGATCCCGCTTGGGGCCATCCTTATGGGTGCAGAGCTCACCTATAAGCCTCTGCTCGGCAACTCTGCATTGTTGTGTATCCTGAAGTCTGCCTTCGAGGATGTTTACATGAAGATCTGAGGCCGAATGTCCTTGACAGCTGACGTGTTCCCTGACTGGGAGGGAACATTCCTATCTGGCAATTGTTTCACGGTGCCCATTCATTTGTTGTTGTAGCATCTGCGTGGTTTCACCAATATGCAATACCTTGGGGCATGTTCAGATGAGGAGGAACACAACAGACATCTGAAGGTGCTGAAGGACATCCTCATGTGATCAAAGATATGACGCTCAACTCATCGCCAGTTCCAGTGTGCCACAGCAAAAAACTGTGATGACCTCCTCAGAAGACAGACACGGGTATGTCTGATAGAGAACCCTTTGTTGTCCCGGACTTCCCGGGAGCGGAGAAACGATGCTATGTTCTTCACAGCCTTCTACACATCATTGATGACAATGAGCACCTTGTCACGATCTTCCCTACATCTCGACTTCTCGCCTTCAAACAACTGCCAAACTTTAAACAGACCATTGTTTGCAGCAAACTACCCAGCCTTCAGAACAACATTGACCACAACACCATACAACCCTGCTGTAGCAACCTCTGCAAGACATGTCAGATCATCTACATGGACACTACCATCACACGTGGGAACACCACCCACCATGCTAATGGCAGATACTCATATGACTCCGCCAACGTTGTCTATCTCAAACACTGCAGGCCAGGATACCCCGAGGCATGGTATGTTGGCGAAACCATGCAGACAGTACGACAGTGGATGAATGGACACCAGACAGGGATATTTCCTCCCAGAACACTACAATATCCTCCAAGGCAGACTTTGGAATGCACATCAACACAGAGTCACCGAGCAGAGGCTGATAGCCCAGTTCGGTACCCATGAGGACGGACTCAACTGGGATCTTGGGCTCATGTCGCACTACAGGTGACCATACCACACACACATACTCTCACATGTATACACACTCTCTGTCACACAAACAAGCGCACGCACTCTCACATACTCACTGTGAAACTCAAACGCACACACACTCACAAATACTCTCTCTTTCTTCCTCCACTGCACACATACACTGTTGCACACACACAGTCTCTCCCCCTCACTCTCACGTGTGTATGTGCACACGCGCGCGCACACATAAATCTCTGGGGTGAATTTGGGGCACTACAAATGACCTCATCACACCATACACTCTTACACATGAACACGTGTACACATACTCACTCATATGCACTCACCCAGACCGTGTCTCATACACACACACTCATGTGCATGCACACTCACTCTCTCAAAGCATGCGCACACTCTCCCCCTCCCTGTCTCTCTCTCCCTATCTTTCACACACACACACTCGCTCTCCTTCACACGCATGCACACACACACAAATATATGGGTTGAATTTGCATTTGCAGATTTGTAATTGCAGATTCATTCTATTTTGTTCGAAAAGCACGCAATTTGTAGGTAATGTAGAATATTTTATAAATTCCTACTTTGGAAATAAAACCAGTCTGACTCCAAGTTGATACACAGCCAGATTCTAAACAAGGTCTCACACCTAAAATGTATTGTTTGACCTGGAACGTCGCCTCTGGTATGCTGAGGGAACGGATAAAACCTTTAGTTATCTCAGGGCAGTGACTTGAAAGAAATTCATGTATTTGCATATTAATCCTTTCTAACTGATTAAAAATTTAACAGCCATCTTAGGATTGTTCAACACCACATCAGTTCTATGACCCTTTGATCTTTTGCTGAAAGATTCTGTGTCTGATGCCACCCCTTTCACTGACATCTGAAGAAGGAGTGAAACTCCGAAAGCTTGTGTCTTCAAATAAACCTGTTGGACTAGAAACTTGTGTCATGTGATTTTTGATCTCTCTACAGGCTTTAACACAACTGACGAAATGTACTCATTTTTAATCTAAGAAAGATAATTGAGAATTATCACTCTGTAATCATTTAAGTTTGAGCGCAACCACTAAAGCAGACATTTTGTGACTTTAAGCAGAGTTTAAAACGGAATTCATCATACTAGTTTGTATCAAAATATGTGACAATAACAAGGAGCAAGTATCAGTGCAGATTGGCTGCATGGCTGGCATGTGGTAATATCTTCTTCCACTTCTCAGTCCCCACTCAACTGTTTGTCTGGAGTTTGAGAATTCTTTTCCACTGCAGGCTGCACTGAATTTTCCCAGAGTCTCTTACTTTGTGGACCTGGACGAATTATTGACAAGATCATTTAATTCTATAATTTTGCCCATGTATTACAAAATAAATACCCCCTAAATATTAAATTGTTCATCAAAACTTTAAGTTGACAATTCTGCCTTTAATACCATTTACCTCCCTCAGCTCCTTGAGCCATCTCATTGACTTTGTTAGGGCTTTGATCCTTCACTCTTATGTCATCTATTCCTTAATAAATCCCAGTCGGTTTTGCCTGGCCTGTTTCATCATCTCAGTAATGTTCTTTGCCTGGAATTAAGCTTCATTATTTGTAATTATTCCATTGTTGTTAATGTCTAAGACTTTTCTTAAAGCCTGTTAACAAGTTTTCATAGTGGCCATTCAGTCTAGCTGTTTTTGTACCTCATCAAGCTGTTGAATTGTGTTGTGATTCATTAAAGTGATTTTTATTCATTTTCTACACACCATAGAACTTGCACTCATCAGCAAACATCCCAATTAACCAAGGTTACATGAAAAGCCCAGCACAGGTTTCAACTTTGGCCACTGCTTCAAGTTAACCAACATTATTATCCCTCTGATCTTGTTTCTGTGGAAAAGAAATTGGAAGACCATAAAGTGTAGGGGTGTAAGCACATTGGGTCTGATTTGATAAACCTCAATTCCAGTTTCCTCCCTTTTCCCAATCACCCTTGATCCCTTTACCAATTACAAATCAGTCTGTCTCAACTTAGGTATTCAGCAGTAGGTAGCACTGGTGAGGGACTGTACTGGCCAGAGCAACGAGCGTAGTTGTGCTGAAACCTCCAGAAGCAGGTGGTGACTGTGAAAGAGGGCGCTGAACAGGAAAGCTGGACAGTCGAACAGACACTGTTTGGAGGAAAGGGTGTTTTTGGTGGAATGACTCTTGATAGAGAGAAGGTTCAGACAGGCAATGGCTTTCCTCAACCAGACGTGAACCACAGACTTGAGTCCATGAAAATACTGTGTACTGTTTAAAAATGCTGTTTCACCTTAATTTCCCTTTATGTTTGCAATGACCGAAATGTCAGAAAGGTAAAGAATCCTGTTTATGATCTTTGGGCTTATCTATGTGATAAGAGATGAAACGAGGATAGTTGTAAGAGATGATCTCGGCATGAATGATGTAAAGTCCACTTTGGTGAAGGTCAAAAAAACAGTAAGGGAAGGGAGTAGTGTATTGGGCCCCAAAAATGTCTACAATGTAGGAAAGGGTATTAATCAAGAAATCATAGGAGCATATATAAGGAATAGGGCAATAGTTATGGGTGACTTTAACCTTCATGTTGATTGGGTCAATCAAAATGAAAAGAGTAGCTATGACAACAAATTCATAGAGTGCATGAGGAATAATTTCCAAGGGCACTACATTATATGGCCAACCAGGGAGCAGAGTTTGCTGCATTAGGTAATGGATAATTAGCCAAGTTTAGTAAATGACCTCACAATAAAAGATCCCCTAGTGAAGTAATAATTGAATGTAATATTCAGTTCAAGAATGAGAAACCTGGGTCGAAAACAGCTGTGTTTAATTTAAATAAAGGGAAATACAATGAAATGAGGATAAAGTTAGTTAAAGTGGCCTGGGCAGAGAGATTATCAGGAAAGGCAGTAAGTAATGGGAGGCAGACATTTAAGGAGGTAATTCATGACTCAGTAAAAATAAGTCCCAGTAAAGAGGAGGAGAGGGATAAACCTGCAATGACTGAACAAGGAAGCCAAGGAGAGTATAACATTTAAAGAAAAAGACACATAAGGAAGTAAAAATCTGTGGTAGCCCTGAAGGGATAAGTTTAGAATCCAGCAAAGGAGGACTGAAAAGATAATAAAGAGAGTGAAAATAAACTGAGGACAAACTAGTGAGAAATATAAAAATTGATAACAAAAACTTTCAATACATAAAAAGGAAGGAAAAGGTCAAAGTGAACATAGGCACATTAGGAGATGAATCTGTGGGGATGGCTTTAGAGAACAAGGAAATGGCCGAGGAGGTAAACAGATACTTTCCATCAGTCTTTACAGTGGAAGATACTTTGAACATCTGATTAATATCAAAGAAGATGGGGGATGGATTAATTACCATTGCCATCACTACAGAAGTAGTATTAGACAAACTAATGGGGCTCAAGGGAGTCAAGTCCCCTACCCTTGATGACTTGCATCCTCGGATCCTAAAAGAAGTAGCTGCAGATACAGTGGATGTATTGGTTGTGATTTTCCAAAATCCTTGGATTCTGGAGAAATATAGGATGATTGAAAGTGTCAATGTGACACCAATTCAAAAAGGGAGGGAGGCAGAAAGTGGGTAACTAATAAACTGATGAGCCTAACACCTGTTATTGGAAAAGTGTTTAAATCAATTATCGAGTAGGCCATTGCATATTTGGACAATCTTAATGTAGTCAAGCGTCGCCAGCGTGGCTTCATGTAAGAGAAACCATGTCTGACTAATTTTAAATACATTTCTTTTGAGGAAGTCTTGACCAGAGTGGATAGAGGGGAGCCAGTAGCTGTGCTATATTTTAACTTCCAGAAGAAATTTGACAAGATCGCTCACAAAAGGTAAGTCATAGGTAAGAGCCTGTGGTGTTGGAGATAGTATATTGGCACAGATGGAGAATTGGCTAATGAGTAGGAAATAGTGAATGGGGATAAAAGGTTCTTTTTCAGGTTGGTGACCTGTGACCATTGAGTTCCACAGTGATCAGTGCTGCGATCACAGATGTTCGCAAGAGATATTAATAACTTGGAGGAAGAAAGTGAATGTCCTGTAGCGAGATTGGCAGATGACACAAAAATAGGTGGAAGACCAAGTTGCGAGAGGAATACAAACAGTTTACAGAAAGAGATTAACACGTTATATGAGTGGGCAAGAAGCTGGCAAATGGAATATAATGTGGGAAGACATAAAGTTGTGTGTTTTGGAAGGGAGAACAAAAAGAACAGAATATGATTAAAGTAGAGGACAAGGTATATCTAGAGTATCGCGGGCAGTTTTGGTCCCCTTGTTTGAAGAAGTTCATTAGAGGTGGTTCAGAGAAGGTTCAGTCGGATAATCCCTGGTCTGGAGGGATTGTCTTTTGAGCAAAGGTTACATGGCTCTACTCATTGGAATTTTTAAAAATGAAAGGTGATCTCATTGAAACACATAGGTTCTTAATGGTCTTGACAGGGTAAATGCTGAGAGGATGTTTCCCCTCATGGCAGATCCTAAGATCAGAGGACATAGTCTCAGAATAAAGGGGAGCCAATTTAAGACTGTGATGCGGAGGAATTTCTTATCTAAGAGGGTTGAAAGTCTTTAGAACTCCTTGCCACAGAGTGCTGTGGGAACAGAGTCCGTGTGTATGTTTAAAGCTGAGATAGCTAGATTCTTGATCAGTAGAGGGATCAATGGTTTTGGAAAAAACACGGAAGAGTGGCCGTGAGGAAGAATGGATCAGTCATGATCCTGTTGAATGGTGGAGCAGGCTCAAGGGGCTGAACAGCCTACTCCTGTTCCAATTTCTTAAATCTCATAGGCAATTTCGAGTAAAGCAAACTTACATCACAAACCAGTTCCTTTGCCGAATTCAAATTATTGTATGTGCATTCCAACTTTATTTCTTTCTAACACACATCATCTTTCTCCAGTGCTTCCCCATTGTTATCAAGCTAAGTGAGGCTGCCCTCACCTGGTTCCATTTGCGTCTATCAAATCGAAACCAAATAATCACTTGAGTTGTCCTGTTCAACCAAAACAGGACAAATCTCGATGAGGAGAATTACCGCCCGATCTCAATTATCAGCAAAGTGATGGAAAATGTCAAGGACAATGCTATCAATCAGTACTTGTGCATCAGTAACTTGCTCGTGAATGCTCAGTTTAGGTTCTGACAAGACCACTCAACTCCAGGTCTCATTATAGTCTTGTTCCAAACAAGAGAGTTGAATTTCAGAGCTGAAATGAGAGTGATTGCCCTTGCTATCAAGGTGGCATTCGTCGGAGTGTGGCATCAAAGAGTAAAATGAGTTCACTTGGAAAGCTCTCCACTGACTGGGGTCATGTTTAGCACAAAGGAAGATGGTTGAATTTGTTGAAGGTCAAACATCTCAGAAACAGAGCATTGTTGCAGCACATTTATCGAAACAATCTTCAAAGCCCAACCATCTTTAGCTGCTTTATCTATGACCTTTGCTCTATCATTGGTGGAAAGTGGAGATGTTTGATGATAATTTTACAGTGTTCCGTACCGACTGTTAACTGCTCAAATTATGAAGTAGACTGTGCTGTATTGGTGGAAAATTAAACTACTAACAAAAGAAGGACAAGAGATGAGCTATATGAACATATCCAGCCTTAGTGATGGGGGAGCCAGGCATGTTGTTGCAGAAGGCAAGGCTGAAGCATTTGCAACCTGCAGCCAAAAATACAGAGTGAATGATGTGTTGCCGGCACCTACTGAAGAACCTACAATCATAAAACTACTGTTTAGACAACTTGATTTACTTTGTGTGAAATTGAGAAACATTTAAAAGCACAGAACACAGTCAATGTTATAGGCCTTGACAATATCCTGGTTATGGTGCTGAAGGCTGCATGCAGTACGACCTAGATATATTTCAAACTTGGGCTAATATTCAGGTTGTACAATTACCAGGTAAGACCATCTCGAACATGAGAGAATCTAACTCCTGACCTTAACGTTCAACGGCATTATATCATTAAATCACTAACCATCACCATTCTGAATGTCACCCCATGACCATGAGGAATTTAACTAGCCTAACTACATAACTATGGTGACTACAAGGGTAGGTTAGAGACTAGGCATTCTGTTATCACTAGCTGATGTTCTGACTCCCCAAAACCATTTCACCATCTACAGAGTACAGATGTGATGGACTTCTTCCCAGTTATCTGGGTGAGTACAATTGCAACAACATTCAAGAAACCTCAACACCAGTCAGGACAAAGAAGCCAAATTGATTGGTATCCATCCACCACCTCAAATGTTCACATTTCCACTGTTGGTCTACTATGGCTGTGGCATGCATTATCAAAAAGATCTCTATGGCAACGTGCCTCTGTCAACAGCTCCTTTCAAACCCTCCATCTCTGCCATCAAGAAGAACAAAGACAGAAGGCACATGGGAACACCACCACCTGCAAATTCTTCAAGTCTCACACCATTCTGACTTGCAAATATATCATCGTCCCTGGGTCACAATCATGGAACTCTCTGTATCATATCACTATGGAGGTGCCTATACCACATGACCTGGAGCTACTCTCACCTGGAGATGTGGTGTCACCAATGCTATGTATAACAAAAGCATGACTTCCCTCCTGCATTCAGTTCCCTTTGCATTAAACCATAACATTATAATAGCTTTCCTAATTACTTATACCTGCATACTAACCTTTTGTGGTTCATGCAATAGGGCACTCAGATCTCAGAACTCTGTAATCTGTTACCATTTAGATAATATGTGTCTTTTATTTTCTCTGTCGATTTGGACAATTTCACACTTTTCTATGTTATATTTAAGTGGTGTAGCTATTATGGTAGAATATCTGGCAATATATGCACAAGCTGTGAAAAATAAGGCTTGTAGAAGTGCTAAGTGCATAAAGATAAGGTGAAGCTGTGAAGGATAATTATGAATCATGATTGATAGAGATGATTGTTGGTCAGTGATAGGATGTGGTTCATCTAGCAGGATGTGAGGCTAGTGGTACTGTAAATGGAATAGGGTATTTGAAGATGTGTTGACTGACCGTAACTATTTGTTTGAGGTTCATGAGCTCTGGAAGAACTGTATCAAGTCCTTGGATTTAGACTCTGACTTTGGCTATCTGGACTATTTGCTTCCAATGATTTTACTCGGGTTTTCTGGGAGCCATATTATCCCCTCTCAATAGTGTCATTTCTTTTCGGACTGAATTCCTTCACTAAAACATCCATAGTGTCAGAAAACCTTGAAACACAAAATGCGTTGTTGTGCCATCATTTAATTTTCATTTTGCTCGCACCTCTTCTGAATCTAGTTCCCCTACCTGCGTCAACCAGAATGAGGTTGCAGGCCAACTCAAAGTGGTTCTAGTGTCACATAAACCTGGTCCCTGGCTGACATTTAAGAAGGTAAGATGTAGGAACAAAAGCAAAACAGTCAGCCCATTGGGTCTGGTCCGCCATTTAATGAGATCATAACTGATCTGATAATCCTCGGCTCCACTTTTCTGCCTGTTCTCCATAATCCTCGAGACCCTTATTGATTAAAAATGTGTTTCTCTCAACCTTGAATATGCTTAATGACCCAGTCTCAACAGCCCTCTGTGGCAAAGAATTCAACCAATTCACAACCCACTGAAAAGAAATTTATCCTCATCCCTGATTAAATGGGCGACCTTTATTCTGAGATTATGCCCTCTGGTCCTAGACACATGCACATGGGGAAACAACCTCCCAGTATCGAGCCTGTAAGTCTCCAAAGAACTTTGTACGTTTCAATAAGGCTGTCTCTGGTTCTTCTAAGCTCCAGTGAGTAAAGCCCCAACCTACTCAACTTTTCTTCATATGGCAAGCCGTCCTACCTGGGATCAACTTAATGATCCTTTTTGGACTGCCTTCATTGCCAGTCTGCCTTTTCTTAGATAAAAGGACTAAAGAAGTATTCCAGCTATAATCTAATAGCGTCTTGTATATTTTTAACAAGACTTCACTACTTTTATTCTCCATACTTTTTGAAATAAAGCCAACAGTCCATTTGCATTTCCTATTACCTGCTGCACTTGTATGTTGGCTTTTTGTGATTTAAGCACAATGACAACAAAGTCCCTCTGTTTTGTAGCTTTCTTCAGTCTTTCTCCATTTAAATAAAATTCAGCTCCTCTATTTTTCCTGCTAAACTACATAACCTCACATTTTCCCACATTATATTCCATCTGCCAAGTTTTTGTCCACTCGTTGAGCCTGTCTATATCCCTGTGCAGACTCTGAATTATCCTCACCACTTGCCTTCCCACCTATTTTTGTGTTAATTCAAACTCAGCTGATATTCACTTATTCTGGTGTATATTCACTTTCCTCATCTAAATAATTAATATATTTTGTCGGTAATTGTGTCCTCAGTGTTGATCCCTGAGGGACTCCATTAGTGACCGAGTCGCCATTATGAAAATGCCTCCCTTATCCTAATTCTCTGTCTTCTATTTGTAATCCAATTCTCTATCTATGCTATTATTCTACCTCCCACACCATGGGCTCTTAGAAGTATTCTAATGTGTGGTACCTTATCAAATGCCACCGGAAAATCCAAACATATCTGCTGAGAGACTGCATTGTTGGGCTGGGAGGCCACCACACTGGGCTGCCGAGAGACTGCCATGCTGGGCTGCTGAGAGGCTGCCACGCTGAACCTAGTGATTGCCACGCTGGGCTAAGAAATTGTCATGCCCACTCTGTGCTGAGGTCGAAAGTCTGGGTCTGCGCAGAGGCTGGGATTCAGGAAATCACTGTCAAGGGAGAGGGAAAAAAAGCGCAAAAGAAACAGATGGAGTAGATGAGCTCCAATTGAGGAGTCCTACTGCCAGCTGCCTAGTGTGGCGGTCTATTGGTGGCCCAGTGTGGCTATCTTTTGGCCCGGCATCGACATGGACTTCTGGCCTCAAGATGGTTCCAGAGTGGTCTCCCAGCCTCGAGAGCCTCCGTGAAGCCTAGCGTGATATGGAGTCAAGTCCCAGTGCTGACATGGACTAGTTTGGAGGGACTGTTATTCTGAAATATTTATTTCTTTATTTTTCTAATTTTACTTCTCAAGGAATTGTACTTAAGAATCTGTACCTCGGTGCCTTTGTACCTAAGATGGCGTTGTAAGTGGCAACTTGTAAACTTTTCATCGTTCTCATTTAAGTATGTGACAATAGTCCATTCTAATTCTAATTCCACTGCTTCCGCTTTATCTACCCTGTTTCCCATGTCCTCAAGGAACTCTAGTAAATTTGACAGGTATGATTTCCCTTTCATGGAGCCAGGCTGAGTCTGCTTAATCATTGTGCAATCTTAAATGCTCTGCTACTACATCATTTATAATCGCCCCTAACATATTCCTGTTATGAGGGACATTAAGTGAACTGGCCTACAGTTATCAGTTTCACGTCTCCTTCCTTTTTCAAGTAACTGTTATACAGGCAGTTTTCTAGTCCTCTGAGACTTTTTCAGAATATAAGGATTCCTGGAAGATACCTACCACTGGAGCATTGGTACCAGTCTGATACTAGTAGCAGATGAGTAGGGAGTAGGTTTCTGGCTTGTGGGTGTCGGGGGGAGGGGAGGGTCATTGATGGGGGGGGGGGGGGGGGGCGATGTTCGAGCCAGATGGATAGTGTGCCAGTTAAGGTGCTAGTTGGGTAAGGGTGTGCCAGGTGGGTAGGATGCCAAGTTGGAAGTGGGTAGGATACAAGGTGACATAGTAAATCATGCATTGTTTAGATTAGGTCACGGTGGGTGGGAAATATTGGGTTAGTGGGGTGGGTATGTGAGCTTGGTAGGGGGAGCAGGGTGGGTGTATGACTCAGGGATTCAGCTGTCACTGGGGTTGGGTCAGGCCACGTCAGGTCCAGCCTGGGGAAGTCAGATCTGTCTGGTCTGGTTTTGTCTGTTCAACTTCAACAAAATTCAATTTCCCAGGCATGTCTTTCAGAGTGTGCCACAGTACACGATCCCCATGAGTGATTCTGATCAATGCAGGCAAAATGATTGTCTGGTCAGCGGAAATTCTGGACAATACACTTGTATGTCTCCAGCAAGACCTTGCTGATCCAGTTCCACAGTGTTGAATACAACTCTGCCAGTAGGCCTTTGCATTCGAGAGTTTTATACTTCTCAAGGACTTAGGAAGCTTACTGGTTGGGCTTCATGTCATGCATTCTGGTGTAAAAGAATCTGCTGATCCTCAAAATGTCAGACTCAGATCATGTCACTAAGCCACCATCTTACTTCAGGCTGCTGATCACAGAATTCTCTCTGTGTACATTCTTGAAGAAGAAATGCGAACTGTGTGGAACCTGGTTTGGAAGGTTACATTGGAGGCCTCCAAGGCAAAATGCAAGGCTTGCTGCGTTTTCACCTCGTGGGGATTCTCCATGATATTGACTGCCATCATCTGCAGCAGGAGAGGGTTCTGCGCATTTTTTTGGAGTTGGGACAATTCCACCTATCTCCCTCTCTTGCCTCAGAACACTTTTGAGGATGTATAGACATTGGGCAGGACTTGTCAGAGGACACTGTTGTTCCTAACAAAATATAATAAGCATTGATGAAAATCTGGCAGTATGTTTTGCAGGTATTTTTACACAACATGGACAGAGAATTGGCTAAAGGATAGGAAATAGCAAATGGGGATAAGGGGCTTTTTTTCTAGGTTGGCAACCCATGAGATTCCACAGGGATCAGTGCTGGGACCACGATTGTTTATAATATATATTAATGACTTGGAGGAAGGAAGTGAATGTCCTGTAGTGAAATTTGCAGACAACATTAAAATAGGAGGGAAAAACAAGTTGCAAGAAGGATGCAAACAGTTTAGAGAAAGATATTGACAGGTTAACTAAGTGGGCAAAAAGTTAACAAAAGGAGTGTAATGTTGGAAAATATGAAAGTGTTTATTTGGGAAGGCAGAACAAAAGAACACTATTATACAAATGGAGAAAGACTGCAGGAAGCTGTAACACAAGGGACTTGGGGTTACTTCTACATGAAACACAAAAAGGTAGCACACAGGTAATCAGGATGGAAAGTGGCCCTTATTTCAGGAGGTTTGGAGGGAATCTGAGTAGGGAATCTGACTGCTACAATACAAGGTGCCGGTAAGACCACATCTAGCATGTTTGGTCCCACTATTTAAGGAAAGATAACATTTCATTGGAGGTAGTTCAGAGAAGGTTCACTAGGCTGAACCCTGGTGTGGAGGGATTGTCTTATGAGCAAAGACTAAACATGTTGGGAGTCTCTTCACTGGAGAGAGGTGATCTCATGGAAACACTTCTTGGAAACATTCTTAAGGGTCTCGACAGGCTAAATGCTGAGAGAATGTTTCCTGTCATGGGAGAATCTAGGACCAGAAGGCATTGTCTCAGAATTTAAGATCAATTTAAGGTGCCAATTTAAGACTCAGATGAAGAGGGATATTTTCTTCTCAGAGATTGGTGAAGCTTTGAAACTTCTTACAAAAGAGACCTGTGGGAATGGAGTCCTTGTGTATATTTAAAGCTGAGATTGATAGATTCTTGATCAGTTGGGAATGAAGGGTTATGGGGAAAGGGCACTAACGTGGATATGAGGAATGTCGGATCAGCATTGATTCTATTGAATGACAGAGCAGGCCCAAAGGATCAAGTGAACTCCTCCTGTTTCTATTTCTCATGGTCTTTTGGTCTGTCTTGATTTCCAATTTTATTTCTTGCTCACATAAATGGACCTCACATTTCCTGTGATTGGTAATGTTTCACTTTTAATCAAAGATCCAGCTGAACAATAGCGAAACTCAGATCAGATGGAGAGCCCTTCTCAAGGTACATTGTCTTACTGAAGTAATTTTTCACATGATTTAACAATGCTTTTGATTTGCAGATTTTGTAAGCATACATTCAGACTAAGAATTAGTCAACAAACTGGTTATTCATTGTAAAATGAGTAAATAAGCTCAGTTCAGTTTACAGTAAGTACATTATTGTAATAATGAAGTTATTTTTCAGAATAACAAAGGCTGTTCATATTCTTACATGCATTAATGATTGAAATCTGAAATCAGTTTTTATATGATGGATCATCATCACAATGATCTGAAACTGTTTTGTTAGGAGTACAGACTGATTTTGGCCAAATTTACCCAAAGAAATGTCATTCCAATTCTTTAGAAAATAAAGTAAACAAAACCTATCCATAAGCAACTGCATTTTCCACAAATAAATAAGTTAGCCAGATAAGGTACAATGCTGCTCTTTCTAGAAATCTGAAAAAAAACTAAGTTTTTGGAAAGCCCAGCAGGTCTGGTAACATCTGTGGGGTGGGAAGCACAGTTAAAGTTAAGAGTCTGAAATGAATTCTTTGGAACTGGATAGTTAACCTTTCTTTGGCGATAGCGTACAATGTTTGGTATCGACAGGCATTGGTCATCTAGTTATGAAATAAGTAAATTCTAATGTCCTTGCCTTCAATTTATACTTGCATTTTAAATCCCACCTTTTGCTTCATATAAGCAAATACCCAAGTATAAATGAAGTTATTTTGCTTGCTGGACTCAAACATGCAGTGTTTCACAGAAAGAATAATTAACCCTTTGGGTACTATTTCTTGTAATAAAGAATTGAAATCATACTTGAGCAGGCTAGAATATAGTCCACAGCTCACCTGCTCAGATTGCAGCATTCTAGTTATTGTCAGTACAGATGTAATACTAGCTTCCTTCAAATGACAGAGTAAGAGCTCTGAGAAGTTCATTAACTCTAATTCAAACTTCTGAAAGAGAATAGAAGATGGAAATTGGAGGTTACTTGTGAAATTATACCACAGTAAAAGTCGCTGTCCACAGAAGAGGAGGAAGATAATTCAGGGAACAAGACAAGTTACCTTCAGGAACTACGTAGTCACTGATGCATCATCACAGTGCTCCCTGGCTGCAAAAATAGGAATGTAAATTCAATAAAACTACGCCGGAATTGCACAGGATTTGGCAGGTACAAAAGACTGATTTCAAGACTTTGAACTTGTCTTGAGTCCCAACAATATTTATACATTACTAAAGTTTCATTTTTTGTGGTTTATGACATCATCTGAACTCCTCAACAGCATTATTGTTTTGTAACCATCCTACAGTATCCATTACTCTTTATTTAATTATATTGTAGTGACTTACTGACATTCCACTAGGCTGCTGTATATTATTTTTAGGATATTGAAGTGCTTTACTGCTGCTTGCGGTGTCCATTTTTATGCGATCTTGAAATAACACTCTACAGACTAATAAAAGCAAAATAATGTATTTGTGAAAGTGACGCTACTTAAATGGGTTGAAGGTTTTTTTTGTTTTGACATGATGCTAGCTAATGTGAAATTGTTGATGTTTCTAGTGTTTCCTTTGTTTGTGGCAGTGTCATGTAATTCAAAAAATACGCTACTGAATGTTCAATTTGATGTACAATGTTTGATTTTTCAACATTATTTGCATCAGATTGTACTTCAGATCCAGATGAATAATTAATTTGGATTTCACTTTTTAAGGGACAAGCAACTGTAAGTTAATCTTATTTTGAGTAATGCTTATAAGTCAATGTGATTCAATTTGAAATAGAAACTAAAATGAAGTCTCTGGTTCTTTTGTGTTATTTACTACTGTTTGTTATTGCTGTTGCAATAGTTGTTGAACAGTTTTGATGAGAACTTGATGCCACTTGATATTATTTATGAAGATAATGGGGGAGATTTTTACTGAAACATGAAGAGGGAAATTGAATGATAAATTGAGAAGGAAAGCTTTTCACCCAATTGTTGCTCTCAATTTTTCTAATTCATTCTTCTTAAGGCTGTACGGTGCTAATATAACAGGTAGTTAATCTGGTGATTGAAATGAGGATGAGTGATCAGGAGTCAAGATGAGGAAGGAGTTGTCAGACTGAGTAGACAATAAACTCTATCTACAAAGAAAGTTGTCTTAGTTTCTGTCTCACTGGCTGGCTTGGATCTGGCTTTGATGGAAGATGATAGTTGCTCAAAGATGAAGATTGGAATCTTAATTATTTTCTAACAGATCGTGATTTAATTTACTTTGCAGAAACAAATGTGGAAACTAAGTGCAAAGTGTCAGGATATGACTTCCCACCAATGCTTCGTGAAACTGAACCTTGCAATCAATGGAAAAATGAAACAGTTAAGCAGACATGGGTTATATCTTTTCCAAGACAAAAAGAAAAGTATGTTCTTTGCACTGCTTTCTAATAGAAGCAAGATCAGGTGCAAAATATTCTCAAAGCTAAAGTGTGAATAATTGGACAATGGAGGAGTAGTACAAATTCTGTTAAAACTTGTGGACATCTACCTCCTCACAGTTAAAAATCTTATGAATGCAGGAGTAAAGGATAATAAGAATGCCAAACATAGAGAAGATATCCATGATAAATGGATACAGAACACTATCATGGTCCATTCCGAGTCTCCTATTCGGCAGAGACATTTACAAAGTTGTTGTGAAGGGCATTTTGTTGTGTGGCTCTGTTGGTTAATTACTGGGTAATCCAATTTCTCTTTAAGCGTTATTGATTTCTAACAGGATTGTGACACATAGCTGAACTATCTTAGTTTTTTTTGGGATAAAATGAGAACAAATTCATGACATCAATGATATAATCCAAATTCAAAAGGCAATGGTGCAAGATGCCTAAATGAGCATTATAAGCCACTACTAGGCACATTGAAATAGATATAAACCCATAGAAAGTAATGCAAAACCAAAGTCTGCAGAGCTGGAAATCTGAAATAACCAGAAAATGCTGGAAATGTACAGTATGTCTTTCTACTTCTGTAGAGAAACAAAAACATAAAATAATCATTTTACCTTCCATGCTACTCTTTAATTTTGTAACCCATATGAATAATTTACATTGCCAATGGAGTTTTATTACCCTTTCTTCAAATTCATTGGTTCCATTACAAGCTTAGAGATAGAATTGAGCACCAAATGATCTTTTTCATAATCCATTCTGATGTTACAAGATAAAGACAGGTCACTGTTCAACTGTAATAAACCTAGGCTTGTTTGAGTTGCATATACATCAGTTGCTATGATTATTTCTCAACCAAATACTTTCCATTTTCCTACAGTTAGAACTTTAATTCCTAAAACTAAAAGTTATGTCAATATCAGATGAATCATGCAGTAGATAGTTAGAACATACTTGAAAGACAATAAATTGAATATTTAGTCAGCTGTTGGTAATATAGTTATGGTGACATGTTTTTCATCCCAGTGAATAACTTCAATACCTGTAATGTTCTAATGTAGACAGTGGAATGTTTGCAGACATACCATGCAAAAGTATAATATCAACTAGTTTTAGAATGAGTGAATTTCTTCTGCTTTGGTAATGGACAAACACAAGAAATTATTATTCAAATATGGTAGTTCAAGTAAGTAGAAAAGTCTTTTGAAGAAGAGGAAAGAATCATGAATATAGTTGGAAAATTTAGGATGAGGATTTATTACATGTGATTAGTAAGAGTGAGTGAGGGAAATTATTGGCTTATTTTATTCTTTTGGCAATAGCTGTAATTTTTATTAAAGTGTTTCATTGACTTGGGATTAAGGATAAATTGCCAATCATATGCTTCCAAGAGGAACCAGAATGGAAGAGAATGTAGGTTGGAGAATTGGAGTATCAGTGTTTCAATCAGTTTTCTGTCTGTGGTGTTTTCTCACTGGAAGAATTGAGTTGATGAGTTTAAAATATATATTAAAGCCCAACAACAGTTTGTGTTTGAAGTGCTTGCATGACCTATGAAAGAAGGAAATTGAATTTATTTGGCATGTTTCATTACCGCCAAACTCTTTATGTTCAAGAAAGATGATGTTGGGTTTCACCAAAGAGGCAGCTGAGATTGATTTGTCTCTCCAATCTGTCTTCCCTAGCAGAGTTTCAGGGACATGGAGCAACAATGCACATTGATCTTGTAGCGCAGAAGAATACTCGCATAACAACTGAGTAGGATGAAGCAATGCAAATTGCAAGGAGCACCAGTTTGAGCGATCATTTGTTTAATTTTTGCCATGCCTCAGCATTGTGAGCACTAAGCTGGATGGCATAGTAATATTGTAGCTTGATCAATAATCCACAGATCCAAGGGAGATTGACATCCTATAGATTATTAGACTACAGGCCAAATGCTGGATGATGGGCTGAGAATAAGTAAGTGTTTGATAGACTGAAGGGCCTCTTTCAGTGTTGTAAAACTCTATGACTCCATATTCTAAGGATCTGAGTTCAAATTTCACCACAGCAGCTGATGAAATTTGAATTCAATATGAGGGATTAGAAGTTTAGTGATGACCATGAAGCTATTGTTATTTGTTGTAAAAACTGATCTGTTCGTTGCAACAGGCAGATCGGTGGGGATGAGGTCGTTAGTGTCCTTTAGGAAAGGAAAACTGCAATCCTTGCGTGGTCTGGTCTATATTTGACTCTAGAGCCACTACAGCAATGTGGTTGACTCTTAACTGCTTTCCAAAAAGCATAGCTAGCCACACAATTGTTTCAAGTAATAGAAAGTCTCAAAAAGAGGACTTTTGGCATAGACTAAGGCACTTGAAATGATGATGGAAACACAACCCTGTCAACTCTGAAAAGTCTTCAGTACTAACATCTGGGGTCTAATGCAAACATTTGAAGAACTGTCTTACAGAGTAGTCAAACAATGGTCATTCTCATGAAATCACACCTCACAAACCATGTCGTAGATCCCACCGTCATCATCTCAGGATATGTCTTGTCCCACTGGGAGGACAGACCCACCGGAGGTGACAGCCCAGAGGTATACAATCAGGAGTGAGTTGTCTTGTCCTGTCCTCAACATTGACTCCGGATCCCATGAAGTCTCGTGTTGCAGTTCAGACGTCAAGGAAACCTCCTGCTGATTACCATGTACCTCCATGTACACCTTGGCTGATAAGTCAGTGCTTCTCCTTGTTGAACACTTCTTAGAGGAAGCACGGAGGATGGCATGGGTGCGCAATATTTTCTTGATGGGAAACCTAAATGTCCAGCAACAATAATGACTCAACAGCACTACCACTGCTCAAGCTGGTTGAATCCTAAAAGATATTGCTGCTAGATTGGGACTGTGGCAGGTTGTGAGGAAACAACAAGAAGGAAAAACATTCTTGACCTCATCCCCACCGATCTGCCTGTTGCAAATGCATATGCCCATTACATGATTGGTAAGCATGACCACCTCTCAGCAGTTGCAGTGACAAAGTCTTGTATTCACATCAAGCATACCTTGCATCATGTTGTATGGCACAATCAACAAGTGAAATAGGTTAGACTTTGATCAGATATGACAACTCAAGAGTGGACATTGTGAGCTGTCAGCAGCAGCATTGTACTCTTAACACAATCTGAAGCCTCATGGTCTAGCATATTCCCCCATTCTACCAGTGCTATCAAATCAGTAGATCATCCCTGGTTCAATGAAGAGAACAAGAGATCATGTCTAAAAATGAGGTGTCAACGTGTTGAAGCAACCAAATATGACTACATGCGTGCCATGCATGAGCAGCAAGTAATAGACAGAGCTAAGCGATCCACGATAAATAGATCAGATCGAAGCTCTAAAGTGCTACCATGTCAAGTCACGAATGGCAGTGGACAATTAAACAACTACCTGGAGAAGGTGGGTCCACAACTATACCCATCCTTAATAATAGGGTAGCCCAGCACATCTGTGAAAAAGAAAGGGCTGTGGCATTTGCAAAAATTTTCAGCCATACATTCTAAGTGGATGATCCATCTCGGCCTTGTCCAGACAGCTCAGCATCACAGATGACAGTAGTGTTGAAGATATGCTCCAGAACATGCCAACCCTCTAGTCAAGCTGTTCCAGTGCAGCTAAAACACTTGCTTCTTCTCAATTTTCTTTAAATTTGACGTATTTTTCTCATCAACTTGTTTAAAGATGCATCTCTGGAGCAGGTGGGACTTGAACATGGGCCTCCCAGTCCAGGGATAGGGATGCCACCTCTGTGCCACAAGAAGGCACACTAATTACTTCTTCCACCTGACAATATGTAGATTGTTCAGGTGTGTCCTGTAATGAAAAAGCAGGATAAATCCAAGCTGGCCAATTACTGCTCCATCAGTCTACTCTGAATCACCAATAAAGTGATTGAAGGTGTCAACAATGATGCTATTAAGCAGCATCGCCACAGCAATAACCTGTTCACTGACACCCAGATTCGGTTTCACCCGAGTCACTCAGCTCCTGAACTCGATTCAACTCTGGCGCAAATATGGACAAAACATGTCAACAATGAACAGATAACAAATATATTCTGGAGGTAAAGTGAAAATGACTGCCCTTAACATCAAGACCACATTTAATCAAGTGTGGCATCGAGAAGTCCAAACAAAACAGGACTCAACCAATGACCATTTTCAAGAAGAGAGAATCTAACCATTACCCCTTGATATTCAATGGCATTATGATCACTGAATCTCCTTATCAACATCCTGGAGGTTACTGTTGACTAGAAACTGAACTAGTCTTGTCATGTAAGTCTGACGATAAGGGCTCCAAGGGCAGGTCAGAGGCTAGGAATTCTGCAGTGAATACGTCACTTTCTGACTCCCTTAGACTGTTCACAATCTACAAGGCACAAAGGGCGCGATGGAATACTCCCTAGTTGTGTGGACAAGTGGAGCTCCAACAACACTCAAGAAGCTTGACACCATCCTGAACAAGGCCCATTTGATTGACACAACATTTATAAACATTTACTTCCTTCACTACCAATGCACAGTAGCAAGACTGTGCATTATCTACAAGATGTATTGCAAAAATACACAGTACCTTTCAAACCTGCAACCACTACCATTTGGGACAAGGGTAGCAGATAAATGGCATACCACCACGTACAAGTTCCCTTTCGCGCCACTCACTATCTTGACATGGAAAAATAGCACTGTTCCTTCATTGTCACTGTGTCAAAGTTCTGGAACTCTCCCTGTAACAGCATTGTGGGTCTACCTACAGCACTGTTCAATAACTGAACTGGACTGCTGTTCAATAAGGCAACTCTTCACCACCTTCTCAAGGACAAGCAGGGATGATTAATAAATGCTGACCAATCCAGGAATGTTCACATCTGAAGAAAGAATAAGAGAAATTATATTTGCATTCTGTTATCCATAATTTCAGTGCTTACAGTTGTTTTTATTGCTTTCTGGAACAGACAAGGTATATTCCCAAGAAGGAAAAGGTGGAGAAGACACATCTAGAGCTCCTTGGCTAATTGAAGAGACAACGATTAAGATGAACATGAAAAAGTGCACGCATAACTTTTGTCTGGTAGATAATACAGTTGAAAATCAGACCAAATGTAGGAAATGCAGAAGGAAATTTAAAAATCAATCCAGAAAAATGAAGACAGTGTATGAAAAACTGACAGCTAACATATAAGGGAATCCAAAGTCTTCCACAGTCATAGAAAAAATAAAAGGATGGTAAGAGAAGGCATGCGGCCAGAAAGGAGATTTCTGCATGGCTGAAGAACAATATAGTTGAGCACTGAATGAATACTTTGCAACTGACTTTGCTTAAAGTGAAAATACTGCGTAGGCCTTGGTGAAAACAGAGGTAATCCAGACACTTGAAGAGTTTAAGTTTGGTGAGGTATTTGCCTGAAGGTTTAATTTGGTCAGATTCCAGGATTGAATGAGGATACTGAGGGAAGTGAGTGTGGAAATTACGAAGGTATTAGCCATAATTTTTCAATGTTCTTCAGAGTCATGGTAGTGCTAGATGATTGGAAATTATATACCTTTGTGTGGCAGTAAGTTCAGCAACTATAGGTCATTCAGTTTAACCTTACTGGTGAGGAACCTTTTGGAAACAATAATTCAGGACAAAATTTAGAGGCACTCGAGCAATTGTGGATTAATGAAGCAAAGCCAGCATGTATTTCTGTGGGCAAGTGGTATTTAACTAAGTTGCTTGACATTATTGATGAGTTGGTAGGGAGACTTAATGAGAGTAATGCTGTTGATGTGGTGTGCATGGACGTCCAAAAGGTATTGCTAAAATGTTACAGAATTAATGCAAGCAAAATTAGAGCCAATGGAACAAAAGGAACGGTAGCAACATGAATATGAAATTGGTCAAATGTCAGGAAATAACAAATAATGGTGAACTGGAGGAAAGTATATTGTGGACTTGCCGAACTGATCATCTTAGAACTGCTGTTCTCCCTGATGCGTTAGTGACCTAATTGTGCAGAGGACGCAATCTCAAAATGTATTTATGATGTGCAACTTTGAACTATTCTGAACCAATGAGAATGTCTGGTGTAGAGCCTCAAAGGATGAGATTGAATAGGTGGACAGTTGGCAGAGGAGTATTACTGTACAGATTTGAAAAAGTGATTCATTTGGCGGGAAGGAAAAAGAGTGATGATGCAAAAGAAAAGGTGCAGTGCTGAAAGTATTGCAAGAGCAGAGAGACCTGGGTGTGCATGTACATAAATTATTGAAGGTGACAGCGTAGGTGGAGAGAACAATTAATAAAGCTTATTGATTCATGGTCTTTTTCAATAGGACAATAGAGTACAAAAGCAAGGGAGTAATGTAAACCTGTATAAAACACTAGATTGCTTTCACTGGAGTATTGTGTCTGGTCCTAGAAATGTCATTTTCAGAAAGAAGTGAAGACACCAGATTCAGAAAAAAGATTTGCAAAAATGGTACCAGGGTTGATGAATTACAGTTACATCAAAAGATTTGAGACATTGAAAGATTTGATAAAGGTATTCAAAATCCTAAGGGGTCTGAACAAAGTAGATAGGAGTGCTTTGATGATGGGTTGGACCCCGAAATACTGCAGATATTTTTAACCTTTAATTCCAGCCTGTGTGTTTTAAAAGTGAACTGCTGCAGAGACCAAGTAAACTGTATGTGTAAATTCAGTGGCTGGCTATCACAAATTCTGTGTGGGACAAATGGGGTGTAACATCTAAATGAGTGAAAGAAACTTCAACTGTCGAGAGAGTGCCATGATAATGAGGGGCTGACAACATTCAGCTCTCCAGCAAGCTGTCCCAAATTGCAAGTATATTTTGTGATTTTCATTTTGAAGAATGCATGTGGATAGTTTCAACTTGAGTGGAGTGTGCTACTGGAACTGAAGTGGGGTCCCAGCTAGTGTTTGAGTATTAGCCTGCTGAGAAGAGCATGGTTAAAGATCCGTTGCCTAGCCATGCCTGTATCGCAGTTAAAAGCCAACCCACTCTCACTCCTAAGTGCAGTAAGCATGACAAAAGGAGATAGGACAAAAAAACTCTATCTCACCCTGAGTCTCAGTGAAAACGAATCAGAACTATAGAATCTCTGGTGGTGGTGGAGGGTTGCTGTTCGGACTGGTGTCTTACGATCAGCAGTGTGCTGCAAAGTTCGGTGCTAGCTTTTTGTCATTTATATGGAAGAAGTGAATAAAGGCGGTATGGTTAGTAAGTTTGCAGATGATGGCAAAATTGGTAGTGTAGTGGACAGCAAAAAAGGTTATCTCAGAGTACAATGGGACCTTGATCAGATGAGCAAATGGGCCAAAGACTGGCAGATGGAGTTTAATCCAGATAAATGTGAGGTGTTGCATTTTGAAAAGGCAAATCAGGGCAGGACTTACACACTTAATGTTAAGGTCCTGGGGAGTGTTGCCAAACACCTTGGAGTGGAGGTTCATTGTTCCTTGAAAGAGGAGCTGCAGGTAGAGTGGGTCGTGAAGAAGGCATTTAGTACACTTGCCTTTATTGGTCAGTTCGTTGAGTATAGGAGTTAGAAGATCATATTGCAGCTTTTCAGGACATTGTTTCGGCCCCTTTTAGGATACTGTGTTCAGTTCTGGTCTCCCTGCTGTAGGAAAGTTGTTGTGAAACTTGAAAGGGTTCAAAAAGATTCAGAAAAGGGTTCAATGGTTTGAGCAATAGGAAGAAGCTGAATCGGCTGCGGCTATTTTCCCTGGAGCGACGGACAGTAAAGGGTCACCTTCTAGAAGTGTATAAAATCAAGAGAGGCATGGATAGGGTGAATAGCCAAGGTCTTTTCCCCAGGGTAGGGGAGTCCGAAACTAGACGGTATGGGTTTAAAGTGAGAGGGGAAAAATTTAAAAGGAACTCACAGGGCAATATTTTCATGCAGAGTGTGATGCCTGTATGGAATGAGCTGCCAGAGGAGGTGTTGAAGGATGGTACAATTACAACTGTATGAGTATATGAATGGGAAGGGTTTAGAGGGTTATTGGCTAAATGCTGGCAAATGGGATTAGATTAATTTAGAATATCTGGTCAGCATGGACCGAACTGTCTGTTTCAGTCCTGTATGTGTCTATGACTGTAACTATCTGCCTTTCGTGAACGATTCAGAAACTTGACTGTGTATCTTTTCTTTTTACATTTATCATTTTGGACTTGCCTGTTATTTCTAATTTATGTGTATATGTATTGTGATAGTACTTTTTCTCACGTGTAGTAATTAACCAACTCATTCTTTTTTGTTCCTTCAAGAAAGCCTGGCTAAATTTGTTCCTTTTCGAATTAGAATATCCTTTCTAGTCATGTGTGCTCAAGTACAGGAGTACAGTGAAAATTCTTACGACGTCACCTGTTATGGCGCCATCTCAGGTACAAAGTACCTAGATGCAGATCTTCGATACAAAAAGCGGAATGAAAAAGAAAAGTAGTTGCACTACCTCACAGTACAAGTTAGAAATACGACAAAGTTAAAAGGATAGACATTATAGTCAGATGAACAAATTACAAATATGTATTCCACTGCAGTAGCCCAGCACAGGGGTTTCCACATGTGATTGGACCGTCCACGCCAGACCCCAGTCCAACAACCGACCCTGCTGCGCTCCAAGCCTCTGCACTGGCTCTTAGCTGCTCCAAGGTACGTTTTCTCCAGGACTCGCTTCCCCCTCGCTGGCCTCCGCTCCGGGACTCGTTTCCCCCTCTCCGGCGTCCGCTCTGGGACTCGCTTCCCCGTCTCCGGCCTCCGCTCCGGGACTCGCTTCCCCCTCTCCGGCCTCCGCTCCGGGACTCGCTTCCCCCTCTCCGGCCTCCGCTCCGGGACTCGCTTCCCCCTCTCCGGCCTCCGTTCCGGGGCTCGCTTCCCCTTCGCTGGCCTCCGTTCCGGGGCTCGCTTCCCCCTCGCCGGCCTCCGTTCCGGGGCTCGCTTCCCCCTCGCCGGCCTCCGTTCCGGGGCTCGCTTCCCCCTCGCCGGCCTCCGCTCCGGGACTCGCTTCCCCCTCGCCGGCCTCCGCTCCGCAAGTCAGAAGTTGTAAAGAAAAGCAGAAAAGGAGGGAAAAGAGAGGAAAAGAAAAAGAGGGGTAGAGGCGGGGTAGAGGAGCTCCAGCTGGAGGGTCTTACTCTGCCACCATCTTGAAATTGATCTTTTTGAACCATGAGCTCATTTGGCCTGGAGAAAAGTATCCCAAGGGTTAGGATTCTTTCTAAATTAACTTAGTAAAACCAACTGACAGGTGGGTGAATAAAGAACATTTCTCCTCCTCCAGAGCTTAGCAGTTTAGGGTGTCCCATTTTGGCCATAATGAATTGGCCCACACCCAGGCTATGTTCATTAACAATGGGAGAAAACTATTCTCATTGGTGGAAGGTGCACCAAATGGCCCAAACTTAAGTTAATTCAGAAAGAAGTACGAGTGTTATGAAAATGAAGTTTTCCTTGCAGAAAGTGGCTAGGATCTGAAATACACCACCTGAGAGCATGGTGGAGGTTTGTGAAGTTGCAAAAATGCATTGAAACATTATCTGAAAGGGAAAAATTTGCAGAGCTATGGGCAAAAGCAGGTAAGTAGCATTTGATGACTTGTTCCTTCAAGAGCCAGCGCAGACATGTTGGGCTGACTGGTCTCCTGTGTTGTAGTCATCTTTGGTCTATGTTTTTGTCAGAAGATAGATTTCCTGTATGGGTTTTCCTTTTGATTTAATTGGCAAAGTTAATCCATAACTTGACATCACAAAAGCTAAAATTACAATTCTTGCTGTGTACTGAATAGCAAGAAGGATGCTTCAATTGGCTTCATAGTCTGAAACCAGAAGGGCAATAAACAATTAGCGTCTGTACTTTTGACATCTATTGTCAAATCTCTCTAAGAGTTTGACTTTGATTTATTGTTGTCACATGCTAATATACAGTGAAAAGTGTTGTTCTGCATGCTGTACGGGCAGATCAGACCATACAAAGTGCATCAGAGTAGCAGAACAGACTGCAGAACACAGTGCTACAGCTGCAGAGAAGATGCAGAGAAAGAGATCAGAATCAACATTTGAGAGGTCCATTCAAAAGTCTGATAACAGCGGAGAAGAAGCTGTTCTTGAATCTGTTCATATGTGTATTCAAATTTTTCTATCTTCTGCCCAATGGAAGAGCGTAGAAGACCGTATATTCAGGGTGGAAGGAGTCTTCGATTATGTTCATTGTTTTCCCAAGGCAGTTGGAAGTATAGATGGAGTCAGTGGACGGAAGGCTGATCTGTGTGATGGACTCAGCTGTGTTCACAACTCTGCAGTTTCTTACGGGCTTGGGAAAAGCAGTTGCTATACCACACTGTGATGTATCCAGATAGGATGCTTTCTTTGATGTATCTATAAAAACTATTAAGCTTGTGGACGTGCTGAATTTTCTTAACGTCCTAAAGAAGTAGAGACATTGTTGTGTTTTCTTGATCGTTGCGTTGACATGGGTGGACTAGGGTAGATTTTTGGTGACCATCATTCCCAGGAACTTGACAGTGTCGACCATCTCCACCTCAGCACCATTGATGCAGGCAGGGGCACGCCCTCCACTTCACTTCACTTCACTTCATGAAGTCAATGACTGGCTCCTTTGTTTTGCTGACATTGAGGAAGAGATTGTTGTCCTTATGCTGTGCCGTTAAGTACTCAGTTGCTTTCCTGTAGTCTGCTTTGTCATTGTTTGGCATCTGATCTACTATGGTTGTGTCATCAGCAAACTTGTAAATGGAGTTGGGGCGAAATTTGGCCACACAGTCGTGAGTGTACAAGGGATATAGTAGGGAGCTGAGTATGCAGCCTTGCACGGCACCAGTGTTGAGGTTTGTTGTGGAGGATGTGTTGTTGCCTATCCTTACTGATTGCAGTCTGTGGAGCATTAGTTACAGAGGATGGAGCTGATACCTAGGTCTTGGAGTTTGGAGGTACGTTTGTCTGGAATTATGGATGTTAAAGGCAGATCTTGTGGATTGTGATCAAGTAATCTGTTAACTTTTTAGCGTATTCAACTCCAATTAAAAATGAATGGCATCATGGGTGAAGTACTGAAAGATGATGTACACAAGAAGTCGAGTCAAAGGATTCAGGCTATAGGATGTACAGAGGGGTCTGATATAGTTTAAAAAATATGCAGACACATCTCCTTGATCTATTTTCCATGATTGTGGAATTTGAAGCGCTAGGTATAGAAGATAGGGCTTCTGTTTACACCCCTGATGGTTACTTGATTAATTACTAGGTGTCTTTCGTTCCAGTCATGTGGAATCAGTCCCTTTGTATGAATTTCTTTCTACAAGAAAAAGAGATGGCCATTAACTGAAGCAGGTGCGGTATGGTATGAACATCTCACATGTTTTGTCCTCTTAATTAATCGTGTAAATATTTGACATGGACATGTTTGATTCTATTTGGTTTCAGACACCCTGAGTTTTGTATCTGCATTGACCTCTTAATGTTCACATTGACATTTATTAAATTTTTCTTGCCCAAACAATTGTAATTCAGATATTATACTCATTTATTGCATGCAACTTACCTGCTGCCTTCAATATTTTTCACCATTTTAATCACATTATGTTCACATTTTTCTTTGTATGTTATTATATGCATTTATTGTGTTTAGTGTAATGAAGGAGAAAATGAATAGAATTGGGTTTGTCAATTGAAAAAGTGCTCACTCTTTCAAAACAGTTGTTCAGAGTTTTTAAGAGCTGGGAAGAAGGGTCCAAGATTGGACAAGTAGAAACAGTGCTTTCTTTGTTGGCATGCTTGGATTGTTTATCTAATGTCCTGCTGAGTTGTGGACTTATTAGAATTAAAGTGCACGAAATTGGCCTTAACTCCTTTCAACAGTTAGTTTTACACCAAAGGTTCCCGCAGTAGTGCAGTAACTGCAAATCTTAGGAAGATAATTTAGCATTGAAAAAGTTCCTGTAGAATATAATTTACTGTGTTGAACTTTGTTATTCTCTTTAATTGTTTGACTTTTCACTGCAATTGTAGCAAGATAAATTCAATATCATAATATATTTGAGAGTACAACTTTTGATTGCTTTGTGCACCACTGTTTGAATTTACTTTAGAGTAAATTTTAAAATTGTCCAATCCACTCCGTAATTTACTAGTTGTTGCAGAAGGTATTGTTAAAAAATAACTTGTCAGTTTTGAAGTAGGATAGATGGTATATTAAATTGAAATATATTTCATCATAGAATCCCTATCGTGTGGAAACAGGCCATTTGGCAAACAAGTCGACACTGACCCTCCAAAGAACATCCCAACTAGATCCATCCCCCTACCCTTCCCCTGTAACCCTGTATTTCCCGTGGCTAACACACCTAATCTACACATACCTGAACATCATGGGCAATTTAGTGTGGCCAATCACTTAGCCTGTACATCTTTGGATTGTGGGAAGAAACCGGATCACTTGGCGAAAACCCACACAGACATGGGGACAATGTGCAAACTCCACACAGACAGTCGCCCAACGGTGGAATTGAACTCGGGTTCCTGGCACTGTAAGGCAGCAGTCCGAACCACTGAACCATTGTACCACTGCTGTAATGGTTCTACTTGTGATTCGTTAAAATCTGCAGCTTAATTTAAGTGGACTAGAAGATATCTGCACTTTTAGACATTTGGCTGAATTTTTCTATGGTGGAATCAAATTTTACTATTGCATATCTGAATGCGGTGAAATTCTTTGACATAAAGTGTGATGTAGCAAAGGCCGGACTGTGCATGAACTCATTTAATACTGTGAGAAACATTTTCAATCCATTTGTAAAGTTTTGATTAAAACTTAATTTTAAATTGTTGGCTTTTAAATTAAATAACTTTATTTTGGCCAAATTATCATCTGAATTATAGCTTGTAGAGCTGTTTTTGAGCAGCAGGAAATATGCAGTTGGAATTATTATTGGCTGTTTTGGAAAACAGCATTTTTCTTGTTAATTTGGGTGTTTGTTACTGTTGGATGCAATGCATGATTTGAATTGTGAGTTTTGCAAAGTTGGGTAGAGTACTTGTGGATTGGAAGGCAGGATATTAAAATTTGTTTGGAAAACGATTGGGTGGGGGGAAAAGTGTGGTCCCTTTAAAAGACGATATGCTTTTTCTATGCTTGGAGATAAAGAAAATATCTGCAGGTGCACAGAGAGTTCCTGAAATTTAAACATTTGTATTAAAAGGCTGTGTGATTAGCAACCTCGGCAGTAGTCTTGTACTGTTATAAAGGCAGCAGGTTTGAATATCAGCTAATTAATTTAAACCAGGCACTTAGAGACTGAAAACCAATTAAATTTAAATCTGACGGTTTTGACAACTTAGGACCAATCCTTTTGTAAGAAATTGATCGGCCATCAAGGGTATAAAAGAAGAGGGTATTTCAAAATTGGTGTGAAAGCAACTGCCACCTGTTAGAGTTAATAACCAGCAGCTCTAAAGAGAGAATCACTGGCTTTCTCAGAGTTCACTAAGCTCTCAGAAAATCATTATCTGACGAAAGGTAGAGTGGCACTCTTGGCTAATATTTCTGACACAAGAATTTGACGGAGGAAGTTGTTCCTGACTGAAGAACAGTGGAGAAGGCACAGAACCTTCCAGAAGACGTACCCTGGTTGTCATTTTGAGAGACTACGTTTTGGGTTTTTTTTAACTTGTTTGGTTTGTATAAGTGGGGCTTCTATTTAGTGGAACAGCATACTATTAGAATTTTGTTTTATTTGGAAATAGATATGAGTTGAGGGGAAATTGTTCAGTTTGTTAACGTCACTTAGAATTCGATAAATAAATTGTTTCTTGTTGATTATACAGTGAGTGAAAAGAGTTCACTTCATTTAACCACCTTTTATAAGGGTGAGATGCAGGTTATGCCACTTTTCACACTTCTTTTGACAGATTATAGGGTGAGGCAAACCTCTCTGGGTGTTTCTGTGTTAGTTATCAGAGGGGGGTCAACCTATGCGTTATCACTTGAGAAATATTGTAGATGTTTACACTTACATTAAATAGGGATGGGTATGGCTATTAAGTATTCCAAGGATGGTTTTTCGCTGGGTTTAGTGCTTGGATTCTTTTTTATCCTGCTTTTGAATTGCACAACATTTTGGCCAGTTAATAGAACTTAAAATTTACTAGAGAAATATATCTAGGCAATAACAATTCAGTCAGTTCTTTCACTGAGAAACAAATGACTACAAATTGAAATTTGGTGTGGCACAGGTAGGTTTGTAAATGGTCTCATATGAAATAAATTTATGGTTGCACCTCTGTGCATAAAATAGCAACAACTCGGAACAACTTGGAGAGGCCCTATAAATCACAAAATAAAGTTTTAGGACAAAATATCTAATGAATAAGTACTAAGGACATTGAGGAACAATGATTCAAACGTGAATAGTCAGAAAAGTGTATCAAAACAAGCATAAAATGAAAGTTACATAACTTAAATTTTTTTCAAAATCATTTTAAACATAAGAACTAAGAGCAGGAGTAGGCATTTCAATCCCTCCAGCCTGCTCCGCCATTTGATATGATAATGGCTAATCACATCTCAGCCTCAAGTTATACCTTTGTTTCATACCTTGATTTCTTTTCCCACTAAGCTGAAGGTTCATAACTGGAATTAATATTTAAGACAGAATAAAGACATGAAGAGTTACAATTACATAGTGATATTTCTTTTGTGAAAAGCTCTGAGCTTGATCCGCGAATTTATAGTCTTCCAGACTATATATTGTCAGCTTGACGAGACCAAATTATATAACACAGTATAGTTCCCAGTATGCATCTGTACCGACATCTCCAAGTCTTTTTTGTGATTGCACCAGTACCAGCCATACACTTCAGAGCTATGGTTTGCCGTTTGTAAGCTTCTTCCATTCTTGTATTTTATTACACAAATAGAAAATTATTGATGGCAAATCACTTAGAAAAGTGATTTTTATTATATACATCAAAACAAGACAAACATTTAAATTTTCTACTTCACTTGCTTGTAAAATAAAATTATTGCTCGATATGCTTTTGGTTTGTTTATTTTGTGATATAAAATGTTGCATTTTGTAACAAACTCTGAATTTGAAATTCAATCAGTGACTTTTTTTGTTTGTATTTTATAATTTAATTTTCTTGCTTGCAGCAACTCTGTTTATTTTGTTTTGGTTTAACTTGAAAATTTGAAAATAACAAAAGAATTACTGTGGGGATATTACAGGGTAATGTAGGGTTATGGTGTAACTTCTGAGTCAGTGTGAGTCAGTTGACAGAGGATTTCTCAGTAATAGAGAAAATATTGCTGAAGTTGTTGTGACATCATATAATACATTTTGAATAATGCACACCTTCAGACTGACTGCCCGTTTTTGACCTGGTCATTCCACTGCTTTCCTGGAATCCCTTGTCAATAGTTATACATGTTACAGTGCAAAATTTTGGAACAAGAAAAATTTATGTCAGTAAGATACATAGCTCATAATTAAGAACTCCTTTTGACTCCTCTAAAAATGGCTAGTATGTGCATTTTACACCTTATGTCCTGTTTCACAGTTCAGTCTTCATTGATCACTCCTTTATTTGACTCTCTCAAAACATTTAAATCTTCTGTGGCTGCAGCTGTACCCTTCTGAATTTACCATCTTTGATCCTGATCATATAAACTGTATTCATGTGTAGGCCTCTTTTGAAAGTATGTCCATACATTTGTAAATTTCTTGTAGTTACTAGGAGAGCATGAGAGCAGCCGACTAATTTTATCTCCTTCCTGAAAGGAAGAGGGAAGAGAAACTTAGCCTGTGTATAGAATACAGATGCAAGTCTGTGCCTTACCATTTGTGGAAGTTCAAATCAAACACCTTGCTGTCAGCAGGCCATTACTTCAAGAGACAAACCTTCAAATATTTATTAAGATGAAATTCTGTTTTGTTTCTTTCTTTCCAGTATTTTCTAAATTTTCTTGATGTTAAGGAAAAATGTAGTTAGCCTTATGTTTTTCAAGTGTTCAGGCCTGCCAGAGCCCTCCCCGGATAGTTGTTTATATATGTAACCAACTTTGTGATTGGTGTGCCTTTTGTATGGATCAATCCCAAGTCAAACTGCGCCCACAGAGATGTACCCACCGAAGAGGTTGGATGTTAGTTATCTGTAACAAAAATCCTGGATCATGCCTTTTCCGTTCTCCAATAAAAGGATATTAAAATAGTTTTTGTGCTCTGTTCCCAGTCCATATTGACAGGTACTGTAACAAATTGACGATGAAACCTTAGATGTTGATGGCCTAATTGGCTGCATACTGCTATTTGCTTATTCATTCAGCTAAAAATAACATGGGGCCGTTGTAACTCTTATAGCTGTAGGCTGGAATTGTGGATGAAAAAAATTGCTTTTGGTCAAGGAAGATCACAAATGTGCCTGATCTTTCTGTTAGTGAGTGATGTATTTCAGAAAATGGAATTGGGATGAAATAAACCAAAAATATTTTTGTGCTTGTCTACTTCTGTAAATGATAAGCTGACCTATTTTGTGCTTTGATTATTGATTTGTTCTATTTGCAGATAAATGTTTAAAAGAAGGAATAGTTTTTTTCACAAACTACATTTTGTCTCCTCTATTAAATACTTGACAATATACTACATGTTCTACTGCCTGGTTGATACAGTTTGAAGTTTCCGGTGATTTGCTGTCATCACTAGCAAATGCTTCCATACACTAACAATACATTTTCACAAAGGTTTCTTTTTCAAATTAGATGTCAGGGATTGAAGCTATCATACCATAATGTATCACTGATGAGGAGTGTGCTAATGGGCCACCCTGTTAGGTGGAAATCAAATGACTGGCTTTGCATTTTAAATTTGTGGTTCTTAGCTTGACTGACGATAGGCATTTGCCTCAGCTGTGGCAGAAAGAGAAAGAACAGCAAAACAAATCTGATTTAATTATTTGAAATTTGACCATGAATGACAATTCAACTGGTGTTCTGGCTTTAATTAATTGTGTGCTACCTGGAATTCAAGCTGCAGATTAAAGGAAGCCGTTCCAGAGAAACTTAGTAACTCCAAACATAACAGTAGCTTTCAGAATTAGTCGATAATGATGTCGACCTGGGACTGAGAGACTTGGGTTGGAGCCACACAGTTCCCTTGACATGAAAGATATGCTAGATATTTCCAATTTGCCAATATTGACTGCAGCAAAGTAATGCATTAAATTTAGCCCTTCTTAACACTTTGACTTGTTCTTCCTATTTTGCTTAATTAAGTATGATGTAAATAAGACTTCTCGCTTGGTAAGAGAATAGTGGTTTTTCTCTGGTATAAGCAGGGCTCCTTTTTGGTTCTTGTTTTATTGTTAAGAGGCTGACCAGGCTAAAACTCTTTCATCTTTCCAGACTGTAAAATAAAACTCAGGAAGCAGATGGCTTTACTCACCGTCAGTTTAAACGTCTGATGGAAGCCACATTAATTAAAAAGTGAAAATTTGTCTTCTGTGGGCAAATAAAAGTCTTGTAGTCTTCTGCAACAAGAGCATGTTATCTGATGCAGATAAGCTTATGGAACACTGTCTAGTTAGGATCCTGATTTAATGTTAAATAAAATCTGTATTCATGTGTTTTGAAGACCTGGTTTCTTGTGGACCTGATGAAAGGCAGTTGTAGATGATGGTTTATTTCAGTGTGGACCTTGCTGTGATTGAAATTGACAGGTGCCGTGAGGTTTACTTAAGGCAGCCTGAGCCGTGTCTCCACAAGTTTCATAATCTCTGACTTATGAATGCTAAACCAGTACATTTCCTGCTTTAGAGCTTCGTGTTACACCAATATGACTATCTGGGCTGCTTCAACTACAAATTGGATGAACAGCCCCTGACACTTTTTCAATATTATTACATTAAACCAAGTGGATTTTGATTGATAACCTAATATTCAACTAATGCAAAACATCAATCATGGCAAGTATATTAATTATTTAATATTGCAGTCTAATTCAGAAATCGATGTGCTGCATGAGAGCAAGGGAAACTCAAGGTTCCCAGCAGACCAAAGGCAGAAGATGATAAAAAAAAGGACTGTTGTGCTCCTGTGTGCTTGTTCGATACAAATCTTTATTCATTTGCCAATAATCTCTTCCCATTTTCCACTTCAGGACCATTTTATCAGTTTTGAGACCCATAATTGAATTAGGTCTGCTTTCAGCGCAGGAGAAGAAGTTGTACAAATATTGATGGAATCATGACAAGGACAGTACTGGAGACAGACCACTGATAGGGCAGTTTTTAAATGCTATTAACTGGAATCTTCTTGTGAACTGCCTTCAGATTTGATGTTAACAGGTTACTTGTTAATTGTCATTCATTAGGCTGATTATGTTGTATTGACTCCACAGTAATAAATCCAAACTAAACTGCACTAATTTCTCTTTGAAGTCATGAATTGTTGATCTGTTTCTTGTTTGTTACAGTTTAAAAGATGGAAGTCATTTTCAAGTTGCTGTGCAGAAATGTGCAGTGACAAATATAAGATTTTTGATTTTTTTTACTTTGCAGCGTAATAGCCGATTGGATTTTTAAAAATATTTTTATTATTAGGAGTATTATCTAAATGGAAACACTTGCTATTTCTCCATACCTCTTGGCATCTTCAGCTTCTAGAAATCTCTCTGTTTTTTACTTAAAAATAATTAGTGACTTGGCCTCCACAGCCTTCTGTGGTGGGGAATTCCACAAGTCTACTACCCTCTCGGAGAACAAGTTGGTCCTCATCTCAGTCCAAAATGGCCTACCACTTATCCTGAGTCTGGAACCCTGGCCAGGGGAAACAAAATCCTTGTATCCGGCCTATCCACAGTTCTATGAGAATTTATTCGTCCAACAAGCCTTCACTACACTCTTATGAGCAGACAAATAAAGGACAAAAGTAAGCCACGCGACCCAATAGGCCTTCTCCACCATTCAATAGATGACTAATCTGATTTTAACCTCGACTCTACATTCCTGTATATCCATGGTAGTCTTTAATCTCCTTGATAATCGAGCATTTATCTACCTTTGCATAAAAATTATTTACATTCTCTCTATGGCAAGTAGAACCAAGACTGCACACAGTCCTCCAGATCCAATCTTATTAAGGCCCTGTACAGTTCCAATAAGACTTCTTTGCTCCTGTGCTCAAATTCTGTTCCAATGAAGTCCAACATACCATTTACCTTCCTATCATTCTTGTTGCATGCGTGTTGTATGTTTACTTTCAATGTCTAGTGTACAAGGCATACACACATTTGTATGATGACATTTTGAAATCTATAAGTGTTTAAATAATATACTTCCATTCTGTTTTTCCATCTGAATTGGACAACTTCACACTTACCCATGCTGTACTGCATCTACCATGTATTTGCCCACTCAATCAACTTGTTTGATTTGCTCTGAACCCTATTTGCAGCCTCCTCATCTCTCACACTCCTACTGTGTTTTGGGTCTTCAGCAAACCTAGAAATATTGTATCTAATTCCCTCATCTAAATCATTTTTTTGTATTGTGAATAGCTGGGGACAAGCACAGACCTCTCTGATATCTCACTAGTCACTGCTTTCCACTCTTAAAGTGATCCATTTATTCCTACTCTCTGTTCCTGTCTGCTAACAAATTCTCAATTGATGCCAGTATGGTATCACCAATCCCATGCGCTTTGATTTTGTGCACTAACCTCTTACGTGGGGCATCATCAAAAGCTTTCTGAAGAGACACTTCTATTTAAATTATTATATACATTGTTTGACAACACTGGAATATAGAATTATACAAATGTGGAAAAGAACTTGCTGGTCCCAATGTCCAGCAAATGTGACATCTCAAGATAGCTGCTGAGCAGAAATATATAAATTTGCATACAGAGGTGCTACACTATTCCTTTCATTTTGGCATCTAAAATTTATCTACCTGAGGTCTGAACTCAGAGCAGCTTTAATGCATACATCATTTTGAATTCATTCATCACTTCCATTCCCATTTATAAATCCATATTTTTCACTTTGTTTGAAGCTACCTAGTTGGCCAATCCAATAAATGGTGATTCTTTTCTTCCTATGAAGAAACACTGAGTGTATACATGTGCCTTCTCTTTAAGTATATTAAAACATGAAGAGCTCAGCATGGAAAAATTAAGGCTGTCAAGTTGCCATTTATACATCTTAAAATGTTTGTAATTTTTATGGTCTCATACATTAAACTATATTAAAATGATGCTGTTCAGTTGTATGACTAAATTTACATACTTGCCTGAAACTACTTAACTCTCATGAACCCGAATAAAATATTGGTTGTTTGCTATGATAAACTGTCCACAAAATACACGCAAAAAACTAATATTCCTTTTGCACGTGTGAAAAATTGTCATTAATCAAACTACATTTTTAAAGAACCTCAAATAATATCTCAAAGAAGATTTTGAATGGACAAACCTGTCACTTCTGTAATCTGCATTTCAATATAGTGCAAAACAGATTAGATAGAATATGCAGCGCAGAATCAGGCCATTCCATCCATACACAATTCTTATGCTCCACCTGAGTCTCCAATATAAATATATCATTTTCACCCTCTATTCCCCTCTCCCTTACATGCTTTTCTATCTTCCTCTTAAATGCATTCATTCTATTTGTTTCATCAACTTCCTACAAGTAACATGTTCCACATTCTCATTGCTTCTTTGGAAACAAGCTTTCTCTAAATTCCTTATTGAATTTCTTAATAAGTATCTTAATGATGGCCTATAATTACGCTAAGACTCCTAGACATGGGCAGGGTCAGTCTAAACTGAATTCCTAATTGATGTCGGTTCACAGGGCAATATTTCAAACAATTAGGCACTCAAATGTAAATCAGATTCAAGGATGTCAACGTTGTAAATGTTGGTGGTTGGATGGGTTGAACAGAGTAGGTGGGCATCTATAGCCTTTGCTGCTGCAGAATTGCAACAATTCCTACCAAGTACTTAGTAAGAGTGTAATGTTTGAAAAGAAGCATGACAATAGAAACATTAAATTACTAATTCCATCTATTGCATTTTTTTTTTCTATTTTCAGCCTTTTATTAAGAAACAATTTTTTTCTGATGTCAGGGCAATAAATTTGTTTCAACATGTAAATATTGCAGAATAGCAATTGTTTTGGAGGTTTGTGAAAAGCATATGGAAAATGTTTATGTCAATGACTATGAGCATAGGATCTTGCATCAAAGATTGCATTTATTTCAGTGTTCAACAATATTCCCAAGGTAAATTATTAAGTTGTGACTTAAAAATGATACTTGAGAATGCTGTGTTTTTAGGAAGCAGGCCTTTCAGATATTTATGAAACCTTTTGAAGTTTGGTTTGGAATAAATATTTCATGTCATCACTGATGAGGGCATTTTACTGGTTTGGTCGATTTCAACTGTCTGTGTTGAATAACGGTCATACACCGTGTGCACATTTTATGTGGAAACATTTTGGCATGCTGCAGTGCTGTTAGTTTTATTTGATGCTCCTCATAGACATTAAAATTGCAATGTAGTTTATTGTTGTAATATACTTGACTTTCTGGAATATGTTTTAGGATTCTCTCTGCTGTTTAAATTTTTCTTGCTATGCAAGAATTTTTGCGTTCTTTTTACTATTCTATTCATATTTGAAATAAGGCCTTTGAGATTTTGGTTCCAGTGGACATGTTGCAATGACTTACCTGTCTGATGTCCTTTCCAAAACAGTTAAAGGGACATTCAGCAGTAAAAACAAAGAAGGATATATCAATGATAACAAACATGGGGCTGGATGAACACAGCAGGTCAAGCAGCATCATAGGAGCAGGAAAACTTGACGTTTTGGGCCTAAACCCTTCATCAGAAAATTT
>JAHRHZ010000268.1:18476267-18509667 GCA_024137785.1 Ginglymostoma cirratum
AAACGTCAAGTTTTCCTGCTCCTATGATGCTGCTTGACCTGCTGTGTTCATCCAGCCCCATGCTTGTTATCTCGGATTCTCCAGCATCTGCGGTACCTTTTATCAAGGATATATCAATTGAGGTTTAGTACGCACAGGTGGGGTCATTGTTTAGGAAGTTTCTTGAGTACATATAAAGTGATGCCTGGGCTCTGTGGTACAATGATAGTGTCCCAAACTCTGGGCCAGGAGACCCAGGTTCAAGTCCCACCTGTTCCAGAGGGCTGTCATAAAATCTCTGAACTGATTGATTAGAAAATATCTATAAAGTGATACTGGCACGGGAGTGGGAGCAGGAGATGAAATGCCAGTAATGTTTTACTCTGTAACTGAATTTGTTCTCAACAAAAGATTGGTTCAGGTTTCTTCCTCAGCATCTGACTCACAGGTGTGTCACGTCATAACTTCTGGATATTCCTAGAAAATTTATAACCTATAAAGCACTTCCAAACTGTAGGTGCTATTATGTTCTCAAAGGATTTATCATTGGCTCCCTCCTATTTCTCATCTACACGTTGACCTTGGTAACGTCATCCAAAAACACTTCTACATGTATGGTGGGAACACCCAGTTTTATTTCACTGTCATTTATTTCGCCATCAGTTCTGTTGTCCCGAGACAATCAAGCTGTTTACCTGACAGGCAACATTAATTGAGAAGAAATTTCCTCCAACTAAATCATGAAAACACTGATGCCATTGTCAAAAGGTGTTCCCTAGTCATTGGCTCCTCTTTCTGTTTCATGCAACTATCAGAGTCTGTCTGAACCAGGCTATTCTCAACCTGTTTAATATTTGATTCCAAGATGAGCTTCTGACCACATATCTATACCATTGCTCAGAAAGTCCATACTCACCCAATACCATTGCCCAATATCTTCCCAGAATCAGCCCGGCGGCGAAAAGTGACAACTTCAGTGTTGTTTGGGTCTGGTGTAGATGACAGCGAGGTAGTGGAGGAAGTGTGGCTGCGCAGGTGTCGTCGATGATGAGCTAGCTGAGGACTGATGGACGCTTTTTAAGCAAACTTTCAATCTTTTTTCTTATTCTTAAAATATTCAAAGTAGTGCCGAATCGTGATAACAGTGAAAATACTCTTTAAAAAATACGTGACAATAATATCATCCATCCATCCCTCCCTCCCTGCCTCCATCCCTCCATCCATCCAAATCCTCATTTAAGTTTCTGTTGCCTTTACATTTCCACTGCATTTCTGGCTGGCCCCCACGTTAAATATTGAAATAATCCAGGCCTTGAGGTCCATGTCCTAACTCTCACCAATTTCTATTTAATCAGATCACCCGTGTACTCACTAATTTAGCTCCTTATTTCAAATTCTCATCCTTATTTTCATGCCCTTGACTTTTTCTCTATTTCGGTAATCTACTTCAACCCTTTGAGATATCTCCAAATTTGGCCTCTTGAGCATCCTCATATGTAAGCAAAATGCTACTTAAACACATCTCTTCGATCAATCAGCCCTGATAGTTCCCAGTGTTAAATTTTATTCAATAATGCACCAGTCATGTTCTTCGGGACAGTTTATCACACGGTAATTCAATGGTTAGCGCTGCTGCCTCATAACGCCAGGAACATAGGTTCAACTCCACCCTTGGGCGACTGTCTGTGTGGAGTTTGCACTTTCTCCCTGTGTCTGCATGGGTTTCCTCCAGTTGCTTTGATTTCCTCCCACAGTCCAAAGATGTGCAGGCTAGGTGGATTGCCCATAGTGTTCAGGGATGTGTAGATTAGGTGGGTTATAGGGGGATGGATCTGGGTGGGATGCTCTGAGGGTCGGTGTGGACTTGTTGGGCCGAAGGGCCTGTTTCCACACTGTAGGGATTCTATGATCTTCTATAATTAAATGCTCTGTGCAAGTTGTTCCAATTTTGTTGTAGCAAGTACAATTAGCATTTTGCATACCACATTCCTACAAATAATAATTATCCAAGTTGTATGTTTTAGGTATTAACTGAGACACAAATATTATCTAAGAGATTGTGAAAATTCCCTATCCTGTTCTTCAAATAGTTGTCTGATGCCTTTAAATGTCAGCTCTGGCTTAGTTGGTGGCACTTCTGCCTGAGTTAGAAATTTTTGGGTTCTAGTCCCATTCCCGGATTTGAGCACTAAATCAAAACTGACATTCCAGCGTGGTACTACAGGGCTTGCTGTACTGTTGGAGATGCTGTCTTTTGGATGAGGTGTTAAACTGAGGCTTTTCTTGCTATCTTGGGAGAACATAAAATATCACATAGCTCTATTTTGTACAAGAACGAGATAGTGACACCTGTAGACCTGGCTATGGTTTACCCTTCCAATATCAATAGATCAATTTTCTGTCAATTATCATTTTGCTGTTTTTGGAAGCTTGCTATGCACAATTTGGCTACCAGTTATCCTCCATTGCAATAGATTCTACATTTTTTTAAAAGAAAGTTGCTGAAAAGCACTTGTGGATGTTTTGAAACTGTGAAAAGTGCTGTGCTCATGGAAATCCTCTTTTATGGTTGCAAAATGGTCCTTGGTTTAATTTCTCACCTAAAAGTGAAACCCATTTAGTGTAGCACTCCTTCACTACTGCACTAACGTTCAGAATAGATAAGCAACTTAAACAGCTGAGGTATGAACTGGAGCCCACAATTTTCTAACTTAAAATACAACATGGCACCACCGATTCATGATTTAGAATGTAGAAGTCTGGAGACACTGTAGATTTAATTTATGAATTATTGTTGTATGAAATAGGCAATAATTTTGATGGATGGAACAATGAAAGATTAAATTTAATCAGAAAATATTAGGAATGTCAACATTTGAAAGGAATCTATTTAGACTTAAAAAACTTCAGAAAACAAATATTCTATTTTAAAATTAAGTATTGTTTCAAAGTAGAGTTCATTTGCTTTTAGAAGGAATTTGTTTGAGATTTTCTAGTTATTCTGACTAGATTTTGAAGAAATGTCACACCAATGAAACTAAAAAAAAATCAACAGTTATTGGAGAAACTATTCTCTAAAGACATTGGAATTTAGATGAATGGGAGGTGTCTTATTGAAGCATAAGATTCTAAGGGAGCTTGATAGTAGATGACAAGAACATACTTCCCCTTATGGGAGAATCTAGAATTACAGGGCATAGTTTCAAAATATATAGACTGAGATGAGGAGGAATTTCTTCTATTTAGAATTCTCTTCCCCAGGAAACAGTAAAGTCCTAGTCATTGCAGACATTCAAGGCTGAATTGAACCAAAATTAGGTAAAAACTGTTGAGAGGGGTCATTGATCTGAACGGATATTGGTTTTCTGTCCTCAGATGTTGCTTGAACCATTGAGTCTCCTCTGTTTTTAAAATTAACAATTTCTATCATTATTGTTGATGGGAACTTTAAGTGTGCAAATGTGTCTGCCTAGTTTACCTATTTAGATGAAAGTGATTACCTAAAACATTTCTCACAGATCATTGGGAATCCAAGAGGATGGTTTACTTTAAATGGAAGTTTTATTACTTTCACTACTTTGGAGTATTTTCAATGATGCTGATTTCAAAAACAGAGACTTTTGTGGTCAGCAGTGAAGCAACTGGGTTTGCTGATGACCAAGACAAAAACTTTTCTCTGACCTGGATTCCTTTTTTTCTGGCATTAATTTGAGTAAATGGAATCTGCAGGCTTATAGCAACAGTTCTATCATCCAAAAACGTAAGCAACTAACCATGTCGAAGAATTCTTAGACAACAAACAAAGAAGTAAAATGCACTGACTATCCTTCATTTTCTTGAAATTTAGAGTGCAAAATAAGCATTGGAACTTGATTACATGATGCAGGAACTTGTTCTGAAGACCTTCACCTTTGTGAAGAGAGAAACGTCCCCACATCTGACTTGGTCTTATGCTTAGGTTACATAACCTGCACATCATCTGGTTCTGGTTCCTCCACACCTACCTAGTATTAAATGAACCTTCCTGACACTGGTTTATTCCTCATCTAATTGAGATCAGATTATAGATGATTTTTCTCTATGACCTTAGCTCAAATCTTGGCATCATCTTAACTGCGCAGATAGATCCACTATTGTCTTCATTTCAGTGGAATAAATGTTATGAATAATACCATTCTTAACACTAATTCATTTGCAATTCTTCTGATAGCTGGTGGTACATCAAACTGTCTGATGTAGCAGCCTCAAGTGTAGCACCTTGTCAAAAGCTGGTTGAAAATTCAAGTAGATGACGTTGACTAGACTCGTAATTTCAACCCCATCCTCCAACCAACAAAATTACTCACATAAATTTAAATGTGAAAATTAATACAGTAGCAAATTTATAATTCTTTCCCAGAAAGCTGAAGTCTGAGTATGCTGTTCTCTGTCTTGGTGATGACATTGAGTTTAGCAAATTTGCTGTAATAAAAAGCTCTGAATACCCCATATCTCGGTTGTTGCATTTCTTGAATGTATGGACCACCTGTGTTGTTTAATTTGGGTCCACCTTAAATCCTAGCCAGCTGTTACATATGATAGCGAAGAGTTCTGTCAACATAGCTTCATTTCAGCACCCTCAGGTAAATATCCAAAATTATATGCATATCCACCTTGACACTTGCAACTTGAGAATGAATTGTGCACCTACATGTATGTCAAACAGCTAAACAGCAAGTGATAGACAGTGTTAGCGATCCCACAACCATTGGATGAGATCCACATTCTACAGTCCTACCACATCCAGTCGTGAATGGTGGTGGACAGTTAAACAACTCACTTGGACGCCCATCGTCAATGATGGAAGTCCACAGTGTATAAGTGCAAAAAATACAGCTGACGTATTTGCAACAGTCTTCAGCCAGAAAAATGTAGTGGATGATGCGTCTTGGCCTCCTCCAGTGGTGCCCAATATCAGAGATGCCAGTCTTCAACCAATTCAATTCAGGCAGTAGGACTGAAGACTTGTGCTCCAGAACTTGCCACACCCCTAGCTAAGCTGTTCCAGTACAGTTGTAAGTCTGTTATCTATCCAACAATATGGAAAGTTGCTCAGATATGTCCTATACACAAAGGGCAAGACAAATTCAACCCAACCAGTGACCACCCCATCTGTCTACTCTCAATCATTAGTAAAGTGAAGGAACATGTCATCAATAATGCAATCAAGCAGCACCTGCTCAGCAGTAACGTGCTTACTGATGCCAATTTAGATTCTGCAAGGGTCACTCAGCCTTGACCTCATTACAGCCTTGTTTCAAACATGGACAAAAGAGCTGAATTGCATAGGTGAGAATGACAGATCTTGACATCAAGGCCACATTTGGCTGAGTGTGGCATCAAAGAGCCCCAGCAAAACTTAAATCAATGGGTATCATGGTGCAAACTTGCTGGTGGTTGGGGTCTTACATAACTCAAAAGAAGATGGTCATGGTTCTTGGAGGTCAGTCACCTCAGCTCCAGGACATCTCTGCAGGAGCTCCTGAGGGTAGTATCCTAGGACCAGCCAATTTCGACCTTCCCTGCATCACAACGTGACAAGTGGGGATGTTCAATGATGATTACGCGATGTTCAGCACCATTTGTGACTCCTCAGATGTTGAAGCAGTCCATATTCAAATGGAACAAGGTCTGGACAACGTCCATGCTTCTGCTGAAAAGTGGCAAGTAATATTCACACCACACAAATGCCAGACAATGACCATCTGCATTAAGAGACAATCTATCCACCACCCCTTGACATTCAATGGTGTTACCATCACGGAAACCCCCATGATCAATATTCTCGGAGTTATCATTGTCCAGAAACTCAACTGGCCTCACCATATAAACAAAGTGGTTATAACAGCAGGTCAGAGGCTAGGAATATTGAAGTGAATAACTTATCTCCTGAGTTCCCAAAGCCTGCCCATCATCTACAAGGCACAAGTCAGGAATGTGATAGGTGAGTCACTTTTGTCGATGAGTGCAGTTCCAACAACACTCAAGAAGCTATATACTATCTATGACAAAGCAGCCCATTTTACTGGAACCAAATCCACAAGCATCCACTCTATCTACTTTCTACACTCAGTAGCAGCAGTGTGTGTGATCTACAAGCTGAACTGCAGAAATTCACAAAAGATCCTGAGACAACACCTCCCAAGCCCACGACCACTTCCTTCACACCTGCAAGTTCCCCTCCAAACTACTCCCAGTCTTATCTTGGAAATATATTGCTGTTCCTTTCACTGTTGCTGGGTCAAAATCCTAGCACTTCCTCCTTAAGGGCATTGTGGGTCAACCTACAGCAGTTCAATAAGGCTGGTCACCATCACCTTCTCGAGCACCAAGGGATGGACAACAAATCCTTCCGAACCAGTGACACTCACATTCCATCAGAGTTTTAAAACAAAAGTTAGAACCTCAGCTAACATGGTTGTAATAGAGAGATAACAAGGTGTACAGCTGGATGAACACAGCAGGCCAAGAAGCATCAGAGGAGCAGGAAAGCTGACGTTTCAGGCCTAGACCCTTCTTCAGAAAAATAGGTTGTAATAGGTTGATTTTACTTGTCTGGAGTCGAATTTGAAAGAATAGTGAAATACTTTTGGTTACCCAGAACTTGCAGTTCCTTGCTTTTTCTTCAGGCACTTTCACTTGCTTGCAGGAGGCACTGATTCACAATGTAGTAAGTCTCTGACTTGCTGGTTAAAAGCCACAGCTTACACTCAGTTCACCAGTTCTGAAACTATTAATTAAAATTGAGATCCTTTGTTAGTGAATAAGGTGCAAATCTCAACTAAAAATATTTCCCAAATCTAATTCTCATTCAATCATAAGTGTACAGAAAGAGGGAATATAGTCAACTATATTGTTGAATAGTCAACTGCAGTCTTTTCCACTATTTACCTGGTGGTCTTTAGTAAACCTGTTGTGGGCATTCTCACCCAGACTAGTTATTCTGCTCCTTTGCAAATTTTAGTAAATCATAAAAAAGGGCATGGAATGTTGTGATAGAATCCATAGTTTGTCATACTAACCGATTGTGTATGGAAGTTGTTGTCTTTGTATTCATGTACGAGATGTGGACATCTCTGCCTAAGTTTATAACCTATCCCTAAGTGCCATTGAGAAGGTTGTGGTGAACCCCTTTCTTAAACAACTACAACCTATGTGGTGCATCTTCACCCATAGTGTGATGATGAATAGAGTTCAAAGATTTTGACCCAGTAGCAAAGAAGGAGTGGTGATTTTATTCCAGGGCAGGAGGTTGTGGGGAGAGGAGCTTGCATCTGGAGGTAGGCCTAGGAATCTGTTCTCTTTGCCCTTCTGGAACTAAAACTGACAAACCACTGATGAAGTCATTTGCTGAAATGTTAACTCTACTTCTGTGAACAATACTGCCTGACTTGCTGAGTTTTTCAACATTTTTAATGTTATTTCAGATTTCTGTTTCAGTTTCAAATGTCAGGATTTTGCTTTGAAAATGATATGATTATATAGTAGCATCAGTGTGGTAGTTTGCTATTGTGATCATTTTTCCTTGAAAGGTAGCACAGTGTCTAATTTTGATTTGTGTTTAACACTTTAAAATTGGAATAGGCATTGTATGAAATTGAGGAACAGTTATTTAGAACTTTATTTTCTTCTTTTATAGGGATTCTGGGAGCATCAAAGTAGGATTAGAACATCTGGTAAGTTTCATGATTATCTCCTGAATATTTGCATCATCTTTTGATTTCTCTATTCTAAATGAACACTTTTGAACAAGCTTTGAATACCTAGCACACTGAAAGTACACAATTTCCCAGAGGACCAGCCTTACTTTTCTTATGTACTCGGCACTCTCACTTCCATTTATCTCTGCATTCCAAGGGAATTAATTTTTTTTTGTTATAAATTATATCTTTTTGATGTAAAGATGAAATAGAACTGACTGAAACCCATAGCATAGAAGAGAACTTGTGTGGAGGGTACTGCGGCGTGTTCCTGATAGAATAGATTGGCTATGTATTTTGTGCTGGTTTATTTTTGATTCATGGTTATGAATTGCAAAAAAGGAGGATCAGTAAAGACTATTCTGTAACAACAATGTTCAAAATTAAAGCTATGTAATATAATGTGACATTATATAAGTACATATTTTAACTTTGTTTGCTGTAGTGTTTTAACTTATTTAATCACTTTGTTCTGTCAAGTACTAGATCTTGTCTGCCTTTACCTAAAACATACACTCCCATTTTTAACCAGACACCCGTGCATTTATTTTCAAGAAGTACATTTATGAGAGTCTGTTTCTGATGCCAGAGGCTGGGAAAATAATCCTACTCTTTAGTCTCAATTGAAGTTAATTTTATATTTATCTCCTTTATATTTATGCTTGCAATACCAAGGATAGGAAATAAACTGCATACATGACATGGCTCAGCTACTTTGGTTTTGTTTCACAAAGATAGCAAATGTTTTAATTATTAATTCCTTCTTCAAAATCCTAAATCTGTAATTGTTTTGATGTTTTTGTTCTGAATTTTGCAATGTACCCGAGCCATCGGGGCATGTAAGTGTCTAAATGTGACTGTTCTACTTGTAATTATCCTGGTTTTATGTGAACTGTTTTGATTTGCATCTGTTTCCAAACTGTTAAGTTTGAGAATTATAACTTAAAATCGAAGTAGCAGTGTCAGCCTTGCCTCATTGGAGTCGTGCTGTCCTCTAAGTCAGAAGAATATGGCTTCAAACTCCACTCAGAGACTTGACCACAAAATCTAAGTTGGCCCTTCAGTACTGATGGAGTTTGCATTCTGAGAGGTCTCATCTGTCATTTATTAAAATTCCTAGAGTGATATTTGTAAAGGATCAGGTGAGTTCTCTCCGTATGCTGGCCAACAATTTTCTTTCAGCCAACAACTGAAACAGATTGTCTGCTGATTTATTGCTGTTTGGGTCTTTGCATGTGCAAATTGACTGTTCTACTTCCAGACATGATCGGACTGTTAACACTTCAAAAGTACTTACTTGGCTGCAAAATGCTTTGGAATGTGTTTAGATCTTGAATAGATGTACATGCTATATATACCTATGAGTAAATGTTCTTTGTTTTCCTCCTTTCTTTCTTTAACACAATGTTTGGGAATTATCAGATGGTAAGAAATTTGGCCCATTTTTGTGCATCCATCTAGAAGAAAATACTTGCATCTGCATCATATCAATGAACTGTTTGTGTCAGAAACCTAAAACCTTTACCTCTACTGACCTTCCCAGAAGACCATTCCAATTTCTGATTTTTTTTTTCTGTACAGAATTCTTTTTTAGATCTCTCCCAAGTTGACCTATTCTTCCTCCTCCTAGTATCTTGTTAAACCTTGAAATATATCTGGAATTATTTTGGCCATGCCTTTAATATCTTCACAGACCTTTGTAACACCACTTCTCAGTCACCTCCTTTTGTGCAAAAGTAGCCTTGTTTTTCCATTAGTTTCTCCTATTTAATCTCTTAGTCTTCTGCTTAGTACTGCATCTGTAATTCCATGTGTTTTGGTGCAGTAAGTGAACATGAAATGCAAAGAAGATTCTGGTTGGCTGGCCTGATTGAAGAATGCTCTATTGTTGTACTTACTAACTGAAGATATGCTGGTTGTTAGTTCCTCTTTTGCACTTATAATATTATTTTGAAATGCTTTGTTTTCCTGACTGATTCGTGGTCAATCCTTTCCCATTCTTTGTGGATTTAGGTATTTTTCTTGCTTCCATTATTGATTGTCTATCGATGTAATTAGTTTTGTTTTCAGTTTAGTGTTCTTAAGTTTAAGTAATTTTGACCAGATTGATATGAATTCTCAAATCGTTGAGATTCTTCCATCCCTTTGTGATTCATTATTCATGATGTTATATGATTAATTCTGCTGTAATCCTTTTTGAGAATTTATTAAAATTGACTAGTGGTGAGGCTAACAAAATGTATAAAAAAGGAAAATAAATTATTGAGTAAAATGTTTAAGTTTATTAAGGATGAGAGGGCAAGCGATGTGATGCATTTGTGGAACATACATGCTCCTGGACACGAGTGTGAACCAGGGCTGATATGTCTGCAGTAGGTGTTTGCATTTTGAGTGACTGGCTCAGTTTATGAGCTGGAAGCTGAACTACAGGCGCTGAGACACATCAGAGAAGAAGAAGGTGAAGGTTACTTGGATGTTTTAGTCCAGACCACACACGCTCCTTCTGATTTGGTCATCAGCTACTTTGGATGAGCATGAAGGGTGAGTGAGCTAACTGATCATGGACCCTTGGTAAAAGAAGTCATTCAAATGATGTGGCAGGAGGTGGGTCAGCAAAAAGGAATGCAAAGGTAGTAGGAAACAGTATAATTAGCAGGATTATAATTGTTTTCTGCATCAATGTGCAAGAGTTCTGAAGTTTATGTTGCCTGCTTAGTGTCAGTGTTCAGGATATCTGTTCAGGGCTGGAGACAATTTGCAGTGAGAAGAGGGATCCAGTCATCATGATCCATGTTGGTACTGAAGGAATGGACAGGACAAGGAAAGACATTCTCCATGGAAGTGAGGAGTTAATTTAGAAGAAGTGTCTCTTGAGATAAATGCAAATTGGCATAGAAATGAATGTGTGGCTCAAAGACTGATGTGGACGAAGTGGGTCCCATTTTGTGAGACACTGAAACCAGGACTGGGGAAAGTGTGGGCCATGTCATTGGGATGTTCCAATGAGTTCAAGGGCAAAATTGGTTTGGCTAGAGCTGAGTTACAAAACGAGCACTATTACATTGCTCGGTATAATCCGTACCAGTTAAGTATAATCTATACCACCAATAATTTGGATGGATGGAAAGAAACAAGTTTGGAAGGAAATCGCAGAGTTATCTGAATATAAACTGGGATAATATTATTACTTCTTTTAAATTCAGTCACCGGATGTGGGTAATGCTGGCTGGGTGAGCGTTGATTGCCCATTTCTAGTTGCTCTTGAGAAGGTGATCGTGAGCTACCCTGTTGAACTGTTGCTGTTCATTTGGCATAGGTATACCCACAATGTCATTAGGTAGGGAGTTCCAGGATTTTGACCCAGCAGCATTATAAGGCACAGGCACAGGAGCTGGTTGTCTTATAGGTAATGGTGTCCCCATGTATTTCCTGCCCTTTTCCTTCTAGATGATAGTGATCATAGGTGTAAGGTGCTGTCTAAGGGGCATTGGTGACTTTCTGCAGTGCATATTGTAGATGGTGCACATTACTGCTACGGAGTGTCAGTGGTATGGTGCATGGGTATTTGTAGATGTGGTGCCAGTCCAGTGCACTGCTTTGTCCTGGGTGGTGTCAGGTCTCTTGAGTGTCGTCAGAGCTGCACTCCACCAGGCAAGTGGGGAGTATTCCATTTGTGACTTGTTCCTTGTAGGTAGTGGACTTGTTTGAGGAGTCAGGTGGTACGTTATTTGCTGCTAGACTCCGACCTTTGGCCTGCTGTTATATGACGAGTCCAGTTTTGTTCCTAGTCAATGGTAACCTCCACAATATTGATAGTGGGGGATTCAGTGATGGTGACTCCATTGAATGTAAAGGGACAATGGTTAGGTTCTCTCTTGTTAGCAATGGTCATTGCCTGCATTTGTGTGGTGCAAATGTTATTTTCCACTTGTCAACCCAAGTTATTAAGGGTGTAGAGGTTCAAACAATCCTAGATTGTGTTTGGGAGAATTTCGTATCACAATATGTATCCAAACAAAAAAGCAGCACTGCTGCACTTGTTCTTGGGAATGAGCTGGGTCTAGTTGATCAAGATTCAGTGGGGAAACATTTAAGGAGCAGTAATCATTGTATCATAAGGTTTAGAATGATGGTGGAGAATGACATTGGTCAATCCAGAGTCAATTGACGGAGAGCTGACTTAAATGAAGCAAGAATAGAACTGGGCTGGATAGACTAAAACCAAAAGTAGTAAGAGCTGCCACTTAACAATGGGGTGACCTTAAAGCAGCGATGATTTAGAAACAGTGAAGGCATATTCCTTCAAAAAGGAAAGGTAAGGCGAAGACTGGTTTTTATCATTAAACAATGTCTCAATATAGTCTATAGGCACTTAAATAATAAAAGGGTGGTAAAGGAGGAGTAAGGCCGATTCAGGACCAAACAGGCACTTGCTTTTAGAGGCAAGAAGCATGGCAGAAATGTCAAAGGAATAATTCACATCTGTCTTTACAGAAGGCATTCGATAGAGTACCACCCAATAAACCTGTGAGGAATAAAAGGGTCAGTAGCAACATAGCAACAAAATTGGCTGAGGGATTGGAAACAGAGAGTAATATTAATGGGTATTTTCCAGCCTGCAGGAACATTTATGGTGGAGTTCCAAGGTGTTGGTATTGAGATCCTTGCTCTTCTTGATGTGTATATATATGATCTTGATCTTGGTGTAGAGTTTCAAAGTTTGTGGACGGCACAAAGCTTGGAAGCAGTATAAACTCCAAAGGAGTGATGTAGAACTCCAAAACAACCTATTCAAGTTGATGGAATCGGCGATAGGTCAGAAATAACATTCCATACTGAGGAAAGTGAGGTAATATATTTTGAGAGTAAAATAAAATGTAATGCTTTTCCTAAAGGCTGTACACAAGCAAAGCGACTTATGTATGTGTGTATAAGACATTAAAAGTGACAGGATAGGTGAAAAGAGCTATTAATAAAGCATATCGTATTCTAGGCTTCATTAATAGAGGCATGGTGTACAGTAACCAGGTGGCTAAGTTGTGTAAGTACTAGTTAGACCTCAACTGAAGTATTTGTACCTAAACCAACTGGACTGAAGTGGTTCAAGAAGGCAGCTGACCAGTATATTTTCAAGGACAACTACTGATAGGCGGTAAATGCTGGCCCAGCCAGTGAAGCCCAAGAGTGTGAATGCATTGGAGAGAATGCAGAAGCGTACAATGATGTTTCTAAGAATAAGAAATCTCGGGTATCAGGACATATTTGTGAAGTTGGAGCTGTTTTCCTTGGCAAGGAAAAGCCTCAGAGGATATTTGTTAGAAATTTTCAAAATCATGACTGACCTGGATAGTGTATGTGGGGAGAAGCCTGTAAAAGGACCAAGGACCAGGCAACACAGATTTAAACAGTTTTGCAAAAGAATCAAATGCAGGGTGAGAAAGAATTGAGTAGTTATGGTATGAAGTGCACTGCCTAGAAGTGTGGTTGAAGCAAGTTCAATTGAGGTATTTAAGAGGACATTAGATGCTTATTTAAATAGAAATAACGTTCAGTGTTATAGTAAAAGGGCAAGAGATTTGCAATAAGCCAAAAAGCTGAGAAAGCCAGTGCAGACGCAACAAGCGGAATGGCCACCTCACGCACTGTAACAATTTTGTGATGTTTTACATCCTATTTCACTCCAAGTTGAGATCCACAGCCTACATTAGATCCATCATCAAGACTGATGTCCACAGCAGTGTTCAACCTCACAGCTATATCAGGCTCTTTGCATGCCTCTGCCACCTTCAAGCTGAACTGCTGCAGTCCTGACCTTGCTAGTTTTCTATTTTCCACTTCATATTCTATAATTTGTCTAAACTGCTGTACATATCTCTGTCACAACAAACCTTGCTTCTTCATTCCTTTTGTCTTTGCCAATTCATATGGGAACTTTGCCTCCCAGTGCCTTGAACTTAAAGTGTTATCTTTAAAAGCCTCATATTCTTTACATAATCTACCCCTATATCATCCATAAACTTGCCACTGGGCTAAGCATTCTTCTTCTCTGATCATGGCATTTTCTACATTCCCTATCCCTTTGCTTCACGATTGATTGATAGCTGAGTCCCTTTCAGTGAAACTCCATACACCTTTTCATTTCTCTCCTTTCTTCTCCTTAAATCCTATCACTTTAATCAAACTTGCTCTGGATATTTTCCGTATTAGTGGTACTAGTAATAAAGAAGGTTGACAAGGAGAAACCAGGAAATTATGAAAATGTTAGTCTAACATCTGCGAAGAAATTCTAAAAATCTAAATAAGACAGTGTCTGAGCACTTAGAAATTTCAGCTGATTAATGAAAGCCAACAGGAATTTGCAAATTGTATGTCATGTCCAACAAATCTAACCCAAGTTTTGCTGAGAGAATTAAAATAATAGACAGGACAATGTCTACTTACGATGACATAATATACAAGGTCTTAATATATTTGAACAACATAGCTGAATATTGTATAATTACTGTGTCTTTCATAAATGTGTTTATATCACAGAAACACACCTGGTCATTTTCATATCAATGTGAGCATATGCCTAGATGGCACTGGAAGTATTGGTGACATGTAGACCACATACCCATTACAAAACCTTGCATCCTTTTGCAATGTCCTTAGCACTTTTACATTTGTCTCAAATTCCTATTGTTCCTTAGGTTTAGCCTATTTCAGATCACTTTGCAAGTTACTTTCTTTAACTTTTAACGTGAGGGTAACCAATTTGAACAGGTTTTATGCATGGACTTTTAATTCAAAATGACATGTCAAATATTTAGAAAAAAATTCAGAATTATTCTTATGTGCACGAATGTCCATTGCATCTGTCTCCTTCCAAGAGCAATTGCTTCCAAGAACAATGGGTATTTGCATGTGGGCAAAATCTACTATTTCGATACTGCTGATGAACCAGTGCTACATTTAGCATTTAGTATTTATAACACATCAAGAATTTGGGTATCCATGAAAGGGAAACTTAGAAAAGATGTTTCCAATTGCAATATTCGATCAACCTATACATGACATCTGCTTCACATGTCTCTGGATTTGATTGTTTAAAATATTGTAATACATCAGCATATACTATTTATTTATAATTGTTGTCCAGTAGAACCAAATACACTTGCTATTTTTGAGGTAAAAATTTTAGCCCATGTCTTAGCAATACTTGTCTGAAAAGCATAGTTGTGCCAGAACTGCTCCAAAAGAGCTAATGTTAGAGTACTTGTAAAAAAATTAATTCCATTGCTTTGAAAATATTTTGCTGCACCAGTGTTTCAAAATATTCTGTCCTTTTGGGCTATGGTAATCCCATAATTCTTGTTCCCCACAAAATATGCTCATGATCAGTCTCAATGATTGTATAGCGAGCACAGCTGACGGTTTCCCCAAAGGAAGAAAAGATAGTTAATGGACATTGGTCTCAAAGATCTTCTGAACTCGTTCAAAGTAACATACACAGAAACTAACAGAAAGGGCCATCTTTTCATCCACTTGGTGGCGGGAGTAATTTATAAACTGGAGTTGATTTATATTTCTAACAAATATTTTGTTTCCCAGATGTGATTTTCTGTAGCTACATAAAAGATCAGCTCAGATGTTCACTGTTGTTGTAATTTCTAACGATGGATTGTCTGTCTACGTTTATTGGCATAAAATTAAACCTTGCTGCTGTGGAAATAAAAATGCCAATCAGGCATGCTGTTCTCATTTGCAGCCATGATATGTTCATGGTTTCAGTAATTTGATCGTGGCTGATGAAAAGCTGACAAGATTTCCACAGTGCCCCATTAGATAAAAGCAGCGTGAAACCACGGGTTAATCTGCAAACAGATTTCCATGCTTATTACTCTAATGATTTCATCATATTTGATGTACCAGGCAGCATAACCATTTCAGCAGCAGCACCGTACTCAGTTTTGATCTCTTCCCTCATTTAATGATGTAGTAATTTAGCTGACCTTTGACCAGTTGCACATCTATTCATAATTGTATGTCATTCTGATGGGGAAATTACTTTAGAGAAACCAAAATATTCATCCTGCTTTCCAAGTCAAAAATAACAAAAGAAATATTGCATTAATTTTCAAATGATGATATTACATTTAGCGCCTGGGCCTCATATATCAAAATATGAAAAATGCTCAGTAACTGTATGTGCTTAATCTTAATGGTATCTGTGGATGTCAAGGGCATGGAGGAAATTAAATCGGAAAGTGCAGATAGACCTAAGACGATATTATCTACTGATGATTGCAGTTTTGATAGGTATTTTAGTGGATTTCATTTCACAGAATGGTAGAAGATGAGTTAGGCACCAGATTTTCTCATTTTTCTTGTACATGATTTATGTGAGTTCAGTATAAAACTTTTTACAGAAGCATGGTTACTGCAGATGAGAGCTAAATTAATGCACTAGGTTTCCATCTCAGCTTCATGCGCAAATGTCAGAGCAACAATCACACAACAGTCCAGATCATTATTCAGAGTTGTTTACATTTAAAATATGTAATGAAATCTGTTCAGAATAATAAGTGGAAATAAAAGTTTGGGACAATTTTAAAGGTCATGAAGTTTGAGAAATGGTGCAAAGCTACAAAATAAAATTGAGCCAATATAAATCACATTATTATGCACCTACTCTCTTTGAAAGAAATGTTGGAATAAATTGCTCTCTGATAGTAAAATGCTTTTCCAGGAGGTCAGTGTTTCTATGTGCCATAATGGGGATGAAACAAGTTAAAGATATTTTGCTGAAATTGTGTTCTTAATTTTAAACTATATCTGTAACAGATCTTATGTAGCCATTCTTTTGATAGGTAAAGACTAAATTTTATGATGTCTCCATCCGTAAAGTTTTGGACAACTGCTTATACCAGCAGTGGAGTTTATTTATCTAGATTTAACAGGACTTCAATTTGAAATTATTTTGCCATTTTTAATTTGGATTCTCACTACTGCAAGCATCCAGATTTTGAATTTAGCCTTATTCCATTCCTTTTTCATTCAATCTCTGTTTTTGTTTCAGATTTACGCAACCACAGTTCTTAATTTTATTACATTTATATGGCCAGAAATAAAAACAGAAATTGCTGAAAAAGCTCAGGAGGTCTGGCCATATCTGTGGAGAGAAATCAGAGGGGCCCAGTGACCCTTCCTCAGAACATTTATATGGTTCTTTCTATTATTACAGATCACAAAGCATTTAGCAAATAATAAGTTAATTTTGAAATGTAATAGTTTATCAAATTTTACAAGTGAGTAGTTTAATTTTTTATTGTAATTTATGTCTACATGTAGTATTCAAAACAACTATAGATACCTCTTTTCAGAACATTACCTGATATAGAATCATCAAGTCGTAGAATTATGACAGCAAAGAAGGTTGTCCTAAGTGTCAGTTCAAAACTGCTACATCCCAGCCCTCTTCTCACACCCTGCACATTTGTCCTGTTAAGAGATTTAGAATATTTAGATAATTTAGAAAAAATTTATGGTGCAGAAGAAGGCATTGCCTTTTGTGTCTGTGTATACTGAAAAATAAAGCACGTTGCCTAATTCCAATTTTCAGTTGGTTTGAATACCAAGAAGCTATACACCTTCAGGTTCATCTCCAGATACCTTTGAAATGAGTTCAGAGTTCTGTCTCTATTTTCTTTTCAGACAGCGAGTTTGAGACTCCTACCACACTAACAGGAAAAATGTTTTGCTCATTCCTCTCTCAATTCTTCTAGCAATCAGTTTAAATCTATGCACTTTAGTCACTTACCTCAAGGCAAATGAGTTCTTCCTATCCACTCTACTGAGACTGCTCACAACCTTTCATTTCAGTGAAATCTCTCCTCAGTCTGCTGTATCCCAAGGAAAATAATCTCAGCCTATCCAATCTTTCTTCATTGCTGCAATTTTTCAGTCCTGGCAACATCCTTGTAAAACTTTCTTAGACCCTCTCTGGACAATCATGTCCTTTCTTTAATGAGATGACCAAAACTGGCCAAAGTAATGTTTTACGTAGCTGCTGCATTGCCCCCCTTCCCTTATATTCTATGCCTTGCCTATAAAAATGCATTCAATATACTTTCTTAAGCTCCTCATCAACATACCCTTAACTACCTTCACAGATCTACGAACTAACACTCCCAAATTCTCTCACTTCCTCTCCACATTTCAATATCTTATCATTTATTGTCCATTCCTTTGACTTCTCCAAATTCATGATCTTACACTTCTCTGGTTTGAATTACATTTGCCACTTTTATGCCCACCCAATTAGTCCAGGTTCACTCCTCCTACATTGCCAATATCTGTGCCATCTGCGAACTTTTTGACCTTGCCCTGACGTTTAAGTCCGGATCATAAAAGTATGCACAAAAGTCAGGAGCCAACACTGAATCCTGTGGAACCGCAGTCGAAACTGCTTTCCTGCTGTAAAGACTTCATCAACTACTTTCTTTTGTCCCTGTCACTGAGCCAATTTTTTACTCAGATCACAATATGTCCTAGATCCCATGACCTTTTTTAAATCATTCTGTTGTTTGAGACCTTGTCAAAAGCCTTTCTAAAACAATTTGTATCACATCAAGTATATTACTCTCATCAATCCTCCTTGTTACTTGCTCAAAAAATTCAGTCAAATTAGTCAGACATGATCTTCTCTTAACAAATTCACGTTGACTATGCTTGTTTACTCCATATCTTTCGAATGAGTAATTTGTCCTCTCTCAGAATTGATTTTAATAATTTTCCCATGATGGAGGTTGGATTGACTGCTCTATAATTGTTTGGTCTATCTCTAGCTCCATTTTTAAACATAGGTACAATGTTGGGAGTTTTTCTGTCCTCCAACACCAAACCTGCATCCAGTGACATTTGGAAAATCATAGCCAGATGGTAAATGGTTATTTAGGTTTATTGAAGTTCATACTGACAGGCAGCGCTGTGGCTCATTGGTTAGCAGACGGGGTGGCACGGTGGCTTAGTGGCAGGTACTGCTGCCTCATGGCGCCAGGGACCCGGGTTCGATTCCAGTCTTGGGTGACAATCTGTGTGGGTTTCCATCGGGGTCTCTAGTTTCCTCCCACAGTCCAAACATGTGCAGGTTAGGTGGATTGGCCATGCTAAATTACCCCAAAGTGTCCGGGGATGTTCAGGTTAGGTGGATTAGCCGTGGAAAATGCGGAGTTATGAGATTGGATGGGGTGCTGGGTATAGATGGGATGCCCGTTGGACGGTCAGTGCAGACTCATACAATCATAGAATCCCTGCGGTGTGGAAGCTGGCCCATTCAGTCCACACTGACCTACCAAAGATCATCCCACCCTCCCACCCTATCTTCGTAACCCTGCATTTCCTATGGCCAAAATACCTAGCCTGCATATCTTTGGACTGTGGGTAGAAACCGGAGCACCCGGAGGAAACTCACACAGAAATGAGGAGAATGTTCAAATTCCACATAGACAGTCATTTGAAGGGGAATTGAACTCAGGTCCCTGGCACTGTGAGGCAGCAGTGCTAATCAATGAGCCACCTTGCTGACTCAGTGAGCTGCGTGACATTTTTTTGCACTGCAGGGCTTCTGTATACTAACCTGAGTTATGGTTTTGTTGTACTGATAGAGAACCCTACATTCTGCAATGATTATATTCACTTTGGAGCAAGTATCCAGCCAAGAGTGAATGGTGGTAGCACAGACCAATTGTGGGAGCAGATGTACAGGAGATGTGTCAGACATGGTTAAGGGCCCTGTCAACCATGGTAATGGGGATTTGTTGGCTGGAAAAGAAGGTGGGCGTTTTGGAGGCCTCAGAACTCAGTTCTGAGGAAGGGTCACTGGATGCAAAACATTAACTCTGATTTCTCTTCACAGATGCTCCCAGACATGCTGTGCTTTTCCAGCGACTTTTGCTTTTGTTGTCAATAACTTTAGAGACTAATTCCAACCTTTCACGGTTTTTTTACCCACCCCAACATCCCAGTCCTGTCATGATATGACAGCCAACACCCATTCTGTCCCCTCTTAGTCCTATTCTCGCATGATGTATGTTGCTTTCATCACATACTACCTATTCTCTCCTCTTCTCAGCTGTCCTTATCACTTATTCAGCTTCTCTTCTGTCCTGACCTACTGTCAATAGTCCCCTGGTCTGCCTATTCCTTTGGTATCTCTCTCTCTCTCTTTGATCTTTGTATCCACCTATCTGATCACCATTTTTCCCCGAACCCATGCCCAACCACATCTTTTCCGAGCTGTTATAAGTCCTGATGAAGAATCACCAGCCTTGAAACATTAGCTCTCCTTTCTCCCCAAAGATGATGCCAGACCTGCTGAGTTTCGCCAGCAATTTCTATTTTTGATCCTGAAAGAATCTCCTTACTAACATGTGAGAGCTCATTCCAAAATTGAGAGTACAGCCCTGCAAAATGTCATAGAATTCCTGGCAGCTGTGTTCGCAGAGTATATCTTTTAACCATTGCCTCTGACTCTTGCACACCAATGCTCAATTTGCTGTTTTGCATAAGCAAGACAGATTCAATAGAGATGGCTGCACAGTGACATAAAGTTGAGAGATATGGATTTCAGACCCATTGAGGTGCCATTTCATCCTACAATTATGGAAATCTCCTGCCAGTTGCTGTCTGACGCCTTCCCTCAACTGATGAAATGTTGATGATACTCCATGTTGAAATTAATAATATAATGACATTAATATAATTAACTATTATGAAAAATTAATAGGGTAGAAAAGACGTAATGAACCCTGCTTGGATGTCTTAAATGCTCATCACCAAAAGTGCCCCTGTAGCATAGTAGTTGGCAAATAACGTTTGAGTGGATGATGAGAGAAAATGCAAGTTGAACATCCACTTCATTATGTCCTTACCAGTCTACTACTGAAGATTCATCTTCCCGTGAAATATTGTGATAGAATCTGTGGTCTGTGGGATCAGTGAAAAATGTGTGAGAGTTGTTATCTGAACAGCTGATCTGTTAAATGTACCATTGGGAGCACTGACCCTAGTTTCAAGTTTGTGGAGAAACTGCAACTTCAGATTTTTGAGGAAACTGAAGCTGTTTGAAACCAGTAGAAAGACATGATCATCTGAGCTCAAATATACCAGTGGTGCAATCCAAACAGGCTGAAGAATCAAAGGCTTGATTCAGGAGCTGATAGTAGACAAATACAAGGCTGCTCCAGCTGTATCTGTTACTTGAAGTAATTGACCAAATATGGCCATACGGAATACAAAATTTTCAGTGAAGGTCTGTCTACACCATTCAGACTGTCATGAGGAGAACTGAGTTGTTTATAAGAACATGAGAACTAAAGAGCAGGAGTACTCGGTTCAACCCGTGCAACCTGCTGTTCCCTTCAATACCTATCTTTGTTCTATCTGTTATTTAGTGTATAAATGTATATTGACTCCACTTTGCCTATTGATTCATAGTTAATTTGTTAAGTTTTTTGGGATTATTCAAGTAAAAGTTATTTGAACTGAAATCTTATCTGTTAATTTTCTGTTGGGCTCATTCAGTAAATATATTATTTTGATTTGTTGATGATCATAACAGCAGAAGTAGTGTGTACAGTCCTTGTGAAGGTGCAATCCCAACTCCACACAGCTGACACTGACCGTTATGCCATGTGGCACTGTCCAGTGCAAAATTGAGTACATTTGGAACTGATCTAGCAGCTCAAGACCGGGCATTGATAAGTTGCTGTAGGCCATCAGCAAAAGCAGAATTATGTTCTACTACAATTTATAACCTCATGGAGTGGAATATTCCTTGCTCGACTACTATCATCAAGCCAGGGACAAGCCCTGGTTCAGTCAGCAGTGTAGAGGGCATGTCTGAAAACGAACCAGGCATAGATGAAAATGAGGTGTCAACCTGGTGATACCATATAACTCAAGACTTGAATTCATGGTGCTCAATGGAAATAAGGTGTCATAGATTGAAATGATTTTCCCATTTAAATCAAATGAAGAATGTGGAAAACGTTCCACCTGTTAGAATCGTAGCCAACAGAAAGGAAGACTATTTTGGTTTTGGAGGCTAATGATTATCAGCCAAAAGACATGACAGCAGTAGTTCTTCAAGACAGTGCTTTAGACCCAAACACTGTAAAAGATCATGTTTTAAAAATAATTTTTGTGCTTTATAAGGTTGTGGTTTGAAATGAGACTGGTGTTTCAAAGAATTGCTGCATGCTTTGAAAAGCACGTAACCTGACACTTATGATAAGAATTGTTTGTATAACTGTTTGAACAAACAGTAATTTAAATGGTTGCTGATGAATTGGAGCCAAGGTGCAGAGATGCGTCTGGGCAGCAGCAGTAAGTTGATTGGTTTATGGATTAGTGACCAGTTATTGAAGACAAAAATCTTTTTGTTTGCTGACGACTGTGTGCATGGTTCTCAGGTAACTGAACAGCTTGGGACTGGGAACAAGATAGGAAGAAAGGATTTGATTCCACCAGCTTGGAAGTTGTCTTTCTGTTCTCTGCAGGCAAAACCCATTTTCAACCTGAAGAAAACCAGTTCATCTTTCCTTCAGCAATTATTGCAAGATGTGACTTTTACTTGATAAGTCAGAGACCTTTAGGTGCTAACCAGCGCCTTGTGTGTTTTGCAAACCAGAGGGAGTGTCGGAGGAAAGATGACTAAGAAGCAACATTCTGACCAACATTAGGGTCATCTCAGCAACCCATAAATAGGGGCCACTGAACTGCCTTCCAGTTCTCTTCTGCCTAACATCTATTTTTCCCTAACGTGATATATATAAAAGCAAAATACAGGATGCTGGAAATCTGAAAAAAATTAAAAAGTGATGGAGAAACTGGGCAGGTCTGGCAGCATCAATGGAGCAAGGAATGGAGTTAATGTTTTGAATCTGTTAAAAGTTTTCTTTAGAACCTATTTTTCTCTGTCTGTTTGTTTGTGTGTAAGGGTTTGCTGAGTTGGTCAGATAGCAGGTTTGTGATGCTAACAGTGTGGGTTCATTTCCTGCACCAGCTGAGGTTACCTTGAAGGATTCTCCTTCTGAACCTCTCCCCTCCCCGAGGCATGGTGACCCTCAGGTTAAACTACCACTAGTCGTCTTTCTCTAATGAGAGAACAGCTCTGTGGTCTGATAAAACTATGGAGATTATTTTTGTACATAAGGGAGAGTTTATAAGCGGATTTTGCTTCGTAATTTTATATGCCAACGGTTTAAAACTTTTTTACTTGCAGTTGGAGCCTAATTACTTGCGATAAGTAGTAGTTCTTGTTAAGTACAGAGACCTGGTCCATGCTTTTTGTCAACCTCGTTTGAAAATCAGATAAATTGGGGAATCTTTTGTACTTAATTTAAAATCTATGTTGTTAAAATTGGAAATCATGATTTCCAATGTGCCATCCTTGGGAGTTGTGACACCACAGCCTGCTGCTCCAGTGACCTTGTTTCCATCATAATGTCAGAATTGGGAATTTCACTGACGCCTATGCAGTGTTTGTTCCTCAGATATCAAAGCAGTTTGGGCAGTAAGGTGACATCCAGGCTTGGTCTTATAGTTGGCAAGTAATAACTGAATAGCACAGGTGCCTAGTAATGGCAGTCTCTGTTGAATCGACCACCTCCTTTCACGTTCAATTGTGCTGTCATCATTGCTTTCCTCATCATTAGCAACCTGCAGGGCTTGCCATTGACAAGAAGCTAAACTGGACTTGCTACATTAATGAGCATGGGGCTGGATGAACACAGCAGGTCAAGCAGCATCACAGGAGCAGGAAAACTTGACGTTTCGGGCCTAAACCCTTCATCAGAAATGGGGGAGGGGAAGAGGGTTCTGAAATAAATAGGGAGAGAGGGGGAGGTGGATAGAGGATGGATAGAGGAGAGGATAGGTGGAGAGGAGGCAGACAAGTCGAAGAGGCGGGGATGGAGCCAGTAAAGGTGAGTGTAGGTAGGGGGGTAGGGAGGAGATAGGTCAGTCCAGGGAGGACGGACCCTCCCCCAAAACCCGCATCCCAAAACCAGCCCAGCTCATCTCCACCTCCCTAACCTGTTTTTCCTCTCACCTCAAGCCACACCCCCATCTCCTATCTACTAACATCATCCCGCCCCCTTGACCTGTCCGTCCTCCCTGGACTGACCTATTTCCTCCCTACCCCCACTCACCTTTACTGGCTCCATCCCCGCCTCTTCGACTTGTCTGCCTCCTCTCCACCTATCCTCTCCTCTATCCATCCTCTATCCGCCTCCCCCTCTCTCCCTATTTATTTCAGAACCCTCTTCCCCTCCCCCATTTCTGATGAAGGATTTAGGCCCGAAACGTCAAGTTTTCCTGCTCCTGTGATGCTGCTTGACCTGCTGTGTTCATCCAGCCCCATGCTTGTTATCTCAGATTCTCCAGCATCTGCAGTACCTTTTATCTCTTGCTACATTAATGCTGTGGCTTCAAGAACAGGTCAGAAGTTGGTGTTCAGTGGTCACCCCAAAACCTTTCCATCACCTACAGTCAGAAGTGTAATGGAATGTTGTCCATTTGACTGGATGCATGCAGCTGAAAAATCACTTGACTCTAAACAACCTGCTTGATTGGCACCTCAACTGCCACTTTAAATGTCCACTCAATCCATCGTTTGCACAATGTGTAATGGTATGCCATCTACTAGATGCACAGAAGCACCTCACAAAGGCTTCTTTAACAGTACCTGCCAAATCTTTGACCTCTGCCAACAAGAACAAGAGCACGAGGCACATGGGAACACTATAAGTCACAAGTTCTACTCCTTCATCATCACTGGATCATGGTCCTGAAACTTCCTCCCTAACAGTGACATTAACATGGAGTACCTTTCCCACACAAACTGCAGTGGTTCAAAATAATGGCTCACTACCACCTTGTTGAACAAATAGGATGGGAAATATATATTGGTCTGACCAGAAATTCTCATCTCTTCAGTATAAATAAACTTAGCTATACAAAAAATATTAGAATGATTTTTCTGGGCAATGGATTTGATTAGATTTTGGCTATGAACAGCTGGAAATTAACGTTGATTGTGAAGCAGAAGCGAAGTGACTGCAAAGAGATTGCCAACTCTACTCGACAAAAACATGACAGATATAAGGCACTGTCAAGAAATGCGAAGTGACGCAATTTGATTGGAAAAGCAAATCATGTTTTAAATGGTGAGAGACTGGAAAACTTTGGTGTTCAAAGGGATATCTGGCTGTTCTTGTAAAACATCACAGAAAGCTAACATGCACCTATAGGAAATGATTAGGAGCACAAATAACTTTGCCTTTATTATCATGGGATTGGGACATAAGAATAAAGAATCCTCTCAACAACTATACAGAGTCTTGGTGAAATAATGAAATAATGTTTAAAATTTATTCCCCTTATCTATGAAAGGTGATATTTGCCTTTGAGAGATGCAACAAAGGTTCATTAGATGAATTCCTTGGTTAAAAGGATTGTCCTGTAGGACAGATTTGATAGGCTCACTAAGTGAATTGGTTGCTGTTTGAAATTCCCTATAGATGGGATCAGGAGCAAAGTCGCTCCTAAATAGGGGAATTCAACATCCTGTCTTATCGCAGCTTTTCTTGTAGTCAGCAATTAGTACTACCCCTGCACCTCTGAGAGCAAAATCAGGGCCTTTGAATTTGAATTTTCTTGATGGTACTTAAAAGTTTGGACATGTAAATAGGTACGTGGACAGTTGTGTTTGTAATTAGAGACAAAATTTACATATGGCTAGATATTAATTGTGAACTGAAATTCAGCTGGATTTTATGTTTGAAGGCAAGAACCACACTGTAGAAAGTGTAATTAGATACTTGAGGGTTATTGATGCATTTGACCATAAAAGTCCACAATCTTGATTAACGTATAACTTATTGTTAGTCATGAGCAAACCAAATGAAACAAATACGAAATGCATCTACCCTTCCTGAAACATTTTCTCTTCGTTTTTAACTGTCACCTCAAACTAGACACAGGGAAAATACTTCAGTAAATGTATAAATAAATGACATAGGCAGAATCCTGTTTAAAAAGAATTAGTTATATCAAATGCAAGGGTATTTGAATCCTGAGTCTGAGAATAATGATTGTAGTACAAGTAATTGTTGTGACCATGTTAGGCATTTCGTCATTTTGGGAGGAATTAGGTAGGGAAGAAAGTTCCTTTCAAGAGTTCTGTCATTTGTGTTTTTCAGAAGCAGGAGTCTACTCGGGAGCAAAGAAATACAGTTTAGCAGTAATTCAAGTTCATTCTATATTTTTTGTCTTATAATTTTGAGGAAATTAATTCATACATTATTGTATATAAAGAAGCCATCTATAGATTTGATTTGGAAATACTCTGTGTAAGGAGAACATTCCTGGTTCATAACACTTGTATCTACCATACATGGTTGTAATTTTAATAGCTCTGACCTATAAACACTTCTTGTACTTATGGACTGATGTTTTCCATTGCCCTGCATTGTGTTCCAACTTGTGTACAATTCAACTTGAGAATGGATTCAAGAACAGAGCATGTTCTCACTCCAGGGACTGCCTGTATTCCAAACAACCATCGCTGTAGATGTTATATGTTGTTAACACTACTTAGATCTGTATTAATAGTTCCACCTAGGTTTACACTGGTATGAAATTGCAGCCCATGAAGAAATTTTTCATACGGAGTCATTGAAATGTGCAGCATGGAAACAGTCCCTTTGGTCCAACTTGTTCATGTCGACCAGATATCCTAGATGTATCTGGTTCCATTTGCTGGCATTTGGCCCTTATCCCTCTAAACCCTTCCTTTCATATACCCATCCAGATGCCTTTTAAATGTTATAATTGTACCTGCCTCCACCACTTCCTTTGGCAGCTCATTCCATACATGTGCCACCCTCTGAGAAAAAGTTGCCCCTTAGGTCCCTTTTAAATATTTTCCCTCTCATCTTAAACCTATGCCCTATAGTTTTTGAATCTCCCATCCTGGGGAAAAGACCTCGTCTATTTACCCTATCCATGCCCCCATGTTTTTATAAGGCCTCCCCTCAGCCTCCGACACTCCAGGGAAAATAGACCCAACATATTCAGTCTCTCCCTATAGCTCAAACCCTCCAGCCCTGGCAACATCCTTGTAAATCTTTTCAGAGCCCTTTCATGTTTTGTAATGTCCTTCCAATGGCAGGGAGACCAGAATTGCAGACAGTATTCCAAAAGTGGCCTAATCAATGTCCCGTACAGCCTCAACATGACCTCCCAACTCTTATACTCAATGCATTGACCAATAATGGCAAGCATACCAAATGCTTTCTTTGCTGTCCTATCTATCTGTGACTCCGTTTTCAAGGAACTGTGAACCTGCACTCCAAGGTCTCTTTGGTCAGTAACTGTATAAGTGCACTCCATGTTTAATTAATCGTCAGTTTGGCACTTTGCTGAGCCAACTTTAATTTTCTCTCTCATTCAATACAGTTTGCATTTTCTTTAATAATCTTGCTTGACATCAGTGGAACTGTTCAAACAAAATAAGGGCATAAAGTAAACTTTTACATTTTAGTAAATTAATTCTAGGTGGTTTTTTTAGAGACGTCAGCAAGCTAACATCCTGGATGGAAGGTACAAGAAATTATTTTGTGCAGACCTGCCCCCATTCTGGCTAGAGGAGGATTACTGTTGAAGAATCTACTCTTAACAAAAAACATTGTAGATGCATTGTTATTACACCTGTGATTTAATATGAATGCCCTTAGGATTTTTCTTGCCAGTTTCTTTTCATCAATAAAGTTGATTTGTTTTCTTAATACTTTGTATTGACTAATTAAAATTCATACATTAGTGGGATATCACTAATGTTTTATCATCTAGTTTCACTTTTGTTGGTTTCCAAACAAGAAGTGAGAGGTAGGAAACAGAGATAACAAGGTGTGGAGCTGGATGAACACAGGAGGCCAGGCAGCATCAGAGGAGCAGAAAAGCTGATGTTTAGGGTCTGGACCCTTCTTCAGAAATGGGGGAGGGGAAGGAGGCTCTGAAATAAATAGAGAGAGGAGGAGGCAGTGATAGAAGGTAGATAGTGAAGTAGATAGGTGGAGAGAAGACAGACAGGTCAAGGAGGCGGGGATGAAGCCAGTAAAGGTGTGTAGGTAGGGAGTTGGGATGGGGTTTGATCAGTGAGGAGGGAGGGGCGGGTAGGTGGGAGGGAAGATAGGCAGGACAAGGAGGCGGGGATGGAGCCAGTAAAGGTGAGTGTAAGTAGGAAGTGGGGGTGGGGGTTGGTCAGTTGGGAGGGAGGGGCGGGTAGGTGGGAGGGAAGTTGGACAGGTCAAGGAGATGGGGATGAGGCTAGTAGGTAGGAAGTGGGGGTGGGGGTGGGGGTTGGTCAGTGAGGTGGGAGGAACGGAGAGGTGGGAAAGAAGACGGACAGGTCAAGGAGGCGGGGACGAGAGGGAGGTCTGGTTTTGGAATGAGGTCAGGGGTGGGGACATTTTGAAGCTCAAAGTCCACATTGAAACCATTTGGGTTCAAGGGTTCCAAGGTGGAATATGAGGTGCTGTTCCTCCAGTTTTCAGGTGGCATCGTTGTGACACTGGAGGAAGCCCAGGATGGACATGTCGTCCAGGGAGTGGGAGGGGGAGTTGAAGTGGTTCGCGACTCGGCGGTGTTGTCATTTGTAGCGAACCGAGCATAGGTGCTCCACAAAGTGGTCTCTGAGCCTCTTCTTGGTTTCCCCGATGTAGAGGAGGCCACATCGGGAACAGCGGACACAATAGACCTCATTAGCGGATGTGCAGGTGAACATCTGTTTAATGTGGAAGGTTTTTTGGGGCCTGGGATGGAGGTGAGGTGGGAGGTGTAGGGGCAGGTGTAGCATCTCCTGCGGTTGCAGGGAAAGTTGCTGGGGGTGGTGGGGCTCGTTGGGAGTGTGAAGCGAACGAGGGAGTCGTGGAGAGAGCGATTCCTCCGGAAGGCAGATAAGGTTGGGGAGGGAAATATATCCTTCTCGTGGGGTCAGATTGCAGGTGCTGGAAGTGGCGGAGAACTATGTGTTGAATCCAGAGGTTAATGGGGTGATACGTAAGGACACGGGGAGTTCTGTCTTTGTCTTTATTGCGGGGAGCGGGGTGTGAGAGCTTAGGTGTGGGAAACGCAAGAGATGTGTCGAGGTCATTTTCAACCACAGTGGGGGAGAAATTGCAGTCCTCGAAAAACGATGACATCTGTGATGTCCGGGAGTGGAACGCCTCATCTTGGGAGCAGATGCGGCAGAGGCGGGGGAATTGGGAATAGGGGATCTCATCCTTGCAGGAAGGTGGGTGAGAGGAGGTGTAGTCTCGGTAGCTGTGGGAGTCGGTGGGCTTGAAATAGATATCACTTTCCAGGTGGTTACCAGAGATGGAGACAGAGAGGTCCAGGAAGGAGAGAGGGGTATCAGAGATGGTCCAGATGAACTTATGGTTGGGGTGGAAGATGTTGGTAGGAAACAGTTGTGCTTTATGAAACCTGTGCACATTGGTATCTTGACATCTGGAATGCAACGAATTTGGGGTTAGGCAGTAACTTTTCTGAATAAAAACAGAAAATAATGGAACCGTCTGTGCACAGATTTCAAATTAATGAGAGTTTTTGGTAGATAAATGGCAAGAGGGGAGATGTAAAAGAAATTACTTTGTAGCAAATTGCAATAACAATTCTGTACTGCCTGTACGATAGTGAAGCTACATTCAATCATGGCTGGATTTTGCAGTCAGCTGTGAAAGAATGTTGCTTGCTGTTTACTATATTGACAACTGTCCACAGATGTTTCGTGAGTTTCTGAGAAATGACAATTTTATCAGGTGTGTGAAGCAATGAGACACCCTCTGTAGGGGATATATAGCCTGCAGGAGTGGAACAAGCAGCAGCGTGGCTCTTCAAAATAATCACATTGAAGATATTTCTCCAAGACACACAGCTGGATTTTCTTTCTAAGGGCAGACCCCTTGGGGTCAAAATCGAATCCCAGTCCTGCACATGGCCAATTAATGTCTATTGCTAATTAAGACTGATAGGTTTTGGCAACTCCTCAAGGTGTAGACACCTTTTCAGCAACTTTTACAAACTTTTTTTTTTAGAAAAGAAGCATTTACAGCTTTTGAATCACAGTGTGGAAAGGGAGCTCCAGGTAACAATGGAAGAATGGCTGCTGTGGTTGGCTGTTAGTACACAAATTGATCACAGAGTGATGGCCCCTGAGTTCCTGCCTCCAAGCATTGCTGGACTCTGGATGCTCAGGGGTTCTTAGTGGACTGGAATTTTCCAGTCATCCAGATCATTAACCTTAATCGATTTGTTAATGGTACGAATAAGTTATCCACTGCTTCCAGACAAATTGCTGTCAACCTGCTCAACCTGCTTTATTAAAAATGATGTGGAGATGGAGAGATAGGGTTCGGTGAAAAAAAATTCTAAGTGTACCTGCGATCTGGCTGAAGGAGGGTTTCCAAAGTCCAAACTGTCGTGCCTAAACCAGGAAAAACAATTTAGAAGTAAATTATTTATAGAAAGTGATATAAAAAGAGGGAAAGAAGATGGATTTGTGACAGAGATACAGAGATAAAAGTGGGATATAAGTGATGACAAAATGAATACTTTTAAAACATTACTTAAAATCTGAAGGGGTCGTCTTGAAACTTGGAAAATGTAATTTTCAGAACTGGAGAGGTTATCTAGCAGTAATTGTGATACTACATTATTAAAAAATCATTTACAGTTAGAGTTTATCAAACTCCTCCCACAGTCATGCACATATTGACAGTCATCAGCAGATAACCCAGTGGGCCTGGGAAAATTCTGATGATCTGATTCATCTCAATACCTGCAGGCAATTAAACTTCCTGTGGGAATACGTAATTGCATTGCAAAACATTGCTTGCTTATGTTTGAGAGGAAGGTTCTTCTGCTGCTCATGAATTTTAACATCTTTAGGCAGTACTGTGAAGATTTTTTTTTGGCTGGACAACTACCTGGACTAAACACTTTGTTTAAAATCTCATATAAATGATACACTTCAGTAAGGAGATGCTGTATGCTCTGGACAACGTCCAGATTTGGGCTGATAAGTGGAATACAACCACCATGGCTATACTGCATGTCATCCACAAGATGCCCTCCAGCAGCTCACGAAGACATCTTCAACAGTGCATCTTAAATCTATAGTCTCCATCACCTAAAAGGTCAATTACAGCAGATGTCTCACCACCTGCATACCCCTTCCAAATCACAAATCATATTACCTTGGAAATAAATATCATCTTTCTTCAATGGGCTAGAATCCTAGATCTTTCTTCCTAACAACATTGTGGATGTACTGAAAGCACATGTCCTGGAGCAGTTCACGAAGGTGACTCACCACCATGCCCTAGAGGTTAGACAGTAATGCTGACCTTGCAGGGATTATCCTGGAAGGATGCAAATGCATTGCAAGTGGTTCAGGGAGGTTTAGTGGATTGAAATTGCAATGAACAGGGTGCTTATGAGGATGCAATGTATCTGCAATGCTTGTTTTCATTAGATCTTTGAAGAGGAAGGAACAATTTGAAGTTTATAAGATCTTGAATGATCTTGATAAGATGGACATGGAAACGATGTTTACACTTGTTGATGAGTCCAGAAGTAGGAAGCACTGTTCTAAAATTAGCGGAGCCCCTTTTAGGATAGAGTTCAAGGATTTTTTTTTCTCTGAACATTGTACCACTTTGGAATTTCCTGCGTCAGAAGGTTGTTGAATATTTTTAATGCAGAGTTCGATAGATCCTTGCAGGGCAAAGGAGTCAAAGGTTATCCAGAAATAGATGCAGACGTGGAACTCCAAAACAAACAGATCAGCCATCATCTCACTGAACGGCAGAACAAACTTGAAGGCCCACATAGCCGCCTTCTACTCTGACTTGTATGTTTCTATGGAACCTAAACCCATGAATATTTTGAATTTCAAACAAAAGTTGCTTCTGTTGGAGTCTTCTGGTGACAAACTAAGGACCTGTTTCAGGAAAATTCTGGCCCATGGGAATGTACATAAACATATACTTTGTCTGCCTCCCTCCTGTGCTATAAGTTGCGAGAAAGGACAAAGTTACTTTGAAAAACTTATTTTTATATGTACTGCGACTGATTGGGGTGGTGGTACATTTTGTTGGTTTTTGAGAGGCTGGAGTCTACTCTAATATATTCAGTGAGTTATTAATTTATCCCCGACCCATTAGTGCAAAAAATATCTGGTCTTTATCACATTACTACATGTCAGAATTTCCTTTACACAATTGGTGATTTCCATTTTTTCAATGCGACAGTGACGCTTTGAGAACACTTGGCTAGCTGTCAAGTGATTTGGGATGTTCTGAGATCATGGAAAGGTGCTATAATTATATGTCTTTCCTCAAAATGTGTTTATTAGGACCAGGTCTCGTCCCCATTTTTTCAAATGTTAGCTGATCTTAGCTAGTGTAATAGCAGTCAGTTCTACTTGTAATTCATTCATGGAATGTGACCTTTGTTGGCTGGGCCAGCATTTGTTGCTTATCTGCCTTTGAGAAAGTTGGTAAGCTCCCTTCCTCAACTGCAGTTTGTTTAATGAAGACAGACCCACCAAACCATTTGGGAGGGAGTTCCAGGACTCTGGCGCAACAACACTAAAGGAACAGTAATATCTTTCCAAGTCAAGGTGGTCAGTTGTGTTGAGGAGAACCTGCAGCTTGAGGTGTTCCTTTGTATCTGCTGCCAGTTTCCTTCCAGATGATAGTTGTCATGGGTTTGGAAGGTGCTGTCTGATGAGCCCTGGTGAATTTTTTCAGTGCATCTTGTAAATGGAACACATTGTTGCTACTGAGCATTGGCAATGGAGGGAGTGAGTGTTTATGAATGTGGTGATGCTTTCAACTCAATGTGCCTGGCTTCTTGAGTGTTTTTGGAGCTGAATTCATCCAGGCAAGTGGGGAGTATTCCGTCCCAATTCTGACTTGTGCTTTGTAAATGGTGAACATGCTTAAGGCAGTTAGGAGTCGAGAGATTCTGAGCCTCAACAATTCAAGTTTGAGAATACATATGCTTGAGAAGCTAATTAGTGGCCTAACTACACTTGGGTAGATGAGATGATCTAGCTCGAACATGAAGGCTCCTGTTTTTGAATAGTCAGTTATTCTTGCCTCCAGAACTCTCATTAAAAAATGGCTTTTGACAAGCTAGCAAAAGATTGGTGGTGTATCCTCACAAGGAACTCAGTGTTTCTAGAAGCTGAGGGAAAGGGAAAAAATTTGCATAAACAGAAGCATGTCATTATGCTGTATTGGAAAGCTTTCCTGTAAAGTACCTGAAACACATTACAGTATACAGTTTACAAGCATGGGGCTGGATGAACACAGCAGGTCAAGCAGCATCATAGGAGCAGGAAAACTTGACGTTTCGGGCCGAGACCCTTCATCAGAAATGGGGGAGGGGAAGAGGGTTCTGAAATAAATAGGGAGAGAGGGGGAGGCGGATAGAGGATGGATAGAGGAGAGGATAGGTGGAGAGGAGGCAGACAAGTCGAAGAGGCGGGGATGGAGCCAGTAAAGGTGAATGTAGGTGGGGGGGTAGGGAGGAGATAGGTCAGTCCAGGGAGGACGGACAGGTCA
>JAHRHZ010000268.1:18510525-18548576 GCA_024137785.1 Ginglymostoma cirratum
TGACCTGTCCGTCCTCCCTGGACTGACCTATCTCCTCCCTACCCCCCTACCTACACTCACCTTTACTGGCTCCATCCCCGCCTCTTCGACTTGTCTGCCTCCTCTCCACCTATCCTCTCCTCTATCCGCCTCCCCCTCTCTCCCTATTTATCTCAGAACCCTCTTCCCCTCCCCCATTTCTGATGAAGGGTCTAGGCCCGAAACGTCAAGTTTTCCTGTTCCTATGATGCTGCTTGACCTGCTGTGTTCATCCAGCCCCATGCTTGTTTTCTCGGATTCTCCAGCATCTGCAGTACCTTTTATCCCTGATACAGTATACAGTTTGATGCTTTTTGTCTCCCCATAATGTTTCAGTATTCTCAGGATTGTCTTAGCAAAACCATTATACGAAGTAGCCTATGTATTTGCATCTCACAAAGTTACAAAAAGTGTAATTTTGATAATACTTGAAGCTGTAGTGTTAAATCTGAGGATTTGTATGGGGGAGGAGGAGGCTGATGCCTTTGAAGGATTATGCAAATATGAACATTTCTTTGCTGAATGGGATTGCAAGGAGCTGTGGTGGCACATGTGTATGAACTGACTATGCAAATCCTTAAATAATCTAATGATCCCAAACTACAATGAATTAAAGCAAACTTCACATCTTTTTAGTTTGTTGGAACTTTGTTATAATGCGTATAGCACCCAAGTAGGCATGTGGAAATGTGTTGTTTTTATAACAATATTATTGGTGACGAGCTTATTTTTTTGGATTCATGTGATATGTATAATGTGCAAGATGTTGGTCACAGTACAATTAATTATATTTTTACAGATTAATACCTTGTATGACAAATGTCTTGGGTATTAAAACAGTATTGTTAAAATCAGGTGCACCTTAAGTACCGTTTTGCAGAAATTTCAAACTTGTAACTCGGAACCTGGTTTTCAGTTTTGTGTACAGTTTTTAACTGTGATGTTACGTGTTGGCTGGTCAATAGTTTTCAATTTTGTGGGTGACAGTATTCCACTCTAAAATGAAAGTGAAGGTGTTCCACCAATCATTCAAACTATTTTCCTGAGAGCTGAATCTTTTTGATTACCCAAAGAATTGTCATGCACATTTGTTATTTTATGTCTTGATGAATGGAAATCCTTTGGACTGTCATCATTAAACAGAGATCCATTATTTTGATGTGTGTTTGTCTTTGTTGTTTTGTAGTCTCCTGCGGAACAAGCCAAAGCAAGATTACAGTTGGTCCTCCAGGCTGCTGGTAGGTTGTGGTATTGAAGTACTTATTGGTTTCTATTCCTGACGTATCATACATGATCTAAAACCAACAGAGATTGAATTTTCTTCACATATTTGTGTGCATGTTTTCAGGAGATTGTTTACATTTTTATTCAGTGTGTTTCTCTTGTTGGATAAATAAGCTTTGCCTCACAAAAATAAAGCAATATATTGTTTTGTAAAAGCTATTTATCCTAGATATTTAGCTTGCTGGAATCACATTCTGAAGTTGGTTGTTAAATGTTGTGTGAAATTTCTTTTTTTGGCAGTAAGATTAATTTGTATATGCTTGCCAAGTTATTTTAATTTTTTGAAAGTTAAAATTCAAACAATGTTTGTATAAATGGAGGGCTTCTGTGGTGAAGTCGTGATATCCCCACCTTTGAACCAGAACACCTGGGTTCAAGTCCTACATCCCCAGACATGCCATAAGATGTCTGAATGGGTTGAGTAAAAATGTTAAACTTGTATAAGCTCTAAATTTATCATGTGCATTTACTTATAAAAGATACATTAATGTTGATAGGTTTTAGCAACGTATTTCCCCTTTCCCTGACTCTGTTTTTACAATTTGCATGTGTGTGTCTACCAATTATCTCAGAAATGCTTTGAAATTATTATCTATTAAAATGTTAATATCCTTGAAACATAAATATAACTGTCATATACTTTGGTTTTGTTTCAAGCAGTCAGACTGCTTTCAGTTTGAACTGTAATATGTGAACAGATATTTTGGTGAAACAAGCTTTTTTCTTCTGTTACTGATATTCTCTGAAGGTGTGGCAACTTGAACTTGACTAGTGAGTGTGTAGGTATACATGTGTACAATGGGGAGGTTGAAGAAAGAGTCTAACTGTAGAATAGGGGCTGGCTATATTGGCTAGATGGTCACTAGAACACACAGGCTGAGGTTGTACATCGGGGCCCTGCAGAATTGCAGATGCAGCTTACAACGTGAGAATTTTTTGCAAAATTGAAGGGTTTGGGGAAATTGCCCTGCCAAGTCATTTTAATTTGTTGAAACTTAAAATTCAAAGAACACCTCAAGTCCTGTGGGAAACAAAACACCTTCAGCTTCCATTAAGTTAATCATTTCCATGAAAAGTTAGATGATTAAAAACCCAAAACAATTTTTCAGTAACTGTTAAACTGACCCCAAACCTAATGCACACTCTCACATGCACGCGCACTCACATGCACACCACATAGACACTCTTCACCCAAACTCCATCATCCCCAGTCCTCTGCCAAATGCCCTCCGCCCATCAGAGCAATGCAACGCAACTCCACCATCTCTCCATCCCCGCTCAGGGAACCAAGAACTCCCCTCCTCCACTGGTCTGAATCCCAGTTGGCCCAACACTTCCATCACTGCCAGTCTGAACCCATAGCCCCTTACCACCCCTAAACAATGCAAGCTCACCTAGCACTCTAACCCTGAAACTAACTGCCACCTTAACCTCACATTTACCTTTCAAACTTAGTCTTTCACAGTAACTAAGGAAATCTCTTGATGTGCTGCTGGATGTTTAAATCTCAGAGCATGGCACACTGATTCTTGCAAAAAAAGGTGCATAGTTTGATTTCTTCTGGCTGTCCTATGCTATGGGAGAATTGTGTTAATTTCAGTGAAGCTCTGTTTTTCTGAAGGAGCTGGATCAGAATTCCTGGCTAGAAATTTGGAGCTCAAGTACTAATGGAAAAAAGATACGAACAGAATGGCAACCAGACTGGGATTGCCATTCATTGGAACAGTTGTGCCATTGTACTAGAAAGGTGCATTTAATTTCTATCAATAAACATTGGAGACCGCTATGCAAATGTGTTTATGTAGACTTAGTAACCTGAATTTTCAGCAGAACACGATTCACAGATCCTTTTTGTTCTGTATCTTTTGTTTATACTTCTGACTGATATGAAAATCACCAGTGTGATATGTTTAACGTAGAAAAGTATTAAGAAAGATTTATATGCCACTTCTCTTGAATTTTTATTTTTGTTAAACCAGGCACTTTCTAGATTACATGTGAAAACAAGCGGTGAATTCCAACCTTGGCACCATTTTGTGTGACTGTCTCGAGCGCTTACTTTGTGTCCCCTGATGATGTAAAAGCAGTTAAACCCACAAAGATATTAAGTTGATTTTATCACTAGTGTGTTTACATTTCTGTATTTTATGGTATAAGATCTTCTGTCATATGTATCTGTAAAGAAAATAAGTTACCAAACATCAGAGGCCACAATAAGCAGGAGACAATTTCCTCATGCCCCAACAATTCTTTTGGACATCATGATGCCAAATACAGACAGGAACGTCTCCATCTCTCTTTCCACACCTGACATGAATTAGCTCTGATTGAATGAGGCCCTAATTTGTTATAAAGATCAATAAAGGGAAAACATGATAAGTGTCACCCTTTCTTCGGTTAGCTCATTTGGGTGTGCAGCCGGTAATTGATGCCAACAGTGTGGATTTAATTCCTGTACTGGCTGAGGTAGCCATGAAGGACTTTCCTTCTCAATCTCTCTCCTCGCCTGAGATGTGGTGACTCTCGGGTTAAGCCACGACCAGTCGTCTGTCTCTAATGAGAGAGCATCCCTATGGTCTGGTAGAACTGTAACAACTTTACCTTTTACCGTACTAGTGTTATATATCTTGCATGTCTTCCTGCAATTTTCAAAGCAATCAAAAACTTAAGAGTTTAAAATTCAGTGTGGACTAAAATCAGTTCTTGTGCCAGCAATGTGCGTTACTTGCTTCTGAATATTACAAGACTCCCCACTCTTGGGTAAAGCCAGCAACAGTCTGGCACACTTGCCTTCATTGCTCAGTCCTTTGAGTATAGAAATTGGTAAGTCATGTTGAGGTTGTACAGGACATTGGTGAGGCCTCTTCTGGAATACTGTGTCCAGTTCTGGTCACCCGGTCCTATGAAGGATATTATCGAGCTGGAGTGGGTTCAGAAGAGCTTTACCAGGATGTTGCCAGGTATGGAAGGTTTGAGTTATAAAGAAAGGCTGAAACTTCTTTCACTGGAATGTAAGAGGTTGAGAGGCAACCTGATAGAAGTTTATGAAATAATGAGAAGTATAGATAAAGTTAATGGTTGTTGTCTTTTTCCAAGGATGGGCTGTTTCACGACTCGGGGTCACATTTTTAGGGTGAGAGGCGAGACATAAAAGGCAATTTTTTTACACAGAGGGTGGTTTGCATGTGGAATGAACTTCCAGACAAAGTGGAGGATGTGGGTACAATTACAGTATTTAAAAGACATTTGAATAGATACATGAATAGGAAAGGCATGGAAGGATATAGACCAGGAGCAGGCAGGTGGGACTACTTTAGTTTGGGATTATGGATATTTTTGGCATGGACTGGTTGGACCGAAGAGTCTGTTTCCATGCTGTAGAACCCTATGACTCTGTAACAGTCTTGTGCAGTCATTGAGAGAAAAATCCAGGTTGTTATTTGAGTGTTCCATATACACTGATAATCCAGTATAAAGAAAGGAAAGGACTTGTATGTAAGTCATGCCTTTTACAATCTCAGCAAACGCTAAGGTGCTTTACAACCAATTATGTATTTTTGATGCGCAGTGACCATTGTAATTTAGGGAAAGGTGGCAACCACCTTGCAGCAAAATTCACAGTTAACATTGTGGTACTAACTGGATAATTTATTCATTTTTGAGGGATAGAAAATGATCAACGCACCAGAAGAGCTCTTCATATAGCGCCATTGGATCCTGTACATCCACTTGAGTTTGAAGACTGTGTCTAAATTTTTCATTCAAAAGATGATACTTCCAATGTTACATCACTTCTTAGGGCTGCACTGAAGTGTTAGCCTGTGCTGTGTTCAAGTCTTTAGGGTGCTCTCGAGCCCACATCCTTCTGATTCAGAGGCAAGCTAAGGGTGGTGAATCTGTGGAACTCATTGCCATAGAAAGCTGTGAAGGCCAAGTCATTGGGTGTAGTTAAGACAGAGATAGATTCTTGATTAGTAGGAGATCAAGGGGTACAAGGAGAAGGCAAGAGAATGGGGTTGAGAAGCACATCAGCTCTGATTGAATTGCAGAACGATCTCTATGGATCGGATCATTTAATTCTGTTCCTATATCTTATGGTCTAAGATCAAGAACTACTGGTTGCATTCTTGTTACTTAGCAAAACAAGCAACGACAATATGAGGGAAAACCGTTTCATGCAGCTAGAGGCTAAGGTTAATGCACAGTCTGAGGATACGGTGAAGGCAAGTTTAAATGAAGCTTTGAAATAGTAATCGAATTATTATTTGAAAAAGAAAAAATTACAACATCAGAAATTACAAAATTACAAAAGAAACATTAACAATGAATGGCATGAAATGAATTGCTCCTTTGGAGGCCTACATGGGCACAACTGGTCAAAGGACCTCCTACTATGCCGTAATTGTTCAATGATTCTGTGTTTATATATCCGATTACATTGAGTACTTGTATTTCTATAGCTCTCCAGTTATTCTCTCAAGGCAAAGGTTTCAAGATCCTGATGTTAGATAACATCATTGAACAATGGTTCATGCCACAGCCCTCTTGAAGGTGCCTCAGGGACACTGAGGATCAGGTGACCTGACTTTGAACGAATTTAAACATTGTAACAACTTAAAATGATCTTGTTATTGCCAGCTGTCTGCCATGATTCTATCCTGTCTTGAAATGTTTTTGGAGATGTAACCTTTCCACCTTGCCAAAGCTGGGATTTCAGGACCTTGCTTTATGTTGGTTGTAATTGAGCATGTTCCCTGACAGCTCATCTGATCCTTGTCTGCTGACCTGTTTTCTTCGGGTTAGGGCGTATCTTTTCTTATACATTGCTGACATGTATTACCAGAAAGCTGGGTGGTGAAGGATAGAACTGGAGTCAATCTTTAAATGCTCCCTTATGCATTTATTTACAAAGATTACTTTACAGCAATGCACTTCTGAACCCAACAACCAAATTTTCAGTCTGTTCTTATTTTTCTGGAGAACAAGTGAATCTCCAATTGACAACTTCACCATTTACTCCTGTAATAATTCTTGATTCGGGGCAATGGCACTTACTGGGGAGAAGTTTTATTAACCTCACTGTCACATGTTTTATGCATAATTTAACATTGATCTTGTGTTTCCTTTTGAGGCAGATCTTTAAGCAAGACATGGTTTGGACATTGACTATAATCATTGCTACCACAAGACACAGTTCCTCATTTTCTATTATGCAGATAGGTTTAGATGAAGTGCTGACCAACTGGTATAGAAACGTGATATACTCTGTCATTGAAGAGTCTTGCATGTTTGCAAAGTTATTCCCAATTTTCAATCAGATGGGCATAAGGAAGTAGCTTCATCATCATTGGCAGTCATGTATACTGTTCTCTCAACCATGTTGGTAAAGTGGCAGCAATTTACTGTATAATCATTTGCCGATTTGATAACATTGGAAATCAGAAATTTCATGGTATTGACATGGCTGCAAAGGAGAAAGAGGATCAATGTACATATCATTATTATTGGCAGCTGCATACAAAATGGCAAGGACTTGGGATGTGCTATTCTCTGTCTGTGTACTGATGTTTTCCAATCTCTTTTGGACATGCTGAGACCTCATCCTGGGCTCAGTGTGTTTTTCACTCATTTTTTATGTTTGCTTGTTGCACTACCTGTCCCACTGTTTATGCTGCCATTATTAGCAAGAAAAGGATAATTAAACATACATGAATACATGGCCACATGGGTAGCATATGATTGGTAAATCGTACTGGCACTGTAGTTTAGCCCACTGCAAATCACAAGGAGTTAACTACTTCAAGAGGAAGAAAATAGTGTGTGAAAAATGTGAAGCACCTCAGTAACGTGCATACTTCTTGATACTTATTTTAAAAATTGCAGCTAATTTTCTGTCACCTTGATAGTGATTTCTGTTGCCCTAGTATTATCTTAGAAAGCTGAATGTACTTTTTTTTGTAAATTACTATGCACAATCAATACATTAGTTTTATTTATACATGTTAAAGAAATTTCCTTTCAGTTGCTTTTGCAGTTAACATAGATAAGTGTTTGATTTGAAATGTGGTATCTGATTGAACGCAATTTTTATTCACTATTCTGGCTACACTTGCAATGTATGTGTGCTTTTATCTCAGTTCTTCACCCCACCCCCAAAGAAAAAACTTTTCAGTAAAGGAATGGAACAGCATTGTGGTCATGCCTTAAATTGTATACATAACTTGGAGTACTTTTAATATATTTTGAAGTGTATAATTACAAAATAGATGTGACGGTTGTGAGCTGAATGGTACAATTTGTTTAATTTTCATGGAGCTGTCAGCATTTATTTCCTAACCTTGTTCTCCAAAATATGATAAAGCTACTATGGGTTATATATCATCCCAGTCTTGAAACTGTGTGATTCAAATGAAATATACAGTGCATGGCATCTTATTTTTAAAGTGAAAAATTGAAGGAGATAATGGATCGCATATACTCTAGGTAGGAAACAGGAACCTGTTTCTGTTGGGGAAATAAAGGGTTGCTATTTGAATTCCACTTTTGTGACCTTAATTTAAAGATTCTGGATGACATATTCAGCCACACACAGCGTGTAACCATTTAGTTCTTCTCTGAAGATAAAAGAGCAAAATTTCTTTCAGCAAATGTAGTCATTAATACCCAAGGAATAATAATGTATTTACAGTGATCACATTCTTCATTGTCTTTCATAGCTATTTTGTTTAAAATAGTTCAAAAACCACTGAATACTGGAGTTTGATGGTATTTCTTCAAATCTCCAATTTATGAAGCAATTTAATTTTGATCCGAATTGTGCATTGATAGTACGGTAAATATAGTTGGTATAAATTTTATTTAAAATGCTCTAACTTATAAAGATGCTAATGAAATGCTACGTAATGTGTTGAATTTTTGGCTTCATTGTTAAATAAATCTGTATTTTACAGTAAATGGAAGTTAATGAGAACCATGTTATTACTTGGAAGCAAACATTGGAAATGTTATTTTAAGGACACATTTGCTAAAGGACGTTAAATCCAAATAGAGGTTGCTAATGGGAAATACTTGAATTGTAGGAACAATTTGGATTGTGATTGTTATTTTAATGGCATGATTTAGAGGGATATAACTGAAACAATAAAATAATGTCAATTGAATCTGGTTAACTTGATATTTATGTATATATATATCACAACTGGACATAATAAAAATTGTGTGATTGTTTAGGTTTTTGCATCATCACCTACTACTATGGGGACATTCAGTAGGTGCAGCCCCAAGAAGCTCATTTCACAGATGAGTATCAAATAAGATCAAAGGCTATAATGGGGTATGTTATTGGAACTCAGAGTCAATAGACGTATTTTAGGTTAGAATCAAATTTGGCTACAGATTCAGATTGGAGTAGAGTTCACATTCTGTGGAATGAGATGTGCAGCTTTGATGCATGCAAACTTGTTCTACATGTGGCTAATTTTTAATGTCATTTTGTCACCAGAGCAAAATACTGGAGCTGCATTGCACCAGATCAAACTTAAAGCAGAAATGAAGCTGCCTCCCAGATTTAATGTGCAGAGGAGTCAAATTGTTATTTGATGACATTGGTTTAGCTACGTTTGCATCAGTGTCTATCTGAAACCGGTTTCTATCAATGAAGGTGGTATAATTGAACGAATTGAGACAACTGGGAGAAGCTTTCTTGTCATGACAGGCTTTTTTCCCTTGTGGAGTATGAGATCATTGTCTTCTAATTTTTAAAAAAATTTCTACTTGATGGAAATGTGGCAAGCATTATTTATTTTTAAAATTAATGTTCACTTTTTGAGATGTTTCATATTTACAGCAGTCATTTGAAACATGAGCTGCAAGCCAATCAAGTTTCTTTCCTTGAAATGTATTTACTTGTACTAAAAACTAGAAATTTTATTTACATAGTGCCTTTCACTGTTTCTGGTTGCCTGAAGTGTTTTTGAATGAACAGATTTTTGAATGTTGTCACTTGCAGACAGACACACCAACAAATTGTACAAAGTAGGTTTCCACAAGTAAAATGTGAGATAATTAGGCAGTAAATCTCTATTTAGCAGTGGTGATCGGGTAAAACATGCTGGTCAGGGCACCTATGGAATTGTCTGCTCTTTTCACATAGCATTATGAGAACTTCTCAGTTCACCTTAATTTGTTTGTGCATTATTGTTTATTGAACATTAAGATTTTGCCATTTAGTATGAAACTGGAGCAACATGTAGGTCAGACAGGTCAGACTTTTGACCTGACGACTTTCATCATCTTTTTCTAGTGCTAATTCAAAAGTTACAAGTTTTATTAAATTCACTGTCTTATTTAGCCATGGTATTTACAACTTTTGATCGAGTATAATTGCCTAAGATGAATCTAAGAGTTGTCCAGACAATCTAGCAGCCCCTCAGAGCTGCACTAAAGTGTTTGTTTTAGCATAAGATGATTTGCTCAAAACCTGCTTGTAGAGAGGATGGTGGTGAATGGCTAGAATATGCAATATTTTGACCAGCTGGGATTGCTAACATTCAGCCAAATTGACACTTTACCCGCAAGATCATTATGGTTTATATTGTGTAGTCATATGAGACCAAATGCTGAACATAAAAACAGAAGCAAAATCTGTTGGAAGGGCACAGGTGATCACCTAACAACTAATATGAGAAATGTAAGTCATTAGTTAAGTAATCTTCTTGGGTTTCCAATATTGACGTGTGTCTGATGTATTTTAACTAATTCAGCTTTTATTGTTGATTGTGTTAGGGCTGTTGATTTTATGTTGGTTTATCACCTTCATATCAATCGCAGATAAAACAGAAAGTAAGACACACCCCCATGTCCAGTATCTTCAAGCTACTAGCAAATTTCCTACTGTTGGTATTTTACCTTAGATCTGGAATTAATGTGGTGTGAAATATTGATCGTAGATATACAGTAGCTAGTCAAAATCAAGTTTCATGAAAATCTGGGGTTCGCTCTACAAGTGGCATTCAGATGCAGTGTTCAACATTTATGTCGTGTGCAAGAGTGATTTAAACAGCATGAATGGGATAACATCACGAACTTTCCTGAACAAGCATAAATCAGAAACTCCATGAAGTGTTAAATGACCTCTAACCTGAATCAGTGATACTCCCAGTCTCTACCTCAGTGAGGTCTTGGCAGTATCCATAGTAACAGCAACAAACCGATGAAAAGAAAAAAAATGTAAAAATGCATGACGTAAATGTAATGACATGAAAAGGGGTCAATTAATTAATGAAGACAATAGCTGGTCAAATTCTACGAAACTTCCGAACACCTCGAACAAATTCTGACCGCACGTGCTATCACCTTGAATTTCAAATTTCCCATTTTCTCAATCAAGTTTTAAAAAGCCACGAGAATGTTAGTACCATTTATTACCTTGTGTCATTTTAGTATGATATATGTGCAATGTATAATCTTTGATTATTGTGCAAAATTTTCATTTCCAATTTGGAAGTGGCTGTTTTTTTTTGACTTTATGTCTCTCAGAACAATATACAAAAATATACTTTGAAAATTCTGTATCATGGATCTTAATTTGTATTGCACTTATTTGTTATAAATGATAAAAATACACCTATGACGTGGAATTATAATCAATTGGGGACTGCTACAGAACTTTATAGTTTTTGTGTGAGAAAATAATTACTGTTGCCAATCCAAGCTTTGTCTCCCTTACACATTAAAACTATCTGATTATACAGCCGATCTGAAAATCGTATCATTTCTTCACCTTGCCAGTCATCCTTCTTTTGAAGAAAATACAATTCAGATTTTTACCATACTTGTGCTCACTAATGTAATATACTATATGTATATTGCAAATATTTTTCTATATTACAATTCCAATGTGTTTTCCTGCTTTGTGTGTGAAAGGGTAGGATTTGAGACAAAGACCTGCAAAATTCTTAACCCATTCCTGAAACTCATTTTTCCACACTGTTGTTACAAATGAAGATTATTTTATACAACCAGAGCGTGTAAGTACAAATGTTGCTCATTTATGTACACATGATTTTTTTAATGGCCTTCACTTACCTTTAATCCTCATTTTTGTGCAAAGAAGAATATGACTGAAAATCTGGCTTTCCTAAGCAGATGTTAAGCACATAGAAGTTGAATGTTAATGTTACAAAACTGATGCCATAAGCTGTAGAAAGCTGAGTTACACATGGCTACTTGGACTTGGATCCTGTTTTGTGTCCCTGGAGAGGTTTAAAGCAGGGCCCTTTTCTAATGTCACACTATATGGACTCTCTCAAGTCAGTATGAAGCAGATCATCCCTCAGCTAAAGCTCTTCAGCTTTTGTTATTAGACTCTGTAGACCTGTAATTAGGCCTCCTGGCAAGCCTTGCAGGGCAGTTAATGGTCATATGGGGTTTGTGACGGGCAGACTTTCTTTGTATAAATCTAGTGTAAAGATGTATTTATGGGTCACTTCCTGCCAGGTCCATGCTTTGTCCTTATGCCCCAATGGCTGACAGAGAGCAGGTTCCCTTGACCATGGACAGTTCAGTTTGCTGCTCAATATCTTCTTAGTTAATCCCGAGTGTAAACAGAGGATTTAGTGAAGCTTCTGTCACTTAGAATTGCCAAACCATGAGGGTGTTCAGTGATTTATTTCCTTGAATCCCTTGAAAAACTTTTCAAAGTCTAATATATTTCCTGAGTATTTGTTATTGTGAAATGCTATTTAACTTAATTTTAGCATCTTTAAAATGCAGTTAAAGAAATCTGCAGTTAAATCAGGTTTTCAGTTCAGCATTTCACTATCAAACAAAACATGATCTTCCAGTTTAATTGAATATTGAAATAAAGGAAACTCTGAGTAAGTGGCATATGTACACTTATTTTATAGATCATTTTATTTATGGTTAATTCATTTGAGAAATGGCAAGTTGTCGGATTTTCCCTAATGCCTACACAGTAAATAAGAGCATTAAGCGATCTGAACTCTGCAGGAGCCTGAACTTCGAAATGGCCCTTGACAGATGTGGCAGAGGAGACCACATACGTAGACTGTATCATTTTACTCTGGTGGAACTAATTGGATCACTCTTCACTTTCAGAGGCCTAGGCTTATTATAAGAACTGTTTTAAAAATAAAAGAGGATCCCATTCAGCCAATCTGTATGTGGGAAGATATGGAGAACAAAAAAATTACTGACAGGTGGCTACATATGGGAAACGTGTGAAAATCTGCCTTTTGGCAATATTCTAATTTCAGTATTTGTTGTGTTTCTGAAGAGTTCTCACTCGGCTATTTATAGTTTTCATTATATTTATGACATTTGTTTAACACGTTTGTGCATAGTACCATACCTAAACCAAACATAATCTCATGTGACAGAATTTATATTCTGGCTTAAATCAGAAATGACCAAATTGTTTTGCTTCCCTGTAAGTTGTGTTTTTAGTGAAATATCTGGAAGGAGGACGTTGCAAGGATCCTCCAAAAATATCAGTTTTTTATTCATCTGGATGATCTTATTGTGATATATTGTGTTTCATCATATTTTTTCCTTAAATTTCAATTTGGACTAACTAAATAAAAATATAGTGCTTTTTTATAATAAACCAATCTGCCACACATGCTCTCCTCTGTATTGGGACAGGGTTAGCCTGTTAAGTATACTCATTTGCCATGTTATATGGAACATATTGCGTGATATTCCACATGTAAAATGGGGTCTTAAAATACTTGGTCCATAAATATGAAGAAAAATTATTGTTAGGGATGCCTGGTAGCCGAATTTTATACTCCTCCTGAAAATAATGGGAGTGCAAGAATGCATATTGTTTCAATTTGAGGCATGTTTTTATATTTAGATGGTTCCATTATGCATTCATTAGAAAGGATGTAAGTAATAATGTTTTAATTAATTTGTTTGCCTTTATAGTAAGCTAAAAAAAATCACTTGTAAACTGAGTTATGCAGAGTCTCGTACATAAATAAAGGCAAAATACATTAGCTGTGAAAAATCTGAAATAAAAAGGGTAACTGTTGGCATCACTCAGGTCAGGTAGCAACTGTGGTGAGAAAAAAACAGAAGGAATATTTCAGATTGATGATTTTTTGTCAAAAGAGAATAGCCTGAAACATAACTCTCTGTCTTTCCCCATAGTTGCTGTCTGACCTGCAGAGTATTTATAGTATTTTCTCAAGTAACACATGCTTCATTTTTTGAAGTGGATGGCACGGTGGCTAAGTGTTTAGCACTGCTGCCTCACAGCACCATGGGCCTGAGTTCAATTCCAGCCTTGGCTGAGTGCAGACTTGACAGGCTGAATGGCCTCTTTCTGTATTGTAGGGATTCAATGATTCTAAAACCATTTGCACCAAATAACTTTTGATCTTTTTTCTGCTTATCCAAAATGTTTTGAGAAAATAAAGTTCCCATCTCTAACCTAAAGTTTTGTGATGGAAGATGAGTTCTCATGGTACAATGCTAACATTATTGCAGGAAATAAAGACAATGTAGGAGTAGCATATTGGCACAGGTAGAATATTAGTTAGATAACAGAAGACAGTGAGCTTAAATGAGTAATTTTCCAGCTGAAATGATTTTAACAAGTGGTGTGCTGCAGGGATCAGTGCTGGGGCCTTAAGTTTTTACAATTTATTTAAATTACATTGATGTATGGTTGCAAAAATTGCTGATAATACAAAGGTAGGTAAGAAAGTGAAGAGGACATAAGGAAGCTACAAAGGGACATGGATAGGTTATGTCAGTAGGCAAAGTTCTGTCAGTTGGAATGTAAAGTGAGAAAATATGAAACCATCCACCTTGCAGGAAAAATTACAAAAAGCAGCATTTTAGCTAAATGATGAGTGATTGCAAGAGCTCTGAGATGCAGAGGGATCTCTGTGTCCTAGTGCATGAATTGCAAAATGTTAGTACGCAGGAGCACCGAATGAGCCACTGAGAAAGCTAATAGAATGGTATCATTTATTGTGGGGACAGAGGTGATTGACAGGGGTATTGTGAATACAGAGGTAGAAAGGTCAGACTTCAGTTCTACAGGACATCAGTGTGACCACATCTGGAGATCTGTGCACAATACTGATCTCCATATTTAAGGAAGAGTACAAATGGATTAGAAGTGATTGAGGAAGGGTTAACGAGACTCATACTTGGAAAGAGCATGTTGCCTTATAAGGAAAGGTTGGATAGGCTAAGCTTTTATCTGCTAGAGTTTAGAAGAGTAAGCGACAATTTGGTTGAAACTTATAAGATCTTGACCCTTCAAAAGAATGTAGAACTAGGGGTTCACCAAGGCAGAGATGGATTCTTTGTAAACAAGGGGTGAAAGCTCATGAAGGGTATGTGGAGTTGAGTTACAAGCAGATCGCCTAACTGGGTGACTTGGTGGCTCAGTGGTTAGCACTGCTGCCTCAGCGCCAGGGACCCAGGTTCGATTCTACCCTTGGATGACTGTCTGTGTGGAGTTTGCACATTCTCCCCGTGTCTGCGTGGGTTTCCTCCGGGTGCTCAGATTTCATCCCACAGTCCGAAGATGTGCAGGCTAGGTGGATTGGCTATGCTAAATTGCCCATAGTGCCCAGGGATGTTTAGGTTAGGTGGGTTAGACAAGGGAAATGTAGGGGTGGGAGAATGGGTCTGGGTGGGATGCTCTTCAGTGGGGTGGTGTGGACTTGTTGGGCCGAATGACCTGTTTCGACACTGTAGGGATTTTGTGATTAATTTTATAAATGGCAGAGCAGGCACAAGGGGCGAAATGGCCTATGTTGTTGTAAACTCCAATGTTCATGTCTTAGCTGGTCTGACTCTGATAATGGAAGGTGTTGGTGTTTCTCACACGTACAAGTAATGCTTTTATTTTTTCTACTTTTTCCACCTACTTTGAGGTAGATGCAGACTGGCTAGGAGAGAGAATGGTTCAGGATGGCAAATAACTCAGTCTTTTGCTGTGAAAAGATCCAGAATTTTACTTGGAGCATCATATCAGCTGTTGCTAAATTACTGACCTCCATATGCAACTTTTATTTCGAAGTTCCCTTGACGTCCCACATCAGATATTACCCTTGACTCAGATTTAGAGCTCCTGCCCTGAATCAGAAGGTTGTGATTTCTCAGTTCAGTGATTTAAGCACATAATCCAGTGCAGTCATGAGGGAGTTGCACAGTTGAAGGTGCCATCTTTCATGCAGGGCACTAAGTAAAGGCCTCATCTGTTCTCTTGGACTGTAGATGATACTGTAACATCATTCAAAGAAAACTTTTAAAAATTTCTCCCAAAGTCCAATCCATTATTTATCCTCCATACCATTACTAAAACCATACTAACTGATAATTTATTTAGTTGATTTTGGGACCCAGCTTTATGAAAATTGTCTGATGTGTCTTGCTTATTATAACCATGATGACACTTCAAATATATTCACAAGCAATGAAACACTTTGGGATGGTCTACAGTCACAAAAGGTGCTATAAAGTTGTCTGTTTTTTCTTTCTATTGAACTTAGTGCCTGTTCTCCATGTGTAGGAATGAAAGCTTGTGCAAAAGAGAAGGCCAGGGTATCAAAATAGCTAAGACAGGCAGAGGTGGATCTGAGATTTCTGTGTCAATCCTATTTTGATGCCAAATTCTGCACTTCTTTTGTGCTTTTTCTATTTCAACCTTGCCGACAGTACAACATCGCTTTGGAAGTATGATCGTTATTTTCGCCTTTTGGTATTCACCACAGGAAATAATGTATTTTGCTGGTTGAGAATCCCCATTAGCTGGGCTGTGATTCTGAGGAAGGGCTGTGCAGGGGGGTCAGGTTGACGATGCACCACTAGGGCATTTGGCATCCACTTATAGGCATCCATGCTCCTATACTTACTCGTGATGTTTATATTACAACTTTGTCAGTCAGCAATGCTAAAAAAAAACTGCATTTCCCTCAGGAGGCAAATCAAACGTGCTAACTGCTTGCTAAACCACATCTTGCTTGACCTCTGCCAGAGGCATCGTAGACCATTATCAAAGACACAAGAGCCTTCAACTGTTATGTCATTGACTCCTTTCACGCTGCTTTAAGAGATAAATGTTACATCAGCCGCTCAATTGTTCATCTGTGCATCATGCAAGTCATCGAAGGATTGAATGCCAAAGCTGACCAAACCTTTCTAATGATATGCAGTATCAGCCTGAGACTGCTGCTAAATTTTAAGGTGGAGCAAGATTTCCCCAGCATCAAAGGTGGAATTAACCACACCCATATTGCCAGACATGCTGCTTTTCAGAATATCAGTCTTTTCAACAGGAAAGGGATTTTACTTGATCTAATATGTGATTGTAAAGAGGATGTCAAAGAACATCATAAGGCTGTTGTATTCACCCTGTGCATTGTATTGTTGGGGGTAACTTTTACTTTGGGTGGGATGCTGTTGTTGTTTCCCCACAGTCCCTGAAGAGTCCAAGCTATTTTGAAGGTTTGACTTCATTTCCATGATCCTCGAGAGCAATGAGATTCGTTTGAGTGCTTAAAATGTAATCATTAGTCAAATTGGGCAAGAATTCTGGTGACTTCATTGAGGGACTCAGTTCTTGATTTTCTCATTTGCAAAGTCTGTCTGGCAATGCACTAACTGAATTTTGCAGAGGCAAAAGAGACATTCTTGCTTTTGTCCCCTGAAGACTTATTGAACACAACCCAGGAATTGATCACATTTTAGTGTGGTCTTATTTAGTGAACTAGTTTCTCAATGCCTGCTCCCAATAATCAGAGCAGAAATTGCTGGAAATGCTCTGCAGGTAGGAGAGCATAAGCAGAGTTAACAGAACTGATGAAAGATTAATGACTTGAAACGTTAATCCCATTTTTCTCTCTGCAGTGAAGAAGGTTATCTAAGATTACAAAGAGACCTTGATGTATTGGGTCAATGGGCTGAGGAGTGGCAGATGGAGATAAATTTGGATAAATGCAAGGTATTACATTTTGGTAAAACAGACAAGGGCAGGACTTATACAATTAATGGTAGGGCCCTGGGGTAGTGTGGTAGAACAGAGGACCTAATTCTTTGAAATGTGCAACATAGGTAGATAGAGTGGTTAAGAAGGCCTTCATTGCTCAGATATTTGAGTATAGGAGTTGGGATGGCGTGTTGAGGTTGTACAGGATATTCATGAGGCCTCTTCTGAAGTACTGTGTACAGTCCTGGTTGCCCTCCTTTAGGATATTATTATATTAGAGAAGGTTCAGAAAAGATTTACCAGGGTATTGCCAGGAATGGAGGGTTTGAGTTGTAAGGAGAGGCTGGATAGACTGGGATATTTTTCTCTGGAGCATAGGAGGTTGAGGGATGACCTTATAGAGGTTTATAAAATCATGAAGGGCATAGGTAAGGTAAATAGCAAGGGGCTTTTCCCTATGGTGGGGGATGACAAAACTAGGGAGTATATTTTTAAGGTGAGAGAAGAAAGTTTTGTAAAAGATATGAGGGTCAACTTGCTTACACAGAGAGTGGTTTTATTGTGGAATGAGCTGCCAGAGGAAGTGGTTGATGCAGGTGCAGTTACAACGTTTAAAGGACATTTGGATAAGTACATGAATAGGAAAGGTTCGGAGGGATATGGGCCAAATGCAGGCAGGTGGGACTAGTTTAGTTTTGGAACATGGTCAGTGTGGACTAGTTGGACCAAAGGGCCTTTTTCCATGATGTATGACTCTACAGATGCTGCCTGACCTGTTGAATGTTTCCAGCATTTTTATATTTCAGATTTCCAGCATCTCCAATATTTTGTTCTTGCGTGGTTTGTTGTATCATTGGGTGCAGTGTGCATAGTCTGGCTTTTGGTACTTTAAAATTGCATAGTTGTACTACAAGCAGCTTGAATTGCTCTGGTTAGATCCCTGAAAGATAATTGTAGCCATTCTAGAAGCAAGATAAGTGTGAAAGATGGTATTCTACTGTTTTTGCTGTTGCTGCTTTTCTGTAATGTACAATTGTTTTAACGCTTCCAAGGTGTTTTATTGGCTGTAAAGAGCTTTGGGACGTCCCGAAGTTGAGCTAAAAATGACTTTCTTTTTCTTATTTGCCTTCTTTCTAAGGTGTCATCTGGACAAACCTCTTTCAATTAGGGGTAATATTGTCAATTACTGGCAGCCAAGATCACTGAATAAAAAAGTTATTAATTTTATTTATGCAATGTTAAATTAGACAGCTCAGAGACCATAAATGGAGATCAGAAATAAACTAGATGCAAGCCCTGGTTTGTGACAGATGGTAACTTGAGAGATGTCTGGTCCAGTAGGTTTAGGGAAGGGAGGGCAGGAGCTCTGACACTTAATGACAAAAAATAGCCTCTCAATTGTTGTTGGAAGTGTGAACAAAGAAGAGGGGGAAGAATTTGAGAGATTTGTAGAGAAACAAAGTCAGAAGTTATCATTGTATTCCAGGATGATCCTGGAGTGTTCCCCAAGGAAAACAATACCGTATCATGCTTTGTGAAATCCTGCCACATTTGGTGATAAATGGTGAGACCAGCTGCCCAACATACAAGTTCAAGCCTGAGTCCCTTGGACTTAAGGAAGCTACAATATGGGTTATACCGGGAAGAATAGGGAGACTGGAGAGAATAATGAGACAAATGTTGTGGTGAATGGATAGCCAAAGACTAATCAGTTGGAATTCTGATGCTGTAGTTGTATGTGATTAGGAAGTGTTTTTTCCAGAGGCAGACACAGAAAATTGTAGGATTAGGAAGGGGATTATGAATGAGCAATTCAAGGAAGTGATCAGAGATGACTTTGTTGCATTGATATAGTGATTCAGTTGTTACAATAGAAGTTGCTAATTTGCATAAGTGGGCAATGACAAGGGGTTGTCCTTGATTATAGATTGGAAACTTTACGTGGAAGGAGTGATTAAAGGTGGATTGGAGGGCAATGCATTCAAGGTAAGAATGCATGATGATTTAATATGAATATTGTAATTATCAAGAAGTAATTTAGCCTAGAAGGTGGGGCAGAGGGGTGTGGCGTGATAATGAAATATCTGAGGGAGAGTATTTTTATGGTACTTAGGTGAATGGTAGAGAATAAGGATTTCAAATGGGAGGTGAGATGGACAGGACGAAGTGAATTGTTCAGAAGAGGAGAAAATGACAGTGGGATAAGAGGACAGACCAAGGTGTGATTTTATGAAAAGAACCATGCCACTGAGTAGGCAAATTGTGACATGCAACCATGCAACCAGGCAACAAGGCTTAGTTTAATGGAGAGGTGTCATTACTCCTCTGCTAGGTTTCCTTCAAGAGTATGATGTCAGTGTGATCACCCATAGCTCCCAGATAGCAAGGACCTTGTTCACAAGTTAATAGACATTCTGGATGCAAATATGGTGAGGCAGCTTCGATGAAGTCAACACTGTGAAAACTGCATTGACAAGGGAGTCATTGGGTGGAGTTACATCCACCTGGTGCAGGAAAACTAATAAGAATTTGTTTGGAAAAACTAACGTTATTGTTAAGACTGAATAAGTCATAGCCCAGAGTGTAACCCAATTTGATGGACCGTAAGTTTTATTTTTGTAATTTGGTTACCGGAGTGGTCAGTGACTTAACATATTCCCACAAGGCAACATAATCAAAGACTCCTCCCGTCCTGATTACACTCTCTTCCATCAGGCAGAAGATATAAAAGTTTTGAATACACGTACAAACAGATTAAAGAACAGCTTCTTCCCCGCTGTTCGCAGACTTTTGAATGGACCTCTGAAATGTTAATTCTGGTCTTTCTGTCTGCGCCTTCTCTGTGGCTGTAACTCTGTATTCTGCTCTCTGTTCTGCTACCTTGATGCACTTTGTATGGTACTATGGGAACATAGAACCCCGACAGTGTGGAAACAAGCCCTTTGGCCCAGCAAGTCCACACTGACCCTTGCAGCATCCCACCCAGACCCATCCCTTTATAATCCACCTAAGCTACCCATCCCTGAACACTACGGGCAATTTGGCATGGCCAATCCACCTAACCTGCACATCTTTGGACTGTGGGAAGGAACCGGAGCACCCGGAGGAAACCCGCGCAGACACAGGGAGAATGTGCAAACTCCACACAGGCAGTTGCCCAAGGGTAGAATCGTACCTGGGTCCCTGGCGATGTGAGGCAGCAATGCTAACCACTGAGCCACTGTGCCACCCCAAAACACTGGTCTAGGAGTGTGGATTTTTAGTCGAGTTACATTACCATTATGCCATTCCTCCTCCTAACATATGCCTGTATAACACATAAAACAACACTTTTAACTGTGACTTGGTACATGTAACAACAATAAGTCAAACTCAAGTAGTGTATTTTTGACAAAAGAACATGAGTTTGTTCCTTCAAAGAAAACAGCAATGCTAACGGCGTAAAAAGAAAATTTCTAAAAAACTACCACAGAAAAGATAATTTAGTAAGATTTTACCATACACAGCAAAAGAATGTTTCAGCCTTTGTTCCAAGCAAATTCTCTACAGTCATTCAACTCCAATGAACCACCCTTATTCTTCAAACTAAAATTTCTTACTTACAAACTTTTTTCTTTTGGTTTTCTTTTTCACCAGATGTGATTCTGTCCTTTAATGAGAGGTACAGCCACAGACTAATTCCCTGACTTTTCTTGCTAAACTCTAAGAAAAGGTTTTGACTTCTTTTAAGCTGCAAAGCAACACATCTGCTGGTATGGTACTTTTGTCCCGAACTGTGCCTGTTTGTGACCTCTCTGTAGGTTATAAAATTCCAACTTAGTGAACACTTCAGTTGTCTCACAAGGTAGCTTGTTTAGTCATTTAACTTAAATCACATGGTTTCTTGGAGTTGCTGTTTTGACTACCACTTCAAAAAATGAGATTTTTTGCCCCAAGAAAAAAATCACCGCTAGAAAATTAAAATCCAAAATCCATTTTCCTCCACTTTGGATGCCGAGTTATAAATGATAATGCATTATAAATCTTACAACTGCTTATGACAACTGTGGCACTCGTTAATAAGAGGATCCTAACAAAGTCTTGAAGGAAGCTGAAGATGTATTTGAACAGCCAGTAAATTATTAAATTAATGTTGGGCTTCAGTGATCATAGAGGTAGATGTTACAGACTTCTATTAAGACCAATACTTTTATATCTAATGTCCAAGCCTTTTGAGAAAATGCATACAGTAAGGTAGCTTTTGACCATCTGAAAAATGAATCTGAAACCAAATGCTTATCTCTAAACAATTATGATTGAACACATTTAAAAATATAGTAATACACTTACTATCTTGAAATATCTGTGTTAATATTGGTTCAAATTGTCATTTTTAACTTGCCTTCAGAGAATGTAATTTTGCTTTGTGCGCATTTGTGTATACTGATTTTGTCTATGTTTTGATGCGCGTGTTAGATTCCACGTATAATCAGATTTCTTCTCAGGCATGACATAAGTTCGGAAATAGAACATTCTCTCTGCAATTAATTTAAGCCATTTGTTTGTGAGTCTGTTAACTGAAAGTAAGCTTTGTAATCATGTTAGATTTTCTTTTTCATTGCATTGTTGGAAAGAACTGTGTTGAATTACTTCATACTTTCATGACACTTCCAACTTGCATCTGGAACAAATTTTCTATAAGCATTGAGATCTCTTTGCGAAGGAAGTTTTTAGTTTGATCTCATTAACCTGTGTAGTTGTCATCTGCTGATTGATAATGAGTTAATGAAATGTATTCACAGACTTGAAGCTCACCTTGGCTTTTTACTTGATGTGAAATAAAAGATGAGGGCAGAGACCATTGTTTGGTTTTTTGTTTCAGCTATTAGAAATGATGAGGGATTTTTTAATGCGTTGAACCTGGATATTGAGATGGTTGCAAATAGAATGGTTGTGATGATGCAAATGTAAAACTTAAATGAAAAAAAAATGGATCTTAAACCACATTGCATACACTGAATTACCTGGAACAGCAATGACAGCTTTTGCGTAGACTATCTTGCGTAAGGCAAAGTTCTGCAATGATAAGGTGAAAAATGAGCTTTTTTTTAACAAAAATAAGGGATGCCACACAGATCCATGTGTTACTTTGACATATGTATTTATTTTCTTCTTCCATTGAGTTTATTTATGACATGAGCACATTTAGTTGAATGAATATAAGACAGTTATGACCTTAAAATTGGTATGAAGATTCACAGTATCGTTTTCTATATGGCTATTCACTTCTGTTTCTTTGTTAACCTAAGTGAGGGAAATTAGAATAAATACTCTCAAATTAATTTGTAATCATGGGCTGATTAATGGAGTTTGGTTTCATAGCCATTATTCATTCAAGAACACCTGATATCTTTCCCATAAACAAATTGTGTTTGTCCAAATTAAGAAATTAAATGAAGCATTTGATGAGTTTATGATTGACCCTTCTAACTAACAGCGCATTAGTCAATGTCAGTATCTCACAAAACTATTCTGACTAATGTGCTGTCAAAAGAAGCATGTGCATTTATTATGATTTCTGATTAATGCACTGAAACAGTGGATATTGGAAACCAAACACGTCTGTGATAATCTTTTAAATCTCATTTTGGCAATCATTAAAAATTTTCCTTTGGATGAACTACTTCATGCTGCAGCATTTAGTGCACTTTGAAGTACTGCAATTAAGTGCTGACTAACTGTAAACCCTAGTTAACATGTATACAAACAAAATATGTACAGTTTTCTTCATTTATTTGTATTTCTATTGATACTCACAACAAAGGATCTGTTGTGGAACTCTGCACCTGCAAGGCATATGGTTAACCTAACTTGCTAGGACTAAATATTAAACTAATTTTGTGATATACTTCAGCCATTCCTCTGAATCTTAGCATGTCAACACAGTGCCATCAATTTCCTTAAGAATGATATTGCATTCTCCCATTTAATCCCCTGATTATTTCAATGTAGCTGCCAATTTTAGTTTGTATCTCAGTAGATTTATCTTAACTGGGCTTTACACAAAATTGTTGACATAACACATTAAATTACAGTAATTTTGTTCCAGTGGAACAAGGTGATGTCTTAAAATAGGAAAAAAAGAGGGATTTTGAAACGGATTCCAAAGTGAGTGAGCTTGTAGGACATAAAATTTTAAAATGCCCTTATGGAGGGATCTGTAAGCAATGATATAACCTGTGCAATAAAAAGATAGATTTTTATTTATGCATATTATAAAGAAAAACGGAAATTGAATTACTTAGCACAGGAATAAGAGAAACTCAGTTAATGGAAGCTTTATTTTCTTGTGAAATATTTCTTGTTAATTCTATTTGTTAAAAAATGACAGGATCTTTATTTGATAATTGTTTGGATATTGCTAATGCATATCAATGAGGTAATGCCCAATTAGAACACAAGAATTAGGCGCAGGAATAGGCAAATCAGCTCCTGAAGCCCGTTCCTCTGTTAATGTGTTTATGGCTGATATTATCTTGTTCTCAACTGCACTTTGCCTGCCTACTCTCCACACCCTTCAACCTATTGTGAATTTAAAAATTTGTCTACTATCTGTCCACAATACACTACAGATACTCAGCAGTTTTCAATGCACAATCCTTTTCAGAAACATTGTTCCTTGAAATCAGATAACAAAAATGCTTTGCCTGTTGTACTGGTGTGGTTTTTCCACTTTCACGGTCTTATGGCATCTCTGAGCAATACAGATAGTTTTATTCTACAGTCTTGAGACTACTGGCATCTAAATTTTAACTGTTTACATTCCCAGAAGCAAATGAGCACTATGCCACCCAACCCCAAATAGTTTGCAGTGATGCAGTGAATTTGGTTTTCTATGATTTCAAACTGGGCGTTCAGATCATATCAAGGGTGGGATAAGATCAAAATAATCTCATCTAGATGATGTAATGTTACAAAATGTGTAAAGACGATTTGACACATTGGTACTGGCATTGTTCTCCAAATATGCCACTTCATTTAATCCTATGTTCTTGTTCATTTCCTATATTCTTTACAAGTGATGGTTGCAATTTATTTTTACATTCACAAACTTTACTTTGGCAAAGATTTGTACCAGAGAATTCCAAATTCAGTTTCATGTAAAGACATTTTTCTACCTTTTGCTTTAATTCTATTTGTACTGAATCATAGAATCCCTACAGTGTGAAGTGGTCATTTGGCCACCAAGTCTACACCGACTCTCTGAAAAGCATCCCCACCCAGACCTAGCCTCAGATCCCCACTCTATTCCTGCGTTTTCCATGGCTAATACCTGAATAACCTGAACCTGAATAACCCTGGACGCGGCGGCACGGTGGCTCAGTAGTTAGCACTGCTGCCTCACAGCACCTGGAACCCAGGTTCAATTCCACCCTCGGGCGACTGTCTGTATGGAGTTTGCTTGTTCTCCCCCTGTCTGCGTGGGTTTCCTGCAGGTGCTCCGGTTTCCTCCCACAGTCCAAAGATGTGCAGACTAGGTGGATTGGCCATGCTAAATTGCTAAAGTGTTCAGGGATCTGTAGATTAGGTGGGTGATAGGGGGATGGATCTGGTTGGGATGCTCTGAGGGTCGGTGTGGACTTGTTGGGCCAAAAGGCCTGTTTCCACTCTGTAAGGAAGCTATGATGATCTATGATGACTACAGGCAATTTACTATGGCAGTCCAACTAACATGCACATCTTTGGACTATGTGAGGAAACTAGACCACTGGGCGGAAACCCATGGAGACATGGAGAGAACATGCAAACGCCACATAGACAATCACCCAAGGATTGGACCAGGGTCCCGACGCTGTGAGACAGTAGTGCTAACCACTGAGAAAGTATGCCACCTCGGTGTCTTTTATGCACTGTATTATCTTCATGTCAACTATTGAAAATAATCTATCATTTTTTACCTCATCATAACTCCTCGAAGTCTTAAAAGATTTTTTCCTGCTCAAATGGTAGAAACTTTTTAATTTACTTAGTGAGGCCGTAGCAAGATTGCATTAGCACGTGCAATGGCATTATTTTCATGTATAATAGAACACAAGAAGAATAGAAATAATATGATGTATCTACCAACTACTTTCATTTTGTACAATAACAGTGAGGTTTTAAATTAATGATCTTAGTCAAGAAATCTATTGTGATGCAAACACAATATTCTCCAAAATCTTTATTCGTGTCATTGTGAAAGCAAGTCTGTGGTAAATGAAGTAGGCTTTGAAATACAACGCTGGATGATAATATTCAATTTGTCTACTCGGAGTCTCATTTCAGGACTATTAGAATTCTGAATTAAATATCTTTCAAAAGACTAGTACAATGATTTCTGCAACTGAGGAATTAATTCAGCATCAATCTAGATAAAGGGTTACAAATACACAATTCCAGTAATACCTATTCAGTTTTTGTATTGCGTTTCATTTGCAGTTGTGAAGGGGACTGAATTAGAAGAGGATCATGTGCCAGCAAATGTATTAGCTATAGACTTTAAAGTAGAAGTGAACATTTAGAAGCCTTGGTTTCAAGTGTTGGAAAATAACATTTTGCATCTCGAGAGCCTTCGGAACCTTGAGTGGAAATGAAAACAAAATAAAAAATTTATAGATCCATTCATTTATGCCAATGTTGACCAATATGTTAGCCACATGTGACGACTCCTGATGAGGCTAATTGCATTTTTGAATAGTACATAAAAATGAGTAATGGAAACAATTGTTGGCCATACAGTCTCAATACTCATTGACATGACATTTACATTTATACTTTATGTACACTAATTCGTAAAATGTTCAATCTAAAAGCAATTTCTGGGAGATTTGTTTGCTGACCATGTATGCTTTACTTATTTGGTTACTGATTTACTTATTGGTTATCTGCTAAATTTGTGTATACTATGGATGAAAATATCAGATTTAAAAGCTGCAAAAGCCAACAACTTTGTGTGATGAGGGGAATTGTCACAGTGATCAGCTTTACCATCAACATAAACTTCAAGTTAGCAGAAGAAAGTAAGCCTCGTGAATAGAAAGTAAATCCCATAAGGCATCTGATGGCAAAGGGCAAGCAACATTCAACCACATTCTGGAGGGAGAACTCTCATTCTGAGAGTCAGTATTCTCAGGCATTAGTCTTATGAAGTCAAAATATTGTTCACTGCTACTGGGCACAAACTAGAAGCTTCACCACAAAACACTGAGTCAGTTTCATACTTGCATGCCGAACTTTGATCAAAATGTCACAGGACTGCAGAATAATACTGCCAGTATTGCTTAGAGGCAAGTATGTTAAATGGTGAAAGCCACACCAGTAAAATAGCTGGTGCTTTCTTGTTATTTGATTTAAAGGAACAAATTTTGACCAAAGAGGAAGACTGAAAAGTCTCACACTGGATAGTGGTAGACGTTTGTAAAGTAAGTACAGCAGATGTTGTGTTTAAAATGCTTGCCAGTACAACTAATAAACGAAAGCTGTGTCACCATGGCCACACCTAAGGTTAATCAATCAACAGGTTCCACTCAACGGCGCTGATTCATGTACAGTCGTAGGCCAATTAGAGCCAACGTAAGTTAATCATAATTCTGTGAAGCAAAAGATAGTTTAAAATTCTAGTAGCTCATTTAACCACAGAGCCTTAGCATTATTCTGTCTAGCAGTGTCGATGAAAACTATTTGGTTATGTGTTAATTTCCTACAATAACATATCTATTGATGTCGTTGAAACAGGTTTCTCAGAAAGGACTCATTATTTACTTCACAGATAAGGATCCTGTGACTAGATAATTATTCAAATGTTTTAATTCCCTTTGTTCTGGCTCATTTTACAATGCCTGATATTGACACAGAGGTATAAAAACAAAATTGCCTTTATATTACACTTTACACAATCAATGGATGTCCATAAAGCCAATGAAATACTTTTGATATGTAGCCCCTATTGTAATGTAGAAAATGGAGCTGCCACTTTGCGACAATAACTTGCACATAGCAAGCTCCGCCAAGCAATCATGCCCAGTTGAGCTATTTTCTGAATAAAAACTGAAAGAACTGCGGATGTTGTAAATCAGAAACAAAAACAGAAATTTCTGGAAAAGCCCTGCTGGTCTGGCAAAATCCGTGGAGAGAAATCTGTTGTCAGGAGCCTGGAGAACACCGGCTTTGGTTATTGGCTTGTGCATAGCACAGAAGATTCAATTCTCATAACCTCACAAATTACTTTATTAGTGCATTAAACAAGACACGTGTTGCTTAAATGTTTTTATCACAAAACTAGGTCTTATTTGTTTTCCCACAAACTGAACCAGGACCTACTCATACACCCACGAGAGTCCTCTGACACTTCCCAAGTAGTCACAGAACATAAAAGCTAATGCCCGATCCGGATAGCTGCTGCTGACAAGGGCTAACGCTGACTAGGCGCTGCACTCAATGTCGTCACCACGTCCTTGACATAGGGTCTGCTTCTGCGATGGTTGGTCTCTGGAGTTTTCGCTGGCTGCATGCCCCAAGGGCCATCTTTTTATTTTTTCTCTTATCTCTCAAGTCGTGCTGTAATTTTTCCCATTGGCTCAAGCTAATTCACTTATCACATGCCTTTACCTTATTGGCTCTGGCCCGTAGACTTAGGTAGCATTACTTCGTTATTTCTCGTCCAAATAAGGCTTTTGCATTAACTCATCTTTCTTACTTATTACAGAACATAGTTAATGCAAACCGGTTTAAATCAGCTCTAACTAGCACTTGGGCGCAGATCATGTTTAGTTCACAAGCTGCTGCTTTCTTTGCATTCAGTACCTCCTGTTAGCAATGTCGGCGGCTGGTACCCCTCTCTCTCCCTTTTCCTTTCTGCAGCCTCTGGCTAATGTCTCCCTAGGCAGTGATGTCAGCAGCTTGTACGTTTCTCTCTTTCTGTCTCTCTGCAGCCTCTGGCTAGCAAATCAGAGTTACCTCTTTGGGTCGAGTAACCCTTCCTCAGACCCTGATTTCTCTCCACAGATGCTGCCAAACCTGCTGAGCTTTACCAGCAATTTCTGTTTTTAAATCTATTTTCTGACTTGGATTGAGGGATAACTATTGGCAAAGACCCTGGAGCCAACACTCCTGCTGTTGCATGAAATAACACCATGGAATCTTTAATACTGATTTGAGAGGGCAGATGGAGGCCTTAATTTAACATGTCATCGCTGAACAGTACAGCACTCAGTCAGTCTGGCATTGGAGTTTCAGCCTTAACTTTTCTGATGTCAGGGCAAAGCAGCAACTTTCCAGTAATTACTGTTTATTTTAATTGCTCATTTTTGAAAAACAGTTCTTTTCAAATCCTTTTTATGCTAAATTGTTTAAAGATTCAATCATAAATGGCTAATTTATAGAAGTATATCAATGCTGGGTACAGGAGTAACGGACAGTTGAAGGAAGCATAGTAGAAGGATTCGCAGGTTAAACAAAGCCTGATAAGTCACGACCATGACCAACTTCTGTGACTAATCCCCATTCTGAGCAACCCATTCATCGACATAACAGAAATTTCCTCCATATTGATGACATGGACAAAGCATCATGGAATATATCCTTCAATATAGACAATAAATAGCATGGCAGTGCATTAGCTGAGCAAACAAATACCAAACAATTAATCATTTGCAGCGCCATCCTGAAAACATACCTTTAGTTATTTTCATCAAGGGAATTAAGATACAAAGAGAGGGCTTAATAAATGTTAGTTAATAACAATGTAGCAAAATGTTATGGGCAAAGGGAAAAGTTAGGAGAAGATTCTATGTTCACATTAAAACATTATGTAAGGAATAAACTCCATCTGGACAAATATAATGGTTCAACTTTTATAATTCGCAGACCTGGAATGGTACTCACCTTTGACCTTGCAGAAAACAGACCACAAATATTTCACAGGCTCTGTGGTGTCAGTTTCGCCTTTTTTTCTGATGTTTGTTTTAATCTGGCTTCATCATAAGGACATCTTCAGTCTACAAAGCGTTGAAGTGATCAAGCAGGCTGAGTAGCTAATTAAGTTGAAAAATTCTCTTAGTCAGAAAACCAGGAGATAAAATAGCTTGGTAATTCATATTTCACTTTTACAAAAAGCAAAATGAAGATTGGAGCATAAAATATGATGATCAATTGAGCCAGTGGGCTGAGGAGCGGCAGATGGAGTTTAATTTGGATAAGTATGAGGTTTTGCATTTTGGTAAAATGAACAAGGGCAAGGCTTATGTAGTCAATGGTAGGGGCCGAGGTAGTGTTGTCGAACAGAGAGACTAGGGGATCAGGTACATAGTTTGTTGAAAGTTGCGTCACTTGCAAGTTGCGCCACAGGCAGATAGGATGGCTGTGAAGGTGTTTAGCATGCTTACCTTCATTGCTCAGACCTTTGAGTATAGGAGTTGGCACATCATATTGAGGTTGTACAGGACCATGGTGAGGCCACATTTGGAGTACTGTGTACAATTCTGGTTGCCCTGCTATAGGAAGGATATTGTTAAATTGGAGAGGTTTCAGAAAAGATTTACCAGGATGTTGCAGGGACTAGAGTATTGAGTTATAAGGAGAGGCTGGATAGGCTGGGCCTTTTTTTCCCACTGGAACATCAGAGATTGCGGGGTGACATTGTAGAAGTTTATAAAATCATGAGGGGCATAGATAAAGTTAATATCAACGGTCTTTTCCATAGGGTGAGGAGTTCAAAACTGGAGAGCATATTTTTAAGGTGAGAGGAGAAAGATTCAAAAGGGACATGAGGGGCAACGTTTTCACACAGGGTGGTTCATGTGTTGAATGAACCACCAGAGAATGTTGTAGGTGCAGGTAGAGACTCAACATTTAAAAGATTTTTGGACAAGTACACAAATAGGAAAGTTTTAGAGGGATATGGACCAATCACAGCCAAGTGGGACTAATTTAGTTTAGGAAACTTGATTGGCATGGCTGAGTTGAACCAAAGTGACTGTTTCCATGCTGTATGTTTCAATGATTCTAAGTTTAGGAAAACACTGGCATGCATCTTTAAGTCAGTTAAAGATGCACCCTAACCTTCAAAGGTCATGTTAAAGAAAAAATCGGTAAACAGAAAAAGATATCTTAAGGAAGTTTAGCATTAAATGGAGAACTGACGAAAGAACACTTTGATCAACTGCGCATGCTCTCTGCCATTGAGCAGCTGAAATATGCCTGCCCGTTCTGGGAACACAGTCCCCAAACTAATAAGTTGAATTCCAACTTCAATGCAGCTTACGAAGTTAATACTCCTGCTGGAAACCTACTAAAATTTACAATCTGTAACTGTTTGCTGTGATTGCTCCAGCTCCAATAGGAAAGCAAATTATATCAAAAATAGAATACACGAAGCAGACCAGTGACCCTTATCACCCTAAATAAAAAGTTCTGAGGAAGGGTCACCGGACCCGAAACGTTAACTCTGTTTTCTCCTGCACAGATGCTGCCAGACCTGCTGAGCTTTTCCAGCAACTTTGTTTTTGACCCTTATCATCTTCCCTTCTAGAAAGTGTTATGAACAGCTGTGGAAGGGTAAATCAGCACCTCTCTTTTAAACTCCATCATTTGGCACCATAAAAGTTAAACTATTTTTATAACGATATTCACAAGATCTAGAGGAAGGAGCCAAATACATGGTTTACTTGAGTGAAAAGAGGTTTTTTATTACTTATTATGAGAACATAAGAACTAGGAGCAGGAGTAGGTCATCTGACCCCTCGAGCCTGCCCCGCCATTCAATAAGATCAACGCTGATCTTTTTGAGACTCAGCTCCACTTACCCGCCCCCACACCATAACCCTTAATTCCTTTACTGTTCAAAAATTTATCTAGCCTTGCCTTAACAACATTCAGCGAGGTAGCTTCAACCACTTCACTGGGCAGGGAATTCCACAGATTCACAACCCTTTGGGTGAAGAAGTTCCTCCTGATCTCAGTCCTACATCTGCTCCCCTTTATTTTGAGGCTATGCCCCCTAGTCCTAGTTTCACCTGCTAATGGAAACAACCTCCCTGTCTCCACTTTATCTATTCCCTTCATAATCTTATATGTTTCTATAAGATCTCCCCTCATTCTTCTGAATTCCAGTGAGTATAATCCCGGCCTACTCAGTATCTCCTCATAATCCAACCCTCTGAACTCTGGAATCAACCCAGTGAATCTCTTCTGCACTCCGTCCAGTGCTAGTATATCCCTTCTCAAGTAAGGAGACCAAAACTGCACAGTACTCCAGGTGTGACTTCACCAGGACCCTATACAGCTGCAGCATAGCCTCCCTGTTTTTAAACACCATCCCTCTAGCAATGACAGACAAAATTCCATTTGCCTTTTTAATTACCTTCTGCATCTGCTATCCTACTTTTAGCGATTCATGCACAAGGACACCCAAGTCCCTCTGCACAGCAGCGTGCTGCAATTTTTTACCATTTAAAACATAGTCCATTTTGCTGTTATTTCTACTAAAATGGATGACCTCACACTTATCAACATTGTACTCCATCTGCCAGACCTTTGCCCACTCACTTAGACTATCTATATCCCTCTGCAGACGTACAGTGTCTTCTGCACACTTTGCTCTACCAATCATCTTGGTGTCATCTGCAAATTTTGACACACCACACTTAGTCCCCAACTCCAAATCAGCTATGTAAATTGTAAACAATTGTGGTCCCAACACTGATCCCTGAGGCACACCACTAGCCACTGACCGCCAACCAGAAAAACACCCATTTACCCCTACTCTTTGCTTTCTACTAGTCAACCAATCCTCTATCCATGCCAATACATGACCTGTAATACCATGAAACTTTATCTTATGTAGCAGCCTTTGGTGTGGCACCTTGTCAAATGCCTTTTGGAAATCCAGAAACACCACATCCACAGGTTCCCCATTGTCCACCATGCAAGTAATGTCCTCAAAGAATTCCACCAAATTAGTTAAACATGACCTACCCTTCATGAACCCATGCTGTGTGTTCCCAATGGGACAATTTATATCCAGATGTCTTGCTAATTCTTCCTTAATGATAGATTCAAGCATTTTCCCCACTACTGAAGTTGAGCTAACTGGCCTATAGTTACCTGCTTTTTGTCTACTTTTTTTTTAAACAGTGGCATCACATTGGCTGTTTTCCAATCTGCGGAAACCACCCCAGAGTCCAGTGAATTTTGGTAAATAATTACTAGTGCACTTGCTATTTCCTCCATCACTTCTTTTAGTACCCTGGGATGTATTTCATTAGGGCCAAGAGACTTGTCTACCTTTAACCCCATTAGCTTGCCCAGCACTGCCTCCTTCATGGTAATGATAGTTTCTAGGTCCCCACCTGCTATAACCTTCTTGTCATCAGTTTTCGACATGTTATTTGTGTCTTCCACTTTGAAGACCGACACAGAATAACTATTTACTGCCTCGGCTATTTCCTCATTCCCAGTTATTAAATTAGCCTTCTCATCCTCTAGAGGACCAATGTTTACCTTCGCCACACTTTTACGAATAACATATTTATAGAAACTTTTGCTGCCTGTTTTTATATTTTGAGCTAGTTTACTCTCATAATCTATCTTACATTTCTTTATAACTTTTTTGTGGCTTTCTTTTGGCCTTTAAAGATTTCCCAGTCTACTGGTTTCCCACTAATCTTTGCTTTTTTGTATGTATTTTTTTAAAATCTGATACTTTCCTTTATTTCCTTAGACATCCATGGCTGACTATTTCTTTTCCTACAATTCTTCCTTATCACTGGAATATACTTCTGCTGAGCGCAGTGAAAAATCATTTTGAAAGTCCTCCACTGTTCCTCAATTGACCCACCATAAAGTTTTTGTTCCCATTTTACCTTACCTAACTCCTCCCTCAAACCATCATAATCTCCTTTGTTTAAGCACAGGACATTGGTACCGGGTTTAACCTTCTCACACTCCGTCTGTATTTTAAATTTGACCATACTGTGAGCATTCTTTCCAAGAGGATCCCTAACTGTGAGATCATTAATTATTCCTGTCTCATGACACAGGACTAGATCTAGGATAGCTTGCTCCCTCGTAAGTTCCATTACATATTGTTCAAGGAAATTATCGTGGATGCATTCTATGAACCCCTCCTCAAGGCTGCCATGACCAACCTGGTTTGACCAATCGATATGTAGATTAAGATCCCCCATGATAATTGCTGTACCATTTTTACATGCATTAGCTATTTCTATGTTTATTGCCCGCTCCACCACAATGTCATTATTTGGTGGCCTATAGACCACACCTATCAGTGACTTTTTCTCTCTGCTATTCCTAATTTCCACCCAAATGGATTCAACCTTTTGTTCAGTAGAACCTATATCATCTCTCACTACCGCCCTGATATCATCCTTAAAAATCAGAGCGACACAACCTTCCTTACTTTCCTGTCTGTCCTTCCGAACAGGTTGATACCCCTGGATATTTAACTCCCAGTCATGACCATCCTGCAACCATGTCTCTGTAATGGCCACTAAATCATACCCATTTGCCATGATTTGCGCCATCAACTCATCCACCTTGTTTCGAATGCTCCAAGCATTCAGATAAAGTGCCCTTATGCCACTTTTTGCACCTTCTTTTTGGGTCCTATCACCTCCATTACTAACAGCTCTTGAGTTCTCCTTCCCTTTAACTTTTCTCGTAATTTTCAATGGAGTTGAAGCTTCCTCATCACCTGCTAACCTGCTGCTTTGCCTTATATTAATTGTTATACTCCCTGTACGCTCACTCCTCCCTTCCCCCCTACTTACTAGTTTAAAGTCCTATTGACCACCCTATTTACCCTTTTCGCCAGAACACTGGACCTGGCCCTGTTCAGGTGGAGTCCATCCCAGCGGTATAGATCCCTCCTGTCCCAGAACTGATGCCAGTGCCCCATGAAAAGGAAACCCTCTTTCCCACACCCCACTCTTAGCCACATGTTAACTTCCCTGATCCTCGCCTCCCTTTTCCAATTTGCACGTGGCTCGAGCAGCAATCCAGAGATTATGACCCGTGAAGACCTGTTTTTTAATTTTGTTCCTAGCTCTTCATAATCCCGAAACAGGTCTTTTTCCCTAGTCCTGCCTATGTTGTTGGCACCTACGTGGACCACAGCAACTGGATCCTTCCCTTCCCTCTCTGGTATGCTCTCAAGCCAGTCAGAGATGTCTCGCACCCTGGCAACAGACAGGCAACACACCATGCGGGACTCTCTATTTTGCAAAGGATACTGTCCATCCCCGTGATGATGGAATCCCTTACAACTACAATCTGTCTTTTAGCACCCTCCTCTTGAATGGCCTCCTGGACCATGGTGCCATGGTCAGTTGACTCATCCTTCCTGCAGCCCTGTTCCTCATCCACGCAGGGAGCACGTGCCTCATACCTGTGGGACAATGTCAAGGGCTGCGGCTACTGTATTAATTCCATGAAAAAGCAATAGCAAACACACGCGGTATAAAGTTTAAAAAGGCAAGAATTAATAGAACAAAATGGCAGGTCAAGAATAGACAATTCAAAAAGGAAGTCATTAGAATCCTTGAAATGATAGATTTAGCCTGAGAATATGAGTATTAATTGACGTATCTTCAGTACCAACAAAATTTGTAGATATCCGAATTCTCAATGAATGGATGTTCTTCCAGGTTGTTTTATCTCCAGATGCTGAGAAAATATAAGGAGAGAGCTATTCTCTCTTTCATAGCTGTTGTTACAAGGCCATTTTTGTTCCTTCTGTGCTCAGAATCTCTTGTCTGAAATGCTGTTAATTTGTACATTCCCATGTTCGGCTTCATTATTATCTTAAGCTGGGTCTTCAATTTTCATCCCATTATGTGAACTTCCAAAAAGGTGCAAGTTTTCAGAAGATACAGATCTGAGTTTTAATGTCTTTCATAATATTAAGATCAGACTGATTTTTGTTAATTGATGGTCCCAAATCCAAAGATGTGCACATTAGGCAGATTGGCCATGCGAAATTGCTCACAGTGTCCAGGGATGTGCATGCTAGGTGGATTAACCATGGAAAATGCAGGGTTACAGGGATGGGGTAGGGTGGTGGGTCTGAATGTGATGCTATTCAGAGGGTGGATGTAGACTCATTGGGCTGAATGGTCTGCTTCCACGGTCAACGGATTCTATGATTCCGTGGTTTCATGAGTGCCGCCCAACCAGGTCAGATGACTGCAGCAGCAATCTTATTTCAAGGCTTAACCTCCTTTGAAAGGATTTCAATTCTGTGAAAGATGCCCGGTAATTACAACAGAAGTCAAATTTGTCTATTTTTACCACTGTAATAACAATTTAGCTAGCACCGATGAAGCTCAGGGTGAGCTGCGGTTTCTTACATATTGTCCAGCCTCTGAACCGTGACCCTGACAGCTGTCGCTTTGCTGGTTAATGATCTCCTGCACAGGGGAGAGCACATGAGTTGTCTCATGACCAAGGTGAATCCCTCCTTCCAGGAGCCAACGAAACATGGCCTACTTGGCTGTATCTGAATTGCCAGGGGATTCGTATAGGCTGCAGTAAGGGCCTAATGTAGATGTAGGAATCCAGCTAAATGAATTCTGTTGACTGAAGAGAAACATTCCAAATACTGAAACATCTCTTGGAATATCCACTCCAATCAGTGTCATGTGGACTCATTTGTGAAGATGTTCAACTTTCGAATAGAACAATGGAACAAGGCAAGGAAGATGTAACAAAAGAAGAAGGCAGGACTAGCCAGTGAACTCAAGAAAATATCCTACGGTAAACAGAGCGCCAGTCTTGAAATGAACTGCAAGCAGAGAAAGTATGGTGTAAGATTGTTGTTGAGGAACTGGGAATGTTTATGGAAAATAAGGATTTTATTAGAGCAGAAATGCCCTGTAAGCTCTGAGAATATAGCTAAAACTTAGGCAAAAAATATCAGATCTAAGTAGGGAAGTTTATGCAGGGACTGTTAAGGTTATTGTTTTGGGTATTTTCAATTTTTCAGGAATTAAATTCGGAAACTTGTAAATGGTGTGAAAGGGTGAAAACATGATCTTAGATGCAATACTGGATTGTTCCATGCACCAGTTGGTCATGAAACCTCAAGCATGTTATAATACTAAAAAGAGCAAAGCAGAATTAAAGAACATTTAGTTAAGAGTAGGCACAATATGGTGGATGTTAAGCAAAAAAAAAAACAAAATAATGTGGATGCTAGAAATCTGAAATAAAAACAGAACCTGCCGGAGAAACTAGTAGATCTACCACCATCTGTGGAGAGAGAACCAGACTTAAATTTTCATATCTAACATGACTCCTCTTCAGAACTGAAGAGAAACAAAGAAAATTGATAGGTTTTATACTGTAGGACAAGCGGGAGGGGAGGAGTAAGTGGGATCGAAGAGGATATCAGGGAAAGTTAGAGGGAGATAAAATGGAGAGTGGAATTCATAGTCTGAGCTTGTTGAACTCAATGTTGAGACTCAGAAGGCTATGAAGTGCCTCAAAAAAAATGAGATGCTGTTTTTCCGCTAACTTGCACTGGGCTTCATTGGAAAAATGCAGCAAACCGTGACAGAAATGTGGACATGATGGTGTGTTTAAAGGGTGAGGTTATGCTTATAAAATGAGCAGAGTGCTCCACTAAGTGGTCACCCACTGTGTTAGGTTTCTCTAATGTAATGGAGGCAATTCAGTGAGCAGCAAATAGAGCAGACTAGATTGAAAGATGTGCAGGTAAATTTCTTTTCCACCTCGAAAGAGTGTCTGGGGCTTTGTTCAATGCAACAAGAGTAGGAAATAGGACAGTTATTGTATCTGCTGTGATTGCATAGGAAGGTTTCATAGAGAGGGGGTGAGGTATTGAGGGTAATAGATAAGTGGACCAGGATGTCACAAAGAGCAGTCCCTTTTAAATTCTGGGCATGGAAGAGAAAAAGAAAACGTTATTGGAGATGACATTGAACTGAAAATGGTGGAGGTGGTAGATTGGAAAATGAGGGCAAGGGGAAATCTACTGTGGTTCTGGGAGGGAGGGGAAGGGGTGAGGTCAGATGTTTGGGAAATAGTTATGATATTTTTGAGGGTTCTGTCCTCCACAGTAATAGTAAATCCTCAGTCGAGCAAAATGGAAGACACAGTTGAAGCACCATTGTGGAAAGTGGCATCATCATTGCAGATAAAATGGACGGAGATAAAATGGAGACTAGAATTCATAGTCTGAACTTGTTGAACTCAATGTTGAGACTCAGAGGGCTATGAAGTGCCTCAAAAAAAATGTGATTCTGAGTGACGTAGTGAAACTGGAAGAATGAAATTGAGTCCTTACATGAAGCAGGATGTGAGGTGATGCAATCCAAGTAGCTGTGGGGAGTTATTATAGACCAGACCAGACCCCCTTCAAATATATCAAAAAGATAGCCTAGACCATAACTTTTTCTTATTTAAAGGCAAGTTTAAGGTGCTGTGTTCCAGATCTAATTCAATTGGTTACACTACTTGGCTTTGAGCAAAACACACTTTATTCTTAGTCTACAGTTAAAATATAAACAAAAGAAAGAGGAAATAGTATAACTTTAACTGTGTTGGAAAACTTAACAGAATAATACACTATTTAACTACTAAACAGCCACTGTTCCAATCTCGTAACTGTAGTGATTCTAATAAGGTTAGCCGGATGGACTTCATAGAATCTGAGATAACAAGCATGGGGCTGGATGAACACAGCAGGTCAAGCAGCATCATAGGAGCAGGAAAACTTGAC
>JAHRHZ010000268.1:18553576-18585882 GCA_024137785.1 Ginglymostoma cirratum
CCCCCTCTCTCCCTATTTATTTCAGAACCCTCTTCCCCTCCCCCATTTCTGATGAAGGGTTTAGGCCCGAAACGTCAAGTTTTCCTGCTCCTATGATGCTGCTTGACCTGCTGTGTTCATCCAGCCCCATGCTTGTTATCTCGGATTCTCCAGCATCTGCAGTACCTTTTATCTCTTTCATAGAATCTGATTTCCCTGATTGGACCAGGTTAACAGCCCCAATCAGGGAACCCTAGTTGATAGTTATAAATAGGAGGTCAGATGTTCTGTTCACTCTGAGACTGGCTCTGAGGAAGTCAGACCAGTGTCAAGTACTGTACAAACTACTGTGTAAATAAAGGTTGACTTGGTGACAGGATACCTTTTCAGTAATATCCCACAAACACACCCTTGGCAAAGACAAATTCAGTAAAATCGATGATCTCACATAATGTTTCACCAGTCCAGGAGGAAAAAATATCAATAGAAATTTCTGGCAGAGAGAAAGAGAGAAGTCAAGTGTTTTGCTATAGAAGGAAGAGATGTAGGGCAGCTTCAAAAATCCAACAACTACTGAAAGCTGAAATAAAACCATGGTTCTGTGGGAGCCTGACTCTACCCATTCATTGCTACTTCTTTTGTTCCAACTTAAAAAAACTGAAGGCTTCACAAGCTGTTTACGATATTTGCTTGGAATAGAATGCTGTTTCATAAAAATAAGGACAAAATACACCTCTTAAAAGCCATAGAATCGTCACAGAATCATCAGTTTATAGTGAATGTTAGCAGACAAACTATCCAGTAAGGGAGACCCAAAAGTCAAAGGAAGGGAAGACTTAGAGATGGACTAGATGAAGGTGAGAGAAGGGTGGAATTTGGAAACAAAAATGGTAAATACTGATAATGGGCAACTACAAAATGACACAGCAATTGAGCAACTACTTAAGTTCTGTTTCAGAAAAGACACAAATAACTTCCCTGAAATGCAAGAGAAGCAAGGGACTTTTAGGGAGGAGATTCGTAATAATGAGACAGTTGTGCTGAAGAAATCAATAGGACTGAATGTACATAAATCCACCGGATCTGATAATCTGCATCCCAGGGTGCTGCAGAAGGTGGCCATGGAAATAGTGTATGTGTTGGTTGTCAGCTTCGAAATTTCTGTAGATTCTGAAACAGTTCCAGCTGATTGGAGCCTTGCAAATGTAACGTCACAATTTATAAAAGGACAAAGAGCAAATACAGGGAACAACAGACCAATTAGCCTAACCATTAGTAAAGAAAATGCTGGAGTCATCATTAATAATGTCATTGCAGGACCCTTAGAAATTGCCAATGTGATTACATAAAGTCAACATAGATTTTTGAAGGGTAAATCTTGTTTGACAAATCTAGTAAGGTGTTTTAAGCATGTAACTGGTAGAGTAGATCAGCAAGAGCCAGTGGATGTGGGGTGCTTAGATTTTTTGGAAATTTTTGATGAAACCTCACTTTAGAGGTGAGAATGCAAAACAAAGCGCATGAGATTGGTGGTCATATACTGGCATGCAATGTGGATTGTTTACCAGACAGGAAAAGTAGGACAAATTAATTTTTTTGTGGAGTCAAAGGTGCAAAAGGGTCAAAGATTGATCATTGTTTGTGCGCCAACTGTTTACAATACGTATCAACAATTTGGATGAGGGAATCATATGTAATATTTTCAAATTTGCTGATGACACACAATATTAGTTTTCTGTTATGAAGAGAATGTAAATAGCCTTCAAGATGGTTTAGACAGGTAGAGTGGACCAGTGCTTGGCGGATGCAGTATATTGTGGATAAGTGAGAAGCGTTCCACTTCAGTGGGAAAAATAGAGTGGCAATGTACTTTTTAAAGTGACAGATGTGGGAAATGTTGGTGTACAAAAGTACCTGGGTAGCATTGTACACGGTGACTGAAAACAACTATGCAGGTGCAGTCAGCAGTTCAGAAGACAAATCTGTGTTGGGCTTCATTGCAAGATAGTTTGAATGTCGGAGCATGGAAGTCTTACTGCAGTTATACAGACTGAGGTGGGACCACACCTGGGTATTGTGTGCATTTTTGACATTCTTTACTAAGAAAGGGCAGGTTGTATTAGAAGGAGTTGAGCAAAGTTTCACCAGACTGATTCCTAGGATGGCAGGTTTGCCCTATAAGGAGAGTGTGGGTGGTCTAGGCCTGTATTCATGAGATTTAGAAGAGCTAAAGGGGATCTTCTTGAAGTATACAAAATTCTGACAAGGCTGGCATAGATTTGATGCAGGGATGATGTTTTAGATGGTTGGTAAGTCCACAATAAGGGATCACAGTCTCAGGATACACAGTAGGCCATTTCAGGCTGAGATGAGGATTTTTTTTTAACTTAAAGGAGGTGAACATCTGGAATTCTCTACCACAGAAGGATGTGGTGGCCAAGACATTCAATAAATTTAAGAAAGAAATATGTAGATTTCTAGAAGCTAAAGGTTCTGAGGCATATGGGTTGGGAGCAAGAGCAAGGTGTTGAGATAGATGATCAGCCATTGTCATGATGTATGTGGAGCGGACGAATGGGCTGAATGGCTGACTCTTGCTCTCTTTTTCTGTATTTTCAGTACCAGACAAGAGCAGTAAGTGGCCTGACCATTATCAATATATTCGCAAAAGAGTTGTGGGAGGGGGCTCCAGTCGAACTGAAGCATGTTATAGTTGGTGTTAAGATGAGAATTTATTTCTTTTAAAGTGAGTGGATACATTGGTGCATCATTGTTATGTAAATTATTATTCTTTTATATGTTAAAGATGGTTGATTGAGCAAATGTTGAGACTTCCAATTCATTTTAATCATGCAGCTGAACTGTACACTCAACATTTAAGATAAAAGTAGTATCATAAGGTAAAATTTTATCATGGTTTGAAATACGCACATTAATCCTCACAAGAGTGAAATAAGTTACGCAGAAAACTAGTGAAAGTAAGTCGTGCAAAAAATCTTGAGGCACATGCTCTCGTTCCCAATACTGATTAATTGAAGCTTTTTTTTATTGATTTATGGTTTCCCCCACCCACCAATTCTAGAGCACTTCATTTTGTTTTATTCTTTGACATTTTATTCAAAGGGACCAGTCCATAACAGGAAATAAAAATTGCCTGTGTTCTCAAGTGAGTATATTCAGATCGTTCAGTAGTATGTAGGTGATCATGGTAGGCTGCAATAAAATAAAGCCTACAGCAGTACATTAACTGCTTCTTTATATGGGGCTAATATACTTTGAATAAAGCCTTCAATTACCAAGCACTTTTAAGTTGTGTCAAGACAGTCACATGATGTTAATCGTGCCTTTATAACCTTTTTAACTTCTTGTTGCTATAACAGAACTCAACAATAAAGGCAAAGTAGTTGCCCATGGCAAGTAGAAACTCATTTTGAGCCCATAATAACTATTTACTATTTAGATAGCTCGGCAATAAAATTTGTCTGAATGTGATTTTGCTACAGAATAGAAAATGATTAAATTACCTTCTTTAATGGACTGGAGCAGCATGTAATCATTGTTTGAGAGTTCTATGGCTGGAGACACTGTGTTTTCTGAGATAGCAATTGGTGTTGGTGATAGACAGTATGCCACTAAAATCTAGCAGACGTTTGAAATTAGTGGAATAGATTTTGACTTTGTGTGATAGTGCAAGTATTTACATGAGACCCCCATGTTCAGAGATACAGGGATCTAAGATAAGTTACATGTACATTTTAATGCTGTAATTTCTTGAAATCTCTGCAGAGGTGATAGTGAATCAGTGGCCCATTTTACATTTTTCTTGATTTTATGTTTTGGAAATAAAAATTGGGAGTGATATATAGGTGACTGCCAGTTTGCTGTTGCCTGTTTTACACTGTTGCATGTGTCAAAATTGCCATACCAATTCTGTGTGTAGTTTGGATATTTTAAAACAAAAAATAACTATAAATGACAACTTGGACAATTTTTGTGCAACCCACATGCTGTTGACCAATGAAGTCAAATTTTGCAGCTGCAAAGGTTATATTTATATTTCCACTGCAAATTGCTAAACATTAACAGTGTGGTGGAAATAGGCATTTGATGTGAAAAGGAACTGAGCCATTCAAAGTATAACAGTGGCATCAGAGGGAGTAAGCAGGCCAAACTGACAACAATTATTTTTATTTTGGTTAGATTTCCAACTTGATCGTAAAGTTTTCATTGAAGCTTTCTTAAGGACCAGAGAAGGCCATTTCTTGGTGGGGTACCTCAGCTGCACAATCTAAACTGTGTGCAAACTTAAACTTCAATTACAAAGCACTGTAAAGTTATGCCAAGGCTTAGTTGCAAGCAGGTATCAAAATGTATGCATCTTTACTAGAAAGTATTAGCAGAAGTCTCTATTTGTTAATGCAGCAATTTCATCCATTGCAACTAATAATTTGAAAAGTCATGAGGATGAATCCTTAGTGCAATTAATGCAGTGTCAATATTGAAATTTAAAGTTTCAAATTCATTTTTGTGTTATTTTTGTAAAAGAGGACTGTCTTCCAAAGCTTAATGAACCAAGCTGCTACTTCACTATAAGAGGGGAAAGTAAAGCTTTTCAGCTTAAAGAATATTCACTGATTTTAAAAAGCTAGAATAAAAAAAAACAAAGGTAACACAACTGCTAAAAATTGAACTAAATTATAGTAACTGAAAATAAGCTATCCATTGTGGGTAAAATTGATCATACATTTTAAAGAGTAGTGAGTACTGTTTAAAAGTACAGCACTTAAATTGAAGTACAGCAACTTTTGGCATCCTGAGGTCAGGAGAATCAGCGTATAAATGCAAACTTTGCTTATCACTGAAAGAAAACAAGAAACAGACCATTCAGCCCACCAGTCTATAGCAGCAATTTCCTGTCACATGTGCAAATAGTTCTAATCGTATTAACTGCTTTTCTCCCTAAATTCACAAAGTCACAGAGTTGTTTCAGTGCAGGAGACTATTCAGCTCATTGTATCTGCACTGACTGCCTGAGTATTTTAACTTAGTGCCAATCTCCCATGCTTTCCCCATAATCCTGTTTCTGTTTAGATAATCATCTAAAACTTCTTGAATGCCTCTGTTGAACCTGCTGCACCACACTTCCAGTCTGTGCAATCCATACCCTAACTATTTGCTGTATGAAAGAACAGTTTCTCATTTCGTATTTGCTTCTTCTGCAAAACATTTTAAAACTGCGCCCTCAAGTTTTCAATCTGTTTACAAGCAGAACAGTTTCTCCTTTTCCACTCTGCCTCAACTCTTCATGTCTGTGAAAACTTCTATCCAGTCTCCTCCTAGCCTTCTCTTCTCCAAGGAAAACAGTCCCAACTTCTCTAATCTTTACTCATAGATGAAGTATTTCATTGCTGAAACCATTCATGTAAATGTCTTCTGCACTTCTTCCAACGCATTCACATCCTTCCTCTTGTGTGGTGCACAGTACTCCAGCTGAAGTCTCATGACTATCTCCTCACAATTTTGCCACTCATGCAGTCAGTGTACCTCTTTATAAAACCTAGAATACTGTATAATTTATTAACAGCTCTCTCTAACTGCACTGTTACCTTTAATGACTTGTGTGCATATACACCCAGGTAAGTCTGCTGCTGTACACCTTTGTACTTTTTCTTATACTGATTTTCCATGTTTTTGCACAAGGAACGACACTGTCCTTCTAGGATTTTACAATTCTCCTAAATTTCGTGTTATATGCAAGGTTTAAATTGACCCCTGCGTGGCAAAATCTAGACCATTTATATATTAGGAAAACAAGAGTCCCAATATTGACCCCGGGAGCGTCATTTCAAACCTTCTTCCAGCCTAAATAATACCCATTAACTCTTAGTCTCTTTGTTTCCTGTCCCTCAGCCAACTTTGTATCCAAACATTTTAAAACTGTGCCCTCAGGTTCTCAATCTGTTTACAAGCAGGAACAGTTTCTCCTTATCCACTCTGTTTGCCACTGACCATTTTACTGTATGACATATAAGTCCCCTTACAAGTCTGTTGCATGGCACTATGTTGAATGCCTTTTGGAAGTCTTTGTACAATGCATCAATAGCCTTCCCCTCAACAACACTTTCTTCAAATACTTCAGCAAGTTAGTTAAACATGACTTTTCCTCAACAAATCCATTCTGACTCTGCTGAATCAATGCGATATTTTCCATTCTATCCTGAATAATTGTTTCTAGAAATTTCTCCATCACCGAAGTGAAACTAACCAGTTTGTAATTGCTGGGCCAATCTTTACAGCCTTTTTTGAATAAGCGTATAATGTTTGCAATTCTCCAATCCTCTGGTACCATCCCAGATGAGATTGAAAGATAATTGCCAGTGCTTCTGTAATTTCCACTGTCACTTCTTTCAATATCCTTGCAACCAGCTCATTCGTTCTTGGTAGCTTATCAACTTCAAACACCGAAGCTTATTCAATACCACCTCCTTATCAATAACAAACCCTTTGGTTGACTGAATTTCCTCATGTCACCATGGCCTGGATGGCATCTCCCTTGTAGTTAAAGACAGGTGTATTTATTTAATCCTTCAGCCATGCCACTTTCTTCAAAGTTTAAATGTCCTTAGTGCCCCTAATCAGTCCTATCTTCGTCTTACCACCCTTTTACTCTTGATGTGCTTGTCGAAAACTTTGGGATTTCCTTTTATGTTAGCTGCCAGTTTTTTTACAATCTCCCTTGGCTCTTATTTGCATTTATAGCATCCTTCTGAACTTCTGTATTCAGCTTGGTTGATAACTGAATTTACTATCTGTTACCTAATCTTCATGCTGATCACATTGCTGTTTCAGCCACGTACCTTAAAGTCAAATTTTTTTTTAAGAGTTTTGTCCTGCCTTCTGCTCTGGATCTCCAATTGCATCTAGTTTTGTTTCCTTGCTGCTGTTCCAGACCCCTTCAAGTATTGAAAAACCTATTTCAATCTATCTTGTCCAATTGTTTCATAATTTTGAACAGTTTTATCATTTTGACCCATAAACTGTACTGTTCTAGAAACAAGATCAAATTTTTCAGTCAATTTGCATTATACCAGAAAATAACCTTGTGATTTTGCATTGTATCCTTTCTAAAGTGGCAGGGTGGCTCAGTGGTTAGCACTACAGCCTCACCACATCAGGGACCCGGGTTCAATTCCACCCTCAGGCAACTGTCTGTGTGGAGTTTGCACGTTCTCCCCGTGCCCGCGTGGGTTTCCCCTGGGTGCTCTGGTTTCCTCCCACAGTCCAAAGATGTGCAGATAGGTGGATTGGCTATGCTAAATTGCCCGTAGTGTCCAGGGGTGTGTAGATTAGGTGGGTTATAGGGGGATGGGTCTCGGTGGGATGCTCTGAGGGTAGGTGTGGACTTGTTCGGCCGAAGGGCCTGTTTCTGCACTGTAGGGGTTCTATGATAAAGCCTCAATATCTTCCCAAAAGTGCAGGGCCCAATATTTCAGACAATACTCCAGCAAAGATTTTATTAAAATTTCATATTGCTCATCACTGCCTCGTGGCTTTTATATCCTAATATCTTGTGATGGAATCTAGAATTCTATTAGCAAGTTTTCTAGTAGTAGCAACTGAAGGTGTGTTGCCTTTAATGACCTATGAATGTGCCCATACAAACCTCTCTGCTCTTCCATAGCACAGATTTTACATCATTGAAAGTACACTAGACTGGTTCCTAGGATTTTTATGAGGAGAGATTGAATGGCCCAGGCCTATATTCGCTGATGGTTTGAAGAATGAGAGGAAGTCACATTGAAGCATAGAAAATTCGTAAGTACCTTCACAGCATACAAGTTATGAAGATTTCCCCAGCTGGAGAATCTGAAAGAAAGGACCAGAGTCTCGCAATAAGGCATTGGTCATTAAGGATTGAGATGAAGAGAAATTTCTTCACTCAAGGGTTCGGAATCTTTGGTATTCTCTACCTCAGAGAGCTACAGATGCTTAGTCATTAACTATCTTCTGGGCAGAGATTTTTTGGGTACTGAGGGAATTAAGGGACATTGTGATAGATCAAGAAGGTGGAGCTGAGGTAGAATGTCAGCCATGATCTTATTGAATGACAGTGCAGTTGGCAAGGACCACATTGTCTCCGTCAACTCCTGTTTCATATATCCTGATGTAGTTATTTCTTTTATTTTACCAAATGATATTACATCACAGTTACTGACGTTGAATTCCATCTGTCATTTTGTCAGCCCATTTCCTATCTTATCAACCTGTGTTTTCAGTTTCCTTTGCTGTTCTGAAGAATGAACTGTACCAGCAATTTTGATTTTTTTTTTTGACAAATTTTGACACCACCCACAAAGACAGAACTGGTCCCTGAATGAAACCCTGAGGCATAATGCTTTGCAAATCCAACTACACGGTAAAGCTATCTTGAACTGCAGCTCCCTTTTCTTTTTCCAACTCCACAGTCTCATTGAAATCATTGAACTTATTGAGCTATCCATGATCTCATTGAGTGATGGAATAGACTTAAAGGCTAAGTGACCTACTTCTGTTCCTATGGCTTCGTGTCAAACAATTTTCACTCCAACTAGTTTTGTCCTTCCTATAACTACAGATTTTGAATCTCCTGTAGTAACTTTCTGTATGGTACCAAATCAAGACTTCTCTTCAAAAAACTAATATGCATGTCATCAACTGCGTCTCTCTCCTTTGTTTTAGGCTTGCAGTGAACATCTGTTGCCAGTATACAGGACAGGCAAATCCTGATGTCGATCAGTATGCTATACTGATTTATCATCACTGGTGCTATTTTAGAGTTCACTGCTCTAGACAGCATCTAATAAATCTCATACGTTGAAACACACATTCAGCAGTCGAAAAGAGGCTGTCCCCCAACCAGCTCCTTTTTGTATTTCAGTAGTTCAATTGCTGCATGAACTCATTTGGCTATTGCTATGATTCTGCAATTGCTTAGTGCTTTCTGTAGGTGTTTCAAGTTGCAAAGCTCTTCGGTGAGTGTTATGGCAGGTGTTGAGGACTTGCTGTTGGCTCCAAGACTTCCTTGCTAATCAGTTTCTTGCAGACATGGATGCATAAGTAGGCATTCCCCCTGGAACAGATCATAACTTAGAAAAAGAACAGAGGTCAGTCAGTTGAGCAAGGCAAGCTGCTGGAAGTTGGAGAATGAAAAGAATTTTCCAATTGTCCTATCTGAACTCTGGCAAGGAACATGCTGTGACAGAAAGAATAAAAACATCCTCACTGAAATATGCCAACTGCTACAGCCAGAAAAACAATCTCCAAATAGTGTAAGGACCTCATTGCCAGTACCTGTGATGGTGACCTGGAAGTGAAGTTTTATTCATGTTTCCTACTAGGCCAGAAAAAGTTCGTTATTAATTATTGCGTAAGGAAAGTTGCTGAGGTTCACTATTCATTCTCTCTTACCGAAGACTGGCTGTTGAAGCCAATATCTGACATTGCTCGGATATCAGGCTTTTCTATGGTGTGCTTAACTGTAGGCACACCTCCAATGGGTGCCACGTATGAGTTGTGTCCTATATTTGAAATAGATTCTAATCCTCAGTGTCCACAATGTGTGTGACTGTTGGTGATTATGCCAACTGTATTAGACCACAGTAGCAAACAGATGTTTGGTTACTGGGTGTTGCGGGCTTTCTGCGCATGATATGACTTATGATTGTATTGCAATTTGTAAGAATAGTCCTTTGGTGCGCTAAAACAACACTTCTGCTACCTAGTTTGTTCTGGAGGATATCTACAATCTTTGGCAAAATTGCTGTCAATGATTATGATGGTCTGCTCCATTCTGCACAACTCACCACCATGTGGGCACAGCCTTTGCTACCAATTGTGCAGCAGGCAGGTGAGGGGGATGAAGAGATGAGACCGTTATAGAGACAGCACATTTCTACCAGGCAGCTGGTGAAGAATTTGCCAGTGTGTGATAACAGTAACTGCAACCCTGATTTCCCATACCTTCCCCCTATCACTAACTATCATAGCATCTGCTTGGCTGCAACGTAAAAGTAAGGTCACCACAATGTAAGCATTCCATACCCAATTTATAAATGGAAGTCATGCTGTATTGCAAGCAAAAATTAACCAATCACCCTAACCATTGCCTTACAGCCTATCTACCCTATATCTTTTCCTGTTTCTTTGCTGCTATGCAGTGATACCTCAATAGTTGCACGTAGCTGGTAGAAGCCTGCTAATTTTAGTTGGGGGAGAATGTAGCTGACCTTGCAAGATGACCTGGAACAGCCTTGGGGCCAGAGTAGTGGGCTGTGGACATATGAGGCAGCAGGCTGAAGGACAAATTCTGTTTCACAGAGAGAGGACAGCTGGGGGTGCTGGATGGAGCGACTGCCTTACTCGCTGTGACAGCCTCTCAGAGTTTTTTTGAAGTACAGCTTTCTGGACTGTTGAATGATACCCTGCAAATCCACAGCAATGCTGGCAGCAGTTTAAGCATGTGTGACAGTAAGCTAACCCTGCATGATGGTTGTCTGAACTTTAGCTGCTGCAAACAAATAGAGTGGCTGCTGTTTGTGCTGCCACAGAAGATAGCATATGGTCTGCTAGATAACACATCATGCTTGGATCCTCAAGTGTGTGAAAGTAATTGGCCAATACTTCCATGCTGTACAGGATAGATTCCAAGGCATAAAACCCTGTGCCAGGTTGATCTTGGACTCCTGCACATTCTTCAGACTTGTTTCCACATGGACCAAGCATTTTGTTAAGTGTACACATCACGATTCTTCGATAGTCTGTCTCACTAAAGTGCTCACCAGTGTCTCTTCAGTGGCACCTATGCACAACCTTGACCTCTACTAAGCTGGCACCCTGTCCCATCCTTATTTGCTGGCCCCACTCATGCCTCTATCTTACTGCAAGCTGATCTGGCTCTAGTCCTTTAAGCTGTGCACAGTATCAGTACATGAACATACGGCTATGTCCGTGAAATCTAGTGTTTGCATTCATCGTCTCTGTCGTCTTGGTGTACCTCCACTTCTTGGCTAAGTTGCATCTGCTGCGTTTCTAACAGAAGAATAAGAACAGGTGAGGAGGGAGGGGAGCTGTGAGGTAAGTGGTATTTAACTCGCCATATCCATCTTTTAAATTAGAAGGGATTACAGGATAAGAGGGAAGCAAAATATGCAGAGCAGGAATTAGGTAGGAAGACACGGGCGTCTTTGATGACCTCAGTCGGACCCTGTTCTTCTTTGCTTGGCCCCTGCTGCCTTTATTGTTGTGCTGTGCTGTTGTGCAAGGGAGCACAAGAACTAGGAGCAGGAGTAAACAATTCAGCCTCTTGAACCTGCTCTGACATTTAATATAATCATGGTTGATCTCATCGTGGCCTCAATTCCACTTTCCTGTCTGCCTACCCATTACTAATTAAAAATATGTCAGGATCATCTTAAATATATTCATTGTCTTGGCATCCACCACACTCCCGGGTAGTGAATTCCATAGATTCAAGACCCTTTAAGAGAAGTAATTCCTCCTTATCTCTGTTTTAAATCCACCACTTCTTCGTCTAAAACTGTGATCTTGCATTCTAGACTGCTCCATAAGTAGAGACATCTGCTCTACATCTAGTTGTCGATTCCCTTTAGCATCTTATATGCCTCAACTAAATTTCCTTTCATTCCTCTAAACTCCAGCAAATATCAGCCTAAACTATTCAATCCCTCCTCATAGGCCAAACCTTTCATCTCTGGAATTAATATCATGAATCTTCCTCTGAACTGCCTCCAATTCAATTACATCCTTCCTCAAATAAGGGAACCAAAATTATGCAAAAAGGTAAGTGTGTTAATGAGTGTCATACATTCTGCTTGGTTGATTTGCCTGTCCCAATTGAATGGCTGGAAATATGAGAAATCAGAGAGGTGTGGGTGTGAGGTTTGCAGCCGTGCTATGTACGTGTGGGTGAAATTAAAGTTATGATTTTTAGGGGACTAGCTTAGTGGAGACGGTTGATGGTGAGTGGTGAGGTGTAGTACTTGTGGCTTATGCCACTGGTGCATTTTGGAGGATATTGCATTTGAAGATGTAATTACTGACCATGACAACTTATACACAGTCATTGGAATGATTGTGGCTCTGCATGCAGATGCTGAGCACTCACTCCTGACATTGACTTTCAGTCCACTGCTTGAATGTGAATTGGCAGAACCTTCTTCCCTCTCTGCAAGTACAGAACATATTTTCTCCTTTCCACCTCTTGCATTAAGAGCTCATGTTTAATATGTAAAAATCGTGGTGTCTCATTTTTCTCATATTATGTCATTCTCTTCAAACATGACTTCAAGAACCTATTCCAGCCAGAGTGTAACTCCAATGAAGAGATGCAGGCTAATTTTTAGTGGCCTCCTTATGATGATAGCTCTCTGACTTTGTGTCTAGTCAATAAGTTGGGATGTTCGCAGGAGGTTGGACATGAGAACATTGAAATGCGAAGGCAATGCAATATTTGTATGCTACCTGTTTGGCAATCAATGGATGTGTCGGTTAATCGTTCATAGTTATCCCTATGCCCATTTTTGAAGGCTGTCTACATTAGCCTCCTAAGATTTTCTTCACCACAGCTGTTAAACTAACTAACTCCTAAGCAATATACCCTCTAATCGTTGTTTGCTTTGCGCAGCCTATTAATTTAGTTGCACTGTATCTTTAAACATTTTTTGGCAGCAACACATTCAGTATTTTATGTATGACTTCTGCAAGGTAACTTACAGCTTGCTGCACACACTAAAAGGAACTTTGTTTTTTAGCTGTGTCTTTCTTTTTAAAAATGTTACTACTTTGGCCAATTTCCAGTCTTGAGAAGGGATCAGTGCTCATTCAGAAATTTGAAAGATAATTTCTACCATCTTTGTAATTTCCTCCTTCATCTCCTCTGAATCCTTGGGTGTAATGTAACAAGGTTTTGCCTTCCGTTTGTTTGGCTGTAGTTTTCCTTTTATTCACCACAATATTGCTCATGTTGTTCTCAAGGAAGAAGGCCCACAACCAATTGAGGACAACTAAGCATGGACAATAAATGTGATGCTCAAAATCCAGGATTATATTTGTTTTAAAAGATCATTACAGGGTACACTTTTAAACTTTTAAATCAGCATCTACAACATGATCATTCTCATAAGAATTCATTCTGTCTCAGTTTAACCGATTATCTCATTACTCTGTAATGATTGTGATGGGAGGAATATGTTGATAATCATGTCTGACTACTCCACCAGTCTCACTGTTAGTATAAATGTGTTGATTCAATCACCAAAATGGCTATTTGTGTCTCTTTGTGCTGCTATCCAGAATAACTGAGATTTTCATCAGATTTATTTAATGAATTCAAAAGTGATCTATTTGGTACAAAAATGTGTTCTTAAAACAAGTGGCAAACCATGGGTGACATTTAAATTATAATTGGAAATTAAAGTTAAATCTCTTTAATTGCAAACATAGACAGAGTCTCACAAACAAAAAGACAAAGTATCTTTGAAAAACGTTCTTGAAAAATGGGAAAAAAACAGAAGACATCCCCATTGGCTATTGTCTGAAAACAAAGGATCGGATGTGATGACTTCTCATGGTCCATTGGGTTCCTGTCAATAAAATCAAATTGCTGACAAACATAGAGTGGTGGAAGAACTTCAGATCTGATTGCAATCAACCTGGATCTAAGTCTTTAGAAAGGTCACAATCCAGCCTTTCAGGTTTTACAAGACAGTCAGAAATATTGGCAATTGGAAATGTTATCAGATTCCCAGGAAGCTCTATGAAGAAAAGGAGACGACTTCTGGGAACGTTTTCCCTAATGACCTTGGGTCTGTAAAACAGAAGACTAAATCCAGAAAGGGTTGCCAAGGTACCATTTGCAAGAAGCCTGTCTAGTTTGTTTTCATAGGCAGAATTTCCACTTAGTAAGTACCCATAAACTCTATCTTTTTATCTCCTTGAAAGCTTTCCTTGCCTTTTCTCCAAAGTCAGTTGATTTGTCTAGAAACAATAAGTGGCTTACATCATACATTACACTGTTGACATAATCCCTCGATAAAACCATATGGTAAACCCTTTTCAATCCAAGAATTGTCACATAATTTCAATTTTTATGCAGTTCTTAAATATATTCATTCCCAACAACTCTTATGCTTGTCATGTACACAACATGGCTTATTGGTAAAACTCTCACTTCTGATTCTGAAGGTTGTGGATTCATCACTTTAGACACTTGAGGGAATGCTACGCAGTTATAGCTGTTGTCTTTCACATGAAGTAAACTAAGGTCCTGTTTGCCTTTTAGGTGTACTTGAAAAGTCGAACTATAGGCCAGTAAGCTTGACATATGTTGTGCTGGAATTGATCACTAAGGAGGTTATTGCTGAGTACTTCGAAAAGCTCAAGGTAATTTCAAAGAATCAGCATGGTTTTGTGGATGAGAAATTGTGTTTGAATAATTTATTGCAGTTTTTTAAGGGAGTAACATACACAGTGGATAAAGGGACCCTGTATTTGGATTTCCAAAAGGCATTTGACAAAGTATCATATAAAGAGTTATTGTATGAAGTGAGAACTCGTGATAAATGGCTTAACATTAGCATCAATAGAAGAGCAGCTGGCTGGTAGAAAATAGAATGTGCAGAAATGGTTGTATTTCTAATTGGCAAGATGTGAAGGGTGAAGTCCCACAGGGGTCTTTGCTGGGGGCTCAACTTTTTACAATTTATGTCAATAACGTAGACGAGGGGAGTGAAGCTACCATGGTAGCTATATTTGCCGATGACACAGGAAAGTATGTTGTGAAGAAGAAATGGGAAGGATGCAGCAATCCTTCTAATAGATTGAGTAGTGGGTAGTAATCTGGCATCTAGAGTATAATATGAGAAAATGTGACGTTGTTCATTTTCACAGGAAGAATAAAAGATCAGAATATTGCTTAATGTGGAACAACTGCAGAATTCGAAAGTGCAGAGAAAGATGGAGATCTATGAGTCACAAATGGTTAGTATATACGTCCTGCAAGGAATCAAGAAGGTTAAAGGAATGCTGTCCTTTATTGCAAGAGGAGTTTAACATAAAAAGTTACCATGTTTCAGTTGGTAAGGTCGTTGGTAAGATCATATCTCGAATATTGCGTGCAGTTTTGGTCTCCTTCAGGGAAGGACATAATTGTATTGGAGATGGTTCGGAGAGGCGTGCTAGATTGATACCTGAATTAACTAGATTTTTTTATGAAGATAGGTTGATCACACTAGGCTTGTCTGCATTGAAGTTTAGAAGATTGAAGGGGTGACCTAATTGAAATATATAAGGTAACAACCTTAACAAAGTGGACATGGCAAGGATGTTTCCTCTAGTCAGTGAGTTCAGAACTATAGAACACTTTTTAAAAAGTAAGAGTCGCCCTTTTAGGACAGAGCAGAATTTTATCCCCTCAGCAGAATGTGAGATTTTGAAAAGCAGACAGATTTGCCATGATCCCACTGAATGGTGGAGCTGGCTCGAGGACCTGATGGGTGTACTTCTGTCCCCTATTCATCTGTTCATGTAAAGTCCCATGACATGAATCAAAGAAGGAAAGGGGTATTCTCCTCAGTGTCTAGACCGACATTTATTCCTCGGTCAATATTGTTTAAATAGATTAAATGTTCAGTATCTCATTGCTGTCTGTCAGACCTTTGATCGAAGCTGATCATGCCTTCTCCATTTCATTGGTTTGACTACCTTCTCAAAGTCTAATATGTCAGATTATCCTTTCTTTGCAAGTTATAAGATTTTGAGGTATTTTACTATAAGTTGATAATGCTTCCCATTGGCTACTTGCTCAAGTTAAACTTCAGGTTCTGAAAATTTCCACAATATGCAACAATGACACAGAGTACATGTTTTCTCCTATGCACATTTTCTGCGTAATTTTTCTGCTTTAAAGTTCAAATCATTTTTGTGTAATAGCACTCAGTTTCCATAGCACTTCTTTCTCCCTCAGTACCTAATTCCCATGATACTGTTATTGATTATCACTCTTTAGAAGTAATTTTAGATCGTTAGGATGGTTTTGCAGGCTGACCTGTTGTGTTTCAAACTCCAGAGCCAAGGCTGCTTATACCTTTTGGGCAATACTTGCAAATGGCATGCCCATTTCAGCACTAAGCAGCAAAAGTAATGGATTGTGCACAGATAAACTGGTCTATGTTAACTTCAGTTGCCCCAGCTCCATAAAAACAAGGTTCTGGCAAGCAAATATACCTACTTCATACAGGGGAATTTTAACAGTTAACATTCTCCTTTTGTGTCCAACTCCTCCGGTGATATTTGTGAATGATTCATAGTCATAGAGTCATAGAGCACAGAAACAGACCCTTCAGTCCAACCAGTCCATGCCGAACATAATCCCAAACTAAGCTAGTCCCAACTGCCTGCTCCTAGCCCGTATCCCTCCAAACCTTTCCTATTCATATATCCTTCCAAATGTCTTTTAAACATTGTAATTGTGCCTGAATCCACCACTTCCTAAGGAAGTTCATTCCACACGCAGACCACGCTTTGTGTAAAAAAATTTGCCTCTTATCTGTTTTTAAATCTCCCTCCTCACACTTTGAAAAGTGTGACCCCCAGTCTTGAAATTCCCCATCTTAGGGAAAAGACAACTACCGTCAAATCTATCCATACCTGTCATGATTTTATAAACTTGTATCAGGTTATTTCTCAACCTCATAAGCTCCAGTCAAAAAAGTTGAACTATTTATCAAAGGCCTTCAGTACGTCTTCAAATATATCTGCTGTTTCTTTTACCTTTTGGTATTAATAACATCATCTACTAGACTCACAATTCTATAAAAATTGGATAATTTTTTTTCCAGCCTCTGACTTAGTTTCTGGTTCAGAAGCTATTCTACACCTCAAGAATTGTTTTCTCCTGGATGTGTAATTTTGTGTTCTATTTAGTTCAACTCTGTTTCTGATGCTGCAGCTTCCTAATGTGATTAGCTATTTTATCTTCTTGGAAGATTTTCATTTTCAGGAATGGTGATCTCGTGGGCTTTGTTGCTCCTCTGGAGAGTTTTTGTTGTTGTAATGGAGAATTCCTGCCTTTAACGGAGGATATTTACCTTTTGTGAATGAATGGAGGATTTCCCTTCTTTTATCTCTGATTTTCCAATAAAAGATATTTTTGGTTTTCAAATGCACCTACCCTGCCATAGGTCTATTCAGGCCAAGTGAAGATTTTTCCTGAAGGGCCTGAACAGATAAGAACAAACCTCTTGACAGGCTGAGTTGACGTTTTTGGCAAAAAAAAACTACGTTTTTAAGTCTTTTTGACCCAAACGAAGGTTTTTTTTTTCCCCCAAAGGACTGAGACTCAGCATGCCTACAGGTCTGTTTGGTTCTGTTCAGGTCTACGTTTGAAAAGACTTTCAGCTTTCAGGTCTTTTTGGTTTTCAGACATGCAAATACAGATAAGCAACCTGTAGTGTAGAGCACGGATAGAATGTTGGCCAATTAAGAGAAGACAGAAGGTTGAAATATAGAGGGGGTGGGGGGAGCATTCTCAGGATGGTAGCTTGTAACTAGTGGTGTGTCACAAGGATCAGTGCTGGGGCGACAATTAATTAGATATATGTTAACAACTTAAATTAAGAAAGTGAATGTACTGTTGCCAAGCTTTCAATGACACATAAACATTTGGAAGGCAAGTGGTGACAGTGACACAAGGAATCTGCAAAGGGATATAGACAGGTTAAGTGTGTGGGTAAAACTTAGCAGTTGAAATTTGATGTGGAGAAATGTGGGGTTATGCACTTTGGCATGAAGAATAGAAGCGCTAAATATTATTCAAATGGAGGAAGACTGCAGAAAGCTACAGAACAGAAGGACCTTGCCCATGAATTATAAAAAGCTGGCATCCGAATTCAGTGAGTAATAAGGAAAGCAAATGGAATGTAGGGAGGTTTTGCTAAAACTATACAAGATACAAGTCAGACCACAACAGAGTAGTTTGGGCCCCATATCTAGCAGCTTGTGAGTTGTCCTACTGACTTCAGTAGAGATGGTTAAGTGGCAGGAAACATGAACCACAAAAATGAACATTCCTTATGCTTCACTTGAGGTAATTTTTGAAACTCATGTGTTAACAACCTAAAAAAGCCTAAAGTTACTAAGGGTGCCATACCAAACCCAGCTAACATTTCATTATTGCTATTCAGAGCAAAAATGTGCATGATGCATGCACTCATCATGTGCTTTGTACAGTGATAGTCCATGCCCCATTCATGTAATATCCTGGAAGAAGTTCTGCATAAATACTCCTTGAAAGGTCATTAAAAATAATAAGAATATTAATGCATTTGAATAGTTCTGTTGTAACTCTCCACAGAGCATGTTCTCTTTACATCATCCTGACAACATGGTGCTTTCTGGAATACTTACCTACCACATAGCCAGTCCTGTTCTCACCCAGATGTTTATGCAACTCCTTTAACATATGTTAATCGGCCTTGTTTCAACTGCTTTTGCTCAAAGACTGGGTCACCTACATCTTAATATAACTTCTTGTTATCCCTTACTTGAATACAAAATGAAAGTCAAACATTTAAGCTAAGTGTTTTATTGTATAAAATGCATATCTGAACCACAATTTGTGGGACACAAAGTGTACTTCTTTCACCTAAGGGGATAGTACAACATGAACTGTTGTCCTTCTTTTATATGGCTTTGTTACAAAAAATGCAAAGGCAGAAAACTTTCCAAAATTATACAGTGACAGCAGACATAATTTGCAATAAACTCTTGTTTCAGTGTACCTGTTTGTTTCTGTTTTGATAAACAGTTGGTGGTGAAATAGTTTTTTTTGTATATCAATTATTTACAGTGACCTTTTTGCTTTTAGCAGCTTCACTCCGATGGGCAGGATTCTTGTATAAAAACACAGCAGCAGATTGGAATCATCTTAAAGTATTAAGCCATGGGTAAATGAGCTAGAAGGCTGGATTTTACAGACAAACTGAACAACAGGTTGCAACCACTTGGACTCGGGCAACAAGAACCACTTGAGGGAATTGGATTGAATAGTAGGGATGAGGTTGGGGGAAGCAGTTGGTGATAGCAGCCAGTCATTGATTATCTAATTATAGATATCTGGATTGTATTATGAAATTATTACAATTTGTGTTACTTACTAGCAAAATATGTAATCTGGCTAAATATATTGCATTGTACAGTAATGGGTGTTTTTTTTTCCTGGACCCCTTATATTTACATTCCATACTGACTGTTCTGCCAAAAGATTTTTAAAAATGAATTAATTTAGTGGTTTAATCTGGGTAATAAGATGTTACATGGGATAGGATGCATGCATTTATACTGCTTGCTTGAATTAACGTGTGGTTGAAGATTCCATGTATGTAACTCTAAACATCAATTTTAAGCTCAATTTCAACACTGTGTAGCCACATGTTCAAACTTTCTCATGCTACTTGGCACCTAATTTATGGAATCAGATTTGATTCAGGCTGCATTTTTAAAATTAGACATGGGTTGCTCTTAACGTGTTTTGCATGATGTATCTATATGTGAGTTTGCACATTCTTCCCATGTCTGCATGGGTTTCTTCTGGGTCCTCTGGCTCTCCATCCCCCCCACAATCCCAAGATGTGCAGGTTAGGTGGATTGTCCATGCTAAATTGTCCATAGTGTCAATGGATGTGCAAGCTAGATGAATTAGTCATGGGAAATGCAGGGTTACAGGGATTGGGTGGAGGGTGGACATGAGTGCGATGCTGTTCAGAGGGTTGACGTGGACTTGATAGGCCAAATGGCCTCCTTCCACACTGTACGGATTCTGTGATTCTGTGTTAAAAATGGCATGGGACTAATGGTGTGGTTGTAGTCATAAATTAAGCATTGATTTATTTTACTGTTTTTTTTGAGCTGATATCCAATGTCAACTTGTAGCACAATATAACAAATAGAGCAAAGTAATATAAATAGGCGATATTGTATTTTCTTATCCTGTCAGATCTCCAAGTGATGCTGCATTTTTATGAAAGATACTAGTATTCAAAGAAAGTGTTTAGGATGCAAATTACGTCAACACATAACACAAGCAAATTATGTCAAAGGGTTTATAAGATGACGACACATATTGTGCCACTTTGTAAAATAGCTAGATACGTTATTTGGAAAATTGATATGAGTTTGAACTCGGCATGACTGCCCTGATCCTCCTCCTCATTCTTCTTGAAAAGCTTTTAATTTTCCATTTAGTAGGGGTTTTAAAAGGGATCAATATTGTCTGTTGATAGTATTGTATTTAATTGGAGTAATCAAAAACCATGCTCAGAGCATGACACCTACCTGCAAGTGCTTCAAAAGGACTGCAGGCATAGCATGATGGTGAGCTGCTTCTGCCTGTCCACAATCAGTAATCCACCATCTGTCCCAACTGGGGATAGATTGTAGGCTATTTCATTGACTTTGATCCAGTTTTGGGGGTGGTTTAATTTCCCATAATGCCATTGATCAATGATTTCCTTTCAGCGGTGATGTAATTAAAGGGTTTTAGTTGGCTTGTGCTATGCTGTCCTGAAATTTATTATTCAGTAGGTTCATAGGAGATCGATAGGGTGCAGCAGACCAGTGTTTCCACAGTGGCAAAGGATCCTGTTGGTGCAAGTCATATGAGGGGAAGAAAACAGCCAGGGGGTTCAAGCAATTTTTTTTAAACTTGGGGCCTTGAGGTGACCTATATATCACATTTCCTTTCATATGTTTCGTAGTTTAGAGTCCATAAAATTGCCTTAAAATTGATAAAATGATATTTTTCACACTTGATGTTTTGATTTCTAATATTTTTCTTGTTTTGAAAGATAAGATCAATTGTCACTCAGTTATGTTCTTGGATCTAGGACATTATACTATGCTGCAGAAATCTTTTATTCTTTTTGTTCATTCCATTCTGGTTCGTTGCCAAAAAGTTTGCTTGTGGGCAAAAAGAGGAATGTCAATATTTCTGATTCCATTTCTGAAAAAGAACAACATGCCAAGGAGGCAATAATTTGTCTGAAAATTTGAAGGAAATTGATTGAATTTGATGAGATTTATAAAGTGTTCAGAAAATTTTCTTCAAGCATTGTAGAACTAGTCATCCATCATTGACTGTCAATTCACTGCAAAATTTTAATTTCTTCCATAAATTACTTTGACTTGGCATAGAAATTCAAGATGATTTTTGAAGTTTAAATAGTTGTTCAATGGGTCTGGATATCGTAAATATAATTTGTTTAGCATTTGTTCTGGATACAACCACCATGTGAAATGTATTTTAACCTGACATCTTAATCCCACAATTAGCAATCTATGAACAGATGACCAAGGAACAAAAATAGGCCACTTGACCCTTCGAGTCCACTCTGCCATTCAGTAAGATATTGGCTGATCTGATTTTAACCTCAACTCCACATTGCAGCATATCCCCAATAATCTTTCATCTTGAGGTTGTAGACATGCTCGCTGAGCCGGATGTGTTTGGTTGCAGACCTTTCGTCACCCTGCTAGGTAACATTGTCAGTGCACCTCTGATGAAGCGTTAGTGTTCTGTCCCATTTGTTATTTATATGCCTCAGTTTGCTGAGATGTTTGGTATTACTTCCGGTTCTGTTTTTCAGTGGTTTGTATATCGGGTCCAGTTCAATGTGCTTGCTGATGGAATTCCGGTTGGAATACCTGGCATGTCTGTGTTTGGCTCGTGCTATTATACGTGCGTTGTTCCAGTTGAATTTGTGTCCTTCTTTGTCTGTGTGTATTGAAACCAGTAAGAATTGGTCATGTCTCGTGGTGGCGAGTTGGTGTTCGTGTATCCTTATTGCCAATTTTCTTCCAGTTTGACCTATGTAATGTTTTTCACAGTGCTTGCATGGTATTTTGTATATCACATTCGTTTTAGTAGTTGTGGGTGTGGGATTCTTTATGTTCGTCAGTAGCTGTCACAGGGTGGTTGTTGGTTTGTAGGCTACCCTGATACCTCAGAGTCTGAGCAGTCTTGTGGTCATCTCTGATAGGTGTCTGATGTCCGACAGGATGTCACATGTGTCTGGCCATATTGTATCTTTTTGTTGTGGTGTGTTGCGGAGATAACGGTAGATTGTGATTTTTAGGTATTCATTTCTTTTAAAAACTCTCTATAAGTGCTCCTGTTCTGCTTTGCACAATTCCAGATTGCTGCAGTGTGTTGTGGCTTGTTTGAATAGTGTCCTGATGCAGCTCCGTTTATCGGTGTTGGAATGGTTGTTGAAGTAGATAGCATAGATAGAATGGTAGACAGAATCCCTACAGTGTGGAAACAGGCCATTCAGCCCAACAGGTCCACACCGCCCCTCCAAAGAGCATCCCATCCAGACCCATTCCCCTAACCCTGCATTTCCCCATGCCTAACACACCTAATCTAAACATCCCTGGGCACTATGGGCAATTTAGCATGGCCAATCCACCTGCCCTGCATATCTATGGACTGTGAGAGGAAACCAGAGCACCGGGAGGAAACCCACGCAGACACAGGAGAATGTGCAAACTCCACACAGACAGTTGCCCAAGGCAGGAAGTGAACCCAGTCCCTGCTGCTGTGAGGCAGCAGTGCTAACCACTGAGCTACCGTAGAAGTAATTAAGTATTTGGTCTGTGTGTGTGGTCTTTCTGTATGTGCTAGTCTGGAGTTCCCTGTTGTTCTTACATTCTACCATTATGTCTGGGAAGGGTAGTTGGTTATTGTTCTCTTCCTGTTTCATGAATTTTATCCCAGTGAGGATGTTGTTTATGTTTCGGTGGGTTTCTTTCAGTTTTGTGCGTTTGATAATCGCGAATGTGTCATCTACATAGCGGACCCAGAGTTTGGGGTTGTATAGTGGGGAATGCTGTTCATTTTAACCTTTGCATTATCACTTCTGCAATCAGACCTGATATTGGGATCCCACTGGTGTTCCATTGATTTGTTTGAATATATGGTCGTTGAAGGTGAAGTGGGTTGTAAGACACAGATCCAGCAGGTTCAGGGTGCTGTCCTTGTTGATGCTGTTAGTGTCGTGGGGTGCCTGCCTTCCTGTTTTGTCCAGCAGTGTGGCAATTGTCTCTTTGGCTAGGTCAATTTACATTATATAAGCCAAACTTGTAGAAAACTGACAATAAGAGTACACAAACACCAACTAGCTACCAAGAGACGCGACCAGTTCTCATTGGTGTCAATACACACAGACAAAGAAGGACACGAATTCAACTGGGACAACACATCCATAATAGCACGAGCCAAACAAAGACATGCCAGGGAATTCCTGCAGGCCTGACATTCCAACCAGAACTCCATCAACAAGCACGTTGAACTGGACCCGATAGACAAACCACTGAAAAACAGAACCGGAAGTACTGCCAACCACCCCAGCAAACCGAGGCATATAAATAACAAGCGGGACAGAACACCAACACTTCACTGGAGGCACGCTGATAATGTTACTTAGCAGGGTGAAGAAATGTTTGCAACCAAACACACTGGCTCAGCGAGCAAGTCTACAGCCTCATCCACAACCCCAGCTACAAATCTTCTCAAAAACTTTAAATCTTTCATCTTCTTGGTAATCAAGAACCTACCTACCTCTGCCTTAAAAATATTTATAGATTCTGCATCCACTGTCTTTTGAGGAAAAGAATTCCAAAGACTCAAATTCCTCTGAGAGAAAATATGTTTCCTCATCCCTGTCTTAATTTGTCGCCCCTTATTTTTAAACAACAACCCCGAGTTCTACATTCTCCCACAAACGTCCTTTCAACATCCACTCAGTCCTCTCAGGATCTTGTCTGTTTCACTGAGTGACCTCTGACACTTCTAAACTGGAAAAAAAATTGTATCTTACTTCATATAGTACGCTGATTCCTTTGATCCTGATCTAATCTGGACCTTGGTCTAAAACCTCAAGTGCTTTACAGCTGAGTAATTACTTTTGAAACGTATTCTTTGTAGTTATCAAGAAAATTTGCCAGCTGATTGGGCACCAACTCATTCAAATGGTGGCCAGATGTTAGCCAGAATCAGGGCAAACTCCCTGCTTTTCTTCAAAATCGTGCCACAGGATGCTTTACATGCATATAGAAGGGAAGATGGGTCTTTTTTATAACTTCCCATTTTAAAGTAGGCACCCCTACTTGTGCTGCATCCCCTCAGTGTAGCGCTGCAGTGTCAGACTGGATTATGTGCTCCAGTCTCTGGAATGAGGTTTGAGTTCACAATATTTTGAATAAAACTCTGCTAAACACAATCATGTCTAAGACCTGCTGTCTGTTACTTCAATAGCTGTGGTGGAGCCTCTTTCCTGTAGTCCCATGGGTATTACTTATGTGGGACAAATAAATGATGTTCTTCATATCATTGGCCAGTGCAGCCAGGTGACAAATTTTATGGTTGTCTTTGTAAAGAAGACACTTAGAGGTGATCCAATCCATTCCTGGGGTGTGGACATCAATCACAGAAGCAAAATTTATTCAGCATCCTTAGTTCCACCTGTTTTGAGCTGCTGGATTTTGTATGGTGATGGTGGTGGTCCTCCTCCTATCCTATGGGGTAAAGAGTTTTAGGATTTTGTCCCTGAACGTTGAAAGTAACTGGGACAGTGGTGTTCCCATGCACCTGTTGCCCATCATCATCTGGATAGCAGAGGTTCCTGATGTGGGATAAGCTGCTGGAGAAAGACTAACTAAATAATATTTTAAAAATTATGAAGGGAATTGATTACGCCACACTAATTTATTGAATGATTCCAACAGATAATTTGAAGCTTTAAGTTAAATAAAAAGCCAGATGTGGGAATTGCGCAATTAATTATGAGAAAATGCCATCAGGCCAATTTTTAAAATAGTTTTGCAGAATGTGGGCATCACTGGCTCAACTAGCCTTTACTGTCCATCCCTAATTGTCCACGAGAAGGTTGTGGTGAGCTGCTTTCTTGAACTCCAGTAGTCTGAGGAATGGTACATCAACAGTGCTGTTAGGGTAAGAGTTCCAGGGTTTTGACCCAATCAGGATGGTGTGTTGCTTGGATGGGAACTTGCAGATGGTGGTGTTCCATTGCACCTTTTGTCCTTGTTCTACTAGCTGGTAAAGAGTTGTATGTTTGGAAGCTTCTCTGTGAGTTGCATGCAGTTCATCTTACTGATTGTACACTCTATTGCCACTGTGTCAGTGATGTTGGAAGTGAAAGTTGAAGGTGGAGTGCCAGTCAAATAGGCTGCTTTTTCTTGGGTGTTGTTGAATTTGAGTGTTGTTGGAGCAGTACAAATCCAGACAAGTAGAAAATATTCCAGCACATTCCTGACTTGTGCCATGCAGATGATGCACAGGTTTTAGTGAGTTAGGAGATGAGTTACTTGCCTCAGAGTTCCAAAGCTCTGACCTGCTTTTGCACTCACAGTGTTTATGTAGCTGTTCAGTTCATTTTCTGGCCAATAACAGGATATTCAGTGATGGTAATGCAATTGAACGTCAAGAGGACATGATTCCGTTCCCTATTTTTGGAGATGGTCATTACCTGGTGAGTAATGTGACACATTTGTTACTTGACACTTATCAGTCCAATTGTGATGTTGTCCGGGAATTGTTACATATGGACCCAGTGTCAATGTCTGAGGATTTGTGAATGTCGCTGAACATGTGTAATCATCAGTGGACACTCCAACTTGTGACCTTATAGTGGAAGAAAGGTCAATGATGAAGCAGCTGAAGATGGTTGGATGTAAGGCTGTACCCTGAGAAACCCCTGCATTGATATCCTGGGACTGACATGATTGACAACCAAATCATCCATTTTTTCTAGGCATGATTGTAACCAATGGGGGAATTTGTCTGATTCCTATTGGCATCAGTGTAGCTTACTCTCCTTGATGTCACACTTGATCACATGTTGCTTTGATGTTGAGGACTGTCACTCTTACATTACCTCTGGAGTTCAGCTCTCTTGTCCAAGCTTGGACCAAAGCTGTAAAGAGATCAGGAGCAGAGTGGCACTGGTGGAATCCAGCCCACATTATTGCTGATCATGCACTGCTTGAGCGAACCATGCCAATGACCCATTCTAATACTTTGCTGATGATTGAGAGTAACCTGATGGGGTGGGACATGACTGGGTTGGATTTGCTGTGCTTTTTATGCACAGGACACACCTTGGCAATTTTTCACAAATACCAGTTTGATGCTATTATTGTTACTGTACTGGAACAGCTTGATTAGTGCTGCAGCTAATTCTGGAGCGCTAACATGTTATCCGGACTCATAGCCTTTCCATTATCCAGTACCTTCAGCTATTTCTTGACATCTTGTGGAATGAATCAAAGTGTCTGGCGACAGGCAGCTATGATATTGGGGATATCAACAGGTGAGGTGACCGAGACAAATGATCTACTCAGCACTTCTGGGTGAAAGTGTAAATGCCTCAATCTTAAAATTAAAATGAATCCAGTGGTAACATAGACATATTTCCAGAACGTCTGCTGGAATATTTTCTTTTGCTTTGGAACATCTCTCAATGCTTTTTTTTTCCTCGATTCCAATCCATTTCTTGTTATTCTTGCCTGTGAAGCACTTAAGCATGTTTTGCTGCTTTTATGGTGCAATATAAGTGCAAGCTGATGTCTGATGTGGTGAAAATGTGTGCAGGAAAGTCCAACTCAGTTGAAAAGTAGTGGGACTCCTGGGCCAAATAGCCTTCATGAGTAAAAGCTCCAGAAATGGCATCTTTGGCTAATTTACCATCTGTTTGGGAACCCAAATTCTTGCTAATTCAGTGGAGATAATGCTGTTTGAGTTTAGAGAAACCCTCAAAGGCACGTAAACTTTCTGTAGTGTCCAAACTAGAAAAACCAAATAGTGACCGAAACATAAGACAAAAAAAATTACTCCCACAAAGTTAATTGCAGTGGAAAGGAAGCATTTAGGTTAACTTATTGGCATAAACTGCCAGAAACTCCACCCTGACAGCTGGGTAATTTCAATTCATTGAATTAAATAAACATGTAGCAAAGGTTAAAGGGTTGTAGAGGGGAGGTGTTGGCCTAGTGGTATTATCGCTGGACTGTTGACCCAGAGACCTAGGTAATGTTCCAGGTTTGAATCTTGCATGGCAGATGGTGGAATTTAAATACAATAAATATCTGGACCTAAGAGTCTAATAATGACCATGAATCCATTATCGATTGTTGGAAAAACCCATCTGGTTCACTAATGTCCTTTATGGAAGGAAATCTGCTGTCCTTATCCAGTCTGTCCTACATGTGACTCCAGACCCTCTGTAATGTGGTTGACTCTTAACGGCTGTCTGACCAATTAGGGATGAGCGATAAATGCCGCCTGGCCACAATGTCCTCATCCTGTGAATGAATAAAGAAAAAAAAAAGATAATGGACAGGAAAGTGGAGTTGAAGCTGAGATGAGATCAGCCATGATTGCATTAAATGACGGAGCAGGTACAAGAGGCTGAATTGCCTACTCCTGCCTGTAGTTCTTGTTTTCAATATAGCAAAGTCCAGCAGATCAGACAAGCCTTGAAACACCTGTAATCATCTTTAGACAGATGTGCCAATTGATAATTCATCTCCGCTTCCTCCTGAGCTCCCCAAGATTACAGTAGCCAATTTTGAGCCAATTCAGTTGACTCTACATGATATCAAAAATGGGCTGACTGTACTTTATACAGCCAAGGATACAGGCCTAGATAACAAATCTTAGTTTCTTAGTGCAGAAACAGCTAGGCACCTCTCGTGCATTGACTTTAAAATTTCGTCCTGGAATCACAGATTACATGCAAATGAGGTTGAAGTTATTCACGATTTTTAAGCAGTTTATTAAGAAACATCAGATAATCTAATATACATAAGCTAAAAGGCAGACAGGATATATGATCTGATCTGTAACAGCTAAGTACAATTTACTGATCTTGGATGAATTGATCAGGGGAGCAGAGAGATGTTAATCTCAGTCACTGGCAGTGGCAGTCCCTCTCTCAGTCTTCTTAAGCCAACAACAGTATTATGTAGAGATAGTAGGAACTGCAGATGCTGGAGAATCTGAGATAACAAGGTGTAGAGCTGGATGAACACAGCAGGCCAAACAGCATCAGAGGAGCAGGAAGGCTGATGTTTCAGGCCTAGACCCTTCTTCAGAGAAAAGGGTTGGCCTGCTGTGTACCTCCAGCTCTACATCTTGTTATCTCAAAAGTATTATATAGTTCATCTTCTGAAGAAGACTGAAGAATTTGCTCCCAAGAATCTGTTTATATACCTAATTTCTAGAGACTGGTCGGTACAGTGTAATCCATTTCAATGACTTGTTGAATTCCATTTACGCAATCACTGAGGGACAGATACTTGAGGCAAACCCCCTCCTCTGGCCAAAGTGTTCTTGTGTCTTATTGCTTCCTAAGACATCTTGTTTAATCTTGATTTAGACAGTTGATTCACAAAAGTGTTGTGAGATTCAACATTATCAGATTTAGTAATGTCTTGTTTCACATTCAATGGTAGTATCATGTCTATGGCAGAGATAATAGGCCTGAGCTGTCTTGTGTGTTTTTAGGCTGCTTTTGGATTTTTAAGAGTGGGTGCTATTTCTGTAACATTGTTTTTCTTTGAGGATGTTATCAGGTTATTAGAAAGCTACTCTGTGCAATATAATGCTGGTATCGAACCAACAGTGTAGAAAATTGCCCAGCTCTGCCCTGTCCAAAATAATCAAGGTAAATCCAATCTGGATAATTATAGTCCCATCAGTCAACTCTCAATCATCACCAAAATAATGGAAAGTGTTATTGGTATGCTCTCAAGCCACGCAAACAATTTACTTGCTGATGGTCAGTTTGGGTTCCTTCAAGACAACTTGGCTCCAAACCCCATGACAGTCATCAGCAAAGGAACTCAATTCCAGAGATTAAGTGAAAGCAATTGCCCTTGACATTGAGACAGCTTTGGACCAAGAGTAGCATTAGGGAGTCTGAGTACAGTTAAATGCAGTGGGAATCAGGAGAAAATCATTTTAATTATCTGGCATCATACCCAATACAAAGCAAGATACCATGGTTGGTGGGGGCCAACCAACTGAATGGCAAAACATTGCTTCAGATGTTTCTCAGGGCAGTGTTTAATCTTCAGTTGCTTCATCAATGACTTTTCCTTCATCGTGTGGTCTGGAGTGGGGATGTTCCCTCATGAATGCAGTATTCTGTTCCATTCACATCTCCTGGTACACTCCTGGAAGAGACTGTTAATGAAGGGTTTAGGCCCGAAACGTCAAGTTTTCCTGCTCCTATGATGCTGCTTGACCTGCTGTGTTCATCCAGCCCCATGCTTGTTATCTCGGATTCTCCAGCATCTGCAGTACCTTTTATCTCTGAGACTGTTAAATTTATGTTATGGTCTGATTTGAGAATCAATAACTTTTTTCAAGTAGACACAGTCTTAGATTCCAGGTACTTAGTAAGAAAAAAATGACATTAGATTCCATGGTTTGATCAAACAGAACAAAGTTAGAACAGTTAAGTAATCTTTAATATTCAAACATCCAAAATTAATGTGAGATAAATATGAGTAACAAACTATGTTCGATGTCCCAGAGCATTTCGCATAGTGATGGTGGTCCAGAGAGCCGTTTTCACTCAGCTAACACTGCATCTGAGTGTCTCTGAGCTCCAGTCTTTCTCAGCTGCACCAATACTGCTTGTGAACTGACTTCAACCCACTCTTTGCGACATCATTAATGACTCACAGGCATTGATCAATCCTCCACGGCACTGGATGTCTTCCAGGTCTTTTTCTGAGCCAATACTTAGCTATATCTATTTGGTCCTGGGGCTTCTCTGGTCCCTAACAGCAAAAAGGGTGCAGCAGCAGTACCCTTTTTGGGTTGGAGCCTTTTCTAACTGCTGCTAACACATCGATCTGTCACATGACTTGTTTATACAATTCTTGGGTTTGGTTTTCATGCCAGTCAATTCTCAGGGTCTCCTTTTGCGAATCCCACAACCCCAGATTGCTTCCCTGACAGCTCTGATGGCTGGGTCATTTAATTATTTAGAAGGCCTGCTCAGTAGAGTGTATGTGTCCTTCCCTGCTCTGCACGTGTCAAAATGTGCAGGACATAATGGGTATTGGAAACCCATCCTAACTAAGAAGCAAATAAGTCAGTGTTTTACAACATTCCTCAGACTACATAGTAGCCTGTATCCACATGCAAAATCTCAACAACATTTGAACTTGGGCTAAGAAGTGCTAAACGATAAAAAGAGAATGGAACCACTTCGCCTTGGCATTCAATGGCAGGACTATTGTTTAATCCCCATCGTTAACATCTAGGGCAGAGTAGGCTTGTTGGATGCAATGACCTAATTCTGCTCCTGTTTTCTGTGATGTTATTGACCAGAAACCCAACTGACCCAGGGCTATAAATATGGTTAAAAGCTGGAAGTTCCGCCAAAAGTAACTCATCTCCTGATTTTCAAAGTTTCGGTCCACCATCTACAAGGTGCAAGTCAGGAGTGTGATGGAACATTCCACACCTGCCTGGATGAGCGCAGCTCCAACAACCCTCGAAGCTCAACACTATCTAGAACAAAACAGTCCGGTTGACTCACCCCAAACATTCACTTCTCCCTCCACCAGTGTACAGTAAGAGCAGTGTGTAACATATGTAAGATTCACTGTATCAACTTGCCAATATTACTTCAGCAATACATTCCAAACATTACATTCCAAACCTGCAACCTCTACCACCTAGAAGACTAAAGTCAACAGGTGCATAAGAACACCATTATCTGCAAGTTCTTCGCCAAGTCTCACGCCATCTTGACTTAGAACTATATCACTGTTCCTTCACTATCGCTGAATCAAAACTCTGAAACTCTTTCCCTAACAGCAATATGTTCATACCAAAGGGTGTGATCTGTGGCAGTTCAAAAATGTTTATCATTTCCACCTTCTCAAGGACAGTTAAAGGGAAATAATAAATGGTGGCCTTGCTAGTGATATTCATTTCCATAAAGGAATTTTAAAGACGTGTTAATGGTAGGTCCAACCTTCCATTCAACATGATAAAATTAGTTGCTCTTGCAGGAGTGATTGAATCCCTACAGTAAAATTAATGCCAGCTTCCACCAGGCATTGCCAGTTAAGATGATGTATGGAAAAGATTTTAGTTTAGGGAATGAAAAAATATCAGTCGCACTGTTATATTAAATAGAGTTACTATCAGTGTATGATTGAATAGGATTGTTCATTTGCTGACTGTATTATTGCATAATTTGTCCATAAAATATCAATGTAGGCCTTGAAATTAGATATTTCCTCAAACCTAAAACAAGTAACATTTAATCACAAAAAACTTCCAAATGTATTTGGTAAAAGTCAATATATTTACTTGCTGTAATAATTTCTTGAAGTAACCTTTAATGATGATGTATCCTCCCACTTCTGTTAAAAAAAAATGCTCCAAAGTCAGATTTGAACACAGTTTGTTACAGGCTTATTTGTAAAAAAAAAATTTCCTTTAGTTATGGAAAGCATTTACAATTTCAGCAGATTTGCATATTTTTAGGAAATTCATCTGATTGAGCAAAGATTGTTGTAAACAAGGTGTGTAATAGATAATTGTTTTATGATTTATTATCCAATGTATCTCGGCCAGCAAAATCATCCTAATTATACTGAGTGCTTCCATGAATGTTTCAGTTCATTCTATAACTATCAAGGCTGTTTCTCTGAAATACAGGAAAATGCTGCACCAAGCAAATTGTTAGTATCTGAGATGTTTGAATACATTTGCTTTACAGTAATGCTGCATTTAGTGGACAATGTAACCTGGACTGGAGAAAAACATTCCTCTTTGCTTCATTTTGGTGTCAGCTCAGGCTTTGAGATCTGATTTGCAGTGCACAATTTTAATCAGTTACTGAAACTGCTTCCCACTAAAGCCAAATTTGGAAGCATTCATTCTAAGTGAAGATAAGAACAAAAGCAAATTTCTTTGAATTCAATTTGCATATTGCATTGGAAATTTAATAATCTCTTACATTATATTAAAACTTCAGTAAGTGTTAATGGACAACTAGGTAAACTAACTATATGGATTCTTAATTATATTATACACTCAATGTGAATTGTTTCAAAAGTTGATCAGCAAGCATGGGGCTGGATGAACACAGCAGGTCAAGCAGCATCATAGGAGCAGGAAAACTTGACGTTTCGGGCCTAAACCCTTCATCAGAAAAGGGTTTAGG